>JAGIQG010000003.1:115906118-116615786 GCA_024679065.1 Sphyrna mokarran
CCCACCAGTGGGAATTAAAGCTGGTTCCTATCAAAAGGGATCAGATACGATCGCCTCACTGGGGACAGAGGCCATTGAGGCCCCCCCCAAGGAGGTCAAGGGCAGGAGGGTGCCTTTGGGCAGAGTCAGCGTGGTGTTGCCAGCCTGGCACCTTGGCAGTGCCAGTTTGATACCTTGGCACTATCCAGTGAGCACTGGGCAGTGTCAGAGGGCAGAGTCTGAGGGGGAAGGATCTACTAGGGGTGGGGCCAATTGGTGATGAGGGAAATTGCTGCGCACAGTGCATTAGTGATCAGTGAGGTTGCGAGTGGGCAATTTGTGTTGTACATTGAGTGGGATGAGGAAATTGGGTCAGCCATGAGTGGTGGTGAAGCTATTTGGTGAGGGGGCGATTAGAGTTGGACATGGGAATGGGATGGTCAGGCTGGACATGGGAGCAGAGGTTGGGCTGGACATGGAGGTTGTGGAGGGGAGGTCTCAGAGGCCACTGATAGGGGGGGTTGGGAGGCTGGCAATCAGGAGGCTAGCAATGGGTAGACTGTCTGGCGCATGAATAGTGGCCCACTCTGCCACTATTGCCAGTCTCTTCAATATTTATACATTATATATTTATAACATAAATAATGTTATGTGCGCACAGAATGCCTGAGATTCATTCAACTTCGTACGCCCAAAAGACATAGTTACCCGTATTCCTACCCGTTGAGGCTTTTTTTTGGCGGGGAGGGGGGGATGGAGAATCACTCCAATATCTATAAATCTAACCATTTTTCCGACACTTTCAGTCAAACAAAGCAGAACGTTTTTCCTGGAAATTTCTTGCATTGAACCACAGGCAGATGGCACTAAAGTACAAATGAAAGAAGGAAGATTTTAATTGATTAACATGCACTGTTTTCTTCTTGTGCTTTGACTGAAAGCAGGGAGGAAGGGAAGCTTGCGTATAATGTTTCTCACAATGCCAGTCATCTCAAAAAGGCTTTACAGCCAATTATGTGCTTTTGAAGCGTATTTACTGCTGTAACAGAGGAAGCCTACATTAAAAATGAGTAGTTTATTTCACATTAAATAAAATATACCATTTCATATTTAAAATCTTATCATTAACATTGTAACTATTAATTTTGTCACAGTTTATTATTAAGATGCTGATATTACTAATAAATAACATTATTGAGGATTAGAATCAGAAACCGATATTAAATATTGTCAAATCAAAATATTTTATTGGTAATTACATGGGTTCTGAAAGCTTTTGATGGCTGCAGTCATTGAATTATGCTTTTTTTTTCTCCACGTCAATAAAGTTGTGAAACATGAAAAGCAGGCATTCCATAAATGCTGTTCCTATCAAAATGTATTTTATCAAAACGTATTACTTCAACATTGAGAAGGTAAAATAAAAAGGAAAATATACAAGGAATCTGCAGTTGAATTGGAAACCTATTGTTTTCTTTGTTTATAGACCCAGGGCAATATTTACAGATAGCAGAGATTTCACCCTTAGCCAGAGACTCAGTAGAAGCCCCACATTGCCCTCTTTGGGGAAAATCCACTGAATGTGGTGCTGAACAGGCACTTAAATGTGGTGGGTCTTTCCTGGGATCAAGGACCCCAGAAATGGGAATCCTGCCATTTGTCCCGAGAATAGTTGGTCAATCAGAGGGCTGCAGATGTCATTGTAGACAGTGCTAGAGGGAATGGTGGGGGCAACCGCCAGCAGTGTTGCAAAGGAGAGGTTTAGGGTCAGATTTCACTCAATCAATTACTCCACCAAATACTATGGACCTGCAAACTCTGAAAGGAAGAGTTGATAATCTCTACAAATTTATAAAAGCAGCTGGATATTAACAAGATAATCACAAAATACTGCAGATGTTGGAATTGAAACAAAAACTGAAAAATGCTGGAAAATCTCAGCAGATCTGACAGGGTCTATGAAGAGAGAATGGAGCCAATGTTTTGAGTTTTGATGACTCTTTCTCAAAGCTGAGAGGAAAGAACTTTCCTTTCAGTTCTGGTGAACAGTTAACTAGATTTGAAACATTGGCTCTATTCTCTCTCCACAGATGCTGTCAGACCTGCTGAGATTTTCCAGCATTTTTCTGTTTTTGTTGTTGAATATTAACACATCTCCTATAGAAGATCACATTTTTCAGTTGAATCATAGACTCTATACTGACGCAAATAAGCAACTCTACAAGAAACAAATAAACTAGTTGATAAGCTGAAAGGGAAGCAAAATGTAAGCAGAATTAAGCAAATGTCTTTCTATGGAACCATAGTTATCAGTTCAGTTTATTGGTTCTATAAAGAAGCCTCATTGATCTTTAATTCAGAAATGGTAGGTTTTTGGAGCAAGGGGAGAGGGGAGGGAGCTTACCATCCACCCAATGCTCAGAGACCTCACCACATCTTTCATGGTCCTGACCTCGGCAAAACTTGTAAAATCACTCCAAAACATGTCATCTTGAGGCAAGAACTGGTGTGCTCAACCAATTTACATGCACTCTGGCCACACAGTCCCAGCATTGACCACTTTTTCTGGTGGCAGTTGGTGGAATTTGAATTTAATAAAAAATATCTGGAATTAAGAATCTACTGATAACCATGAAACTATTGTCACTTGTTAGGAAAAACTCATCTGGTTCACTAATGTCCTTTAGGGAAGGAAATCTGCCATTCTTACCTGGTCTAGCCTACATGTGACTCCAGATTCACAGCTACATGTTTGATTCTTAATAAAGGCAACTAGAATTGGGCAATAAAAGCTGGCCAGGAAGAAATGCCCATGTCCCATGAATAAAGAAAAAAACTCTTGGAGACAGGGTCTTTGTGCTTAAAGATACAGAAGCCATAATGGAAGGTTCTTAACTGCCTGATTACCATTGACTGCCATGAGAGCTTCTAAAAATGACCATGGCAATTTTCCCTTGGATTTCCAAATGGTGGAAGTTAAATTCAACCCAGTATGCAAACAATTTCACTAGTTGCCCTGAAAAGTCACGAAAATCTTTGGGATTCTCATCGGTGAGGAAGAGCAAAATACAGAGCAATAGAAGCATACATGTGGGAATGGGAGAAGCTGATTTCCATCTTACCAGTCCACTCTATCAATATGCAACATTGATAATAGCTTTTTCTTTTTGTTGACAGTTTAACATGCATATCTTGAGATGACCTTAGAGTGATGGTCACAACATGAATTTGCATTTCCGGCAACTGGAGAAAGCTCTCCATTTTCTGATTATAATCAGGCACCAAGTTAAAGTCTCAATTCATACAATATTAGCTATGGTTGCAAAACAAATTCCCAGATACCTTGACAACCATGTGTAACCCAGCAATGATTTTCCTCACCTGCTCCCATCTTTGGGCCCGTGGGACAGACAGCATTAACACTCTTTGTCACCTTCCATCCACCCTATTCTGAGCCACTAGTGAAATACAAGGCGGTGTACTTTGTCTCCAATCATATTCTTTCCTGAAATAAAGGCAACATACTGAGGATGCTGGAATCTCAAACAAAAAAATACTGGAAAATCTCAGCAGGTCTGACAGCATCTGTGGAGAGAGAGTAGAGGCATTCGATTCAGGGTGGCCCTTCTTCATATTCATCCCCTTGTTGAAAGGCAGCTTTAAGGATGATAGCGGCCTTTTAGAACTGTTCTCACAGGCTGATCCATCTCCTGACCCCTGACTTGCCCAACCTATAATGTTGCTGTGTGCTGGCAATGTTGAATATTTATTGTAAGGAACCAACATAATGTTGCATCATCAGGTTAGCAGGAAGCACTGCTGATGAATGCAATGCTCAAATATTAGCCATCCTTGTGTGTAGATACTCTGGTATCCACCCAAAGTTGTTTCCATGCTCATTAAAAAAGGAAATGAGGAATTTAACATTTTTCTCTTTTAAGTGAAATGTAGAGTGAGAATCCCCTGTACGTTGCCTTAAGAATTCTGTTACACTGCTACTAAATAAGAATAGCTGTATAATCTCAACACTGCTGCCATTTAGCATTCTATTGAAATAATGGTGAATGCTAATTCTTCTCTTCTTATTAGTGACAGCACCACCGTTTTGTGACACAGCTCCTGAAAGGTAACGCTCATTAATATAAATTGGCAAGTGTTACCAACCTCATTTAAATATTTTCCAAAGTGATTCATGAGCCTGTAGATAATGATCGTTTACGATGCTGACTCACTGGTCAATTCTACTGCTATCTCATACAGGAGAAAAGAATTGCATCATTAGCACCAAACGCATAGAAAAACCTACATAGAAAATCAATATGATTTTCAGAACATCAGTAACAGCGACAGTTCTGATAAAGAATATAAATGAGCTCCAGCCTTTGCATTCATAATAATTTAAAGGCCTTATTGCTGGTTGACTGCTTATATATTTTTCTTATTATTCTACATCAAGCTGAATGGATTCATAGCCTACTTTGTACCACTTTTACAGCAATCATTTATACATAACGTGCAGTCAAGCTACCCCAATGAACCAGGAATATGTTTAAATAAAACTATAAATATTAACTACGAACAATTATTGTGAAACCTCACATTGAACTATTGTATTAACATTTTCAGTCCCACACAAGGAGAAATAAAGGAGGGCGATTCTCATACCCCGCCGCACTAACTTTCTCGCTGTGGAAGAATCTTACGCTCGGGGATGTGCAGGATCTGTGCGTGCTGCGCGCGCATCTCCCAGTGCCGGATTTCCAGCGCCATCTGATTCGCACTGGAAACCAGCAAGAACACCAGGTAAGTGCTTTACATCATATTTTCATGCTATTTTAATGTGATTAGCAGGCCTGGGACTGAATTCTGTGGGCCTGCTAGCATCTCCCACCCCACCGGGAGTATTTCAGTGATTGAGCTGGTCAGCAAACAGGTTGACAGTTTGGAGCCACTGCACGTGCAGAGAGGCCCACTGGTTTCAGCCTCCCAGGGGGAATAGACTCCACCCCCTGAAATCTAATGATATCCACACTGGCGGCCTCTGCAGTGTACAGAATGTGGGAGATTGTAGTATGAACTACTGAAAAGAATAACATGAATTACTCCAGTTTTTCCACAAATTCAAACCTAGAACTTTTTTGGTAATAGTTTCACCTGAAATCTTTTCCACCTTACTGCACTAAGATAGCACTTCCATTTCCCATGTCAGCCATTCCTTTAGCCTCTCTGGGTACACTACCAGTTAATGCTGAGTACCTGCCTGGAATGATACCATTTAGTAGTGAAAATGAACTGTCCAAAGTCACATCATAGAGTCATGTAGTGCAGAAGAGGCCCTTTGGCCCATCGAGTCAGCACCAACATGCGAGAAACACCCGACCTGCCACCTCATCCCATTTGCCAGCGCTTAGTTCATAGCCTTGAATGTTATGATGTGCCAAGTGCACATCCAGGTACTTTATAAAGGATGTGAGGTCACTGCATCTATCACCCTCCCAGGCAGCACATTCCAGACTATCACCATCCTCTGGGTAAAAACGTTTTTCTACACATCCTCCCTAAACCACCTGTCCCTATGAAAAAGGGAGATACTTAAACATCATTTTGTCCAAACCAATTGTCCTGCTAAACGTTATAAAATTGCTCTCATGCGTTTTTCTCAGAAGCAGGACTAGAACTGGCTGGATATTTATTAATGTTCCAAGTCACCTGAGCTGAAAATAGCAGGAAAGTTAAAATTACAATTTAAAAGAAGTAGCAAGAAAAGATGAGTATATACACAAATAGAGTAACTCTTCAACTACCTTTGTTGAACTGTCTCGCATTCTTCACAAGCACCAAACTTCTGGCACTGAAAGACTTTTTGATATTGTGTATATTTCTATCATGCTGTGAGGTGTCACTTTGTTTCTTTTCAAATTTATCTTATTTTTATGCTTGCATTAACCAGTTGTGAGGTAAACCAGCATCCTGACCTCAACGCTGAGGCTGATGTGGAACATTTTAACAGTGAAGACGGATATACACAGACAGACTGATGTGTCAGGACATGTCACCGTAGCTAACCACCAAACACCCCAATTACAGAGACTGACCCAGATAATGGTCCCACAGCTCTGAGTGAATGATTTTCTTCCTGCTTTGTGGAAAAGAAATCTCACAGCCTTACAGGCAGGGAACAAAAGTCTTCAGTCTTCCCAGTAATTAATTGGAGAAAAGTACAGTTTACCTATGACTGGATGTTGGACAAGCAGTCAGACAGGAGTGGAGGAGCTGAGAACAGTGATGGTGAGACAGAGTTGATTGTTATTGTAGACGTATAAAACCTAACACGGTGTTTTCAAGTGTCGTCATCATAGGGCAGATTATTGGCAGATGCCAGAGGGAACAGGATAGCTATATGAAGAAAAGCTACTGCAAATCATACTCTGACTGCTTAGACATGTAAGAAAAGAACCAAACCAAGACCTCACCTCCAGCTGGAGCAGCATTTGAGAAGTATGGTGCGATCCAAAAATTGCAGACAGATCAAGAGGGATGAGGAGGGATAGATTCAGATAGGATAACATCTGTGTCTTGGCACCAAGCCAAAGCAGGAGATACTGGGAGGTAACAGAAGGTTGAAGGGAAGAGGAGGGGGCATTAAGGAGGGGAAAAGGCAATTTTAGCAAAAAAAGGTCAAAAATTGTGCAAAGGGAACATTTTACTTAAATCAAGGTTTAGTCATTTTCACTTGGCAAAATAGAACAAGCATTGATCTGCATTGCTTGATATACTACTGCTGAGCTAGCTGAAATGGAAAGCATTCTATTTCACAAATAACTCATCAGAAACAGAAAAAAAAATCATATAAGTATAAAAAACATCGCTTCGTGGGATTATACCAATATTATAAATGTTGGAAGTTATTCTGAAAATGGGATTTATACTGTTGCCAAACTGGAATTAGTAAGGTTTAATTTTCTTTTTATTCTAATTAATATATAGACTTCCCCTTGATACATACTACAGATTTAAGCCCAGGATTTCTTTGCGTTAGGGTTCTGCTGAGATCATAGCTGGAGTTGCCTTCCAGTGTTGGACACTGCAAAGTGAGTGGGAGGTCACTTCATTTGCACTGGATAAGCAGGCTCTCAAGCACCTACCTAGCTCAGGTCCACTTCAAACCCAGCATCCATCTGCTTATTAGGGGAAAGTCAGTAAGCTCAGATCTCCCTCAGATCACAAATGGAGCAGACATCTTTTTCTAGATTACTGTGGGTCACTCAAACAGCACAATAGCACAGTGGTTATCATTACTGCCTCATAGCTCCAGGAACGTAGGTTCGATTTCTGCTTGGATCACCGTCTATATGGAGTTTGCACATTCTCCCCGTGTCTGCGTGGGTTTCCTCCCATAAGTGCCCAAAAGTGTGCAAGTTAAGTGTATTGGCCATGCTAAATTTCCCTTTAGTGTCCCGGGCTGTATAGGTTAAAGGGATTAATGGGGTACATATGTGGGGTTAAGGGGATAGAGTCGAAGTGTCATTGTTGTCAGTGCAGACTCGATGGACCAAATGGCCTCATTCTGCACTGTAGGGATTCTTTGAATGACCAACAGAGAGAGGCTGTTTATCTTTCCAGTTCATCAGACACAATGATGCCTTGGGCTGAACTTTAATTTCTAAAACACAGGTACATTCAAGTTGAGTCAGAGGTTAAAATACACAATATCTGGAAAAGGAAGTCAATCCAACTACTTCTGGTTTTAATGAGAGGCAGGTTCATAGGGAGTGGTTTGTTATTTAGATATTGAACAGAGACAATGTGCCTTTATTTTAATCATTGTTCCTGGACCTCAAGAAATTCAGCAACTTAAAAGAGGCAAGGAACATTGAATGTAGCAGGTATCTTAACAGCATAACTTGTGGACAAAGGACTATTTCCTGCAGGTTTGACAAATTATTCGGTAAGTTATCTTTCACTGGGATCTTTCTGCTTCCCCATTTCCCCTTACTCCGATCAGATCTCCGAACCTCACACCCAACCTAGTCTTCTGCTCCCTGCCCAATCACTAACAAAAGCATACTCCTCACTCTCCCACACTACCTCTCACCATCCCCACCACAATTATAGTGTGTGTGTGTTACATGTATGTTATGTATATGTTGTGCATGTTCTGTATGTGTGTATGTATGTTTTGGTGTATGTATATTGTGTGTATGCACGTGTGTGTGTATGCGCATACACACACACATGTTGTGTTGTGAACATTCCTCTCCAGGACTTTGAATATGAAATAAATTAATTTTCTGAATCAATTCTAAAGTAAGTTTATTGCAGATTATTAGTGAAGTGGATCACACAATCCAAAGGTTTACAACCAAAGAGCAACAAAACAGCACGGGAAACAGGCCCTTTGGCCCACCAAGCCCATGCTGCCACCCCGATGTTTCCCAAACGTCCCACTGTATACTTAATAATTTGGAACACGTCTGCTGGACAGGTAGCGAGTAGCGTTTGCTGTGTATAATAACTCTATGACCGTCAAGCTTTTATTTTATGATACTACTCATAAATCTTTAGATAGGTTTGCACTTGAACCCGGGTCTTTCTTTCTCCACCTTCTTTAATCAGTAACATCAACTCCCAACTATCATACCTGCCAATTTGTCTTGTATAGGACAGAGATTTTAATTCTTGGAGGGAGAGAGAAACCTGTTTGAGATGGCAGCTGCCTGTTGCAGCCTGGTCTATGGTATCACTCTGAGTTCTGCCATCTGAAAGCTCAGAAACTGGAGGAATTCCATGTGGAATTTAAAGATCATAAATAAGGACAGAGAATGTTTCTGGTTGTTGAGAGGACAGAGTTAGCTTCCTTGCGTTGTCAGATAATTGTTTTTGTGGGCACTATCCACATACATATTGGTAGAATGCAGATGTTAATCTGTAATCTACACAATTAGAGAAGTAGAGTTGAAACTCATTTGCAATTCTTTTTAGAAAAAGAAGATTTAGGCCACTCAGTCCAATAAGCTTACTCCACCATTCAATAGGATCATGGCGAATCTGATTGTGGCTTTAATTCCACTTTTCTGCTTGGCTCAATAAACTTCGAATCCCTTATTAGATCAAAATCTATCGAACTCCGTATGGAGTACATTTAATGACCCAGCCTCCACTGCCGTCTGCGACATTTCAAATACTAATGGCCCTTCAAGACAAGAAATTCCTCCTCATCTCCATATTAAATTTTTTTTAAACCCTCCACCTCACCCTGTATCTATATTACCCATGAGAGGGAACATCCTCCTGCTATCAACCCTCCCTAGCCAGCCCCTTCAGAATCATATAACTGTCAAGAAGATCACTTCCCGTTCCATTAAACTCCAGTGCCCAACCTGCTCAATCTTCCTCATAAGACCTAGGAAGTCAGCTGAGTAAAATCGTCTCTGAAGAGCACTCCGTGCAAAAACAAAAATGCCAGATTATAATTTGTAGACCTGAAATCCAACCAGATGGTGCAGCAATTAGAAACGCTAATGATATTTTAATTTCACTCCATGTCATCAATAAATAATGCAGGTTTATCCTATTGCCGCAGACTGCAAAAGTTTCTGTGCTAGAATCAAGAATGTGGTTGGCAAAGGCTCAATCTTACCAATTAAATGCTTTAATGATTTTGAAATGCTCACGACAAGAGGTTAGAATTCTAAAAGTATGAAAATGTTGCAGCATCAATGAACATATGCATCCGATTTGTCGGCTGAATCAATCAAATTACAACATCCGTTAATAATTTGCAAGAAATGTGTTGAATGGAGGGGCTGCGGCTGACAGATATCTAACTGAGAAAAATGTTTGTTTTTTGCCAAGTGCAATGGCCCTAATGTGGAATATGGCTGTTACTGCTCTGATACCAGGAGTAAAATCAACTGAGGCGTGTGCCAACAAAATAAACACCTCCAGCTTTGTTTGAAAGATGTGGAGAAAAGTGATAAATAGTTTGGGAAAATTTTAAATGGTATGCTGGCATTGTGGTTAGCGCTGCTGCCTCACAGTGCCAAGGACCTGGGTTCAGCATTCACCCTGGGTGACTCTCTGTGTGGAGTCTGCATATTCTTTGTGTGGATTTCCTCGGGTGCTCCGGTTTTCTCCCACGCTCCAAAAATGTGTATGTTATGTTGATTGGCCATGCTAAATTGCCCTTTAATGTCAAGGGGATTAGTAGGGTAACTATGAGGGGTTATAGGGATAGGACTTAGATGGGATTGTAGTCAGTGCAGGCTCAGTGGACTGAATGGTCTTCTGCACTGTACAGATTCCATTAAAATAAATTCTATTCTATAATTATTACAATTGATCTTCAATTTATGACAAAACAATTATATTTCCAATTTATATCCACTCCCTCACTGCAACACAGCCCAAGTTTCTTCACTGGTGTGCCAGGAACTTGCTGTGCATTTCTAATCAGCACTGACCCAGAGAAATGAGCCAAGGCTGGAACTGAACACAACAGCATGAGTGGACCTACCACCCACAGGAACTTCACCCCAAAGAGGAAACTCAGCCATTGGAAAGTGGTAACATATTTAATTTTTTTTTCTTATGACTAAGAAACCAATAAATATAAGCAACACTGCAGTATCCCATTTCATCCTCATGTCTCAGGATCTAAACACTCCTGGGTCAGGTTCAGGAAGCTGCTTGCGCTTTGTTGCAGCAATTTTTATCTTTTCGTCATTTGGGTTTTAGGTATCACCTGGACTAGCCAGTAAATCTATTGTAGATTGCCATCAGCAGCCTTTCCTCGTGTTTTTGTAGCTATGACTCATCTTCATTCTTTCACTCACGTTATAAATATCTCCCATTTTCCATGCCACTTAGCTTTGACAAAGAGTCATCTGATTTGAAATGTCTGCCTTTTTCTCTTACAGATGCTGCCAGGCCTGCTCAGATTTTCCAGCATTTTTTCTTTTAGTTTCAGATTCGAGCATCCGCAGTAATTTGCTTTTAATCTAGGGTGGAGTTCTGCATCCAGGGAACAGATTCTGCCACATTTTCTTCCATTAAACTGGATGGATGGACATCCATTAGTTGTACAAGAGGCAATCCAAATTGTTCTGTGCACGTTCTGCCCACATGATCTTTAATATCCAGTTGGTAAAGGAAAAAGTTTACTTCAACTTTGAAAGAGCACTTCCCTAATACATTATTGCACTATTTCCAACTCTTTGCATCAATCATGAGGAAGATTTTTCATTCTCTTATTTTGGCAGTTCACTTCATCATTTTAACTATCTTCAGGTTTTCTACAATGTAATCTATAATGACAGATGGTTGCCTTCACCTCTGGCTTTGTCTATATACAGTAATAAGTCTCACAACACCAGGTTAAAGTCCAACAGGTTCATTTGGTAGCACGAGCTTTCGGAGCACTGCTCCTTCATCAGGTGAGTGCGCTTTGTCTCTATATCTTGTCATTGAGTTTCCATGCTCTTATTTATACGATGGGGCTATTCTATAGTCACTTATGGGTGGAGAGGGTGGATGGGGTGTGGTGTCAGATCAGTAATGTTTAGGATGGGTGAACAGTCCAGTTTCTTGACTCATAGTTGGCATGAAGGGTGAATGTTCACAGAATGATTAATGCTTAGCAGTAAAGTTTCACGGGCACGATGGTAGAAGTGATTAGTATTGCTGTCTCACAATGCCACGGACTAGAGTTCGATTCCAGCTTAGGGTGACTCTCTGTGTGGAGTTTGTACATTCTCCCCATGTCTGCATGGGTTTCCTCCCATAGTCCAAAGATATGCAAGTTAGGTGGATTGGCCTTTCTAAATTATTCCTTAGTGTCCCAAAATATGTCAGTTAGGTAGACTAGCCATGGTTAATGCACAGGATTACAGTGATAGGATAGAGAGTAGGGTCTGAGTTGAATGCTGTTTTGGAGGATCGGTATTGACTAGACGCGATGGGCCTCTTTATGCCCTGTAGTGATTCTATGATTTCATTCCACGATTCAGGTATTTCAGATTCAGTTCTTGTGATGACCATCACCAAAGGTATAGATTTAGATAGGGTTTTGCATTTCTTTTTAAGTAATTTTCACCATAGTTCCTTGTTCAAAACCTGTGTAGCTATTTCCTCTCCACAAGTTGCGATAAACCTGTTCTATATCAAAATACATTAACTAATTTGTTCCACTTTGATCAGAAACCCAACCAGTAACAAGAGTTCTAATTCAAACCATTATCATACTGATTAAGAGTAATAGATTTTTTAAAAATCATAATAGCATGTGTTCCATGTGTGGCAACAGATTAAACAGCGGCAGAGTTGCTGCTTCCAGTCATGAGATAAGTAAGATTAATTGTTTCTTTTGCAAAGCAAAGTTGCTAAAGTGTCTTCTAAATCTTTCTGCAAATATGATTATTGATTTTGCTGCCTCCATGATAGATTGGTTCCTCAGTGTGTTTAATTTAAATTTATTAATCATTGTCAACTTTGCCAATTGCTCACTGGGTAAATGCACTACCCATTCCATATAGACAAGGTAAAGGTTAGGCCTGTGCTGAATTAACTGGTATTACGCACCCAATTAGGAATGTAATAATTAAAGACCTGAATTTTTACTTACCAGACTCTGTGGAAGCTGAGCAGTTTAGGCGGATTGACTAAAATACTCCTTAATGTCCCAAGATGTGCAGGATAGATAGATGCATTAGCCATGAGAGGGGAGAGAGCTTATATAAAAAAACTGTCAGAGTTGGTGCAGAGTCAATGGGCTGAGTGGCCTTCTCCTACACTGTAGGGATTTTATGATTCTTCTATGTTTCTATGAGGTTGAATAATCTGGAAGTCAGGATTTCTCTATGCGCTGTAAGCTCTCTAATTGGCTTCCAAACGGAGAGGGAATTGGTCAGTGGGAGCTGGAAACCAAGTCAGTCCCATGTGGTCAGTGCATGGGAGGTAGTGTGGGTGAGAATCCCATGGATAAAGGGGGTGATTGTCATAGACATTGTGGAGGGGAGGGAGGGTCAAACACGAAGACAGGATTGACAAGTGGGTGGGTGGGAGTCCATCTCTCTGGTAGCAGAAAGAGGGCTGAGAAGGGGATCAGAAATCTGGAAGTGGTCAGAGGCACAGTAAGAAGTCTCTTAATACCAGGTTAGAGTCCAACCAGTTTATTTAATAGTCTATCACTTATTTGATGCTATCAAATAAATTGGTTGGAATCTAATTTGGTGTTGTGAGACTACTTACTATGATTACCCCAGTCCGATGCCAGCATCTCTACATCATGGTGGTCAGGGGGCCAATGGGTATGGTCAGATGCACCATGGGATTAGGACTGGTACCCAAAATGTTGCTTGGGAGGCCATTGGATCCAGGAGGTAAGTGTGAAGGCATTCCCTAGCCTAGAATTAGTTATTAACCTGAACACAAAACCAATGTCGTCAGCTAAACAGCAATTAGACTTGCAGTCTTATTATGATATTTTAATGGCCGACCATCTCCTTGGATTGGGTTAGTTGTCCATCCTCTTCCGCATCTCCTTTAAAGCCGGAGAGGCAGGATGAACGTGGGTTGAGATGCTCATCCCACTTACCATGAGAGCATTGGTAACCATGGATTCCATTAGCCTGGTCCATGATTATACTTGGCAAAATCTTGCAGTACGGCTGAGCAGGGAAACGCCAGCTTTTACCGCCTGCCATCAGGTATATTGGAAGGAGTTACAGGCTGATAACTAGTGAAACAGTGGTTAGCACTCTGGTGCCCATTCAGGTATACTGAGGGAGAATTTAGCATGGTCAATGCACCTAGCCAGCATGACTGTGGGAGTAACCAGAGGAAACCTATACAGACATGAGGAGAAGGCGCAGAATTCGCATAGACAGTGACCCAAGCCAGGAATCGAACCTAACGCTGTAAGGCTGCAATGCTAACCACTGTGCCACCGTATGGAGGGAAAGGGGTGGGGGTAAAGTTTGGCTGTAACATTCATGCGATAAAAGAATGTACTAACATTCAATGCCTCAGCTTATGTATGTGCTGGGGAGGATTATGAATGTGGAAGAACAATAAAGGAAGAGAAGAAAAGGGAAGACGTTAGTAACCATCCTCATAATTTTCTCAGAATGCCTATAAGGTTTTATATACCAGGAAAAACATAAAAGATTAAAATAAAAAAGCAGGATAAGTGGAATAAACTGTGTTTGATTAGAAACTTAACAATAGGCTGGAATTTTTCAGCCGTTCACACCCAGGGAATTTTCTGGTCCTGCCAGCAGTGCATCCCCTTGCCGTGAATTTTCCAGTGACATTGGATGGTTTCAGTGGGAATTTCCATTGACTGCGGCAGGATCAGAGGATCCTGCACCCCAGCAAAGGGCCTCCCAAGATAAGTGCTGAGGGGAGGTCAATGAACCCCAGATGGCCCCATGTCTGATCCCAAACTAATCCATCTCAATCAGGCCATTTTTTACAACAGTGTTAAAAATATAAATCAGTGTTGAGAAGTGAATAGTTATCCACAGCCAACATCCATGCATCCAAGTGAAGAGTAAAAGTGCCTCAAATGTTGACGTCCATTTTTTTTCTCTCCTAATACAGAACATAACTGTAAACCAGGGATTAAAAATCTTCTTTATAATCTGGTTGCAGAAAGCACACAGTGGAATTCTTGCCCATTGTTAATTAACCCCAATTTCAGTGACTGTCTTTCAGTTGAATATATAAAATTCTATCATGGCACATCTACTGGGAAAAAGTGATCATCGTGCAATTGAATTCTATATAAAGTTTGTAAACAACGTACTTCATTCCTAAACAAGAATCTCAAACACAAACAAAGCCAATTGCATATTTATGAGGGGAGAGCTGGCTAAGCTTGATTGGGTAAAAGGTAGGGCAAGAAATAAACAGTGGGAAACATTTTTTAAAAATCAAGACACTTCAACAAAAGTACATATCAGTACAAAGCAAAACCCAACAAGAAAGATCCTTGGGTGGCTAGCTAAGGAAGATAAGGGTGGTATTACCATAGATCACAGCATCTGAATTGACTTTTGAAGCTTCAAGATATCCTTTCAAAAATGGGGTTTAAGTGTAAAATGTGAGCTGCTGGTGTTGGTATAGGTGGTTGCCATTTTAAAATGTGTAAAAAAAAAACACTGGTATTTTAACTTAAATCAATGTGTCATGTTTTCCTGAATGAATCATTCTACAAGGATAATTTAAACTATAATCATAATGTTCTAAAAACTATCAAATTCATCATCCTCAGAATCCAACAGGAAGGGTGGTATTTCATCATTTTTAGTCTAAGTGCTGGGTGGGTGTGGAACTGGGAGAGTTCCAGATCCATTTTTTGGACATGTTTTTAGGCCCCCCTTATATGCACATTGGCTGCAAAATTCTGGGCGAGCCTGTTACTCACTGCAGAAGCCTGTGGATGGGGCTTAACCTGCCTGAAACCCTACAGAGGGAAGTAATGCACATGTGCGGGCCTCTGATGCTGCACACACGCATTTGCAATACAGGCAAAGAGAGAGCTATGAGGCCTCTGCTGCTGCAGGCAGCCTGAAGCAGCTCCACCCCCTACAATCACGGGGGTCTGTGGCTGTAGATGCAGTCCCCACCAAACCCCACCACCACCCAGACCAATCGCAGATCTCTCCTCTATTGATCGCCATTCCACTGTCCTTCCCTGCCAATTGCTGCAGTGTGGCACAGGGCCCTCTCCCACATTAGCCCCTCCTCCACTGGTCCTTCCCCATTAGTCCAGCTCCTGGCACTTCCCAATTTGTTTGATACTTAGTTTATTCAGCAATTTAGCTTTGATACCTTAATTCCACGTACATGCCTCTGTCTATGATATTACTGTCTGATGACTTAGAAATGAGAAGTGAAGTGGCTTTCCTTCGTCATTTGTCTCTGAGGTACTTCAGTGTGATTGTTTGCTTATGTTACATGGTGATATCACTGTTGCTGGATGTCTGGAAATTTCTGTGATTTGACACAAGGTTCAAACCAATATCAGGAAAGGGGATGTCCGCACTGGAGATCCCTTTTTGATCAGCTTTCCTTAAGGTCAGCTGGGAATGCTATTCCTTTGCCATTGACTGCAAAATCCAACCCATTATTTTGAATTTCACTTTACCAGATTTGCCCAGAGAATCTGGCACTGGCCTGATGGGTGACTAGACTTTTTGTTTCTTAAACATGTTTACAAACTGTCTTCATAAAGGGCGAACCACAGCAGGTCACAGATCTGCAGATGATTGGTAGCAATGCAAACTTTCTTAGAATCGTAGAATCTCTACATCAGATGGAGGCCATTTGACCCATCGAGCTTGCAGCAACATCAATCCCATCCAGACCCTATCCCTGTAACTCCACATGTTTACCCTGTCAATGCCCCAACACCAAGGGGCAATCTAACATGGCTAATCAACCTAATCCACACATCTTTGGAGAGTCGGAGGAAACCGGAGCATCCAGAGGAAATCTATGCAGACACTGAGAGGATGTACAAATTCCACACAGACAGACACCCAAGGCCAGAATTGAACCCAGATCTCTGCCGCTGAGGCAGCAATGCTAACCACTGTGCCACCCAAATTCTTGGCAAACAATAAGTGCAATTCCTCAGTTAATGGGAGCTCAGTCTCAAACAATATCATAAACGCATCAAAGAAATATACCCCAATCATTTGCAATTTATATGTACTGAAAAATAAAAGCCAAATTAGCATATTGTTTTATAAAGAATGAATGATGTACTTTAGGTTGAACTAAGTAAATTGCTACTGGAGTGCAAATTTACTTTAGCTAATCTTCAGGTCTGACATTGACAGTATGCTAGAAGTGTGAACCAAAAGCCAAAGGCCCAAGGTTCGCCCAAAAGATGAACCCACCCACAGCTACAGAGTTGGACATGCAGCAGAAGCCAACAGGCATCCAGAGCAGTTTACTCATTCTATATTTAGCAGCACCCAGGCCCTGGGATAGGGAGCATAGGAATTGAGAAGGAGCGGAGCAAAGACCAATAGCAGAGTATTCCAATGGAGGACTCCAAACCCTTTGTGCTCCATACTCAGTTCATTTCTTTTGAAATTTGCCTTTCTTGATACTGATTTTTGGCTGGTTGGGCCGCACGTAGTAAGACCTTTGCCTGCAATTTGGGAAGGGAACCTTGAACAAGAATGTAATTCCTTTATTTCCTTTTACCTGTTTCAGACACGAGACCAAAATGTCTTTATCAACATAGTGCACAATATGGAATATGCCAAAACACATCTCTTACCATGTTTTATATCTGCAAAATCCAAGGAATTTCATGGCTCTGGTATCTACACAAAACTATGCAAAATATTTATGAAAAAAATCTTAAAATTCTTTATATAAAGACTGATTTTATTTTCTATCTGAATTCTATGTCCAAGTTTAATAAAAGTTCATTACATGGCTACATGGCTAAGGATGGCAACATGTTTTAACCCTTTGAGGGTTATTAATACAGAATAAACTTTCATATGACAACAAACAGTCTCAAGTTCCAAAATTACATATTTAGAAAAAGGTGTAAACACTTTAGCTTTCAGATTTGCTGTACATTTTAAGTAAATATCAGCTGTGCTTAATAATGTATCAAATAATGACTGAGAAAAATAAATGCTTAATAGCACCGGAGTCATGATTACTTTATAAAGCTAGTTTCAGCAAAACAAGAGAGCAAATCTATTCCAGTTAAAACACTCTGGTTTTGCACAAAACATTATGGATACTCGCGCCAACCATCTCTTTCACCATCTCAATGTGTGATTTGCAGTGGAGTGGTAAATTCCTCTTGAAGGCCAGAGATCCAGTTTAAAATTAGAGTTGTCTAATTTTACAATAGTATGTCGAGCAACAAAAGCCATGTAGGAAATGTAACTAGTTGACGGACCTGAGGGCCTCAGAAAAGCAATTCCACTTTAACATATTCCAGTTGCATGTGCACTCCCGGGGTTAAAATTGATCTGGGGTAAATATTGCAGCAGAGGTGATAAGCGAATTGGTAGCCTGACTTGCATCCCTCTTCATGTGACTGCCAATGTGCCACTACGGTTTTGCATTATAGCAAGATAAGTTTACACCCATTGGCCAGAATTTTCCGACCGTTCACACGGGCGGGATTTTCCCATCCATCTGCATGTGAACGGAGCTTTGGCTGGATGCCAAATTCTCCGACTTTGCTGCAGCGAGTATATGGCATGAATGGCCGGTAAGATCACGCCCATTGTCTCTGTATTTAAAAAATCCTTGTTCATCTTTATCGGGAAGATAGATTAAGAGCCACTTTTATTTTATTTACCACGCTAAAATTCCACACACAGAGTTATTGATGCCCCCAATCTGTTTAAATTTTATTTAAAATCTGCTTTTAACAATTATTTTAAGAAATAATGGAAGGAATATTCACGGGATTGTGAAACCTGTTCTGCAGGCTTTGTCCAATTTACCATTATGGCTGAGATGTGACTCTGACAGACTGGGCTCCACACACAAACATCACAGTCAGATTTAAGTTATTTTTCAAGTAATTACATATTCTGATTGGGACAAATAAGGAGATGCAGGAGCTGAAATTCCCATGGTGGCTTTAGATTTATTGGATGTAATTTTGATTTTTGAAGAGTGTGTGAAACGGACGATATCTATTGAGTATAGCCAAGGGTTCCACTTCTGGGAACTACAAAGTCAAAAGTCCTCCCATCATGTATATTGGCCTGATGGGCTATTAGTGTTGGGCCATATCGTTATATTGTGCACAACAGGTACAGTGGTTGCTTTAGAAAGGATGGGCTGAAACAAACACATATATCTTAGCAAGGAATGAAGTGAACATTCCTTGGCGCCAGAGTTTCATTTCAACATCAAGTACAAAATCTTTGGACTCTGTGAACTGCCGCTGCACGTACACAATACCAGTGTATGCGTTCACCTTCCGCGTACTGAAGAAATTTTCGGCATTCCCTTTGGTGATGGTCAGGATAATGCTGTCTCCTACGTATACCGGTGATGGCGCAATAC
The DNA here is from genome assembly GCA_024679065.1 of Sphyrna mokarran. Classification (NCBI taxonomy): domain Eukaryota; kingdom Metazoa; phylum Chordata; class Chondrichthyes; order Carcharhiniformes; family Carcharhinidae; genus Sphyrna; species Sphyrna mokarran. Next base: position 115,925,163 of record JAGIQG010000003.1, read on the forward strand.
GGAAAATGGTGCTCGGAACCTTGACATTGATTGGAAAAGTCAGCTGATAGTAGGTGATTCTGACTGGTATGTTCTGGCAATCCATGTAGTTCGGACACATCATGCGTTCACAGCGCCTGGGAAGGGAACGCCAACTTATTTACTTTGTTGTAAGTAAGGAAAATTAAAGTGCCCACAACACACAAACTTAAGAATGATATGTGTAGAAGAGTTGGGGAAGCATTGCACAGTCAGAAGCCTTTGTTGCTGCCATATATCACCATAAAATAGACTATAAGAAATAATTATCAAATTAGCACAGTTTTGCTGTTCAAACCATATGCAAAGTAAATTCACATTAAATGAGTCATTCATTTGGTCTATATTAACATCTTAGATTTTGCCAGTAAACATGAATATATCAGCAATGACCTCAGTGACATTTTGATACAGTAAGAAATCTCACAACACCAGGGTAAGGTCCAACAGGTTTATTTGGAATCATGAGCTTTCAGAGTGCTGCCCCTTTATCAGGCAAGTAGAGTGGCATGCTGTCTACTCACCTGATGAAGGTGCAGTAATCTGAAAGCTTGTGATTCCAAATAAATCTCTTGGACTTTAACCTGGTGTTGTAAGACTTCTTACTGTGCCCACCCCAGTCAACAATAGCACCTCCACAACATTGTTGATTAAGGGGGTTCTGCAAATAACGTGACAATAAATTCAGATACCACTGAAGGAAGTCAGTGCCAACTGTCTGAAGGAGAGAAAACTAGACTCTACACTGCTCTGTCCCCATAGCCCTCCAAGTTCTAGCTTATTAGATAGGAAACCAAGTTCCCTATTGAAAAGTATTAATAAATCTCCTTCTGCTAACCTTTCTGTTCATATGTTCCAGATCATAACATATTGCTGAACTTAAAAAAAATCTCCAACTCTCCACTGACAATTTTGCCAATTATTTTAAATGTCGGCTCTTATTACTGACCTTCCTGCCAGTGAAAATAGTTTCTATCTCCTCTATCAAAACCCCTTGAATTTTGAACACTTTCATTAAATCTCCCATTAATCTCTCTACTTAAACCTTCTCTGCTCTATTCAAAACTGTCCCGCTAATCTTGTCTCCTCAGAAACTTTCTTGTCCATGCTACCATTCTAGTAAATTACCTCTTCAAGCTCACCAAGGCCTGAATGCTCTTTTTAATGTACAGTCCCCAGGACTAGACACTATGTGTGGTCCTGTTAATGGACTTTTAGTTGGCTCATCACATCCACTGCAAAAGGAGCCAGAAAACCCTGGCCAAAAGGCCTGATCAATAGCTTTATATTCATGAAATGTATGTACACATCTGAGCGTTTGAGGACATTGGGTCAGTACTCAATGAAGTTTGGAAGAATGGGGGAGGGGGTAGTGGGGGAGGGTGTTCTCATTGAAGCTTACATTATACTGAAAGGCCTGGATAGAGTGGATGTGGGGAAGATGTTTCCATTAGTAAGACAGACTAGAATCCGAGGGCACAGCTTCGGAGTAAAGGGACAAGCCTTTTAGAACCTGAGATGAGGAGGAATTTCTGGTGAATCCAGAGGGTGGTGAATCCAGAGGGTGGTGAATCTATGGAATTCATTGCCATAGAAGGCTGTGGAGGCCAGATTTAATCAGATCTAATCAGATCTGATTAAATAATCAGAGTGTATTTAAGACAGACATAGATAGGTTCTTGATTAGTCAAGGAATCAAAAGTTATGGGAAAAAATAGAAGAATGGGATTGAGAAACTTATCAGCCATGACTGAATAGTACAGCCAACCTGATGGGTCAAACGGCCTAATTCTGCTCCTATATATTTGTATGCAGACATTATGTAAAAAGATCAATTATCAAACGGAATATTGTTGTGCCATGAAATGGGTTCTCCCAAATTTTTATAGAATAATTTCTAATTTGGAAACATTGCAAAATGTTAGGGCATTTTTTGACACAGTTCAAAGAAATGCAGTGTCTCATACACTTAATCTCTGGGCACATGACGAATGGTTACAAAAGAAAATACTCATTCAAAGAAATGTCCGCCAGGAATTTAACACACATCCAACATGGATGCAAGTATTCCATGGAGTGTTAAGAATCACAGAATCCCTACAGTGCCGAAGGAGGCCATTTGGTCCATTGAGTCTGCATCAATAACAATCCCAGCCAGGCTCTATCCCCGTAACCCTTCGCATTTATCCTAATGATCTCTCTGACACTAAGGGGCAATTTATCATGACCAATTAACTTAACCTGCACGTCTTTGGACTGTGAGAGGAAACCCACACAGATATAGGCAGAACGTGCAGACTCCACACAGTGACCAAGGCCGGAATTGAACCTGGGTCTCTGGCATTGTGAGTCAGCAGCACTAACCATTGTGCCACTGTGCTGGCCTGTACAATGCAGGCAAATATGACTTTGAACCTCTGCCTCTGTTTAATGCAGAAAGAGGCCGCAAGCCCCCTTTGGACTCGGTCAGGAGCAGCCAGCAAATGACCGATTCCAATGCTGAGCCAATCAAAAACGTGGTGGCTGGAGGCAGGGGGGGTGTGTTGTTGGTTGATGGGAGCAGAGAGCAGGGAGGAAAGAGACAATTGTAGAGAAGCTTCATACGTGCCAACAGCAGAGCCGAGATTTCTTTTACCGGGTTCCTGAGAAACATTCCTATTTCTCCTGGAACCAGGAAAATCTGAGGCTGATCGTCTGATCCAACTCTTTTGGAGTCAAAACAAATGACCAATTAAACTCAATCAAATGAACTGAGGGACAAAGTTAAAGGGGCAGCCCTTTAAAAGGATACTGCCTCCAGCAAACAAATGGAGCCTCAAATATCAAACTAAAATGTGATTAAAGGAGTCAATAAGGCACTCTTGCAAGATCTACTAATTTGTCAGTGAATTCTACTTGCTAGGTCCTATAATCAGTGATCTGCTTTGCATTTCTGAGGAATCATTCCTTTTGCAGACAGGTCGCCTGGGCCATTATGGTATCCAGTGCAACTTTGGCACAGATTGGATGCAGCAGTTTGTGTGGGACCTCAGTTCTCATATTCATAGCTTGTTCCAAGTGAAAACAGGATGACCAATTCCACCAGGAATGGAGTGGAGTGTAGGAGCTGCACTTTGGATGAGGTCCATTTGACACACGTTCATTCAAAGCTGGTTTTGAAAAGTAAAATTGCCCCTCAGTTTATTCATTGTTTGCAAATTCACCCTGGGAAAAATTATCAACACTTCTGTCCTCTCTGTGGCACATTTTAATTAAAGTAGAGCTAATCTGCAGTAAGATCAGCACATTCGGGGGCTCCCACCTCAATCTCAGTTTAATACATAGAGTCAGACAGTGCAGAAGCAGCCTTTCAGTTCATGGAGTCTGTATGAACACGGGAGAAATACCTGACCTCCCACCAAATCTCATTTACCAACAATTGGCCAATAGCCTTGAATGTTATGACATGCCAAGTGTTCATCCAGATACTTTTTAAAGAACAAAGAACAAAACAGCATGGGAAACAGACCCTTCAGCCCAACGAGCCCGTGCCGCCACCCCGATGTTCCCACCTTTACCCGCAATCCCTGTCCATGTTTATAGATCTATGGATTAAAAACCAAATTTGAGACAATTTAGGGAGAATTTGTTTTGCCAATTAGCCTAAGAGCACATCTTGGGATGTGGGAGGAAACTGGAGCGACCGGAGAAAACCCACGCAAGCACGGGGAGAATGCGCAAACTCCCACAGACACAGGCCCAAATCCATGTATCTGCACAGCACAGCGATAGTCGCTGAGCTGTTGTGTTGCCCATCAAATGGTCCAGGTCAAGCGTACACTAACGACGTGAAGCACTAGGATACTCTCGCAAAAAATCCAAGAGCAGCCCTCTCACGACCCATCGCGTGTACGCCCCTTGTTAGACAACAAGGTGGACCAAAGCACCTGTAGGATAAAAACAAGTACATCAATATCATCATCTATTTACACACTTCCCAGGGACTCCCAAGGCTCATGATCCCTATTTTAAATCAGTTTTCTATACACCTCCATTCCCATTCTGTTCATGTGCCCATCTAAGTATTTCTTAAATAACTCCAGAGTACCTGCCTCCACCACTTTACTTGGCAGCGCATTCCATACCCCCACCACCCTCTGTGTGAAAAAACTCCCTCTAGCATCCAAATTATACCTTACCCCCCTCACCCTAAGCCCGTGACCCCTCGTGCCATTTGAGTCCATCCTAGGAAAAAGCTTAACCCTGTTTACTCTATCTATACCCCTCATAATCTTGTACACTCTATTAGATCTCCTCTAAGTCTATGTCTTTCTAAGGAAAACAGTCCCAATTTGCCTAACCTCTCCTCGTAACTCAGACCTTCCAGACCAGGCAGCATCCTGGTAAACCTCCTCTGCACTCTCTCCAGAGTCTCCACGTCCTTCCGGTAGTAAGGCGACCAGAACTGGATGCAGTATTCCAAATGAGGTCTAACCAACGTTTAATACAACTGCAACTGCAACATTAAAAATATAAGACAAAACGCCTCTACCATCCTCCCAGACAGTCACCACCCTCTGGATAAAAAATGTATTTCCTCTAAACCTCCTGCCCCTCACCTTAAACCTTTGTCATAACTGACCCTTCAATTAAGGGGATCAGCTACTCCTTGTCCACTCTGTCCGTGCTCCTTATAATCTTGGATGCTTTGATCAGGTTTCAACCTTCTCTGTCTAATGAAAACCACATAAACTTTCCCAATCTTTCTGTATCACTTAAATATTCCATCCCAGGCAGAATCATGGCGAACCTCCTCTGCAGTCCCTCCACTGCAATCATATCCAGGGATATATAGAGAAGTTTAGCCTCATAACTGTAACACTTTGGGTGAATTTTTCCCATCTGCTTGTCGTGGGAATTGTAGCAAGTGGACATGGCCCATACATAGGTCGTTTGGTCTCAGGCAGGATTTCCTGGCTTTGGAGACAAGCGTGGCTGGAAAATCCCATACTTTCAGTGCTGTATATGACTACAGTTCTTCCTCTCTCTACACCAATTATAGAAGTAACAAGTAATGAATCTTGTAATCCAGAGATATCCAGCAAAGCCCTTGTGCTTCATGACTGGAACCAGTTGAGCACTTACATATCAGACACTTTTCTGTAGTTTGGTGGACAGTCCACGTTTGGGCATCTGAATCCACCGTGGATGTTGAAGCAGATTTCAGTTGATGTGCAGTTGTGTGTTCCCATAGCACATTCATCAATATCTGCAGGGAATTGCATACAATTGTTAGGTTCAATAGTTCACTGCAAATGTACAACATGGACACTGAAGCTATCACGTGATCAGATGACAAGAATGTGCAAGGTAAGACCTTGCTGCTGAAATTGCACAATAATAGATGAAAGAGGAGCAGATAGTAAGCCCTTCAAGCCAGCTCCGCCTTTCAATGAAATTGCGGCTGATCCTCAATCTCAACTCTCTCTTCCTGCACTGTCCCATAAGAAATAGGTGCAGGAGTAGAAATAAAGCCTCTTGATCCTGCTCCACCATTCAATTCTATCAGAGCTGACCACTGGCTTGAACTTCACTTTCCTGCCTGCTCTCCATCACTGAATCTCTACAGTGCAGAAGACGTCCTTTGGCCAATTGAGTGTGCACAGACACTCCTAAAGAGCAGTCTACCTAGGCCCTATCCCCTGCCCTAACCTCACGCATTGATCATCGCCAACCTACCTAATGTGCACATTTTTAGACACTAAGGAGCAATTTAGCATGGCCAGTCCACACATCAATTGGAGCAAACTGGAGTGCTTGGAGGAAACTCATGTAGACATGGGCAGAATGTGTGAACTCCACAGGCAGTCACCCAAGGCTGGAAATGAACCTGAGTCCCTGGCGCTGTGAGTGAAAGACAAGCAAGAAACTCCCATGATTTTGTTAGCACGAGACACAAGCAGTTTTTACTCTTGGGTCTCATTTGAATGCGGTTGATGTGCTGTCTTACCAATCATCGCGGAAATTCATCACAGGATTTCCTACTGGGTCTCCTAAGGTCTATTTAAAGTAGGTGATTCATTGGTTGACTTGTTTGGTGAATGAAAATTCAGGCAGTTGCTTAACACAGAGCGCTGTGGATATCCAATCACGACCAGGCTCCATTCATATGAACTTTCCCAGCAAGAACAACACTACAAAATGTCAACCAGTCAACCAGCTAATGTAATAACCTTCCTTCATTGTGATACCTCATGAAATGTTTTGCAACAGCAACAGAACAGCTCACTATGCTGATTGCTTTTTATACGTACACAATAAGGATAATAAAGCAGAATCTATGCTTTTGCAAGCCATATTGGGGATCTTTAGCCAGAAAATGCATTCCAAATAATGCTTTTTAATGGCATTCTCACAAACAATGTCAAATACTGATTATTTTCCTTTCTTGAATAATAGGACTTTAGGACTGTCTTTCTAATCGATGGAAATCAGCCCAAACCTCAGGAGCTAATGAATTTATGGGCCAGTGGTCCACAAATATCAATCCCCATTTCACTTAGCACTCTTAAATAGAAATAGCATTAAATCCCTTAATATTAATGAAAAAGAATTCTGCTATTCCAGCCATTGAAGCAATTTTAGTTGCATGTCTATCCTGTACGACCAGCCATGAATCGTCACCTTCAGCAATGAAAAGCAGTGCAAAGTACCTTTTCGCTCATCAGCCATAGCTTTATCTCTATATCTAATCTGTCTTGATAAACTCCCTCAAATTCTAATTGTCTTCTGACATGTAGCAAATAAAACCTTCGCTACTGCAGTGGGAGTATTGTGCTCTTTTTAATTAACATTCCTAATACTGGCGTTAGTTGACTTCAGCTTCTTTTTGTAATACCTGTCACTAATCCGTTGACAATTAAGCCTCTTTATTTAGTTATTTAGACACAATTTTAATGTCGACTCTCCTTTCCAAGCTCAGGGATATATCAGATCTCCTTGGTCAATTAACAATGATGCGAATACACTCTATCTTCCAAACTCCAGTTACTTCCTAACAGCACATTAATGAAGTAAGATCATTAAACTCCTGCGTCATATATAATTGCTAAGTGTTCACATTTTGAATGGACACCTCATTTTTTACCTCACTTCTCCGTTCACTAGAACAGCTCAATGGCTAGCATCTCTTTGCTGACTCCTGTTCTGCACACTCACCCTGCCCACCCATCTTCCGACCCGACCTCCACCCTACTTCCCAACCCTGTCAGTCATATTCCCACATCCTCTTCCCTCCCCAAACCCACCTCCCATCCCTTCCCCTCCTTCTCCTGCTCCCCCACAATCCAAATCCCACAGATGCTGCACATTTTGAAGTAGTTGTCAGTAAAGGACACATGAAGCAGATATGGTGAAACATGGAACAAGCTCCTGCACAAACCTTTACTCAAGTAATTTGCCTGCAAATAAGTGATCGCAAGATCCAATTCATTGTAAATTATCCCAAAGCATAAAAAAGGACGGGTCAGTGGCACAATGGTTAGCACTGTTGTCTCACAGTACCAGAGACCCAAGTTCGATTCCCAATTGTCTGTGTGGAATTTGCACATTCTCCCCGTATCAGCATGGGTTTCCTCCGGGTGCTCCAGCTTCCTCCCACAATCCAAAGATTTGAGGATTAGGAGGATTGGCCATGCTAAATTGCCTCTTAGTGTCAGGGGGACTAACTAGGTTAAATGCATGGGGTTATGAGGATAGAATTAATAAATGCATAATTTGTGCTTCATACTTTTAAAACTATTCTGGCACAGTGAGATAACACTCTATGTGAGAGATATGATCATTTACACCTTGTCTGTATATATGCAGCGTTTGAGTTGACTTGGGTGGGATTGTAGTGGGTGGGTGGGTAGTGCAGACTTGATGGCCAAATGGCCTTCTTCTGCACTGTAGGGATTCTATAATTCTACGACAGCAGAGTGTCAAAGTACAGACAATTCAGTAATTTTGGCTGCAAATTTGTTAGCCTTAGTGGAAGAAATGATACATGTATACCTTTCATCTAATACAAATGTAGGATTAAGGCTGACTTTATCACCAGGACATAATTTACCAGGAGTCATAATTGCATAAGAAGTTTTATTTATGTCCGTTCTCACAAAGCTGTACATCTGCTCAGTACAAATTCCCACTGCAACTCAAACGCTGCATATATACAGACAAGGTATAAATGATCATATCTCTCATATAGAGTGTTATCTCACTGTGCCAGAATAGTTTTAAAAGTATGAAGCACAAATTATGCATTTATTAATTCTATGTATGTGGTGGGCTAATCTGGTTGAGGATTGTGACAGCAAGCTAGAACTTCATCAGGCAACTCAGATTATTTTAGAAATTTGAAGAGTACTCAAGTCTACCAATCCTGGAATCACCATAACTTGTGTTTTGATCAATCTGTCTGCAAGGAACTTCAGTTGTAATATTTTCTACTTAGATGAATCAGATAGGAAGTGAAGAACAACCACAAGGGAGGTTATAGATAAGTGAAGAGCAACAACAATTTTAATACAAATAGAATAAAACAGCGCAAAAGGAGACCATTTGGCCCATCAAATCCTATTTCATGCATTTACCCTAGTTCGTCCCCTTGACACTAAGATGCAATTTAGCATAGCCAATGCATCTAACTCATACATTTTTTGATTAAAATAGAGTACCCAGAGATAAGCTACACAGACACAAGGAGAACGTGCAAAATCCACACAGTCCGTGATCCAAGCTGGGAATCGAACCCCTGTACCTGGAGCTGTGAAGCAGCAGTGCTAACCACTGTACTACAGTGCTGCCGCATTAAAATAATTTATTTTAATCATATGGGGTGCCATAGTTGCTGCCACTGCACCTTCCCTCACCGGCTCAAAACCTGTGGAGGGAGCTAGTCAAGGGAATGAATGGTCATTTAATGATTGGTGAGTGAGTGGCAAACATTAACAACAAACTGTACTCCATAAAACTGCTGCTTTCAACAGCTTGTGGCCAATAGATTTCAGACATGCAGAATTTTCACTTCTTCAGTAGCTTTCGTTGTTTTTTACAATAGCCAAGTAATCGGCTATGTAAAAGGTACAATGTTAGCTAAACAGTGTTAACTAATTTCTCTAGATTTTGTAATGTCAATTTCACAACTATGTCTCCAAGCTGTTTGGAATCGATCCCCATGTCTTATGTGAAAATGGTTACCACATTAATCCACTTTCCTATATGGTGCTCAAAAAGTGATATAGTGTCAGTGAATCTTTATAATGTCAGCGAATCCCAGAACTTATCTCAAACACTGTTGGGTTGGTTTGCCAATTTCTTATCAATAGACATCAGAGTTGCATGTCCTTATTCCATTTTTTAATTATTTGAAACATCCTGTTTTCAAATAGTGAACAGGGAAGATTAATCAATAAATAATTTCAAATTCTGTTGATTGTAAGAACACAGACAGCGGGCACAGAAGAGACACGTAATAATCTTCAAAAGGCTGTAAATTTGCCAAAAATGAGACAAAAGTCTAAAGATGTGTAAGTTAGTTGAATTGGCCATGCTAAATTGTCCTTTAGTGTCCTAGGATGTGTGAGTTAGGGGGGATTAGTGAGGTAAATATGTGGGGTTATGAGGATAGGGCTGGGGCAAGAGGGTTGGTGCAGACTTGATGGGCCAAATGGCCTCCTTTTGCACGGTAGGGATTCTATGATTCCACATCCTCATCAAAATCCACCCCGCCTCTTATTCAGCAAATAGTCACTGCAGTGCTAGAATTAATTTGCCCTTCAAAAATGTACAACTCCATCTTTGGGATGATTATACTTTTGTCGACATTTTTTTTGCCTACACAATACAAATGAGGGTTCATTAAGCATAACTACAGTTTCACTCATGTCAAGTGCATGCCTCTCTGCACTCCCTTTATAACTAATACTTCTCACAAATCATAGAGTTTCAGTTTTCATAGAGGCTGAACTATGGAATATAATCCCAAAAGACCAACAGAAGCCCTGAAATCCAATCTAATAAGAAGAAATTTCTCTGATTCAGTTATATTGAATAGAGGCCTTTATTATGGACTATCTTTCATGCACAAAATATTTTATGAGTTGTCAGAGGTTTGTAGGCTCTATCAGCTTGTCTGCAATTTATACATTTGGCTTGCAGCTTCATATGGGAAAAAAATAGTCATCCTAAGAGCAGGAAGTAACTTAGTTTCTCGCAACATGAATTTGTTTTACGTATGAAGTCTGACAACACATGAAGGTTAGATATATTTTCAGAAGCGTTGCTAAGCAATAAATTTAATCAATTGTTCTCTCTGGTACTTTTGTTAACATGTTAGCTCAGAAAGATGTGACTTGCATTTATTGAGTATCTCTTCAGGATGTCTCTAAATTTCTTTATAAGCTATGTAAGCAAATCAAACAACCCAGTAGTAGAGTTAGGGCTGCAGTCAATTTTGACGTGTGATCAATCAAGAAGAAGACTAATATTGGCAGAGGGCAGAGTTAAATTTACAACTGTTCTATTTGTATTCCATTTACAATGTGGGTAGTATTATGGTCTGGCCAGGAACTTGTGAAACTCAGCAAATGAGCAGGGGGTGGTGTAATGGTTTTAAAACAAAGAACAAAGAAAAGTACAGCCCAGGAACAGGTCCTTCGGCCCTCCAAGCCTGTACTGGCATGATGTCCTCTCTGAAAAAGAACCTGAGGTGCAGTCTCAGGCCAAGGGACCAATCATTTAGAACTGAGATGATAACTTTCTTATCATAGAATCATAGAATCCCTACAGCACAGAAGGAGGTCATTTGGCCCATCAAGTCTTGCACTGACTACTATCCCACTCAGACCCTATTCTCACAACCCCACATATTTACCTATAAATCTTCATGACACTAGGGTCAATTTAGCATGGCCAATCAATCTAACCTACACATCTTTGGACTGTGGGAGGAAACGGAAGCACCCAGAGGAAATCCCTGCAGACGTGGGGAGAACATGCAAACTCCACACAGATAGCGACCCGAGGCCAAAATTGAAGCTGGGTCCCTGACGCTGTGAGGCAGCAATGCTAACTATTGTGTTCACTCAAAGGGTGCTGAACCTTTGGAATTCTCATCCCAGAGGCTTGTGGCTGCTTCATTGCTGAATACAATTAAGGCTGGGATATATCAATGTTTGGTCTCTGTGGGAATTAACAGATATGGGGACCGGGCAGGAAATGGAATTAAAGACCAAGATCAGCCACGATTGTACTGAATGGGGGAGCAAACTCAAAGGACCGTGTAGTATACTCCTGCTCCTGGTTTCTAGGAGGAATTAAAACCATCCTAGCAAGTTTTGTAAAAGAAAAGAACATGGATACTTAACTGCATCACCAGAAATCCCATTTATAACAGTTATACATTTATTATATGAATTGTACAATGTAAATAATGTTCCAAAAGAACACTAAATGAGTATGTCTGAGAAATTAGAAATCATTGATGAAAAGTCCTACCTCTACATGTTCTTCCATTTGGTGACATTGTATAACCAATCTCAGGACAAGCACAGTTATAACTGCCAGGGACATTCACACAGCGGAATGTACAGAGTGTGCCTCCACTTTGCGCACATTCATCAATGTCTGAAAAGAAATATTTCTTTAGCAAATATAACAAATGAGTCAGAGGCATTCTACACATGGATGGCAACAGTATCTAAAATCATCATTACATATTCAAATCAAATATGCACACAGCATTATTACATAATTCAATTTTAAGAAACCCCATCAACGTCTTTATTTTCTCAGGAGACTAAGGAAATTTGGCATGCCCGCTACAATTCTCACCAATTTTTACAGATGCACCATAGAGCATTCTTTCTGGCTTGGTATGGCTCCTGCTGTGACCAAGATTGCAAGAAACTACAAAACTTGTGAACATAGCCCAGTCCATCACGCAAACTGGCCTCCCATCCATTCACTCCATCTACACTTCCCACTGCCTCGGAAAAACAGCCAGCATAATTAAGGATCCCACACACCTCAGACCTTGTTCCACCTTCTTCCATCAGGAGAAAGATACAAAAGGCAGAGAACACATACCAATCGATTCAAGAACAGCTTCTTCTGTGCTGCCATCAGACTTTTGAATGGGCTTACCTTGTATTAAGCTGATCTTTCTCTAAATCTTATCTATAACTGTAACAATATGGCTGGGATTCTCCCAAAAAAAATCCAAAGTGCTGAATTCATGTAAAAACTGTTTTTTTTTAGCAGGATTCTTAAAATGAATCTCCCGCATTCTGTGCACTGTAGAGTGGCTCAGGGAGATACCTGCTGAAAATCAGTGGCGGAGCTGATTGCCACTGGACAGGCTGGCAGCATAGCACTGAGAGGGCCCCTACAACTGCATCAATGTTGCAGAGCGGAGATTGATGCATATGCAATAGTTCCACACTTCCCAAACACTGGCCAGCTCCATCACTGGCTGACCCTGCAATCTCACACCACAGTCCCACTGATTTCCCACCCTGCCGATCGCAGGCCTCTTGGACATTTCCAGGCCAGGCTCTATGTCCCCCCACCCCCGCCAAGCGCCAGCCCCGACCTCCCTAACTAATATCCCTCACAGCAGCCTGATCTCCCTGACTAGTCCTCCACCCCAATGGCCAACACTGATCAGCACTTTCCCTCCCTCTGCCTGTAACTCCAACTGCAGACAAGCAGCAGAACTCCTCCCACACCCACAGATCTCCCCAGTAGGTCCTGCCCCAATTTGCACTGTCCGATCTCCAGTGGGCAATGTGAAAGTGCCTCTTGGGCAGTCCCGGGGGGGCGTGGACTGGCAATGTCCAGGGAGCATCCGCCCTTATACCCAATCTTCTGGCAGGGGAGTGAGTCCCTTTACTCCAGCGGCTCAGGCCACCAATTCCCCATTAGTGGGGAGCTGCTGTAAACCCCGCTGGACTGAACCACTCCTGGCAGGAGGAAAGAAGCTTTAGTCCTGGACCCACAATAATATTTAAATACAAATTTTAATATGGAATCACTGATACTCGGTGCAGAGCTGATGACTCTACAAATCCTGGCCCTGGAGATGTGGGGTCGTCTTGGTGCTCAGTGGGGAACCCGCTAAATCGCCTCCACTGATGTCTCTCAGCCCAGGGCCAGGATAACCAGCAGCAGAACTGGAGAATCACCTCCCCATATTCTGTACCCTCTCCTTCCCTTCTCCCCTATGTACTCTATGAAAGATATGTTTTGTCTCTCAAGCTCACAAGAAACAATACTCTTCATTGTATCCCAATACATGTGACATAACAAATCAAATCAAACAAGAGTTATACTGGTAAAATCAATTTGTCTTGATCCTGATACATCAAAAGAAGGTGGCTCCAGTTTTATTTTGTACCATTTTCTTTAATGAAAATAGAAATGCTGCACTGGAAATATTGGGCAGAATCTCATGTCCTTGACAGAGAGGTAACATTTGATGTGAGGGTGAGGGCCTTGTCTTCACCTTGATTAAAACCATGTCAAGAAGGCTTGTGGATGTCCTGACAGGTCCATTGCCAATTGAGGGCCTTACACGGGCAATGAATGCTCATGTAAAGCCTGGGTTGCCACTGTATTAACGTAGCCGTGGGAATGAGTATGGGGGGGGGGGGGGGGGGATCACCATCCAAAAAGCAAACTGTAGCACGTTGCTTGCAGACTCACAGAAAGTCTCCCATACAAAGTCACTCAGTGTTGATTGAAGGACGTGGCATTGGAAGATGTGGGGGCAAAACTGAAAGTCACCCCATGCCTTCACTGCTGTCTCATTTCCCACAATTCTCTTACTGTGACCCATCCCCCCACCCCCTCCCCTCAACCCCTGCCATCTCTAACCTCTAACGTGCCTGGATTCCTCCTTGACACCAGGTGAGTATCTTACAAAAAACAATCCCCGGTTCACTAGGTCTTAGTTGAGTGTCTTACTGAAAACAAACCCCAGCTCCCCAGTTGTGCTGCTGATTGCAAGAGAGCTATGATGTGGAAATGCCAGCATTGGACTTGGCAGGGGAGAAGGGGTGGGTGGCACAGTAAGAAGTCTCATAACACCAGGTTAAAATCCAACAGGTTTATCTGGTATCATGAGTTTTCATTGCTCTTTTATCAGTGAGTAACAGGAGAACCTGGTGGCAGGAGAACTGCCTTGGCAGGTATGACTTTCATCCCAGGGTCCATGATCTTGAGGGAATGCCTGCTTCTGGCCTGTCATGTACCCAAATGGCACAAAAAGAGACAACAAGGGAGTCTCGCCAGCTCTCCCATTGGCAGCTGAGAATCCCATTATCTGTGCAAGATTCCACCCATTATCTTTCATTGAAATAATTAGTTAAGAACTGAAAGATAATTTTCTTCTGTCTGAGATACCACTCCCACCATAACTCAGATTCCAGGTTGTTTAGTTTGCACTTTTAACTAGTCCCTTGTCTGCCGAATATTCCAAGGACTAAGAATGTATTCAGTGTTTATTTGAAAATGGACAATATTAGTCATCTTCACTCGGACAAATCCAGAACAAACAGGTCAAAACCAACAGCCTTAATGTATTGTTAATATCTACTGTAAAACAAAAAATCAATAATTACTGATTTAATTTTCTGTTGGCTTATGACTTGCATTTAATGAAAATACACATTACAAATAATGATTACAGAATAGTGTATCCATTTTCTATCATTGGAAATCAGATAAGCACTTCAATATTCTATTGCAAAGTAAAATCAGTCCTTTTATACACCAGTATTAATATTAGAAAACTAACTTATCATGTATATTCGGCAACTACAGCAGCATATTGTCAATGGAAAACAATAGACCTGAAATTACAGCCACACAAAAGGTAACAGGTCCGCACAATTAATTTAATTTCTGAGTCTTGACCTAGGGCCAATTATGTTCATTTCTCCAAGAAGGGCAATCAAAAGGAAAAAGAAGACAAGTGTTTTCTTTCTGAGGGGAAAAATGCCAGATTTCGTGCCCCTCAAGATAAAGGATGCGAGTTTGAGGGAATGGAATATTGTTCCAAACTCCCATCCATTGGCTCCCTCTACCTGCCTCGGGAAAACAACTGGCATAACCAAGGACCCTGCACACACCGGATTTAC
Source organism: Sphyrna mokarran (assembly GCA_024679065.1). Taxonomy (NCBI): domain Eukaryota; kingdom Metazoa; phylum Chordata; class Chondrichthyes; order Carcharhiniformes; family Carcharhinidae; genus Sphyrna; species Sphyrna mokarran. The sequence goes on from JAGIQG010000003.1 coordinate 115,940,345, forward strand.
TCTCTTCTATCTTCTTTTGTCAGGAAAATGATATGAAAGTCTGCAAGCATGTACCAACTGACTCAAGAATAGGTACTTCCCTGCTGCCATCAGACTTTTGAACGATCCTTATCACATACTAAGCTGACTTTCTCCTCACACTATCGATAACTGCAATACTATATTTTGCACTATATTCTTTCCTTCTCCCCTACGTATTTGATGAATATTATGCCTTGTCTTTGTAGCCTGCAAGAAACAATATTCTGTATCCCAATAGATCTATCAATAATAAATCAATTCAATTCATTCAATTCAATTTATACGATCAATGGTAGCATTAAAAACTTCCCTGTCCAGTACAATGAGGATTGGAAGCATAGTCAAGCAAACCCTATAATACCCAAATAACACTGTTTCTGTTAAAAAGAGAACTTTGTACCATGCCGGTATTTTGATTTGCTTGGCAAGTTTAGGTTAAACCCAGAGGGCCATTATGGAAAGAAGTTGCCACCTTGTTTGAAGAGGTACATGTTATTGTCAAGAAAGCAATGCTTGTGTTTTTGCAGAAAATGGAACAAAGATGCTGTCAAAAAAAATTCAGCAATATAACCAATGTGGACATTTGAATAAATGCCATTATCTAGAGTATCTCCCTATGAAAGACTAACTGTATATTCTAGGCCAATTGGTCATGAGAGGAAGAAGGTTTTAATTGTCACTCAAAAGGGATTGGCAAGGACAAATTTTGATGTAGTGGAAGCCATTACCAAAAAGTGGTTTGAAAGGAAGCATCAATTGAGGTTCAACAAATGGAGCAGCATGGTGGCACAGCGGTTAGCACTAAGTGGTTAGTGCTAAGATCCTGGGTTCAATTCCAGCCTCAGGTCACTGTCTATGTGGAGTCTGCACGTTCTCCCTGTGTCTGTGACAGTTTTTTTCCGGGTGCTCCGGTTTCCTCTCACAATCCAATGATGCATGAGCTAAATTGACCTTAGTGTCAGAAGATTAACAGGGTAAATACATGGGGTTACAGGAATAGGACCTGGATGGGATTGTGGTCAGTGCCTGCTCAGTGGATTGAATGGCCTCTTGTTGCATGTAGGGAATTCTTTGATTGTAAGTAGGAAAGCATCTCCACGGTTACAACATGGTAGGGTAGCTGGCTTCCTAAACCTGAGTCCAACATGGCAACAGAGGTCAGAGCAATGTATAGTAGCAGATTTTATGGGACTTTATTGAGTGACCAATATTTGCTGCTTATAGTCATGAACTATTAAAGTCAACTTTTCAAGGTACAATGATCTTAACGAAGCCCATGAGGTAAATCTCTTGGAGTACGAGCTCCTTGATTGAGGTAACGATTGAATGCATGCAGAGAGTCTCACTATATATATATTGAGGATTGACTGAGTTACTGACGTTCCAGATTCTGACTTTGTACCTGAAACACGCTTAGGAATGGAGATACGTTTGTAAATAAAGGGAATCTGGTGAAGAGACACTGGTCTCTGAGGAGGTATTTCACAAGACAAAACTTTGAAAGAAATTTAATTAGCAAATACTGTGAATCCACTGAAGGGGATCTTTGGAATGCATAGAGCGTACTCTTGGCTGCAAACCAACAGATTGTGACTGAGGAAGTTAAGAAACTTTTTGATAGAAAATAATGTGGTACATTGAACTACAAGTCTGTACTAGCCACAGGCAACAGTGAAGTGAAAATGCTGAACAGAATCTCTGAGAAGTCAATTTAGCATGGTCAATCAACCTGACCAACACATCTTTGGACTGTGGGACGAAACTAGAGTACTGGAGGAAACCCACACTGACATGGGAAGAATGTGCAGACCCCACACACACAGTGATCCAAGAAGAGATGACTAGCGGCAGAAAATGGAACACTGCACAAGCAGCAATGGACATGGCTCTAGCTCAGTTCGTGACTGGATCTAAGTTGTGTATGAGGTTGCCAAATCCATTCTGTAATGCCACCTCTCTAAGTCTTCATATAACACTGAAGGAGGTCAACATGAATAATCGAGTCAAGGTAATCAAACAACTGAAAGTGAAAGTATTGAAATCAGGCAATGGATTTCAAACCCCAACCTTACATGTGATGATCTGAGAGGCCACAACACATCCACCGACCAGGGTAGTATTTATGGTTGGTGAGACAGGTAGATAATCAGGGAGAGGCCCAAGTAGCAATGTGCTGAATAGAGAAGGAAAGGCAATCACCAAATGAAAATCAGACAGGGAGACCACAGGCGGGTTGCGAGGAAAGATCTCACGTGGAAGGAAAACCTTTGCAGTGTGTTCGTTTCCTTACTGCTTCAAAAGAAGGGAGGCATATTGAATATTTAATATTTGTTCTTGCATATCAGTCACTGAAAGTAAGCAGGTAGGTACAGCAAGCAGTAAAAAAAGACAAATGATATTTTGGCTTCGTAGCAAGAGGATTTGAGTAAAGGAATAGGGATGTTTTACTGCAATTGTAGTTTGTGAGGCCACACCTGGAATATTGTGTGCAATTTATCTGAGGAAGGATATTCTTTCGATAGAAGAAGTACAGCGAAGGTTTATTGGACTGATTCCTGAGATGACAGGTCTGTCATATGAGAAAAGACTAAGCTGGTTAGGATTATATATACTGGAGTTTAGAGTCAAGAGGGGATTTCATAGAAACTTCTAACAGGGTTGGACAGAGTAGGTTCAGAAAGAATGTTCCGAATGGTGGGGGAATCCAGAATTAGGGGGTCATAATTTGAAGATAAGGGATAAACCTTTTAGGACTTAGGTGAGGAGAAATATCTTCACTCAGAGGGTGGCAAATGTATAGAATTCACTATCACAGCAAGTAATTGAGGCCAAAATATTGTCTAATTTCTTCTTGAAATCAGACAAGGCACTTGGGGTTTAAGGGATGAAGGAGGTGGAGGGCTGGGGGTTGGGGGGGGGGGGGGGGGGGGGGGGGGTGCGGTTGGTGTGTGTGCGTCAGGATACTGAATTTGATGAACAGCCATGATCATAATGAATAGCAGAGTAGCCGAAAGGGACAAATGGCCTCCTGCTTCTAGTTTCTATGAAATTCTCTGAAAGAAAGTAAAGGCGAAATAAAGAGATTTTTTTACTTTTTTTGCATCATGTGGTGGTTGCTTACACATTGAAGCTGTAAAATAATTGTTTAATATGGAGTATCCAACCATTCTGACAATGTGAACACTCTAAGATGATGTATCAACCTGTTAATTTAACCTAGGTTGGCACCTCTAAAGGGAGATGAAAGGTCTGTATTCCAACAAATTGTGCCAAACAACATCTTTTCCCTTGTTGCAGCCAGATTAATTCAATGCCTTCACACAACTCTCAAGAGCAATGCAAGGAAGAACTCTCTCTCAGCCAATAACCTCCTTCACATATTACCTGAAATAAACCAATACTCATACATTTCTCTAGAGGAGAAGCTGAAATGTCAATTAATATTATCATCCAGCTGTTTTTCTTATTCGAAAATAAATGCAGCTACAATTTATGACATCTTGTTCTGAGCATTAGGACGAAAATGTTATAATCACTTTCTAGCCTTAATTAGCCACAGAGCAGCAATACATGAAAAGATTATTGACTAATGCTTTATTCTTGCTCTGTTTCTCCTTACCCTCACAGGAATGTCCATCAAATTCAACGAGTTGGTAGCCTTGTCTGCAATAACACTGGTAGGAGCCATAAATATTGGCACATTCCTGTCCACATAGATTGTTCTCACACTCATTTATATCTGCAAAGAAATATGCAGTGAGATAAAATTGCTGAATAATATTTATTGTTTTGTTATTCTTTAAATACCATATCATGTTGGGATCAGTGGGACATGAGCCAGCATTCTCCGATCTTATTTGCCCCTCCACCACTGCCAGCAAGAATGGAGAATTTGGCACTCAGCCAAAACTCCACTCCCTGCAGCGGAACCGGAGAACACCAGTCACAGCAAGGTCGGAGAATCCCGGCCATCATTTTCTGCAAAAATAATCTAGCCCAGCAAAAATCTGTGAAGGTTATTGCATCAAATTTCACTGAAATAAAAATCATCTGATAACTTTTTTCTAGGTAAGATTGCTATTAAGGATTTTATAAATGTAATTTTAGCATCTGAAATGAACTCAGACATTTTAATTCTGTTGTAGCAAACAAATCTGCCATGGTCGCAGCGTAGGCACAATAACTGGCATCAATGTCCTCACATTAGGAAGAAGAAAACAGTTCATTGTCCCTGCCCTGGATATCTCTGAGGACACTTGCTGAAAATGCACACGCCTGAACTTCAGTTGAGAAAAGGATTTGGTTTAGTTTTGCGTAGCTGACTAGCTACTGACAATAATCGTCATGGCTCACGAATGCCAGTTACTGGAGTATCTGGCAAGGGTGGAACTCCAGGGAACAACTTCATGAGTTTCAATGACTTCATGTGAAGAAGGAAGGGAAAATTCTGGAAAATAGTAAGGAACAAATTCCACATTCTTGGCATAAATAAAGCACCATGGTATCCAACATTAACAATGATTTGCATTCATGTAGACTTCCTGACACAAAGAAAATTCCTACATATATAGAGTTCCTTTCTTAAAGACTCCTGAGGTCCTTTAGGCCACACAAGAATATTTTGGCTTTCCCGCTGCTCACTGGGGAGGCAGATGGCCTTGCCCATCTACCTCTCCGGAATCCATATTGCCCTTGCCATGGACTATCTGAGTTCCTGAGGGAATGGGGGGGAGCATATAAACAAGGCCCAGAGGGAAGAATCTCCACAGTCTTGTGTGCGGATGCATTGGTGCCCGCATCTATTCTCATCCCCATTTCAAGCGTGAAGAAAGCACAGGTTTGGGGTGGGCTTCCTGAGGGGCTGGAATGATGATCATTTGACTGATTGATGTTGTTGTCTTTATCCAACCTCACGTATCATCACTTCACATTCTTTTATCCAACAAGTGCAGTGTATAACTGTGAGGTGGAGTTGGACATCATCAGCATACAGGGGAGATGATGGCCTAGTAGTATTATCATTAGACTATTAATTCAGAAACTCAGCTAATGCCCTGGGGACTCGGGTTCGAATCCCGCCACAGCAGTTAGTGGAATGTGAATTCAATAAAAAATATCTGGTATTAAGAATCTAGTGATGACCATGAAACCATTATTGATTGTCGGAAAAACTCATCTGGTTTACTAATGTCCTTTAGGGAAGGAAATCTACCATCCTTACCTGGCCTGGCCTATATGTGATGCCAGATCCACAGCAATGTGGTTGACTCTCAACTGCCCTCCAAGGGCAACTAAAGATGGGCAATAAATGCTGGCCAGCCAGCGACAACCATGTCTCACAAATGAACAAAAAAAAATTAACAGGGAAATAATGGGGAGTATGAGGGCTCCACACATCTACAATTGGTTTTGGACACAAGAAGTTTGTGAGCTGCTGGTGCTTTGAATCAGTGAGTGAGGCAATGAAATGTTGGAATGGGTCATGAAGAGAGTTTCAAGTTGTTACTGCTCTTCAAGATTAAATTGGAAGTAAAGTTTAAAACTTATTTCTTAGTGTCACAGGTAGGCTTACATTAACACCGCAATGAAGTTACTGTGAAAACCTCCTAGTCGCCACACTCCGGCACCTGTTCAGGTGCACTGTATTTCGCACAGCCAACTAAGTGAAGGGGAAACAGAGAATAGGGCCAGTAAGAGTCAGAGAAAGAGCAGGCAGGATATGGTTGGTAATCAGAGAGGGTCTGATGACTGAAGTGCATTTGTTTCAATGTAAGAAGTGTAACAAGTAAGGCAGGTGAACTTAGAGCTTGGATTCGTACTTGGAACTATGATGTTGCTGTTATTACAGAGACTTGGTTTGGGACAGGACTGGCAGCGTAACGTTCCAGGATACAGATGTTTTCAGGCAGGATAGAGGGGATAAAAGGGGTGGGGGAGCTGCACTACTGGTTATGGAGAATATTGCAGCTGTACTGTAGGAGGGCATATCAGAGGGCTCATACAGCAAGACAATACGGGTAGGGCTCAGGAATGGGAAAGGAATAGTCACAATGTTTGGGGTTGGTACCTTCCACACACCTGATAAAGGAGCAGCTTTTCCGAAAGCTTGTGGGATTACTATCAAATAAACCTGTTGGACTTTAACCTGGTGTTGTGAGATTTTTTATTGGGGAATGAGCCCAACTAGGTGGTGGTCGATGTTTCAGCAGGGGAGCAGTTCGGGAATAGTGACCACAATTCAGAAAGCTTTATGGTACTGATGGATAAAGGTAAGTGTAGTCCTCAAATGAAGGTGCTAAATTGGGGAGAAGGCTAATTACAACAATATTAGGCAGGAGCTGACAAATGTAGATTGGGGGCAGATGTTTGAGGGCAAATCAACATCTGGCAAGTGGGAGGCTTTCAAGTATAAATTGATAGGCATTCAGGAGCGGCAGAATGAAGAATAATTGTGGCAAGTTTTGGAAACTTTGGATAATGAGAGATATTTGTGAACCTAGTCAAAGAGGAAAAGGGAGATTTGTCAAAGCTAGGAGGCTGGGAACTCATGAAACAAGTGCGGAATACAAGGAAAGTAGAAAGAAATTTAAGCAAGTAATAATGGAGGACTAAAAGTGGTCAAGAGAAGTCAGTGGCCAGCAGGATTAAGAAAAATCCCAAGGCTTTTTATAGATATATAAAGAGCAAGAAGTTAGTGAGGGAGAGGGTTGGCCCATTCAAGGACAGAGGAGGGTATCTATGCGTGGAGCCAGAGGAAATGGGCAAGGCATTAAATGAGTATTTTGTGTCAGTATTCACCAAAGGATTTGGTGGATGATGAGTCTGGGAAAAGATCTGTATATAGTTTGAGTTATGTTGAGATCAAAAAGGAAATATTGGGGTTCTTGAGAAATATTAAGGTAGACAAGTTCCCAAGGCCTGATGGGATATACCCCGAATACTGAGAGAGGCAAGGGAGGAAATTGCTGGGGCCTTGATGTAGAAGACTTGCAGTATTATAAAAATAAACCCACCCAATGGGGCGAGTTTTCCCATCCCATCCACCATGTGAATCCTAGTGGGTGCAGGCAAGACCACCGAAGTGTCCAATTTCCTCAGATGGGATTTTTTAGTTTTGGGTGTTAATTGAAGGTTGTCCAGCAAAATGGTATAATAAATACAGCACGGTGGCACAGTGGTTAGCACTGCTATCTCACAGTGCCAGGGATCCCGGTTCAATTCCAGCTTCGGGTCACTGTCTGTGTGGAGTTTGCACATTCTCCCCGTGTCTGTGTGCATTTCCTCCAAGTTCTCCGGTTTCCTCCAACAGTCCAAAGGTGTGAGGGTTAGGTGGATTGGTCGTGCTAAATTTACATTAGCGTCAAGAAGATTATCAGGGTAAAGTATGGGGTTACGGGAATAAGGTCTGTGTGGGATTGTGGTCAGTACAGACTTGATAGTCTGAATGGCCTCTTTCTGCACTGTAGGGGTTCTATGAAACAATAAAAAAAATGTAAAAAACAAAAGCAAATTACTGCAGATGCTGGAATGTGAAAACAAAAGAGAAAATGCTGGAAAATCTCAATAGGTCTGGCAGCATTTCTAAAGTGAGAAAAGAGCTCACATTTTGAGTCCAGACAACCCTCTGCTGGCTTTGACAAAGGATCACCTGGATTTGAAATGTAGCTCTTTTCATGCTTTACAGATGCCACCAGACCTGCTGAGATTTTCCAGCATATTCTCTTTTGGAATGAAAAATGTAGTGACCAGAGGCAACTTTAAACTAGGCATTGCACTTCTCACAAGAATAAATTTTTGAACAAACTACTGTACAGTGCAATTACTCAGTATGTTGATGACGTGTCCGCTGGCTAATATTTTCACTTCTTTTGCTTTTACCATTGGTCAACACGCTGATTGAAATACCTTCGCAGTTCTTGCCATCAGGAGTTAGTTTGAATCCAGTGCTGCAGGTACAGTAATAGGACCCGGGGGTATTCTCACAAGTATGTGCACACAGCCGACCAGGATAACGCCAACATTCATTAACATCTGCCAGAAGCAAGCAAGATTCAATGACAGGGTAAAAATGAGATAGTACAAAAGCAGGAATTAACCAATCCCGCTCAATAAAAGTGCCTTTCATTATTCATCTCGAGCTCCAGCATCCAATTCTATCTGGCTTCAGCGAAATTAGCGATGTAAGGATATGTCCACGTGCCTTTTGAGGTACATTTATGCATTTTAGTTGTTTCACAGATACTCATAAAAAGTATCAATCAAGAGGCTAGGAGAACAGACATTCTTTGGGTAAAAACAAATTTGGCAACTATCAATAATGTATCACTTTCTCTGCCATCTGCATTGTAGTAAACTCATTTTTGAATCAGACTAAGCACTGTGTGCAATACTGGTTTCACTTATTAGAGTAATCTTCAGTAGAAAAGTAATTTCTCTGTAAATGTCAAGTAAGAAAGAATGGGACTGTTCACCAAAAATTGGAAAATCAGATTGTTAACCTTGATGTGATATTAATCATCACTTTTGCACTGTCCACTGTTAAGTCCACGCTCATCAAAATAGCGGTGTTCGTAATGTATTTTACATAAAAATGACTGTTCATAGTTGAGTAATTTTGCACTTCAATAGAAGGAGAAATTACTTAACACTTCAGAAGAATTATTTCATTTATCATAACTACCATGTCATGTAAATAGGATGGAGTATAAGTGGCAAAGAATTACACAGTTGAATAATGCGTATGGGTGAATATTAATCCAAACTATCCTGACTAAGTGACACAAATTAGTGATAAATCACGACCCAAAAGAACTTACATGCTTTCTTTTCATACTTACTCTTTGGATTGTTGGTTTTAAAAGATTTTTTTATAATAATTGAAGATATTCAGATATTCTGGAGCGGATCATTTACTAAGCAGGGTGTAATGGACATCATTAGCAGCACAGCAGCACAGTGGCTAGCGCTGCTGTCTCACAGCGCCACGGACCCAAGTTCAATTCCCAGATCAGGTCACTGTCTGTGTGGAGTTTGCACATTCTCCTCGTGTCTGCGTGGTGCTCCGGTTCCCTCCCACAGTCCAAAGATGTGCTGGTTAGGTGGATTGGCTGCGCTAAAATTGCCACTTAGTGTCAGGGGATTAGCAAGGTAAATATGTGGGGTTATGGGGATAAAGCCTAAGTAGGCTTGTTGTTGGTGCAGATTGAATGGGCCAAATGGTCTCCTGTACTATAGTGATTCTGTGGTTAGTATCCTTTCATAGAATTTCAGGAAAAATTAGGAAAAGGCCATTTGGCCCATCATGCCTGTGTAAGTGCTCATTCTACATTTGATTTCTGTTCCAACGACGCACATAGGTACAAGTCTCTGTTATTGACTTATTTCAATTGATCCCATTGGATGAATGAGCACTTGGTTAGAATCATAGAATCACTACAGTATAGAAGCAGGCCATTTGGCCCATCTAGTCTGTACTGCCCCTCCAACACAGCAACGCACATCTGCGGCACATTAATACTGAATCAGTGTGGAAATGTTTTTTGACGAGATTTTTGCACGCTGACACTAGACTTCTTTTTAAAGTAATTTTCTGAGGAAAGGACAGCAAAGCTTCTGGAAACTGATCCACCTGGTGTCATTACTGACATCACTGAATGCATTCAAGAGGCAGCAGGATATAGCACTCGGGGTGAACATGATCAAAGGTTAATTTGGAGGAAAGCAGGATTAGGCTATTGAGTTGGACGATCAACCATGATCATAATGAATGGCGGAACAGGCTTGAAGGGTTGAATGGCTTCCTCCTGCTCCTGCCTTCGGTGTTCCTAAGTTTGTCCAAGCAGGTAATAGACCCAGACCATTATATCTAACTTTTGGCCATATAGTTACAGTTGAATAGTTTTCATTAAACACAACAGCCTGCCTGACTGACTGGTGCCAGGCAAAGCATCATTGCAATGTCAGAGACTTGCTGGTATTATTGGATGCTGGTCTGCATTAATTAATATCTGTACGATAATCTTTGAAATAAATAATACAAAGTTCCATTCGTTGAAAGCGTCCTCACAACAATGGACTAAGGCAGAATTGCTTTCAGAATTACTTAGCCAGCTGTTCACAGCTGGTGCCAGCTCTTTGGTGTTTTGCTTTTGTACAAAGAAAAAGTAGCAACCACCACAGGTGATAAAAATTGAACAGGGACAGCCTGCTACCCATTTACCTCATTTTCACATTGATAACACTGGGGACAAATACAGGCAAACGCTGTAAAATCATCAAAAACTGCAGTCAACAGAGCAGAATTCAAGACTGTTTCTCACATTGCTAGAGACTGACAACTACCCCTCCACCATAAAGACAGAGTTTCTTTCCTTCCCTGCAGTGTTGTGAGCTGCACTGGGTGGGTTGTGGTCAATACAGATTCAATGGGCCGATTGGTCTCCTTCTGCAGAGTAGGGATTCTATTCTATACGCACTGTGTGGCAGGAGCAGGTGCACCTGTGTTTTAGCCCCATATTGCACCCATTTCCCTCCGTTATAGCTGCACACACACGCCTGATCATCTCTCAAGATGCCAAATGTCAGACTGGTCATCTGTTGAGTAAGAAATCACATCCGTATCTTGGAGGAAGGGGTTTTTGATGGCGCAGTGGGGGCCAGGTGCCAGGTGAAGATTAGTCATTTCCACTTTGCTTATTGGACCTTACGTTAATTGTCCACGTGCCATACCATGAAAAGTCCAGGCATCTCAAGAGACCAAGATCCAAGTTAAAATCTCTAAAGCTAACTGATGGCTAAAAATGTCCTTCCAAGTGGAGTTATACAATAAGGAAGGAGAGACTGGGTGAGGCATGGACATGACTGAGCAGTCAGCAGTTAGGCACATGGAAGATGCTCCAAAGAAGAGTCATACAGTCCCAAAACAATAACTTTTTTTCTCTCTGATGTGGAGATGCAGGCATTGGATCGGAGTGGACACAATAAGAAGCCTCACCACAGCAGGTTAAAGTCCAACAGGTTTATTTGGAATCACAAACTTTCAAAACACTGCTCCTTCATCAGGTCATCAGCCTTCTCTCACTTGATGAAAGAGCAATGCTCCAAAAGCTCATGATTCCAAATAAACCTGTTGGACTTTAACCTGGTGTTGTGAGACCTCTTCCTCTTTCTCTCTCTGCTAGACCTGTTGAGTTTTGTCAGCATTTTCTTACATAGAAAGTGTTGCTGGCTGCAGAATCTGGAGATGTCACCTTAGAGCTTATAATTAAAAGAGAATGATGTTGCTAAGGCCTCAAGCATTGATGTAGGCATTGAGAACATACCAGACAGAGTACTGAGAAGGTCAGTAGTGTGAATGAAGGAGTTTTTAAGGACCGTATACAACATATTGCAAGACCAGCTATCAGGAAATAGCTTTTAACCAGCAGGTGACAGCTCTAGGGATAGCCACAGGAGGCACTATAAAGAGACCCATGAGAAGTCTTTTCATTGCATGTATTTGCAAAGATTTCTTACATGGAAGCCTGAGTCTTCATAAAGAGGGAGAGTTTCCCAATGTAGACAAAGTGGCTTGGAGGCGTGATTCTAGAAGTCCTTCTCCCAAACACAGCAGTCCCCATTTTTGCTGTGTATGAGGGCAGTGGGAACGGGTAGTTTGCACATATGTGATTCACAGAGATGGCTGTTTATGTAAAAGCAAAGCTGACTTCAAACAGATCCAGTTTTCAAAGGGGGAGGGGGGAGTGCAGTGTGTCAGAACACAACTTGTGGACTTTACAATTTTCATCAGAAGAATCACAAAATCACTGTAGCACGGAAGGAGGCCATTCAGTCCATCAAGCCTGCACCAACAAGTATTCCGCCCAGACTCTAACCCGATATATTTATCCTGCTAATCCCCCTGACACTAAGGGGCAATTTAGCACAGCCAATCACCCAATTCGCACACCTTTGGACTACAGGAGGAAATTGGAGAACTTGGAGGGAACTATGAGGACATGGGGAGAATATGCAAACTCCACACAGACAAGTCACCCAAGGCCGGAACCGAACCCAGTTCCCTCAAGCTGTGAGACAGCAGTGCTAACCACTGTGCCACCATATTGCTCAAGAGTTGAGAGCAAGTAAAGAGGGAAAAACTGCAAACCAGGGTTTTTTGAGCTACTTTGAGCACATTGTTTGGATACCTGGACATTAATGAAAGCGATTGCGGGAGTATCCTGAGAAACTGGAATACACTAAGCAGTGTACAGAAACCAGTCACCATACAACTGACCATTTCAAGTACAGAGGAGATGTTAGGGGTAAGAGGGTAGTGAGTGAGTGGAATCGGCTGCCATCGGTGGTGGTAGAGGCAAACTCGTTGGGGTCTTTTAAGAGACTTCTGGATGAATACATGGGATTTAATGGATTGAGAGTTATAGGTAGGCCTGGTAGGTATGGATATGATCGGCACAACTTGTGGGCTGAAGGGCCTGTTTGTGCTGTTGCAGTCTATGTTCTATATTCTACACTAAGTGGTACATTGTGAAGGATTTTGAATGAGCTTTCTCTAATTCACTAAGAACTGGCTACTGTACTTTAATTGAATTAAAAAACTGTTTGATAATGACTTCTAAAAATATACAAAAAGTTAAAATCAGGTTAGTTTCAGTTGTTGGACTAAATAAAATGTTTATCTTTAACATAGTTTAAACATATTTTCAGCTGTATACATTAAGTTTTTTTTTAAAACAGCATTTTTTAAAAATTACATTTGAAAGTATTTTAAAGTTCAGTTGCGCTGGTCCATGACAAGTTCAACATTTGACAAAGGAGCTCTGAAGTAAAAAGGGACCTTAGCATGTTTGTCCCTAGATTTCTGAAGGCGGAAAGGGAGGTTAATAGCTATATGGCACATTCACCTTTGTCAATCGGGGTGTAGATTACAAAAGTAGAGAGGTCATGATGGAGTTGTACAGAATTTTGGTGAGGCCCCAGCTGGAGAACTGTGTGCAATACTGGTCACCACATTATAGAAGGACCTGAACATACTGAAAGGAGTACAGAGGAGATCCATCAGGATGTTGCCTGGGATGGAACATTTAAGTTAGCAATAGAGGTTGCTTTGGTTGTTTTCTCTGGAGCAGAGAAGACTGAGGTGACCTGATTGAGGTGTTCAAGATTATGAGGGGCATGGACAGAGTGGATAGGGAGCAGCTGTTCCCCTTAGTTGAAGGATCAGTTACAACAGTGAGGAGTGGGAGATTTAGGGGGGATTTGAGGAAAAACCTTTTTATCCAGAGGATGGTGACAGTCTGGAATGCTCTGCCTGGGAGGGTGGTGGATGCAGGATGCCTCACATCCTTTAAAAAGAACCTGGATGAGTACTTGGCATGCCATAACATTCAAAGTTATGGGCCAAGTGCTGGCAGATGAGATTAGATGGGCAGGTCAGGGCCTTTCATGCGCCGGTGCAAGCTCGATGGGCCAAAGGGTCTCTTCTGCACTGTAGCATTCTGTGATTTTTCAGACAAAAATCATAGTGGCAGGGGAGGGTAGGGGGTAGTAATTTTTCTATCAAAAGTAGAATCTCTATCCTAGCAAAAAAGAAAGCCTTGCATTTATATAGCACCTTTCGTAGGATATCCCAAAGTGCTTTGTAGCCAATCAAGCAACTTTGAAGTGCAGACATAGTTGTAATGTAGCAAACACAGCTGCCAATTTGCACTGACAAATTCCAACGTGATAATGATAAGATAATCTGTTTCCGTGGTGTTAATTGGGAAATAAATATTGGCTAGGATACCAGGAATAATTCCCCAGAATGGTTAACGCACTGCGTAAGTGAAGTGGAAATAACAGAAAATAGCACACATTGTGTCACAATGCTATTATTTCCTCAATTATGTGTACATCTGTCAGAAATGATAACAGAAATTTAAGTAATTGACCACCGTAAGTTACCCCAATTACAGATCCAAAAATCATTCTTCCATGTCCCAGGACAATGTTGATATTAGGGAATTAATCTGTTGTATCGGAATGCTGCCAATGATTGTTTTTTGGATACTGTTATGACTAAACCACAGACATCTTGGTGAAAGGTTTCATTGTGCGCAGACTGGCACAGGACCCAAATGGTCAAACGCTCAGCCCTGCTGCTTTTTAAAGAGTTTACCCTGCCTCATAATACCGCAGTATTTGGGCAGCATGGTGGCACAGTGGTTAGCACTGCTGTTTCACAGCCCCAGAGATTCGGGTTTGATCCCCGCCTCAGTTCACTCTCTGTGTGCAATTTGCTTGTTCTCCCCGCGTCTGCGAAGGTTACTCCGGTTTCCTCCCACAGTCCAAACGTGTGCAGGTTATGTGGATTGCCCATGTTAAATTGCCCTTTTAGTATCAGGGAGACTACTTAGGGTAAATGTGTGGGGTTATGGGGATAGGGCCTGCGTGGGATTGTGGTTGGCGCAGACATGATGGGTTGAATGGCCTCCTTCTGCACGGTAGGATTCTAGTATTGGGACTCAGACGTAGAGGCTGTCAGAAGAGATCTGCAAGACTTTCCCCCCTTGAGAAATATTTTCTGAAAATTCTGACTATGCAACATAAGCCTTGGATCACAGGCCTGCCAAAATTCCCACAATGGGGGAAATTTGATTGGCATTCAGATTTGCAATTATTAACACTGGCTTGAAATACATGCACTGTGTTCATGGAGACCTGCATTAGTGTTGCATGTTCACATGATTTCTGCATTTTCTGGAGTAATCCGGAATATTAATACGAATGTTGTACATACCAACACATGTTCTGCTGTGTGAGTTGTACTGATAACCACTCTTGCAATCACAGCGATAGTTTCCAGGTATGTTCTGACAGACTTGTCCTTCGCCACATCGATGCACCCCACTTTGACACTCGTCAATGTCTGGAGAAACAGAGATTCATAGGATTCACTACAGTGAAAACATTAATTGCCCCAATCAGATTTTTAAATTGTACCATGTGTTAAAGGATTCATTAAGATTCAGTGACTGAAAAGGTTTTCTTTAAAAAATATACTTTGAAAATGTGACATGAGAATTGAGATGTCATGGTGGCTCAGTGGTTAGCATTGTTGCCTACAACGCCAGGGACCAACGTTCAATTCCAGCTTCGGATCACCATCTGTGTGGAGTTTGCACATTCTCCCCGTGTCTGCGTGAATCTCTTCCGGGTGCTCCAGTTTCCTCCCACACTGCAAAGATGTGCAGGTTAGGTTGGCTGGCCATGCTAAATTGTCAAAGGATTAGCAGGATAAATAATGGAGTTACAGGTAAGAGGGCCTGGGTGGGATTGTGCAGACTCCTTGGACTGAATGGCCTTCCCCTGCATTGTAGGGATTCTATAATTTTTAAGTGGACAAGCATCACTGCGGGTTACCGAATGGTTGGATAGCTGGTTTCCTGAACCTAAAATAATGGCAGAAAACAGAGCAAGGTGTAATGGCAGGTTTTATGGACTATATAGCACTCGATAGGCCGAATGACCACCTTCTGCACTGTAGGGATTCTATGATTCTAATTGCAGTGTGCTGTGGAACAAACTTACCAACACAACGAGTACCGTCAGGGCTGGCGTGATAACCCCTTCCACAAGAGATGCTAGTTCTTTGGCAACTGTAAGATCCTACAGTATTAATGCAATTAAATCCAGGTTTGCAAGGCTGAGCTAATGTGGTGCATTCGTTAATGTCTGTAAGAGAAATTAATAACAACAGTTAATAATCTTTTGTCTAAACTATTCATATGTGTGAATCAATTCATTAACCCTTCAATTATTCAGCAATGTGTTGAGCAGTAGCCCTCACTAGATGTTACATGTTGTCATTACATACACCAGCGTGCACCTTGTATTGAACAGATTTTATCACATCTTTCTCTTTCTATTGTTTTAGCAAGTCCTCTCCATCTTGGTTTTTCTCCTGATCAATTTCAGACTGCAAGTGAGTTGTATGTTCATTTTTTTCTCCCTGATTTCTGGTTCTTTGGCTAAATGTTCTATTTTAATATCGAAGCTTGAGTCATAATTTCACAATTATGCAGCAACACTTAGAGGTCTTAGTGACACAGTGGTATTATCACTGGACTAGAAGTCCAGAGACCCAGGGTAATGCTGGGGTCCGAAGCATCCAGTTTGTCAGTGGAATCACACTTGGAGTGAAACCTTGTATTGTCACATTAATGCCAAAAATAACAAATAGTTGGGGATCTAGTCTGACTTCAGAATATACCTTGGGGTTTCTGATCCGCACCCTAAGAGTGGCAAATTCCATTTCAATCTCAATGATTACTCTGAAAAAGTAACTCTTACTCTTTGACAAAGGGTCACCTGGACACAAAATGTCAGTTCTTTTTTCTCCTTGTAGATTCTGCCAGACCTGCTGAGATTTTTCCTTTTGGTCAATGATTGAAGTTTATTTATTCATCACAAGTAAAGCTTACATTAACAGTGCAATGAAGCTACTATGAAATTCCCCTAGTTGCCCCACTACAGTGCCTGGTCAGGTAAATATACCAAACCAGCCCATCATTCAAACAGTGGGAGGAAACCCACACAGAACTTGCAAACTCCAGACACACAGTGACCCAAGCCAGGAATTGAACCATGTCCCTGGCGCAGTGAGGCAGCAGTGCTAACCACTGTGCTACCGTGCCATCCTTGGGTTTTACTGCCATTAATGCTGAAACATTTGGCTTGATTTTTAGCCAAGCCAAATGGCTGATGATAAAAAAATTGTAGGATAGACATGTTGCAGTATCTCTGCATCTCCAGGGTGAGGATAGCTACCCCTGTTCAAAATACTCTTTTCTCCAAATTAACACTTTCATGTTAAGAAAACATTCTTTTCTGCAGGAATACAGGTTTGTGTTTCTTTGGTAAACTGAAATAATGCCCTAAGCTTGCTTCAAGTGCACTAGAAGTATTCACAGTAACCGAATAGAATTTCTTTCATTTTATAATAGGGATATTTCCAACTTAACTTCGGGTTATTTTAGATTTTCTTTCAGATTGAGATTTACTCATTCTATCTGAACTTTCAGGTCATCAAAGCTTACATTTCATAACTAGATTTAATGACAAAACAATAATGTAACTTTAATAACAAATATTCACCAAAACATAACAACAAAAAAATTCCTTCATCAAGTTTGCTTTTAAAAAAAAATCAGCCAGAAAAGGCCTTTAATTATTTGGGTAACTGCGACACTCACACTCACAAAGAAAACACAAAGGAGGCACAACAAAGTAAACCAGTAGATACCTGAGCCTAGGCAATCTGTTTCTTGTCATAATGTATGAGCTTTAAAAATATATATTTGTTGAAAATAGGATGCACCAGCATTACCCAGGGCTGCATATGGTCCAAAGGGTTAAAGGCTACAATTTTTTTATACAATTCATTCATGGGACATGGTGGCCAGAATTTATTGCCCATCTCTAGTTGCTCTTGGAAGGCAATTGAGAGTCAACCACATTGCTGTGACTCTGGAGTCAGGTGTAGGCCAGAACAGATAAGGACAGCAGATTTCCTTCCCTAAACAGCATTAATGAACCAGATGGGTTTTTACGACAATGATTACACAGTCATCAGTAGATTCTTAATCCCATATTGTTTTTATTGAATTCAAATTCCACCATTTGCCGTGGTAGGATTCGAACCTTGGTCCCCAAAACATTAGCTGAGTTTCTGGAAAAATAGTCTAGTGATATTACCACTAGTTCATCGCCTCCTCAACAAATGAACAGAAATGCTAGAGCTGCCTAAAACATTTCCATTAAAATAGAAGCAAATTGAGAAAACTTCAAATTAGATTAGAATTAAAACGTATCAATTTTGAATTCCAGTAGCATTTCTTCATCAAGATAAATGAGTCCTATAAATTTGTGGCGTTGATTACATCTCCGCTGTACAATTTCAAGATAATCAGTGAGAGAAATTCATATTTAGGATATCAGGGCTTCATTGAGTACACATAATGGGTTAACAGATCAGATATTTGACTACTGGCCTTCATTTCTTCAAAATGACTTGGACATACGATGCCATAAAATATTCAACTAAGTTCAATTTTTAATTAATTTTGCTTCTTCACACAGCTCTTTTAAGGCTTTTCTTTTCTACCCCTCTCACCCCAGGAAGTCTATTACCATGACAGATGCCCTGTGAATCCTGCAGAAATCCCTCTGAGCAACGCATTTTTGGTTGACAACGGAATGACCCTGGAGTGTTCTGACATTCATAATCCACTGCACAATTGTGACTGCCTCGCTCACATTCATTGATATCTGAAAATGGAAGAGAAAAGCGTGTGTCAGCATCCACTGTGCTAATCGGGACGCAGGGCTTTATTTATGTAATCCATCATGCAGAGGGATATGCGCACAGGAATTACCCAGGAACTACTGGGCCAATTCCCTTTCCACACACACAATCATTGCAGATAGCATGGAAACAAATTCTGATTTACCTTCAGCAACAGCGCTAGATGATGGAAACTTGAGGTTATGACTGAGGTTATGTTTACTATCTACATATTCACAGGCATTCTCTATTAGCTGATTAGCATTTTCCCTGTGATATACTTCTACATTTGGAACTACATTTTGGATATTTTCATGTGCGTTAAAGGAATCAAACAGGTCCCATCAGTTAACATCTTATTGACATATTACCTCATGGTATTTTTTTTTGTGAGGCTTTGCAACTGTGGCATTATAGAAATCGTACAGTACAGAAGGAGGCCATTCAGCCCATCGAGTCTGCACCAAAAACAATCCCACCCAGGCCCTATCCCTGTAACCTCACATATTTACCCCACTAACCCCTTTAACCTATGCATCCCAGGACAATTTAGCATAGCCAATGCACCTAACCCGTACATCTTTCAGACTGTGGGAGGAAACCGGAGCATCCCGGGGAAACCCTGGCAGACATGAGGAGAATGTGCAGACTCCACACAGGCAGTGACCAAGGTGGGGATTGAAACGGGTCCCTGGAGCTGTGAGACACGACTGATCTTGTTATGATCTCGCTAACCACTGTGGAAATGCCGCCCCACCAAACCGTGTTGTGTTTGTCTGCCCTGACATCTTCTTACATGATCCAGCATCAAACCTTGTTTTCCACTGCACTGATGAAACATCAAGAAACATATTGTTATGAATTGCTGCTGCTGTTGCCCCATTCCCCATAGAGTTGTCATACAGCAGGTGAGTTTATTCATTGGATGTAGATAATACAGTCAACCACTAGGTGGAGCTGGCACCCTGATTTGAAAAGTGAATGCAGCAGCAGGGCATCTTGCTTGGATATTCAATGCAAGTACATTTGCCACATTGGTTTAACTAAAATCATTAAATATATTTCTGGCAGACTATTGATTCTACAGTGTGAAATGTGGGTGATCATACAGTGCGAAATGTGGGAGGCCAAACTAGGAAGTGTAAGATGCTGCAACTGCTCCATGCTGTACATAAAACAACACACCCTGTTCGGCAGGATCCAGCAGAATGGTCCTCCTTGAGTCTGGGCCGACAGCCTCATCATATATCGCAAGCTATGTTTGTTTTGCAATTAATCCTCAAATAAGGTAGAGTTTGGCAGGAGGAGAATGAATAGTGATCTTATTGAAACATAAAAGGAGTGGCATGGTAGCACAAGGCTGGCATGGTGGTACAGTGCTGAGCACTGCTGCCTCACAGCTCCAGGGACCCGGGTTCAACTCCCAGCTTGGATGACTGTGTGTGAGGAGACTGCATGTTTTCCCTGTGTCTGCACGGATTTCCTCCAGTTTTCTCCCGCAGGCCAGAAGACGTGCTGACTAGGTGCACTGGCCATGCTAAATCCTCTCTCAGTGTACTCGAAAAAATGATGGAGTGTGGCGACTAGGGGATTTGCACAGTACCTTCATTGCAGTGTTAATGCAAGCTTAGTTGTGACACTAATAATAAAAAATACTAAGAAATCTTGAGGGTTTTTGATTGGATAGATACTGGGAGGATGTTTTCACATGTTAGAGAGACTAAAACTGGGAATGGCTGGGTGGGGGGGGGGGTGTGCAGTTGGCAGGTGCAGGGTGGTGGGAGAGACACATATGGCAGGATATTACCACTATTCACACTGGTGAGATTTTCCCACCACCCCCTCACCCCCTCACCATTGCAGAGAATAGAGATTTGGCTGGAAGCCAAATTCTCCGACTTTGCTGCAGCAGGAGCGTGTGAATGGCTGGTAAGTTTCGGAATAAGAGGTCTACTGTTTAAGACAGAGATGAGGAGAAACCTTCTCTCTCAAACATTTGTTAGTCTTGAAATTCTCTTCTCCAGCATAACAGTTCAGGTTTGGATCACTGAATTTCTTCAAGGCAGCATCAGTCATATCTTTTTATAGACAAAGCAGTCACGGGTTATGGAGAGGGAGACAGGTGATAAAGTGGAGTTGAGACCATAACAAGATCAGCCACAATTGAATTGATTAGCAGAGGTTTGAAGGGCTCCCAAGTCCTACGTTCCAATGAAGGACAAAGGTCCCCATTCCCCACCAAATAAAAACAAGTTTGTTAGTGACGTTGTATCTGACATGGGAGAAACTTTAATTCCCCCTATTGGGTTGAGAATGAAGCAGTGAATGGTTAAAATGATTCCCAATTATAACAGCATTGTTTTGCCAGGTTCAGATGGAAGCTGCTTGCTAACCTGGTGTCCCGTGATGTGTTTTGGATGTGAATCTTCTCTGGGCTGGAGCAGGGGAGTCACAGTGCCTCTGCTATTGGGCTGGAGCAGGGTCATGGCTGCTGACAATGATAATGATTTCAGGAAAGTGAAATAAATTTATTTATGGGGCCTGGAGGTGAATCCCTCATCGGGTGATAGGCCTCCAACAATCACAGTCATCTGTCCTTTGATTGAAGCTGCTGGATAGGGTTCCCCTTGATCCTCATTCACTTCAGTTTTATTTGGCTTCCTTGGAGCGGCACGGTGGCACAATGGTTAGCACTCCTGCCCCACAGTACCCGGGACTCAGGTTCAATTCCAGCCCCGAGTCACTGTCTGTGTAGAGTTGGCAAATTCTCTTCCCGCCTGTGTGGATTTCCTCTGGATGCTCTGCTTTCCTCCCAAAGTCCAAAGACGTGTAGGTGAGGTTGATTGGCCATGATAAATTGACCCTAGTGTCAGGATGACTAATAGGGTAAATACATGGGGTTACAGGAATAGGGCCTGGGTGGGATTGTGGTCGGTGCAGACTCGATGGGTCGAATGGTCTCCCTCTGCACCGTAGGGATTCTGTAATTCTATGATGAAATACTGCCTTGATGTCGAGCTGTCATTCTCACATCACCAATGGATTTCAGCTCATGTTCATGTTTGGATCAAGCTCATATTAAGGTCATATTAAGGTAGTCCTGGCCAAGTGTGCATCATGAAAGAATCATAGAATCCCTACGGTGCAGACAGAGGCCATGTAACCCGGGGAATCTGCACTGAATCTCCAAGGAGAATCTTACCCAGACCTCATCCCTGTAACCCCATGTATTTACCCATTAATCCCCCTAACCTATGTAGCTTCAGACTCTGAGGGATAATTTAGCATGGCCAATCCACCTACTCTGCACGTTTTCGAATTGTGGAAGGAAACCAGAGTGCCTGGAGGAAACATGAAGACTCAGCACAGTCAGCAGTCACCCAAAGCTGAAATTGAACCCAGGTTCTGTGTGGGGGTCAGACAGCAGGGGGTGCTGGTCCCCCAGGCATGGGCATCCTGCCAGAGTCAAACTGTGCCACCTGGCACTGCCCGAGGGGCAAAGTGTCCATGCCCAGGGGGCACATTGGCACTACCCATTGGGCATCAGGCAGTGCCAAGGGGGCAGCGTTTATTGTGAGTGAGGACCTAGCGTGATTAGTGGGAGGTCCCACTGCCACTCTGCAGACAGGATCGGTCTGGGATGGAGGGAGAGTGGGATGGGCTGAGGATGGCAGTCTGCCAGGGGGAGCCTGCCTCCGGAGGGAGGAATCTGTTGGGGTGAGAGAGGATGGGGGGGATCTTCACTGTGTGGGGAGGTGGGCTGGATATGTACTGCGGAGCAGGAGAGCATTGGAGCTGGCCCGGGAATTGTTGTAGGGGCCATAATCAGGTCATGGGAGGGTTTGGGGGCTGGATAGGCAGCACTGCAGGGGTCCCAGGCTGGCCAGCCATCAAGCTGGCCAGAAAATGGGGAGGCTGACAGATCGAGACCACTGCGCTTGAGCAGAGCTCCAGAACTGTCAGATTCCAGCACAAAATGGCACCATCCCACACCCCCCCCCCCCCCCCCACCAACACACACCCTCCCCCCCACCCCGGGCTTTTACTAATGTTCACGACTGGGACCTCTGCAGTGCAAGGAGTGTGGAGATTCAGGTGAGAAGCTGAACTGGCAGAACTGTCGGAACCTAGCACAGATTTCCCGCCAATTCAGTGCTTTTGGGAGAATCATGGCCATTTTGGTCTCCTTTTCCGAGGAAGGATGTTCTTGCTCTCAAGGGAGTGCTGCAAAGATTCACCAGGCTGATTCCGGGCATGGAGCGACGGATGTATGAGGAGTGATTGACTACATTAGGATTGTTTTCACTGGAGTTCAGACAAATGAGGATGGATCTCATATAGACTTATAAAATTTAATAGGACTAGACAGCGTAGAGGCAGCGTAGATTCTGGGAGGTCCAGAACAAGGGGGCACAACCTGAGGATTTGGAGTAGACCATTTAGGACGGAGATGAGGAGACATTTCTTCACCCAAAGAGTGGTGAGCCTGTGGAATTCATTACCACAAGAAGCAGTTGATGCCAAAACGTTGAACATATTCAACAGGCGATTAGATATAGCACTTGGAGCAAATGGCATCGAAGGTTATGGGAGAAAGCAGAGTTAGACTATTGAGTTGGACAATCAGCCATGGTCATGATTTGAGAATTGGCAGAGCAGTCTCAAAAAGCCAAATGGCCTCCTCCCGTTCCTATCTTCTATGTTTCTGTGTCCAGTCTGATATCGTTATTAAAGACTTCCTCCAAAACACAGCCCCCATTTGAAAGACACTTTGAGAGGCAGCAATTGTCTAAGCTGTGTGCCTGCTTTTTGTGGATAGGACACACTGGTCAATTATCCACGGTGATGATGAGTGTTATAGAAGTACTGGAACAGCATAGCTAACAGCACAATTAATGCTGGAGCATATTTCAGCACTGCAGCTGGAAATATTGTCCAGGTCTCGTCTCTGCTGCATCCACTGTACTCAGCTATTTCTTACTGTCACCTGATGTGAGTCAAATCGGTTGAGGACTGACAGCTGCGGTGATGAACCTATTAAAAGGAGATTGAGAAAGCTCTTTCACACTGCACCTGATTTAAAATAGGGATCATGAGCCTTGGGAGTCCCTGGGAAGTGTGTAAATAGATGATGATATTGATATACTTGTTTTTATCCTACAGGTGCTTTGGTCCACCTTGTTGTCTAACGAGGAGCATACACGCGATGGGTCGTGAGAGGGCTGCTCTTGGATTTTTTTTCAAGAGTATCCTAGTGCTTCACGTCGTTAGTGTACGCTTGACCTGGACCATTTGATGGGCAACACGACAGCTCAGTGACTATCGCTGTGCTGTGCAGATACATGGATTTGGGCCTGTGTCTGTGGGAGTTTGCGCATTCTCCCCGTGCTTGCGTGGGTTTTCTCCGGGTGCTCCGGTTTCCTCCCACATCCCAAAGATGTGCTCTTAGGCTAATTGGCAAAACAAATTCTCCCTAAATTGTCTCAAATTTGGTTTTTAATCCATAGATCTATAAACATGGACAGGGATCACGGGTAGAGGTGGGAACATTGGGGTGGCGGCGCGGGTTCGTTGGGCCGAGGGGCCTGTTTCCCGTGCTGTTTTGTTCTTTGTTCTTTGTTTTGGACAAAGCAATTGGCTCATCATAACCTTCAAGACTGGGCAAAGTGATAGTTAATGAGATTAGGATGAGGTCACGTATTCTTTGTGTGTCAGTGGGGGTTCGATGGGCCGAAGGGCCCCTTCTGCACTGTAGAATTCCATGATACCATGAGTAGGCAAACATGCAGGGAGATGAGGTGCTAATGCTAGTATACATACTGGGTGAACCCCTTTAAGCCCAGGTTAGTGGCCCACATAGGGTAATAAGCCTAGGAGTGACCAACTATCTAATCCACACCCCAGATTGCAGGAAAAGATTATGGCTGTGCCATATGAACGTGATTAAACAATCTCACCACTGAAAAAACTACAAGCAATACTGTCATTTCTCTTCTCAACAGAAAACAGGACTAGATGAGGTTTTCAGGAATGTGTGGGTTCTGCTGTAAATTTGTCCCAAGACTCCACATGGTAGCTGCCCCACTGACAGATCCAATACAGAACAAAGCAAAAGTAGTATGAACCGAGAAATGTCAGACAGCTTTTGAGAAGCTGAAAAGTATAAATGCAATAGCTTCAACATCTGACTGCATTCAAGAAACCAGCTAACCTAAATCATTTAAAACCTATTCAGAATCATAGAATACCACTGTGCAGAAGGAAGCCATTTGGCCCATCGCGTCTACACTGACCATAATCTCACATAGGCCCAATCCTTATAACCCCATGCATTCACCCTAGCTAGTTCCCCTGACATTAAGGGGTAATTTAGCATGGCCAATCCAACTGACCCACACATCTTTGGAGTGTGGGAGGAAACTGGAGCACCCGGAGGAAACCTACGTTGTCATAGGGAGAATATGCAAACTCTAAACAGTCACTCAAGCCAGGAATTGAACCCAGATCCTTGGCACTGTGAGACAGCAGTGCAAAGTACTGTGCCACCGTACACCTATTTACTTGGATTCTAACTCTCCATGATTGTATATCTGTGTGCATGGAAATGTATTAAATAGATAAACACACTCTGATTTGGAAAGAGCATTTCCTCATGAAAAAGAAACCTAAACCTTAGTTATTACCAACGACAGAGCTTAAACAGAAGAGAGCCATGTCACCCCTTCTCAATTGGTCAGAACTATAGTTACCCAGTTTAGGGCTATTAGATTTTATTTTTCATCCATCCCAATTAGTACAGTTATAATGTACAGAACATAACACCATAAGGCATAAGGGCAGAATTAGGCCACTCGGTCCATAAAGTCTGCTCCGCCATTCGATCATGGCTGATTTTTTTTCTCATCCCCATTCTCCTCCTTTTCCCCATAATCCCTGATCCCCCTTTTTAATCAAAAACCTATCTATCTCTGTTTTAAATACACTTAATGACCTGGCCTCCACAGCCTTCTGCAACAAAACGTTCCACAGATTCACCACTCTCTGGCTGAAGAAATTCCTCCTCATTTTTGATTTAAAGGATCATCTCTTTAGCCTGAGATTGTGCCCTCTACTTACAGTTTTTCCTACTAGTGGAAACATCCTCTCCATGTCTACTCTATCCCAGGCCTCACAGAATCCTGTAAATTTCAATAAGATCCCCCTTATCCTTCTAAACTCCAACAAGTATAGACCCAGAGCCTTCAACTGTTCCTCATACGACAAGTTCTTCATGACTCCCAATGTCCCATTGTGTTTCTGATTTCTTAAGCATTTTCCCATTTAGAAAACAGTCTATGCCTCCATTCTACCTTCCAGAGAACATAACCTCACACTTTTCCACATTGTATTCAATCTGTCACTTCTTCACCCACTCTTCTAACCTGTCCAAGTCCTTCTGTAGCCCTCCCTGCTTCCTCAATACTACCTGTTCCTTTACATATCTTTGTATCATCCGCAAACTTTGCAACAGTGCCTTCAGTGATGAGGGTGACCTCAATGTGATGACAGGACATGGTTTCCACAAGAACTGCAAAGTAGCCATCCTATCAATGTTGCCCATTGACAGATGTACCCGCAACAGGTAGATTAATGAGCCAAGTAGGATGGAACAGTGGTTAGTACCACTGCTTCACAGTGCCAAGGATCCAGGTTCAATTCCCAGCTTGGGTTACTGTCTGTGTGGAGTTTGCACATTCTCCCTGTCTGCATGGGTTTCCTCTGGGTGCTCCAGTTTCCTGCCACAGTCCAAAGATGCACAGGTTTGGTGCATTAGCCATGCTAAATTCTCCCTCAGTGTACCCAAACAGGCGCTGGAGTGTGGTGACTGCAAGATTTTCACAATAAATTCACTACAGTGTTAATGTAAGTCTACGTGTGACTAACAAATAAATAATAATAATAATGTGTCCCCAATCTGGGAAGTGCTATCCTCCAGTAATTAAGCAGTGGTGATACTATCAAGTTACTATGAGTGATGGGTAATGCAGTATCCAGAGTACATTGTTGGGATCCTCAGTAATTCCTCCACCATTATGTCTTATGGTGTTCTTGGTTATATGGCAAAATGATAAATACCTGTCTGGAAATTCTCAGTCCAGCAGGAGTGGAGTGAACTCAAATATTTTTTGGATTATTTGTCCTAGCCTCTGGATTATTAGTCCAGTAAATAAGTGCTACATTACCACACACAATAAATATATATTTACATTAAAGAAAAAAAGCCAACAGGTTAAGAAAGTTAAATGTCAAAGTACTTGTTACAAACCTTGGCAGTGATCATCCATTTGTTCGTAGCCTGTTCCACAAATAATCGTTTTTTGGCATCGGAAGGAACCAATTGTATTAATACAGATTTCCCCAAATTTGCAGCTCTGGGTCGCCAACAGACACTCATTTATATCTGCAGGAGAACATGACAAAGCACAACCATCACCCCAAGTTAAAGATGTTTGTGTTTCCATTTCTAAACTTATAAATAAATCCATCATGAGAAATAAAGTTGGGGTCATTTATGTTTAAGCACTGAAGTTAGCAAACCATATCAAAGCTAATATTTAAGAATAGATAAAAGTACGTTAGTGATGGAGGAGGCAGTACCTTTTTGTCTGTGCTTTCAGATGTATACATCAGCTGTATAAACATCACACTGCATGAATGCTACAAGCCCCTCTGCACATGCTATGCATGATTCACATATTACTGTTAGTTTCTAATGGAGCTTTTGTGTAGTTCCAAGTCAACAACTGGGTACTTTTTAAACATATTACAGTCTGGCATTGAACAATACGAGTCAGATTAAATAGACTGTAAAAGATAAGGTCATAGGTCAGGCTGTGTTTTAGAAATGAAACGCAACAGACTGGAAAAGATTTAGTCTATAGAGGCTTCCATCTCGGGTGCTACAACTCGCAAAAGTTATTCCGATAGTCAATGTTTCTCACACGTATAAAGTCCAAATTCACAGGCTTGATTCCACATGTTGTGCATGTTGAGAGCACTGATGCACATCAGTGTTTTACTGTGTACATGCATGTGAAGTATATGCTCAAGTCATCAATGTATTAGAATTAGTCAAAAAATAAATTGTGGTGTACACAGAACAAGAATGAATATAATAAAAGGTCCAATTATTTCCAAATCTGATGACTACAGCAGTCAGCAAGGACTCAGCAAGCAGCCATCTGGCATTGAAATCTGTTCAGGCTGTTTACAGAGAAACTTCAGATAATACAGTAATAATGAGCTTGGGCGTGGAGTAAGCAGAGACTGGAGTCATATACCACTGCTGGTCTGACAAAGAAAGAGCAGAAAATAGTAAAAATGAAAGGCATTACACTTGCATTCATTGATTATTTTGCCTTAAGCACAAGAAGGTAAAACTGGAAAAGTTTTATTTGGCATATTCACAAATCATATTTAAACCTCAAGAACACTTAATTCTTATTCACTAATTTGTACAATAAGGAAATATTGGTGCCATTCTTCCATGTGGCTGACTGTAGATAGCTTTGAGAAGAGCCTTCTGTACTCTGCACATAGCATGTCTAATGTAATGTATGTAAAAGTCAGGTGCTGACAAATGTTTATGGCTTTGTTATGCTTAATTTGCTAAAACAAAATGACCTTGTGCTGGGAAGAAAGAAACCAATACTGGGAATTACTTCACAGTGCACAGTCCAAATAAAAGTGAAAGCATTTCTCATTCCGCAGCTGAAACAACCACAGAACTGTAATTTGCATCGCGGTATAACTCACTTGGTAAAATAAACATGCTTGCAATTTGCAGTAATTGAACTTAGCAGAGCTGAAATTACAATGCAAAGGCAAATGAATCCCTCCTCAGTTTCTTTGGTGAAATGATTTTGCAATACCGCTGTAATACCAGGATCAAGATGATTAAAACCAGATGGGTGGCCAGAGTCATGTGGAAACATTTTGATTTCCCTCTCTGTGAGGTCACAGTTATTTGTCTACATGGACTGGAACAACTACCCTTATATTAGTCAGCTTGCAGATTCTACAATTGAAATTATACCCCACCTTATTAACCATCCCTACTGCAAGCCCAGGTGCAACCTTTTACCTGCATTAAAGTGACGGCAGCTCGTGTTAATAATAAGTTCCGCTCTGATACGAAAATGTCAATCCGTTTAAATTGCAAGCAAAAACCCACACACAGTGCTCCAGTTCCAAACTCAAGTCCCAATTACATTTGATTCTGAAGCATTGAAACATTGGTGTTCATTCCCCATTTGGCAGACAACACTATTCCGTATTTTTGAACACCCAATCTGGTGTTAATCAACCTGGCGTTACAGCAGTATTGCAAAATTCCTTTTTTTCGAACCAGAAGAGATTTCCCCCTTTTCCATTTTTGAACCAATGCAAACCAATGTTTCTTTTAATAAGCGGGTGATGGCTGCAGTTCTGTCTGTACAACAGCAAAGTGATTAGCATTGGTTTTATTAATGTTCAACTGCTGTAATAAATTTTCCAACAACTTTATTATCAAGCAAGTGTAACTAAGGATTCACACAAAACCTCTATTTCTGTTAAATTAACCATGTTTATGATTAATCCTTATTTAGTGAATTTTCAAGTGAAGAGTTACCACCGAAAGAGCCCGGAGCCATCTCAAATGTATTAAAACATCAACTGCACTCTTAATATTCCCAATTAATCGAAATGTAAAATGTGTGGCCTCGTAAGAACAATAAAAATTGATTCGATTTTTAATTAAGTCACACAGCAAGAATATTGAATAACTGACTGTAATAAATTACATGTTCTTATTTGTGAGGTGATCATTTCTCACTTCTAATTTTATCAACTCTTGATTTGTTCAGTCAATTGATTCAGAGACATGTTTACCGTAACTGCATTAGAAAGGGAACACTGAAATGGGGATGATATACAGGCTTGGATTTTCATTGAGCAGTGAAGCTTGGCATTCATTGTGGACTGCCCAAGAAAACACTTACCCCATCCAAAAGGCAGTGGTGAGAACTTCCGCTTCCTCCTGATGCAGGACGTAACGTCGAGGGAATCTTCGAGGGGCTACAGTGCATGGGTGGCAAAGCCTTTGAAGTCATGAGCTGAAGTCATGGTTCCCTGAGGTCAGGCTTCAGCTCCATGACTGGGAAATTTTTATGAATGATTTGTTTTTTTTAACATTTTTGAACAGTTATGACACTTTTTGAAATTGTTATAAATTTCTAAATAAATGAATGCCTTTTTGAGCAGCGTCCTCAATTGGGTAGTACCCCCACCTCCTCCCCCCCACCCACCCCTCCCCCACCCCCCACATTTAGCCCAATCTTCCTATCAGAGAATAGAAATGTAAAATACCTGCAAGAGGCCATTCAGTCCATCGACTCTGCACCAAGCACAATGCCACCCAGGCCCTATTCCTGTAACCCTACATATTTACCCTGCCATTCCCCTGATACTAGGATCAATTTAACATGGCCAGTCAACCTAACCCACACACCTTTGGTTAGTGGGACGAAATTGGAGCACCCGGAGGAAACCCATGTAAACTTTGGCAGGTAGGATTAAGGAAAATCCTAAGGCATTTTACTCCTATGTAAGGAGCAAAAGGATGGTTAGAGGCAAGATTGGACCTCTCAGGGACAGAGGAGGGGAACTATGCTTAGAGCGTGAGGGGATGGGGGAGATCCTGAATGAATACTTTGCGTCGGTA
Source organism: Sphyrna mokarran (assembly GCA_024679065.1). Lineage (NCBI taxonomy): Eukaryota > Metazoa > Chordata > Chondrichthyes > Carcharhiniformes > Carcharhinidae > Sphyrna > Sphyrna mokarran. The sequence continues at coordinate 115,970,434 of JAGIQG010000003.1, forward strand.
TTCACGCGGGAGAGGGGCCTGATATCTGATGCCGGCTTTGAGGATTTTGAGGACCCGTTAAAGGAAATAATCATTACGAGGGAAGAAGTGTTGGGGCTTTTAGGTAGCATAAAGACTTATAAAGCTCCGGGGCCTGATGGTATTTATCCCAGGCTGCTAAGGGAGGTGAGGGATGACATTGCTGGGCCTGACGCAAATCTTTGTCTCTGCTTTGGACACAGGTGAAGTCCCAGAGGACTGGAGGATTGCAAATGTAGTACCGTTGTTTAAAAAGGGTCAGAGGGATAACCCAGGGAACGATAGGCTGGTGAGCTTGACTTCAGTTATAGGTAAGCTAATGGAGAGAATCCTCAGGGACAGGATGTGTGAGCATCTGGAGCGCTGCGATCAGATCAGGGATACGCAGCATGGCTTCGTTAAGGGGAGGTCGTGCCTTACAAATCTAGTGGAATTTTTTGAAGAGGTGACAAAAACGGTTGATGAAGGACAAGCCATTGATGTCGTCTACATGGATTTCAGTAAGGCGTTTGACAAGGTTCCCCATGGTAGGCTAATAAAAAAGGTGAAGGCGCATGGGATACAGGTCCAGGTATGTAGATGGGTTGAGAACTGGCTTGGGAGGAGGAGACAGCGGGTATTAGTGGAAGGCTCTTTTTCCAACTGGAGGTCAGTCATTAGTGGTGTGCCACAGGGCTCAGTACTAGGGCCTCTTCTATTTGTGATTTATATAAATGACTTGGAAGAGGGGGTAGGTGGTGTGATCAGCAAATTTGCTGATGACACTAAGATACTTGGATTGGCGGGGACTGAGGAGCAGTGCCAGGCAATACAACAGGACACTGATAGGCTGGTAGATTGGGCAGATAGATGGCAAATGGAATTTAATCCGGATAAATGCGAGGTGATGCATTTTGGCCGGAATATAAACTATCCAGAGTATAGCGATGCAGAGAGACCTGGGGGTGCAGGTTCACAAGTCTCTGAAGGTGGCAGTACAGGTGGAAAAGGTGATAAAGAAAGCGTATGGTATGTTAGCCTTCATAGGAAGGGGTATAGAATACCCCTATAGAATAGGAGTTTGATGTTGCAAGTGTATAGAACGTTGGTTAGGCCGCACTTGGAGTACTGCGTCCAGTTCTGCTCGCCGTACTACCGGAAGGATGTGGAATCCCTGGAGAGAGTGCAGAGGAGATTTACCAGGATGCTGCCTGGTATGGAAGGGCTGTCTTACGAGGAAAGGTTGAACGTACTGGGGTTGTTTTCCCTTGAAAGACGTCAGCTGAGAGGGGATCTATTAGAGGTATATAAGATTATGAGGGGTATAGATAGAGTAAATGGTGGTAAGCTTTCTCCACCATTAGATTCGGATAGAACGAGGGGTCACGGCCTTAGGGTGAGGGAGGCTATGTATAAGACTAATATTAGAGGGCATTTTTTCACACAAAGTGTAGATGGGGTGTGGAATGCACTACCGAGTAAGGTGGTGGGAGCAGGCAAGCTAGGGTTGTTTAAAGGTCTCTTGGACAGCCACATGAGCGGTCTGCAGATAGAGGGATATAGGAGGACTGTTTAAATACTTTAATTGTTTCCATAGGCTATTCGGTCCACCTTGTTGACCAACAAGGTGCATGCATTCGGCAGGTCGTGCGAGGGCTGCTCTTGGATGTTGCTTCAGGAGTGGCCTAGTGCTTCAAGTCGTTAGTATATGCTTAAACTGGACCATCTGATGGGCAACATGACAGCTCAGAGACTATCGCTGTTGCTGTGCAGACACATGGATTTGGGCCTGTGTCTGCGGGAGTTTGCGCGTTCTCCCGTGGTTGCGTGGGTTTTCTCCGGGTGCTCCGGTTTCCTCCCACATCCCAAAAATGTGCTCTTAGGCTGATTGGGTAACAAACTGTCCCTATATTGGTCTCTATATGTCATTAAGACGTTAGGATGGCGGCGCGGGCTCGTTGGGCCGAAGGGCCTGTTTCCCATGCTGTGTTGTTCTTTGTTCTTTGTAAACTTGGGGAGAATGTGCAAACTCCAGGCAGACAGTGACCCAAGGCCAGAAGTGAACCCAGGTCCTTGATGCTGAGAGGCAGGGATGCTAACTGCTGTGCCACTATACCTGTCAAGACCACCAGTCTCATAAGGCCCCCGTCCTGCCAACTTCTACTACTAGATCTCTTATTTCTCCTCTTCCCTCCACCACCCTCCAATCCTAACCATGAGATTTCCAGTTCCATCCTGACACACTCCCAGGCACATTAGCTTCCCTGCCACATGGCCTTCAACAGCATTGCTCAGTCCTGAACTCAGCCCTATTTTCTGATCTCCTCCACCCCCTCCAAAACTCTGACTTTCCCATCCCGCAATCCATCCAACTGATCGACACCTCCTTGCCCCCAAGATTGACCTCTCATCTACCCTGAATGACTTACCCAATCATCTGCTCACTTCTTCCCCTACCCGTCCCCAATTAACCCCACTCCCCAGCATGTACTTGCCTGTTCTTGCAGCCTTTGCCATCCACTCCCTGCCTGACTGGAGGCACAGCCTGAAAATCAGACTGGTCTCAGGACAAAGGAACACATCAAGGCGTTACAGATACTTAAAACTCCACAAAATGTGAGGGCACCGCAAATTGCAGGTTCCGCATCTAATTTCGAACTAACTTACAAGTCAGTCAAGTAAAAGATCCCCCTCCAAGAATCTGCTAATTTATCAAGGAACAGCATTTACCAGTAGAACATGAAAACCTGACATACTGTCATCAGCTTTCAGGAATCTAAACTTCAACAGCATGGGTATGAAAACAACTCTTAACAATGTGTGTAAAGGGTAACACAGCAGTGTTGTCTGCTGTGATTAGCATTTCTGCCTCACAACATGAGGGATCTGGGTTCAATTCCTGGTTTGGGTCACTGTCTGTGCAGAGTCAGTGATTATATGCATTGGCCGTGCTAAATTCTCCTTCTCGAACAGGCATCGGAGTGTGGCGACTAGAGGATTTTCACAGTAACTTCATTGTAGTGTTAATGTAAGCCTACTTGTGACAATAATAAGTAAACTTTTGTTAGTCTGCACATCAGACTGAGAATAGACAGGATTGACTATTACTCAAAGAGGGACTGGAATTCATGCAATTGTTAATAAGCTCAGGCCATCCCATATTTGTTTCATAGTCAAGGAAGTATTTTTTTAAGGGCACTCACTACGGTAATGTAGAACTCTGACTATAAAGAGTTTCTGAGGTTCAGTCCCTGTGGAGCGTTCAAAATCTCCACAACTCCTGCCATAACATAGCTGTGAATACCACCCATTACCAGGACCATAAAGGGTCATTTAGGATCGTTATCGAGGCTTCCCACTGATCTTTTGCCAGAGTTACAGCAGGCGATTGGGACAATCCCTGCAGAAATTCCAGTCGGCTGTGTCTTGATCTGATATATCCAATCCCAAGTGGAGTCAGCAGCCTTCGATCTTGATAAGTATATAAGCTGCAGACAACGCTTTGAATAGCACAAGCAATGGGTGTTCTGTTCTTACCTACACATTTGTCATTGGCATTTCGGATAAAGCCAGTCTCACAGATCTTAGCAGGGACACACTGGAATGATCCTTGAGTGTTCACGCAAGCGTCTTCTCTCGAACAATTGTGTGAGCCCAACACACATTCATCCACATCTAGGATCGGTAAATTATGGCACACATTATTTTAAGTTACAGCATCGTTAAATACTTACGTGCAAGTGTATAAACTGTCTGCATTATATTTGCTAATGACGTGCAATCTGCCTTTACAACCTCCAGCAAAGAAATTTCAAATGTAACAACGTGACATCAACTATCCAAAGATGTCCAACTTTTTAGAGCTTTTATCTTTTATATTCTGCGAGATGTGAACATGCCTTTACCTTCACATGAGAAATGATCTGGCATCAGTCTGTAACCAGAGAAACAGGAACAAAGAATATCCTCTCCAATCTGTGTGCAGTAGTGCATACATGGACTGGCATCTGTAAGAAATAACTTTTATTTCAAATGGGAGAGAATAGACAATGGTGGGAGGCCCCTTGTTGGACCTAGAAAAGCAGTCCTCCTCTGTTTAGACCACAAGGCAATCATATTTGCTCCAATCTCTAGAATCATAGAATCCCTACAGTGCAGAAGGAGGCCATTGTGTCTGCATTGACTCTCTGACAGAGCATCCCACCCAGGCCCAGCCCCGGCCCAATCCCTGTAACCCCACATATTTATTCCACTAATCCTCCGCAAACCTACATATCTTGGGACACTAAGGGACAATTTAAAATGGCTAATCCACCTATCCTGCGCATCTTTGGACGGTGGGAGGAAAGTGGAGCACCTGGAGGAAACACAGACACAGGGATAACATGCAACCTCCACACAGACAGTTATTCAGGGTTGGAATTGAACCTGAGTCCCTAATGCTGTAAGGCAGCAGTGTTAACCAGGTCACCCTAGGCCTGACACTGTGAGCCTTGCACTGTCCATGGGTTTTGCTGCTGCATCTTATAATTGCATTAGTGTCCTATCTAAATATAAGGATCCTGACTTTCATATCTTTATGAATGCCATGCCGATACAGAGGGAGAACGTTGCCTCTAATTTAATAGTCTGCATCACCCTATTCTTTGATTTAAGTATTCGAGAATTTGGAGAATGGGAATCGAGATGTTTTAAAGCAATTGTATAGGGCACTGTGAGGCCACATCTGGAGTATTGTGTGTAGTTTTGGTGTCCTTATCTGTGGAAGGATGTCCTTCCACAGATAAGGGAGTGCAGTTTATCAGGCTGAATCCTGGGATGGCAGATCTATCTTATGAAGTGAGACTAAGTCAGTTAGGATTATATTCACTGAAATATAAAAGAGTGAGAGGGGACATCATAGAAATTTTTAACATTTTAGCAGTGTTAGATAGAGTAGACATAGAAAGAATGTTCCTGATGGTGGAACAGTCCAGAGCTAGGAGTCATAGCTTGAGGATAAGAGGTAAACCTTTTAGAATCAATTATCAAGGAGCCACTACATATCAGGACATTTGGAAAGTCCACAAGGTTGTTTCTAAGCGTGAAGTTGAACGTACCTCCACAGTGATCCAGTTCAACAGATAATCCAGTTTGTGATGCTTCAGTAGTCTTTGCTTCTGTTAAACTGTTTTCCTGATTTTCATATTCTGTTTCAAAGTATGAACATAAAGGCAATGAATCTTTGAAAAAAATTCTTTCATAGAATATAAGCATCACTGGCAAGCTCAGCATTTGTTGTCCATCCCTATTTGCCCTGATTAGCTTGTGAGGCCATTTCAGAGGTCAGTTAAGGGTCTGGAGGCACGTGTAGGCCAGACCATGTAAGGATAGCAGATTTCCTTCTCTAAAGGACATTAGTGAATCAGATGGGTATTTACAACAATTGACAATGGTTTCACGGTCATCATTACTGAGACTAGTTTTTAATTCCAAATCTATTAATTGAATTTAAATTGCCCAACTGCCAGGCTGGGATTTGAACCCATATCTGCAGAGTATTATCCTTGATTTCTGGATTACTAATCCAGTGACATGACCACCATGTCATCATCTCCCCCAAAATAAATATCATTTTAACATCTCATTTTAAATTTCAGATTTTAAATTTATATCAGCAACTCCACCAAGGAAACTAACATAGAATCATTTCAGCACTGGAGACCATTTGACCCATTCTGTCTGTGCTGGCTCTTTTAAGAAGCAATTTACATTCTGTCTCTTCGCCTCCCTCTTCTCACATCTTTGCACTTTCCTCCTTTTCAGATATTTAGAAAATGTGGAAAATTTTACAGCACAGCAGATGGCCACTCTGCCCATTACGTCTGCAATGGTGAAAAAGCCCTCCGGCCTAATCCCATGTTTCAGCACTTAGTCTGCAGCCCTGGAAGTTACATGACTCCTTGTCTTATCCTCCACAACACTAATTTAATTTATCACTCAGTAGTACAAATTTGGTCACTATATAACCAGCAGAATTTTAATCAGAAATTAGGGGGTTTGGCAAGTATCAGTTTTCATCAGCTTTAACTTCCACTTCTTCCCCCATGAAAATGCGAGTGGCAAGTGGCCAGATTTCAGGACGCAGAGAGTAGCTTTAGTGATGGATGCTTGCTGGCAATAAAATGTGTCACGGGGATGTGTTTAAAAGAGCCAAGGCCAAGAGATACTTAACTTACCTTATGCAGCTCAGAGGAGCATTCCTACTCCCCTGGAACCTCAGGGAAAGAGACAAATTAGAACTTACCTCAATTGGTTTCTCCCAGCCTTCCTCTCCATATTGTCATCCGACAGGAAAGCTGCTGTGGCTTTCCTGTAAGATGACAATGTTGCAACCAGGGCTCAATAACATCATCAAACACCAACTGGCATATTTACAGATAAACGCTATTGGTTTTAGATAGCGTTACAATGACAAAGTCCTGAGTCCAGCAATTTGGTTAAAGAACAGGCTGTTAAATTAGATGCAGCATTCAAAACATGGTTGAGAACAGAAAACATGATTCATTGTTACAGAACAAGACTAATGTCATTCTGTGGATGATTTCTTCCAGACAATTAAGGAAGAAAGTTAGAAAGTAAAGCAAGACAAAATTATATAAGTTCGTTGTAGAGTTCATGCACAAAGTGAATCAAAGAGAGGCTTCAGCTTTGACAAAGGATCATCTGGACTCGAAACAACAACTCTTTTCTCTCCTTACAAATGCTGCCAGACCTGCTGAGATTTTCCAGCATTTTCCCTTTTGGTAAAAGAGGGGGCTTCTGTATGTAATGAGTTTTCATTTGATTTGATTTGATCTGGTTTATTATTGTCACATGTTTTAGCATACAGTGAAAAGTATTGTTTCTCGTGCGGTACACAAAACATACCGTTCATAAAGAAGGAAACGAGAGAGTGCAGAATGCAGTGCTACAGTCATAGGTGGGGTGTAGAGAAAGATCAACATAATGCAAGATAGGTCCATTCAAAAGTTTGATAGCAGCAGGGAACAAACTGTTCTTGACTCAGTTGGTACGAGACCTCATACTTTTGTATTTTTTTTCCCTACAGAAGAAAGTAGAAGAGAGAATGTCTGGGGTGTGTGGGGTCCTTAATTGCTTTGCTGAGGTAGTGGGGAGTATAGACAGAGTCAATGGATGGAAGGCTGTTTTGCATGATGGATTGGGCTTCATCACAACCTTTTGTAGTTCTTTGCGGTCCTAGGCAGAGCAGGAGCCATACCAAGCTGTGATACAACCAGAAAGAATGCTTTCTATTGGTGCACCAGTGAAACATTTGCATTTGCCTTCCTAACTGCTGTCTGAACCTGCAAGTTAACCTTAAGAAAATCTTGAACAAGGACTCCCAAGTCCCTTTGCATTTCTGATTTCCTAAGCACTTTCCCATTTAGAAAGTAGTCTATGTCTCAATTCCTCCTTCCAAAGTGCATAACCTCACACTTTTCCACATTGTATTCCATCTGCCACTTCCTTGTCCACTCTTCTACACTGTCCAAGTCCTTCTGCAACCTTCTCAATACTGCTTCCTCAATACTACCTGTCCCTCTACATATTTTTGTATAATCTGCAAACTTAGCAACAGTGCCTTCAGTTCCTTCTTCCAAATCATGAACATATATTGTAAAAAGTTGTGGTCCCAGCACTGACTCCTGAGGCACACTAGTCATTAGCTGCTGTCCTGACAAAGATCCCCTTATTCCCACTCTCTGCCTTCTGCCATTTAGCCAATTCTCTATCCTTGCCAGGATCTTACCCTAACCACCATGGGCACTTAACTTATTTAATAGTCTCCTATGCGTCACCTTGTCAAAGGCCTTCTGAAAATCTAAATAAATCACATCCACTGGTTCTCCTTTATCTAACTTCCTTGTTACCTCCTCAAAGAACTCTAACAGATTTGTTCTACATGACCTCCCCTTGATGAAGCCATATTAACTCAGTCCTATTTTATCATGTGCTTCTTTAACAATGGATTCTAAAATCTTACCAATGACCGAAGTCTGGCCAACCGGTCTATAATTGCTGTCTCCCTCCCTTCTTAAACAATGATGTTACACCAGCTACTTTCCAGTCCTCTGGGACCCTTTCTGCCTCGAATGATTCCTGAAAGATCACCACCAATGCCTCCACAATTTCCTAAATTATCTCTTTTAGAACCCAGGGGGCCCCCTTTGTTCAAGAGAACCACCCACCCCCCATCCCTGTGGACTTCCTTGCACAAGATCCCTCATCAACAACCCCCCCCACTCCTGCTTCCCAGCCTAATGATTGACTGACATGACCCTTTCTTTCTCCTGATCATCACAGAGGTACAAATTGCCCCCTCCCAATCCATTAGCACACCTGCTGACTTGGCTTCCTCTCCATGCTAACAAGGCAAACTTTGTAAACTCACTGGAATGATCTAATGAACTCGTGACTCCTCCCAACAACCCGCAGCTGATCTACCCTAATGAGGAGAGAGCTCCATAAAAACCCCAAGAATGGACAAATAGACAAGCAGCAGGAGAAGAAATGATTTCCAGGGAGACAGCTTCCTGATTTTTAGATGCTGACCTGGCCAGATTGCTGGAGACAGTGGAGGCAAGGCAGGATATCTTCTTCTGCCTAGTAGGACACCATCCCAGAGGAAGGGATAGAAACACAGCCTGGGAGGCATGACAGTAATGCATTAGTGCCAAGGTACTGACCAGGAGAACCAGGAAGCAGTGCCTCAAGAAACTGACTTTGAGCTCATCCATGTAGCAAGGGTGAGTGTTTCACCTCATCGAGCATTATCCTCCCAAATGACTCCCAGACTGCCAAACCCCAGCACCCTGCACGCTTTCAACTCCTGATCCCCAAGCACCTCCCTCCCCATATTGTGAGTATCACAACCCTTGTCCTCTGAGGGCCACCCTCTGAAAATCTACAGGACTCACGCCATCAGATTTTACATGGTTCTTTCTGTCCCCACAGGAGAAGGATCCTCATAATCACCAGGAGAGGGTGAGGACAGGGGATGGTGTGTCTGAAATCTGGGTCTTCACCCCCTTGAGGAGCGAGCACTGGAACTTGCGGGAGAGGAAAAGGTACAGAACATTAGTGACAGCATCATCGGGCTGGAACATAAAAGTTAATACCTGCCAATTCTCCATTTGTTGGACAAATCTCATTAACGTTGCATGCAGCCCAGTTTCCTCTCCCTCCCATGCATGGAGTGACATGCCTGGGTCATCTGATATCATTGCCCCCATTGCTGCTCCCACCCACTTTGCCCCTGACAGCTCAGAGGAAGCAGATGAAGGGACCTCCAAGAGCAACATCAGTTTTGCTTCCGTTTGCACCGCACAACTCACCATCCTAGAGACTCTCACATCAGTGGATCAAACTAATAGCAAGTCATCTGGGTCACTCTCTGGTGTGCACGACACATCTGCTGATGTACAGCAGGTGGAGGAGGGAACGTCTGAGGCCTTGGGCTTGTGAGGGCCTGCTGGGGTCAAGCAGTCAGTTGGCCCAGATTACGTGCTGGGCCTCTGCGATCACTTCTCCGTGATGTTCTAGATGCAGCAACAGAGCCAGGGAATGCAGGAGGGGCAGAAAGGCCTGACAGCAACATTGGACCGACTGCAAGGCTGTTCAGAGGAGTCTCAAAATGGCCACGAAAATGGGCGCCATTCGCTCTTGTCAGATCACACCGATTTTATAACATTTTCCCACCACAAATCGGGCACGATGGGATCATAAAATTCCGCCCAATGTAATTCTTAAAAACACATTGAAGTGCAAGAACTGAGAAGGAAATCTAAGTTCAGTGCCAAATCACTGACAGAAAGTGAAATAAGATGACAAAGAAAGATTAGATGAAGAGAGAAAGAAAGGTCAAAGGGAAAAGTTGAAAAAAAGAAATCATTTATTTTTTTGGATCTCCAACAATAATTAAAACTTGAAGGAAAAAAAAATTGGTTTGATGGCTAATTTTCAGTGCCAAAAAAGATTTGGTGGTAATTAAGACTGAACACCTTGTTTAAATAGTCTTAAGGACCAGAATTCACTTTTGTGACAAGTTAGCATGTATTGAGCAAATCCAGCAAATTTAAATTGTTCAATGCACTTCAATCATGAGTCAGCTGCAAAATGTCATTTTTGCAAAGCTAATGGTGGGGAAACACAACACTGGCAGTAGCTTTTGGGTATCAATGTTGAACCACATCCAGCCCCTCACCTGGAAGTTGTTGTCGAATTTGCAAATAAATAACAGCAAGCATCATTAGCTTCACTGTGATTTTAACAGCAAGATCAGAGCCATTGTTACTGAACTGAAGGCAACTATGTTGTAAACTCAGCAGAACTTCAACTGATTTATAAGATGCATATGATAATTTAATTAATTTAAATGAGGCAAATATTTATGCTACTGGGACTCTAGTTAAAACAAATAATTAGCTATGCATAAAACATTCCAGGCATTACATTTATACTCTATATTTAGCATTAAGAAGTAGCATGTTGGTGCAAGCATAATAGGTGATAATTCTCCTGAGGCTAATACATTTCTCTCACTTTTCATTCAATGCATCAATAGATAACAGCATACATGACTCCCCAGTCTCCACACAATTTGCCGTTGAATAAATTTGACATATAAAATATTCAGCATAGGTTATGTTTGCAACTCTTTTGAAAAAGCTTCTCAGATTACCAAGAGAGCATTTGGCCAATCATGCTTTGTGCCAGAATTTGAGTTATCTTGCTAGTCCCATAACCCTGCAGTAGAAGTATTAAGATTAGGGACAAGTTTATAACATCATGCCTCGGTCCCAAGCTGAGAGAACCACCTCAAAATGTTTTATTTAACAGTCACAGCCTTCTGAGTGAGGGTCATTTCTACCGCCCCATCTTATCTTTCTGGGTTGGAATTACACAGAAAAGACTGAGGAACATGGCATTTTCTGCTGTATTACCAAGATTTTCTCGTAACGTATGCTGATATGTTTGAGCACTTAACTGTATGTGGGCAACCTCAAGCTGTTTCCCACTGGTTATCCACTCAAAACAAAAATTGGCCTTCACGATTACGAACGGGCTATCATATGTTAATTTGATCTTTCTCTATCTACGATTGTAACACTATATTCTGCACCCTCTTCTTTGCACCACTCCTATGTATTCTATGAAGGGTATGCTTTCTCTGTATGCATGCAAGAAACAATACTTTTCACTATACATGTGACAATAATAAATCAGATCAAATCAAATCAGTCACGGGTCATAGCAGTAATGTTACTCAAATGGTAATCCAAAGGCTTGGACTAATGCTCTAAAAACATGAATTCAAGAGTAAATCAATTAATCCCTATCTGTAATTGTAACACTACATTGTGCACCCTCTCCTTTCCTTCTCCCCTATGAAGTCTACGAAGGATATGTTTTGTCTGTATAGTACAAGAAACAATACTTTTACTGTATGCCAATGCATGTGCCAATAGTAAAATAAATCAAATCAAATCAACCCAATCATTAACAAAGAAGAGTTTTATAAGATAACACAACACACTCTTGGCAATGTCATTTATTTAGCCTTATGTAAATTATGAAGGAAAAGGCAATTACTAAGTCAAATGTCTCTAATTGTTATCATCTGTCTGGCCATGATACAAATCTTAATCCTGGTTAGCATGTCTCTTCTCACAATGTAAATCTTGCAAAGGATAACAAGCAAGGTGGTGCTAACTTTTATTAAAAACACAGAAAAGCCTGAGCTACACCGTACAATTTTTGGGCAACCAAGAAGGAATTGGGGTTTGCTGGAACTTCACCCTTTCATCTGCCCAATTTTCTGATGGCCAATAACAAAAAGCTGCTACAAAGTATTGATATGACAATGTTATATCTTATTTACCACCATTACCATTTACTAATACTGACTAAAGTCAGGTTGTACAGGAAAAGCAGAACACTCGCCTTCCAGTAACCCCACATCGGATAATGCAGATATAGACACTCTCATCTCTATTTAACACAAGAACAATGCCTCTGGACAATATACTTCACAAAGGAATACATAATTGAATTGTTCCATATATATCAATGTGATTTACAGCCCAACTCCACTATTAGCACCTGACAGTACCTTTAGAATGAAGTTCTTTGCCCAATCAAGCACAGGTTTATAAACTAGTCAAGGATTCACTGTTTGCCATAACAAGTTAGGTCATTTACTTCCGAGTGGAACGGTGCAATTTTAAAGGGAAGCATACAATGATAGTGATGGAAGTCTCACCCATTGGCTGGAAAGATTATCATCATAGAATCCCTACCGTGTAGAAAGAGGCCATTTGGCCGATTGAATCTGTACTGATCACAATCCCACCCAGGCCCTATTCCAGCAACTCCCTGCATTTACCCTGCTAGTTCCCCTGACACTAAAGGAAATTTAGCACACCAATCAACTTAACCCATACATCTTTGGACTGAGGGAGGAAAGCAGAACACCCAGACACAGGAAGAACATATAAACACCACACAGACAGTGACCCAAGCTGGGAATCAAATCCAGATTTCTGGTGCTATGAGGCAGCAATGCTAATCATTGTGCCACAGTGCTGCCCAATGTTGCCTCCTCTCCGGAAGTGCCAATTAGGCATTTATGGGCAGTAGCAGGCCTTCCTCGGGAACAAGAATCATTGGGGTGGAAATGTCACCCACTGAGCTGCTGGCCTATCAGAAGCCAGCAGCTGTGCATAGTTCAGCCGTGCCACTGCGAGTAATGGTGGCAACTGCTGGTAGTGCATTAAGGACCAGGATCACCGGGCAACACAGGCCTTAGGCGAGTGATGATGGGATGAGGGTTGTGGGATGTGGGTCATGAGGGAGAGGAGAGCAAGGACAGGGGACTAGTTCTCAATAGCAACACCCATTCCTAATGACGGCTTCCTCACTCATGCACTGAGAGCTTTTGAATAAAGGCTAAATCGATTTTACCATAAAAATGTGCGATGGATAGGGCAAAGGACTTGGGCTGTAATAGTGACAATAAATATTGATTCCTCTCACCTGGCTTGCAAGTTTGCCCATCGGTTTGCAGGATATATCCTGGGAAGCAGGCACACTCGTACGATTCCTCTGTTTTAATGCAGAAATGCTGACACAATTGTCCAGGGTACATTGAGCATTCACTTAATTCACCGTCAGTTATGAAGTTGAACAGAGCCTCTTCTTCGCTCACAGAATGAGCCTCCTTAAGATTTTCCGTCTCTAAAACTAACAAATACAACCAATTATTTAGCTCAAAAATGCCAATAGAGATGTGACAAAGCATATTAAAACTTGGACAATCAAAACTACTGCTTGATCACTTTGAGAAACTCAGATATGGTTTCTGGTCACCATAAAAGACACTTAGCAGCAACACACACCAACTTACATAGGATACTTACTGTGATATATGTTTACATAGAAGTGTTATGAAAAATCATGACAGCATGATGCATTGTATGTATTCTATGCATTGTATGCAAACAAACTTCTACTTATTCCAAATAACCAATATTCAGAACAGTTCAACAATTTTAAAGTCTCACCCAAAATATGTTCTTTTTCTGATCCACAAATGACAGGACTTTTGGTTCTGAGCTTTCCATGTCAGGGTCAAGCAGTTCCTGATTAGTTATTACTATGTTTGTCGCCTGACTAAAGAATGACAGTGCTGATTTAGTCGTCTGAGATGACCACAGACACGATCTTTACTGCATGGCAACACCGTGAAAAATGTATGGACCAGCAAGGTCTATTTTACCCTCACAAAAGTCACTGGGGGGGATGGGGGAGAGCAATCTTGAACCTGCGCTTTCTGTCCGTGGGATGGGCAGTGGGGGCTCAAGATCCAGCAAAACCCGGAAGTCCAATGTGTTTGTGCGTAAAAAATGAACAGAATGCTGTTCACTTTTAGTACTGATCTCTGTATTCCAAAATAAGCAGAGTCTTGGACAACCTAGAACAGGCCCTTCAAAGCACAAGCGAGTACCAACAGCAATGCAATGCTTTCACAAGATCCTACAAAACCAATGGCAAGAAAGGCAATCTAACAATAATGTCCTCTCCCAAGCCAACATGCTCAGCATCGAGGCACTCAAAATCAGTCCTGCTAAAAGGGGCATGCCATTTATATACCAAGAATCAGGCTCCCCAAATCAACTGCTCTGCTTGGAACTTGATCGTAGCAGAGAATCAGGGGAGCACAACTAAAATGTGTCAGGGATGTCCTCTATTAATCCCTGAAGTGGTCAAACATCCACACCAGCTCATGCCTTGTGACCAGGGAAAATGGAGAAGATTCATTTGGGAAGGTAATGAAGAGATTGAGAAATTTCACTGGGGACACACAGGGGCATGTTCTTGCCACAGGCATCAGAGAAAGCCCACAAACTTTCAAACATCTCATCTGCCAAACCCTTCAAGCACAACATGCCCCAAATGTGGTCAGGTCTACAAGTTGTACGTAAAAACCATTTCAGGGCCAATTGAATCATCCATTATCTCAAGGGACTGCCTAAAAAAAATACTCTATTGTGTTCCCTTAGAATGTGTCTCAGTTTAATCCTCAGAGGAGTGATAACGTGATATTTCCATTTGCTCCAACACCAAGCCTAAAAGCAATAATAATCACTGATTTCTAATTACTGTCAAATTAGCATCAATTTAATATTGTGGACCCATAACTCTCTCTGCTTGATGGAAACAAAATGGGCAAGAAGGTAAAGTGGAGCAACTTCATTACCCACTCACTCCCCAATGATCTTCAATTTTAACACCACTGTTTAGGACAGCAGATGAGCCATCCACAATTCAGAGCAAAGAATGAAGAGCAAAGAAAAATACAACACAAGAACAGCCCTACAGCCCTCCAAGCTTTTGCCGATCGTGATGCCCTAACTAAATTTAAAAAAACTTTCTGCCCTTACTCTGTCCCTTCCTCTATTCCCTTCCTATTCATGTATCCATCCAGATGCCTCTTAAACATTGCTAATGTACCTGCTTCCACCATCTCCTCCAGGCACATACTATTCTTTCTGTGAGAAACTTTTCCCACACATCTCCCTTAAACTTTTCTCCTCTCACCTTGAACCTGTGCCCCCTTGTAATTGACACTTCCACCCTTGGAAAAAGCCTTTGACGATCTACCTTGACTCTGCCTCTCATAATTTTGCAGATTTCGATCAGGTCTCCCCTCAGCCTCCATTTTTCCAGTGAAAACAATCCTAATTTATTCAACCTCTCCTCATAGCCAACACTGTCAAGACCAGAGAATATCCTGATGAACCATCTTTTCACTCTCTCCAAAACTTGCACATCCTTCTGGTAGTGTGGTGACCAGAACTTCACACAGTACACCAAATGCGGCCGACCAAGATTTTATATAGCTGCAAAAAGATTTCCTAATTCCTGTACTCATTGCCACGGCTGATGAAGGCGAGCATGCCATATGCCTTCTTAATCACCTCGGCCACTAGTGTTGCTACTTTTAGAGAACTGTGGACGTATGGCCCAGATCCCTCTGTATGTTAATGTTCCTAAGGTGGGAGCCTCGTGCATAAAATCTAATTGGGGTTCTATAATGTCAATGGCATTTTAACTGATACCTGATCCCCATCGGGCTGAAGCAGGTTGACAGGATAGAGGAAGAGACTCTTCTACTAAGTAAAAGCATTTTCTTTGTGAGGTGAGATTGTTCCTCTAGGCCAGCGAGTCTGTTTCATACTCAACCTGGTTTTCCAACCTCGGCGTGCCCAGATGTATTTATAAGCCATCCCATGGGTTGGGACTTAATGTGGCAACCTCACAGATGGAAGACATGTATTCCACCAGCTTGTGCTGTAACAGATTCTCAAGTCAAGGGGCAGTGCCTAACTCCTTGCACCCATCTGTCTCTTCTCCCTGCATTTCCCATCCCTAACAATGGTCACACAGGCCAGGCAAGACACAAACTCAAATTCACAGCAAAATGTTATTTTGAGTGTCCCCCACTCCTCCCCCACCACAACGATGCAAGTTCTCGATTAGTTGCATTTTCCATCATTTCCTTTCAATTCATGAGTTGTTATCGTGCATCTAACTTCCACGTCTCATATCACAGAAGGGTGTAACCCATCCGAGTTTAGAAATAATGTGGAAATACACTGATGTAACTACTTTGCTACAGCTTAGTTAGGAATTTATGACTAATGGTCTTCAGCATGATATGATTCTTCAACATTCAAAATAATCCCCACATGTAACTAACTCATTGATTGGAACTTATTCATTTGTCTTTTTTTTTGTGGTCTGTGACTTTGCAAGAAAATAGTTTTCAGATGCAGCTCTTTTTCAGTGCTGGCCCTGGAAAGTATTTATTGGAAAGCATGAATTTCATTAAGCAACAAATAGGAGGAAATGTGATTTCTTTAAAGAAGAAATTATCACATGAGTGAAGAAGTAACTGCTGAGGACACTTTACAGCCATCCAAGAGTAAAAAAGGGCATTCTTTTTTTATTCATTCATATAATAGCAAACCTTCCATCCATCTGCCTTCATTCTGGTTCATTCAAAAACAATGGAAAATTTGAAACCAACCTGTATCACACAAGCCTGCTTTCATTACTCGATTCTATCTATATGGCTGCTAATCCATTACTGTCACTGTACAGATCGTTGGGAAAATAGCCCCACATTGAAAATAAGTATTTCAATTATTTTTTTGGTAACAGTTCAGACCTAAACACCACACCAGTTTCTGCAAAATAGCCCAGGTTGGCTGTATTTTCATCGAGATTTCTTCCTTCTGAGTTAAAAGTCATCACAAAACCACAAGGAAGAGAATTCTGTGGTGCCAAGTCCAATTTAAATCAGCTCAGTTTTAAACAAAAGAGTGTGTTTCATTTCCCAGCATCTGATCATTCATTGTTGACGAGAAAGAACTTCCATTTATATAGTGTCATTCACATCCTTTGGATGTCTTAAACCACTTTACAGCCAATGAACCATCTTTGAAGTCTGGTCACTGTTGCTTTGTAGGCAAAACGACCTGTCACTTTCACACAATTATATTCAGACCATCCTTGTTACATGTGTTCTCACATGAGGATGTATGTTCTTAGGGATTGGTATATATTATTTAATGCTATGTTTTAGACTCTTTGGGATGGCTGGATTGTCATGTGAGGAGAAATTGGGCCTGTATTCACTGGAATTTAGAAGAATGAGAGGGATACTCATTGAAACATGTACAATTCTCACAGGGTTATTCATACTGGTTGCAAGGATGTTGTCTCCTCTGACTGGGGAGTCTAGAAGAAGTCACAGGGTCATGGTATGGGACAGGCCATTTGCAATGGAGAAGAGTAGAAATTTCTTCACTCAAAGGGTGGTGAACCTTTGGAATTCTCCACTACAGAAGACAGTGGAGATCAAGTCACTGAATATATGTAAGAAGAAAATAGATAGATTTCTAGATTATAAAGGTGTCATGGGAATGGAAGAGTGTGTTGAGATAGACTATCAGTCACGATCATTTTGAATGGTAACGCAGGCTCAGAGGGTCAAATGGCCTATTCCTGCCCCTATTTTCTATGTTTCAATAACACCTTTACTTTCTTTAACTTCATCTCTTTAAAGCTTTATCTCTTTAACCTTATTCTAGGATAACTTAACAGAAATAAGGATCCATAAAAAATGATTCTAAATCATGGTGTCTTCCTTTCATCTGCATATTAACTAAGATATGGAGATGCCAGCATTGGACTGGGCTGGGCAAAATAAGAAATCTCACAAAACCAGGTTAAAGTCTAACAGATTTATTTGGAACCATGAGCTTTTGGAGCACCTGATGAAGGAATAGCATTCCAAAAGCACGTGATTCCAAGTAAACCTATTGGACTTTAACCTGCTGTTGTGAAACTTGTTAACTGAGTTATGATTTGTATTTTTTATATAGCCTTTAGAATTTATAGTTGCTCAATTTTTCTGTCTTTGACATACTAAACTGAGAAAACCAATCTTGTGTATACTTTTGCTCTTGTACTCCCCCATCCGAGTTACAATTAAAATCATGCTAATTAGCTGGATTACTGCAGGATTTTATGCAAGGTACATCAAAGAGCACTTTCCACTGGTCTTTGAAATTTCACAGAATCCACTGCCAAGAAGAATTTTTTTTTCTTCCTTTCATTGGTTTCCACCTGAAGGCAGCCAAGAGCCAAGGTATTGTTTCCAACATTGTTTCCTTTTCAAGCCTGCCAACTATGACCATCTGTGCTATTACTTAGCCCATCAGTTTGACGTCACAGGATATTTTGTATTCCTAATTGAAATTATGGGCCATCTCCCTATTAAAAAAGCTGGCATTTTCTGTTTTGGAAATATATACCATTTCTTCGGCTGAATTTTTGATTTTTATTAAACCTCTGCTGCAACAAATTGGGAAAACTTTTCTTCATAGAATCCCCCCTACAGTGCAGAAGGAGGCCATTTGGCCCATCGAGCCTGCACCGATAACAATCCCAACCAGATTATATCCCTATAACTCCCCACATTTACCCTGCTAATCCCTCTAACATTAAGGATGGGGTTTTCCAGGCTTTGCCGTCAAGTCCTGCCTGTCAACGGAACTTTGCATGCTCCTGTCCTGCCTGCTACAATTCCCGTGGATGGGAAAATTCTGTCCTGGAGTTAATTTAGCATAGCTAATCAACCTAATCCACTTTTCTTTAGACTGTGGGAGGAATGATATAGACATGACATCTTTGCATCTTTGTAGAAACTTGATATCTGTGTCAATATGTGCGATCTTCTTGGAGATCCTCTCCACTCGGAGCCGGCAGTTTGCTTAATGCTATCTCCACTCACATTGTCTGCACCTTTAAGACTTTGATTAGCCGTAAAGACTCACATTCTAATCAGTATTCTGTAAACTGAGTGTGTGTCTTTACATGCCCTGTTTGTGATTAGAACTCCCCACTCACTTGATGAAGGGGCAGAGCCCCAAAAGCTAGTGGCATTTGCTACCAAATAAACCTGTTGGACTTTAACCTGGTGTTGTGAGACTTCTTACTGTTGGGGGAAACCAAAGGTCTTGGAGGAAATCCACACAGACACAGTGAGAATGTGTAAACTCTACACAGACAGTCACCCGAGGCCAGAATCCGGATCTCTGGCACTGTGAGGCACCGCTGTTAACCACTGTGCCACCGTACCGGACGAAATGCACGCAGATGTGGGGAGAACATGCAAACTCCACACAGTCACGCTAGGCCAGAATTGAACTAGGTTTCCTGATATTTTGAGACAGCAATCCTAACCACTTGTGCCACCCATGCCGCCTCTTTACTTCATAGGTGAAACTGGACCATAGAGAATTGCCTGCATCATATTGCACCCATTCAATGAAATCAATGTAAATAGAATTAGGGCCAGATTTCAACGGACTCTTCCCAGTTGCACAGATTCTTAAAAACGGCAGGTGGGACCAGGACGTAGCAATCCCTCCACTTTCTGACAGATTCCATTCTGGCTGGAATGGAAAGACAGTGACGTGTAATTCACACCAAAGGGAAATCTAAACTCAGTCGAGCCATTTGAACTGAGACTCCATTTGGCTGATACAGGGCAGAGTCTGCAAAGAAAATAGAAATTATGGTTTCTTTCAAGTCCAGAATCCAGAATCAAAAAACCCTGTGGTGTATTCAGTCACTGAGGTCATCAGGCTGAAACCGATGCTGGATAATCCATTTTTCCAGTAGAGATCAAATCCAAGATGAGATGGGCAGATAGAGATGAATTAGTCTTGCAAGTGAAACTACAAAAGGGTGTGAATGTAACCGAATCCATCACACAAACCAATCTCCTATCCATTGATTCTGTCTATATTTCCCGCTACCTCGCCAAAACAGCCAGCACAATTAAGGACCCCATGACTTCGGACATTCTCTCTTCCATCTTCTTCCACCAGGAAAAAGATATAAAATTTTGTGGACATGTACGAACCAACTCAAAACAGCTTCTTCCCTGCTAATATTAGAATTTTGAATGGACATACTTTGCAATAAGTTGATCTTTCTCTACACCCTAGGTATAGCTGTAACACTACATTCTGCACTCTCTCCTTTCCTTCTCTATGAACGGTGTGTTTTGTTTGTACAGCGTGCAAGAAACAATGCTTTTCACTGCATGCTAACACATGTGACAACAATAAATCAAATCAAATCAAATGATGGCACAGAAGTCAATAAGTTCTAACAGCAACAGCATGGATGGGAGCTAGGCATTCATACCTGGACAGAACCCTTTCTCTGAGTGGTTGCTTGGTTGATAGAGATTGCAGAATGTGTTCTGCAGCTCCATAAGGCAATGCATAGCAACATTCTGATCAGTTGAGTTTGAGTAGTATGAGAAAACAGACTGGTTAGGAACGTTGAGGCGTGTACAAGCAAGGAACAAGAGACGGCTAGCTGAGGAGAGACAAGGGCAAAGGCAGAAAATCCTGTTTTTTACTTTAACGAAAAAGGGTGCAGCCAGCAGATATCTCAACCCAGGGTTGAGAAGGGCAGGCCAGCCAGGAACAGTGAGGTGCGAGGCACAGGGCGAAATTCAAGGTGAACCATCTGGTCAGCGGTGGTCTAACAGAGAGAAGAGCAGTCACAGGGCAACTCAACCCAGTCACAGGCTTAACATCTCAGAGCGGGGAGACAGTTCAAGGAGCCCAGAAATGAAGGTGAGTGTAGAGCCCCACAAAGAGTGATTAGCCTCTGGTGTGTACATTTTAAAAGGAAGTACAAAGCTAATCGGTATCCTGACAGACAATGAGAGTGCTGCAGCTTGTGTCCAAGTTATAGCACTGGCTTTAGTCACCCAGTGCATATGAATTCTCTGCGCTGACTTGCCAAACCTTGCTAACTTGGATTCATTCATGGGTTGATTGAGAAAAATCACTCCAGCTTTTTAGATTTATCTTCTAACTCTTATTGCTTTCAGATGCAAGCCCCTGGCGGAAAACGGAAAAGACAAAATTTGCTCTTTGCTGTTTGAGAATGTAATTTTATTGCTGCTCCTC
Source organism: Sphyrna mokarran (assembly GCA_024679065.1). Lineage (NCBI taxonomy): Eukaryota > Metazoa > Chordata > Chondrichthyes > Carcharhiniformes > Carcharhinidae > Sphyrna > Sphyrna mokarran. Next base: position 115,991,538 of record JAGIQG010000003.1, read on the forward strand.
CTTTGTAATTGTGGATTTGTAGATTTGGCATCCCAAACATTACCACTGGTTGCAATCTTTGTGCAAGTTTTCAATTTAGGCAAATGCAAGTCTCCATCTACATTTGCTTGTTTTCTCTTCCTCTCAATCGCTTTGGTTCTCAGAAAGATTGGTGGGTTGAGGATAGAGGCAGTGAAGGGATGGGGGGGCGCATTGGGAGGGATGGGAATTATTCAGAGGGTAGGAGGTGGGGACTGAACCCTCACTATTCGGGTGGCTGGAGGGGAACATATCCCTGCCAATTCCAACAAGCCCGCTGCCATTTTGTGCTCAATTGAGCATTGATTGGCATCAGGTGGGAATTCAGTCTACACTTTGGAGAGATTTTGGTCAATCTGATTGGCTGACAGCTCTCCAGCCTGTCCAACCACAGCGCCGCAATAGCCAGAAGAGACATTGCGGTGATGTACCTCAGACTAAGTGCAGGGAACTGGTGTGAAGGTAAGTACAGGGATCTCAGGGGGAAGAGTAGGGGTTGCCTTGGAGGATCACGAGGGGGGGCAGGGGTGGGACAGCTGGATTATTGAGAATAGGCCAAGAGGATCCGCGAGTATCAAATCCATGAGGGGCTTCCAGTGGAGACACCAGCCCCAACCCACCCCCCTCCCACCTTCCCCCTCCCTGATCGAGAATGTAGATCCCTTCTATTTCTCACCATGACATATCTGACCTGAATACCCAGAATGAGTGGGAAAAGACCACCTAACTACCTTAATGGAGACCTGGGCAGGCTTCAAGCTCAAGGGCCTGCCCTGCCTCATCATAAAATCACATCCAGGTCGGGGTGGCTGGGATTGGGAGGGAAGGCTTTCCATGTAATTTCACGCACCGCCACCCCCCTGCCCATGCCTCACTAGCCCCCCTTCCAAAACCCACTGTGGGGGAGAGTGTAAAATTCAAGTCCATACGTTTTCACAGCAGAATTTCTGCTAGCAAGTCAGCCGAAGTGATGGGCTCGGCTTTCACTCGGCAGGAATGACCGGGAGCAGGCAAGGGGGAAGCATTCCTACTCCTCGAGTAACGCTTTCCCACCCCAAGCTATTCTCAATCCTTTCATTTGCTGGGTCTCCCTAGGCCTAGGAAACCCTGTGAGACATCCTCCTAAACCCACTTTTGCATCTGTTCCCCTGCTTGCAGAAGACAAGTTTCCTGCACTTACAGATTAGTCACGCGCCAGTATAGATTTCCAAGAAATATCAGCTAAGAATGCTTCAGAGTCACCTGACCTCAGTGCAACTGAGGTTTGGAGTTTGACAGCAATTTTCATCACATTTTAAACTAATAATTCTGACTGAAACCTGGATTATACTTAACCGAAGTGGTGTCAATCTTCGTGTATTCGAATGATTTCAGACACTGACCTGTCTGCGTTTGGAAGTGCTTAGAGCTGGAATGTCTGCCCCATTGAATATGTCCCTGTATTACACTGGGAAAAGAAATGAAACAAGGGCTTCCGACTGCGAGGCACCATTGCAAAAAACAGCAGCTCGGTTGCTCTGAGCCCTATCGGTGGCAGGCATTCATGTTTGTTTTATGTCAGTTTTTATAGTCCAGTGTAGACAGATGAACTACCTCAGGGGAAATTTGGGTATGAATTCATTTCCGCAATATTAGATGTTAAAGACAGGAGAAGATTTCAGAGTAATTTTGGTGAAAGTAGAATGAGGAAATTCTGGCTATGTGTGTTTCATAATTCCATAAGATACGGGAGCAGAGTTAGGCCACTCGGTCCATCGAGTCAGTTCTGTTATTCAATCACGGCTGATAACTTTCTGAACCCCATTCTCCTGCTTTTTCGCTATAATCTTTGATCCTTTAACCGATGAAAAATCTATCTATCTCTATCTTAAATGCGCTCAATAATCCGACCTCCACAACCTTCTGCAGCAATGAGTTCCATAGATTCACCAGCCTCTGGCTGAAGAAATTCTTCCTCATCTCCCCATGTCTGCGTGGGTTTCCTCCGGGTGCTCGGCTTTCCTCCCACAGTCCAAAGATGTGCAGGCTAGGTTGATAGGCCATGCTAAAATTGCCCCTTAGTGTCCTGAGATGAGTAGGTTAGAGGAATTAATAGTAAATGTGGAGGGATATGGGGGGGTGGGGCTTGGGTGGGATTGTTGTCAGTGCAGGCTTGATGGGCCAAATGGTCTCTTTCTGCACTGTAAGGATTCTATGTCTCTATTCTATCTCAGTTCTAAAGGGTGGTCCCTTTACTCTGAGGCTGTGCCCCTCAGATCCTAGTCTCGTCTACTAATGGAAGCATCTTCCCCACATCCATTCTATCCAGGCTTCTCAGTATTCTGTATGTTTCAATCAGATCCCCTGCCTTTATCCTTCTAAACTCCAACAAGTACAGATCCAGAATCTTCAAACGCGCCTCATACTTCAAGCTTTTTATTCACTTCACGTTGGAAGACTGTCTTTTTTAATACTTTATATCTTGAGGATTAAGGACTCCCTTTCATTTTGTTCTTTCTCTGTGGGTGTGTCTACATTCAAGGACTCACACCCCAATTTAGCAAATACTTATCAATAAAATGGCCGGGGGGGGTAGAATTCCAAATGGGGGAACAAAACAGACTGTGTTTTACACCCTAGCTGATTCAACACCCCACTGGCTTGCTGGATATTTCTTTATAGGAACTCTCAACAGAGAGATTAGTCAACAAAAATATATCATGGTGGCCCAGTAATTGCAACGTGCTCAGTATTTATCACTGCAGAATGGCACAAGTGATTGTGTGACGGGGGTGAGGAAGGTGGGATTTTACGTAGGCATGGCTGTCTCACCATCCCACTGGAATGCCAATGAGAGACCACACTGCAACCTCTGGGAAGGGTCACTCATTTTAAAATGGGCACCGGTGGGCCTTCCCCAGGGGCAAGGGCATCAATGGCTGAAATCCCACCCACCTAGGGCTGCCAGCCAATCAGATACCAGGCAGCTCTTCTTGTTCCCCGGCTTCACCGGGGAGGCAGTGGCTGCTGCTATGGAAACGAAAGCCACCGGAGACCCAGAAGGGACGAATGAACTAAGTCAGAGAAAAGTCGTGGTGGGAGGGGTTTGACGGGTTGGGGGTCGTGAGAGAGGGGGTGAGGGAGCTCGGCCAAAGGGCAGGGGGGATGATTCCCAGCTCGGCCACATGAAATAAGTCTTCAAAGGCAGAAGTCCCTTCACTAAAATCACTTTACTTACAAACTCTAACAGCAGTACACAGAGTGCATGTAGGTACCAGCCTATCTCTGGGAGTGTCAGAGGAACTGATACAACCCATTAAGTACAAGGCAAAGACTCCCTGACTGGCCCATCAACTGGATCCTTAATCAGAGAATTCATACTCCAACAGGCCAACCTCAATGGTCTGACTGAAGTCATTACAGCCCCATTTTCCAATGCTGGATCCCTTGATCGGACAGTGAGTGGTATTGAATGAGAGAAGACCCCACCCACCATGGGTAACCACAATCACCCGTTCACATTTGCTTGTCCTGTCCCCACTGTGGAGTTTTTTTTATTTTTACAGCTCTTGCTTCAATGCCTCCAGGAGAATGTATTAAACAAGGACACCACATTGTTTCAGAACTGCAGTGTAATTGGCAAATTTTGATTTCAACAGATCCTTCACAGCTACTTTCTTCAATTTTAGAATTCTCTTCTTTTTCTCAGAGTGAAGCTTGGTTCACTTTTTTTTACGCTTCTCTTCAGGAGTGGTTGTTGCAGCCTGGTATTTCCAATCAACTTCATGAGCAGGATGACCAAGAAGGGCAAATTTATAGGTTGACTTTTAACATAACAGTCTTCAGCACTGCTGGCATGACCAGATGTTTCCTCTTGCCATATGGATGAGGAATCCCATCGAAGATCTTCAAGCTGTCCAAGGCAGATTCAACTCACTTTGTCTTGTACAGCAAGACACTTATTCAAGTCGTCCAGAAGATCTGCTTGGTGCTCTCTTCATCATCACTTTAAGGCCTAACAACCTCTGTCCAGCTACAATGGCAGCCAGAAGGTTGGCTCCTGCCATTGAGGAGCAGGACCTTGCTGAACAGGCATCAGGATGAGGCCCTTAAGTGGTCATCAATTGCCCATTTGAGGACCTCAACTGACGGCTAAGAAGGCAAGTCTTACCACGGGCCTTACCATCCTGAACTTGAAGAGTGGGAAGGCCACAGCCTGCCTGATTAAATTCATTTCCATTTCCAAACTGGTTAATTGCCAGCAATTTAAATAAATTAATTATACTTCAATATTTTAAATCTGTTATTTCCAGGCATAATGAGCCTCTTGTGAGCAAGTTTCTTCTGAATACATGAATTCTCAATATGGAGGCCCCGGGCAACAAGAATCTTTCAAGTTTACAACGGATCAACTTTTCAGACATGAAATCCTTTAAATGTGTGATAAATCTTGGTAAAAAGCAAAATTTACTTTTCTTGTCAAATTTATCAGTCTTTTAAATATTGTTTTCAAAATGATTTAGTGTCCTAGAAGTTAACAGCATGGAAACAGGCCCTTTGGCCCAACTTGTCCATGCCGCTATTTTTTTAAACCATTAAACTAGTCCCAATTGACTGCATATGGCCCATATCCCTCAACAGCCATCTTACCCATGAAGCTGCCTAAATGCATTTTAAAAGACAAAATTGTATCCGCCTCTACTACCACCTCGGGCAGCTTGCTCCAAACACTCACCACCCTCTATGTGAAAAAATTGCCCCTGAGGACCCTTTTGTATCTCTCTCCTCACCTTAAACCTATGCCCTCTAGTTTTAGACTCCCCTACTTTTGGAAAAAGATATTGACCATCTAGCTCAACCATTCCCCTCATTACTTTATAGATCTCTATAACATCACCCCTTAACTCCTATGCTTCAGAGAAAAAAGTCCCAGTCTATCCAGCCTCTCCTTATAACTCAAACCGTCAAGTCTCGATAACATCCTAGTAAATCTTTTCTGCACTCTTTCTAGTTTAATAATATCACTGTATACAGTATTCCAAATGTGGCCTTACCAATGTCTTGTACAACTTTGACAACGTGTCCCAACTCTTGTATTCAATATTCTGATCGATGAAACCAAGCATACCAAATGCCTTCTTTACACCCTGTCCACCTGTGAGTCCACTTTCAAGGAGCTATGATCATAATCTCTTTGTTCTATAACTCTCCTCATTGCCATACCATTAACTGAGTAAGTCCTACCTTGGTTTCATCTACCAAAATGAATCACCTCACATTTATCTAAATTAAACTCCATCTGCCAATCATCAGCCTACTGGCCCAATTGATTAAGATCCTGTTGCAATCCTTCTTCACTGTCTACTATACCACCAAGCTTGGTGTCATCTGAAAACATACTGACCATGTTTCCTAAATTCTCAGCCAAATCATTAATATAAATAACAAATAACTGGATGCAGTGCTGATCCCTGAGATGCACCGCTGGTCACAGGTCTCCAGTTTGAAAAACAACCCTCTACAACCACATTCTGTCTTCTGTCATCAAGCCGATTTTGTACCCATTTAACTGCCTCACCCTGGATCCCATAAGATTTAACCTAATGCAACAATCTACCATGTGATGCTTTGTAAAAGGCCTTGCTAAAATCCATGTAGACAATATCAACTGCATTGCCCTCATCTATCTTCTTGGTTACCCCTTTAAAAAACTCAATCAAATTTGTGAGACATGATTTTCCACCCACAAGGACATGCTGACTATTTCTAATCAGTCCTTGCATCCCTAAATGCCTGTAGATCCTGTCTTTCAAAATACCTTCTAACAACTTCCCCACTACAGATGTGAGTCTCACTAGCCTGTAGTTTCCATGCTTTTCCCTGCAGCCCTTTTTAAACAAAGGTATAACATTTGTCATTATCCAATCTTTAGGCACCTCACCTGTGACTATCGATGATTCAAATATCTCTGCTAGGGGACCCGCAATTTCCTCCCTAGCCTCCCACAATGTCCTGGGAAACACTTCATCAGATCCCAGAGATTCATCTACCTTGATGCACTTTAAGATTTCCAGCACCTCTGTCTCTGTTACATGTACACTCCTCGAGACATCGCTATTTATTTCCCCAAGTTCCCGAACATCCATGCTTTTCTCAACAGTAAATTCTGATGAGAAATATTCATTTAGGATCTCACCCATCTTTTTTAGATCCACAAACAGATGACCTTTTTGATCTTTAAGAGGCCCTACTCGCTCTCTAGTTACTCTTTTGCACTTTACGTATTTGTAGAAGCTCTTTGGATTCTTCTTTGCCTTATCTGCCAAAGGAGAATCTAAAGAGATTCTGATTAGCTGGTTAAAGTTATAGCTCTTGTTTAAATTTTTAAATTTGAAAAAGTTTGACTTTTCATTTTGTAAAATTGATCAAACTTACTAAATTTGATTTCCAATGTCCCTTTTTACTGTTTCCGGCTGCAGTCAACTATTAGCTAATCCTTCAAGATGTTTGCCTACCCCTCTCTGCTAGGCCTTCCTACAGCTAACATCAGGGAGGCATGAAGAATTCACCCTCAAAACCAACCTAAGTTCTCACCATGAACATCATGATAGGTTTCTGTGTAGATTTAGCAGCAGTGTGCATCCCCGAACATGCAAATATCTTCTGTGATTGAGCAGAGCTGACCATATCGTGTATTGGTAGTTCTGCAGAATGGCAGACTAATCTTTTTGGGGTAAATATGTAGGGTTATGGGGATAGGGTCTGGTTGGGATTGTAACCAGTGCAGGTTCAATGGGCAAATGGCCTTCTTCTGCACTGTAGGAATTCTATGATTCTATAATTCTTGCAACAATAAATGGGGAATTCACAATGAATGTATTAATGAGTGGGTGACAACTCCACAGAAATCTGTAACACAGCATTCCAGAGGCTGGGTCCAAAATTGCAGACCATAATTTCTCTCATTAATTTACTGCCTGCAGCTATTGATTACTGGGGTTCAAATCCTAATTTAACTCTGGATTGAATGGGCAACATTATGCAGAGGTCGCACCAGGCATCAACTTGAGGGAACAAAATCAAGATGCCCAATGCTTTATAAAGTTTAAATTTATTTATTAGTGTGACAAGTAGCCTTACATTAACACTGCAACGAAGCTACTGTGAAAATCCCCTAGTTGCCACACTCTGGCGCCTGTTCAGGTACACTGAGGGAGAATTTAGCCTGGCCAATACACTTCAGCAGCATGTCTTTTAGACCACGGGAGCACCCGGAAGAATACCACGCAGACATGGGCAGAATGTGAAGAATCCACACAGACAATGGCCCAGGCCAGAATCGAACCCGGGCCCCTGGAGCTGTGAGACAGCAATGCTAACCACTGCACCGCCTAACTTATAAATAGCCTGCAAACTATATACTTCTTAAAAAACTGAACAAGCAAAACCGATATGGAACCATGTAGAATTCGATATGGCTTAACATTTATATATAAATATTAAATACACTGCCACTTTCTAATGCTGTGAGTGAACATAAATGTTCATTTAATTATACTCTTCATTAATAATTCATCAATAATTTATTTTCACCTAGCTTTTTCTGAAGTGCACACATTTCTAAAAATTTCATAAAGCAGTAAGAGTACAAATGTATGCACATTGAAACATGACTGTATTTTAAATTGCCTTACTCTGTGCCAACTATGACAAATGAACTGTTGTACTAGGTTCCACAGGCCTGTGAGTGTAAATTACTGCATAACAATGAAAGTCTTTACTGCTTCTTTCCAACACTTCAGGGTATAAACACAGGCCAATCATCCTGAATGCCAATCACCACATGTACTGTTCCTTACCCCAGCAATTGTGTATGCGTCAGCCTTCAGACACTAAAACAATTATGGCATCACAAATTATCAAAATAAATGACTGTAATCACTGAATGTGTGAATACCAAGTGCAACAGCATTGACTTTCAAATGGAGCACACACCGAGTGATCAGAGAGCCCACAAGATGGCCAAGTGAGGGGTCGTAATCAATTTCATGGCCAGGCTCATGAGGATAATGTGCAAGCTCTCACTGTTTAACTAATGTCCATAGTTTACCCACTGACTGGGGACTCTGAGCGGGGGAGGTGTGATGGAAGGGGTTATGAGCGTGAAGGAAGGGATTGGTGGTGCGGGGGCAGGGAACAATCACACAAGCAATGACAGCAGCTGGTCTGCAGAGCTAGTAGTCAAATCTTAGAGAGAAGAGGAAGTGCCCAAGGTTTGGCTACCACTGCGTGCCTGGCAGTAGATGGGAAGACCTTTGGGATTGCACGCTACTCCTTACCTCACAGAAATAAATCAGTGTAGAACTCTTTCTTTGGATGCTTGGTTACAGTCTTGAGAAGTCCCTTGAACTACCACAGTTTAGGCAGTTGGGTAAGTTATTTATTTATTTGCATCACAGGTAGACTTACATTAACAGTATAATGAAGTTACTGTGAAAATCCCCTAGTCACCACGCTCCAACGCCTGTTTGTGCACACTGAGGGAGAATTTAGTACAGCCAATGTATTAACCAGCAGGCCTTTCGGATTGTGGGAGGAAACCAGAGCACCCAGTGGAAACGTATGCAGACAAGGACAGAATGAATTGGGTCCCTGGTTCTGACAGGCAGCAGTGCTAATCTCTGTGCCACCATGCCACCCAGGATAACCAGTACTAAGCATTGTGTGTACATAATGAAAATGACACAGAACACCAGCAGCGGATAAGATTTGACTGAACATCAAGTTGGCCAGTGAGTGGGATGTTTGAGAAAACATTTTAATTCATTTCTTTTAAGGATAGCAGAAAACCAGAAACCATCAGTTACTCAGTAGTTTATGGAAAAATAAATAGTCATGAGTCAGGCTTGCATGAAAACATTTTTTGTGCCTGTGGTGTCACTCTGCAATGAAGGCTCTGCTCACAGATACCAGGAGCTGAACTCTCACATTGACCATGGGAGCCGCAACTGTTTCCTGATTCCTAACACGTCCTGGGGGGTAAGGGTGACTCTCAAAGCTGGCAGGCCAATCAGCCATTTTCTAGCCATAGTGACGCAGGAACTGAGAAGATGCCTCAACATGAAGGCACCCTTCCAGTCAATCTCTTCAGAAATTCAATTTAAAAATATTATTAAAACTGCCAGGTCGCAAATGTGGGGTTGGGCAGGCGGGAACTATGAGTTGTTGGGCTGTTGATGGGGGGTGATCCATCTGCAGGGATCCATCTTTGGCTGTATCAGTGTCCTGGCAGGGACTCACGACTGGAGTGCTGGCATCCCGGCCTGTTCATAAGGGCCTTTCTCCAGTCAACTGAACAGGCCAGCATCTTAAGCTCCACAGCAAGTTCAAGTGGTCTGACTGTGTTGACTACTCTCCTGTGTGAATTTTGAGCCACTCTCTTTTATTACTGCAAAAATTGGATCCATTGGAAATGAGAATGGGAGTTCCGCACGCGGGTCCACACATCACTTTTAAAGTTCCGAAGAGTCTTCCTCACTCAGTAAAGATCAAGCCCTTGATAGGATTAGAACTTGGATTTGCATATTTTTGGGGTGAAAAATCAGCAAGATTTTTTCTTAAAATACCCTCTGATGGTCTAATTTGATTGACAGGGTCAGTTTAGAAAAAATGTACCCATTCTTTTAGTCTCATTGGATCTCTTTGTTGACATTTGTCTAAGAGCTATTGGATGATATAATTACACCTTTGCACCTTCTCCCCATGTCTGTGTGGATTTTCTCCAGGTGCTCCAGTTTTCTTCCACAATCCGAAAGACATGCTGGTTAGGTGCACTGACCATGCTAAATTCCCCTCCTCAGTGTACCTGAACAGGCATCAGAGTGTGGCAACAAGGGATTTTCACAGTAACTTCATTACAGCATTAATGTAAGCCTGCTTGCAACACTTTGGCTTAGAAAAACATTATGAATGTTTGGCTGAGTTTCAAAAGCCACAATTTAAAGGCAGGTCTGAAATTTGATTCAGAGTGACAAATGGACACAAATGTTCCCCAATGGGGTTTCAACTAACAGTTGTCCACTTTTCCAGGTGAGGAAGAAGCAGCTGGAAGTAAACATCTACCCCAAAGTCTTTTGTAGTCCTAGACTTATTACTCTTATTTAGTGGCAATTAATATCTTATGGTGATACTGAGTTGATTTTGTTTCATGTCCAATTATAAGCACAGGTAACATAGTAGCACAGTAGTTAGAACTGCTGCCTCACAAAGTCAGAGACCCATGTTTGATTCCCAACTTGCGTCACTGACTATGTGGAGTTTGCACATTCTCTCCATGTCTGCATGGGTCTCCATCAGGTGTTCTGGTTTCTTTCCACAGTCCAAAGAAGTGTGGATTAGGTGGATTGGCCATTCTAAATTGTCCCTTCATGTCAGGGGGACTAGCAAGAGTACATGCATGGGGTTTTAGGGATAGGATCTGGGTGGGATTGTGATCGGTTCAGACTCAATGGGCCGAATGGCCTCTTTCTGCCCCATAAGATTCTATGAAGCCTATACTGCACCTTGGTCTGGAACAAGCACCGTCTCTGCTTGTGGTTTTGATTTCAGCCATGTTTTCACTGGAAGGTGAGTAACATCTTCAGCTCCCTCGCAACAATTGAAGAACGCCTGACTGCAAGGGTAGCCTAGACTCAACTTTTCTTCGCATGTTCCATACTGGCTCCAAAACATCAATCCTAGCATACAGCAGTCACAGCATTTCTGCAAGGAGAATTAGAGAGAAGCAGATAAAAATGAATCATTACACCACTAAACCGACATTTGACAGCGATATCTTTGTCACTTTATTTTTATTTTCTGACAGCTTGTCCAAAATTCCCAGCCGAAAAAGGCGTTTGTAGTGACCAGATGTCCCAGGAAAAAACAGGGTAGTCCTGGATTTCTCAGTATGTCCCTGTATCCCGAAGAATTGCTCAAAGTTGCTCAGAATTCCCAATTTGCAGCTTTCCCCTCTTTACATGAACCATAGCAGATTTCCGTCTGAGTTGCACTTTTCACCTCAGTGTCTCTTCTCATCATTTCCTCTCCAACCCTTTGCCTCTCACTCCATTTACTCTTGGTAAACCCCTGTCAGCTGCATCCCGCAAATCGGAATGTTGCCCAGCTGCACTGGGATGCTCCCCAGCTGCACAAATCCTTCTCACTGAGATCCAGGGCCGCAGTCAGGGCCAGATTTCTTTCTCACCGTCCAAAATGGACTTGTTCTCAATGGGACACTTTCTCGGCCTGATTGTTCTGCCTTTCACTGTCCCGATTGGCCAATTTGTCCGAATACTCTGATTGGGCCGCTAGTGGGAGGCGGGGGAGAGCTAGAGGAAAGGTGGGGAGAGCTAGATGCCAAATGGGAGAGCGTGGGACAGAGCCAGAGGAGGTCAGTGGGGGAGAGTGGAGCACAGCCAGAGGAGGCAAGTGGGGAAGAGTGGAGCACAGCCAGAGGAGGCAAGTAGATAAGAGCAGGACAGAGCTAGAGAAAGCCAGTGGGAGAGAATGGGACAGTCAGAGGAGGCCAGTCAGGGAGAGTGGGACAGAGGTGGCCAGTGGGAGGCAGTGGGGCAGAGGTACAGGAGGTTAGCAAGAGAGAGAGAGGGACAGAGCCAGGGCAGAGTGGGGGAGAGTAGGGAAGACAGTGGAGGAGGAGAAGACAGAGACCTGTGGGGATTGAGCTGGCCAGCGATCAGGAGGGCAGCAATGCAGGACGACTGCACATGCACCGATCTCCACTCTGACAGATCTGTGCGTGCACAGTGACCCACTCAACACTATATTATTGCCCTCTCCAACGTGAACAAGCCTGGATTTTCAACATGACTCTCTCTGCGGCACTCTGCAGTGCTCAGAGTGTGGGAGATTAATTTCAAAAATCACGCTTAAAAATCCAGAGGGAATTACTCCTGTTTTTACGCAAATTCAGCACTTAGAATTTTTTGGGAGAATCCCAGCCTAAATGTTTGATAAACAGATGACTTAAAATGAGTGTGAAATCGGTTTTGAAACAAAATGTTTTATTTTTGAAGATACCTCCTGATGTCTCCTTACCAAGTTAGTTACTAGAAGCGCTGCTTTGTTCCTCATCCTGACTACAATCTAATCTGAGGAAATTTTAATAAAACTTTACACTATAGTAGCAAGTGTACCTTAATCTTCCAGCTAGTTCAAAATGGTTCTTGGTGCTCATTGATGTAAAATTTCTGTAATAACTCAGGAATCAGATCAGTGATGGGACTGATAGCCAGCTGTCTCCTTAATCCCAGCCTCACTTTCCATGCCTTCTATCCCTGTGGCCCTCCTGAATGTGATGGCCAATGTCAAATTAATTTGTGCTGAGTAATGATCAACATTATCTGCTGATTTAGAGACTGGAGACAGAAAGAAGTAGCTCCATTTCAATTATAATCAGGGCTAGAATCAAAGTCAGATCTTAGAACTAAAAAATAAAGTGTCCTTACCTGCTGCTAATGAAAGATGCTCAGTGGGTATTGTAATAAGGAGTCACATAATGATTCAGCTAATGAAATAAATAATTGCAAATTCGCAAAGATTACAAGGCAGTGCAATGCTCAGTTTTAAAAGTCTCCAGCTGACCAGTAAATTTTCTAGGAATGGACAAACAGGAGGAGGTTAGTCAGCTCCTTGAGCTTGTTCCCCCATTTAAATAGATATGGTCGATTTGAATTGTAATACCACCTACTTGCCCTCTTTCATAGTCCTTCACATTACAACAACCTATCAATCTCACTTTGAGAATTGGGACGTGATCTTACTGGCTGCTCACACCATGCTCCCACTGCAGTGAGGTCGGAGGTCTTGGTGCCCCGCCAAATCTCCTTTCACTGCAGCCGGATGGGAAAATCCTGCCGGCACGAACGGCCATAAGATTCCGGCTTCCAATTGAATTCCTGTCTAAAATATCCATTTGGGGGGAAAAGGAATTCAGATTTGAATTCTTCTTTTTGCACTGGAGTGTATTCTGACTTCATCCATGTAACTTTAAGGATATGTCCTCAAACAATTAATTTGAACGTTTAATATGAAGAGACATTAAGCTTACTACACATTACCTACACATCTGCTAAGCCCCTTTTTGCTAGGCACAATGATTCACGCACAGCCACCACTGTTACTTGTGTTTACTATACATGGATTGAATTGTACGAATACCCAACTTGCAATAGCACTTTTGTACAGCTTTAGAGTTTATTTATTAGTGTCACAAGGAGGCTTACATTATCACTGCAATGAAGTTACTGTGAAAATCCCCCAGTTGCCATTTTGGCGTCTGTTCAGGTACACTGAGGGAGAATTTAGCATGGCCAATGCACCTAACCTGCACATCTTTTGGCTATGGGAGGAAACCGGAATACCTGGAGAAAACCCATGCAGACATGGGGAAAACATGCAGACTCTGCACAGACAGTGACCCAAACCAGGAATCAAAGCTGGGTCCCTGGCACTGTGAGGCAACAGTGTTAACCACTTTGCAGCCCAATAAGTCTATCTTTGGATTGTAAATGCAATAATTCCAATAAAACAATTTACTTTATATTAGTTGGCAAACTACAAACTAATAACTTCAAAGCGGTCTGCCTCATGTAGGAGATTTCAAAGGTAACCTCAACAGTACTTCACTGGCTAAAAGCACTTTAGGATCAGTGGTTAACACTGCTGCCTTACAGCACCAGGGACCCAGGTTCGATTCCTGGCTTGGGTCACTGTCTGTGTGGAGTTTGACGTTGTCTGCGACCATTTCTTTCAGATGCTCCAGTTTCCTCCCACGTTCTGAAAGACGTGCTAGTTATTTGCATTGACTTGAACAGGGGCCAGAGTGTGGCGAATAGGAGAATTTCACAGTAATTTCATTGCAGCATTAATGTAAGCTTTACTTGTGATTAATAAATAAATATTAAACTTTTAGGATATCTCAAGATTGTAAGAGGTGCTGTTTGGAGATATTTTTATTTTATTCTTTGACAGCAAATGACTTGCACTTGAGTATCATAATTGCAGCCTGTCCTTTTAGAAACACCATTGACAGTGACAGTATTGTGTGAGAAAGATAAGAAGCTGCGAAATACTTGCCGTATAAATGGCCGCTCCACAAACATCATGTGGATTTGCATAGCAGTCTGCATTTTCTTTTGCAAAGTTGATACCAACTAAGCAGCTACGTTCCTCCATATATGAGACGCAGCACTGTTTCTGTGCAATTCTGTTAACGAAACAGGGACATATTATGGTCAGAGCAGTGCTTTGTTTAAATTGTACAAATTAAGTTTGTAAAATTACCCTGTTCAAATATACATTGGGAAATGGTGACACAGTGATTATGGTCCTAGACAAGTAATCCAAAGACCCAGAGCGTAATTGTCGAAACCCCCGCTGGACTGTTCGATGGCAGGTGCAGGGGTGGAATATGGTGCAGGCCTAGAAAACAGTTTCACACCGGCTCACACTGGCCTGAATTTACAACTGGTTGGAAAACACACATTATGTTCATGGGATACAGATGAAAGCCCGACCCGTCCACACCTGATTCTCCACAACGCTAGTGGAAAAACATGTTGGCATCAAACACATTTGGAACATGGCATGCAGATGTCAGGACTCATCTGAACAATGCTTCCGGAGCTCAGAACGGGGGCCATCTGCAATCCTGGACTTTGGAACACCACATCAGCGGGTCAGGGAAGCATCAGGTGGATCTTCCAGACTCAATGTCCTGGAGAGGGGTGTCTGTCTTCCAGCATCGGAATGTTATTGGAGACTGACCTACTTTCTCAGCTGATCCATCTCCAGTCTCAGAGTGCGCCCAGAGATTTAATCTCATTTTCAGAAGGTCCACCTTCTATCTCCAATGGTGGATCAGTGATGGTGGTGTCTTTTTAATATGGTGCCCAGATATGATGGTAAACTACATATATCCAGTTTTGCCCTGCTACCGAATACAGCATGAAATACCCAGGCACAAATTAATGAGGTCGGGGGCAGGAGATTTGACACGTTTTCTCACCAGTCTCCACAGCGGAAAACACTCCACATTCCAACCCCCATCCCTGCCACAGCACTTTGTCTCAAGATGGGAGAATTCTGCGCACACACACACACACACACACACACACCTCCCTCCTCCCCCCAACCCCGGTTTCCTTGGGAGACACGGGTTAAATCCCACCATGGCAGCTGACAGAATTTCAATTCAGTTCATAAATCTGGAACTGAAAGCTGGTCTCAGTAATGATGATCACAGTCCAAGTTTTCCATCCCTTCACATCAATAGGATCTTCCACCCCTATCGATGTGAACGGCAATTTCAATGGCCCCATTGCAGGGAAAATTCCAGCCCGTGAAACTATCATCAATTGTTGTTGAAAAATTCCTCTGGCTCACTAACGTCCTTTACAGGAGGAAATCTGTTGTCCTTACAGAGTCAGCATTTCAGGTCGATGAGTTCTAATGAAAGGTGAAATGTCAATCTAAGTTCATAACATAGCATTCCATGTGTTACACTGTAGAGCAGTAGAGGTGCTATGTTACTGAGCTAGTCATAATGACTGATTTATACTGAGGAAGGAGACTGGATATTGGGGAAGGTGGCAGACAGGCAGCCTCAAAAAAGAGAAAATGCTGGAAAATCTCAGCAGGTTTGGCAGCATCTATGAGGAGAGAAAAGAGCTGACGTTTCGAGTCAAAGATTCCAGCATCCACAGTAATTTGTTTTTGTCAAAAAATCATACAGGAGGCTGCTCATCAGAATCCCGGAAGCAGGAATATAGCTCCTGATGGAGTCAGTGTTGGGAGAATAAATGGGCAGGAAACATACCCACCCACCACTTGAGGCCCTCAAGTATTCAAAATCAACAACTTGCAAGCAATTAAAATGTAATTCACTGGAACTTAATGCAATTTCCCTCATTAAACAATATCGATGCAAATAGTTTCCATACTTTCAATAATCCATCCATTTGAACTCTGGCAACTTAGGGGATTTTCACGGAAACTTCATTGCATGAACTTTACTTTTTTTACATGTAACTTAGCTGACACACTGCAAGAGGTCCTTTGATTTCCAATCACATGGAGCTCTCTTTGGCATTTAAAACTTTTTCTAAAGTTTATTTACTAGTGTCACAAGTAAGTGTACATTAACACTGCAATGAAGTTACTGTGAAAATCCCCTAGTCACCACACTCCAGCACCTGTTTGGCTACACTGAGGGAGAATTTAGCACAGCCAATGCACTTATCCAGCAGTATTTCGAACTGTGGGAGGAAACTGGAGCACCCGGAGGAAACCCACGCAGACACGGGGAGAATGTGCAAACTCCATACAGACAGTGACTCAAGCTGAGAATCAAACCTGGGTCCCTGGCACAGTGAAGCAGCAGTGCTAACCACTGTGTCATGATTTGTGATGCCAAAATCAGACTCAAAATTCACTCTTTCACACAGGTTTATCGTAACTTCCTCACCTTTGTACTCTTGTGCCCCTGATTAAAAAGCTCATATGATTTATTAACTGCTTTCTCAACCTGCCTGGACACCTTCAATGTTTTGCACTTGTATCTCCAGATGCCTCTGCTTCTCCATTCCCTTTGGAATTGGACCCTTTATTTTCCGTTCTCCCTCTGCATATTTCCAATAAAGTGAATCACTCACATTTCACTGCATTAAATTTCATCTGCCACTGTCAATTCCTTCTTCTAGCCTGACTCTGTCCTCTTGATATCTATCATTACCCTTCTCACAGACTACAGTACTTTCAATTTAGTGTTATCTGCAGAATTTGAAGTTATGTCCTGTATTATGCCAGGAATTCTGAATGGGTATGAGATAATAAAACTAAAGGACAACTTAAACTCAAACAAAAATGTTTACTCAACTTTGCTGGATGATCCTAAATATCAATTCTTTGTTTTTATGCACAGAATGGAACTGTTGTGAATTTCTATAAGATCTATGATAGCCATTCAGTGCCAGGAAGCTTGTAAAAGCAGAGATATACTGACATTCCAGTTTTCCCAATCTGTGCAAGACTGGATCAATAAATGAATTCCGACCCTTTTTCAAGATTTCTGTACTTGCTTCCTTATCCTCATGCGGACCACACTACCCAAATAATACCTCTATAATCTTTGATCACATTTCTTCTTTTCCCTTTTGAAAAATTAATCAAGCTAGAAATGATTTTGGTTTGTTTCACAAGTCCATTTTCCACTGTCAACAATTTCTGAATCTCCATTTTCATCAAAATCCCATTTAGACCAAAAGGCCATAAGATATAGGAGCAGAATTAGATCATTTGGCCCACTGAATCTACTCCACCATTCAATCATTACTGATATGATTCTCACCCTCATTCTGCTGCCTTCTCCCTGTAACCCTTGATCCCTTATTGATCAAGAACCTGTCTGAAAGTCACTGGCCTCCACAGCCCTCTGTAGCAATGAATCCTACAGATTCATCACCCTCTGGCTGAAGACATTCCTCCTTGTCTCAGTTTTAAAACAGCATTTCTTCACTCCGAGGTTACGCATTGTACTTTTATCGTACAAATATTTAATAAATGAAAGAGCTTTGGCTGTTCAGATACTTGTATGTCTTTAACGAGAAATATTATTTTCATTTCCCGCAAAGCTTTTCTTGACTTCTCAGATGCCGACCATTTTCAATATCCTTTGGTTTTTGTTTAACGCTTCCAACATTTCTAGTTACTCTGGTTATCTCCAGTAAAAGTTGAAATGAACACTTAATTACATAGCTAACACAACAAAAACAACCTACATTCAATAAAAACCTGGAATTAAAAGAGACTTGGGGGTGCAGGTTCACAAGTCTCTGAAGGTGTCCTCACAGGTGGAGAAGATGATAAAGAAGGCGTATAGTATGTTAGCTTTCATAGAAAAGGGTATAGAATACAAGAGTAGGAGTTTGATGTTGCAGTTGTATAGATCTTTGGTTAGGCCTCACTTGGAATACTGCGCCCAGTTCTGGTCGCCGTACTATCGGAAGGATGTGGAGTCCTTGGAGAGAGTGCAGAGGAGGTTTACCAGGATGCTGCCTGTTATGGAAGGACTGTCTTATGAGGAACGATTAGATAGACTGGGGTTGTTTTCCCTTGAAAGACGTCGGCTTAGAGGGGATCTCATAGAGGTGTATAATATTATAAGGGGTATAGATAGAGTAAATGGAGGTAAACTTTTTCCACCTTTAGAAATGGATAGGACGAGGGGTCATGGCCATAGGGTGAGGGGGGCTATGTATAGGACGCATATTAGAGGGCAGTTTTTCACACAAAGGGTAGTGGGGGTGTGGAATGCACTGCCGAGTAAGGTGGTGGGAGCAGGCACGCTGGGGCTGTTTAAGGGTCTCTTGGACAGCCACATGAGCGGTATGCAGATAGAGGAATATATTAGGACTGTTTAACTACAGCTTTTTCCACAGGTAATTCGGTCCATACTTTGAGCATGCATTTGGCAGGTGGTGCGGGTACAGCTCTTGGATGTTGATTCATGGGTTGCCCGGTACCTCATGTCGTAAATGAGTGCTTTATGTGGACCATCTGAAGGGCACCATGACAGCTCAGAGACTATCGATGTGGCTGTGCAGACACTTGGAATTGGGCCGGTGTCTGCGGGAGTTTGCGCTTTCTCCCCGTGGTTGCGTGGGTTTTCTCCGGGCACTCCGGTTTCCTCCCACAACCCAAAAATTCGCTCTTAGGCTGATTGGGTAACAAATTTTCCCTATGGTGAAAATTTTCCATATTAGGAATAATATATATATTATTATATAGGAATATTAAAATAGGATAATGTATTTGCTACTACATAGTATGACGGCGGCGCGGGCTCGTTGGGCCGAAGGGCCTGTTTCCCGTGCTGTGTTGCTTAAAAAAAAAAGTCTAATGATTTGCATTTTTGATTGTCGTAAAAAACTCATCTGGTTGAGTATTGTTGCAGACAATACATCAATGCTCAACCGCGAAGCTGTGTAATGCATCTTACTAGATGAAAGGGGAAAGTATTTGGAAAATTTGAGTTTGCACACAAATTTTAATGTGCTGCCCAATAAATGTGTCTTTGAGCATCTGATAGAATGTGACTGGCTATGATTGTATTACATTCTGTCTCATTTCCTTTCTCTATGAATGGTATGCTTTGTCTGTATAGTGTGCAAGAAACGACACTTTTCATTATATATTAATACATGTGACAATGATAAATCAAATCAAATAATGATGTGCACAAAAATATTTTCACAAAGAAATTCTAAATCCATTGGAGTCACCTAGCTCAGATATTAATGGTGGCCTCACTCCCGGGTTCTTATATGTCACCTATTAGTCTGCTTAAATTATTCAACAGCATAACCAGCTCTGCACTTCTTAATGTAATTGTCTTTTCAGAAAAATTCTTAGAAATTATCGATTACTGGTAAAATCACAGACTCACTACACTGGAGAAAAGAACATTTCCAATTACTGATGAATTTTTTCACCCTTGTTGAATTGAAAGCTATTGAATTTAGAGAATAAAACCCTCTCCCAGTGTTATTACTCAGTGTCAACATTAACCAATGTCACATCAGGTAATGCACAGGCTGTCACTTGTATAATTGCCCATTCCCAGTCACCTTGAGAAAGAGGAGGTCACAATCTTGGGACAGTACCAAATTTGCTGAAGTTAATTTCAAATTGACATTTGGATTGGCTAGGCTTTGGATTAATGTAATCCAGGCTGATGAAACATAAGTCACCAACGTCACAGATTCTCTCCAAAAAAATCCTAAGTGTTGAATTCACGTAAAAACTGGAGTAAGTCCTGCTGGCTTTTTCAGAGGAAATTTCAAAATGAATTTCCCACAGTATGTACACTGCAGACTGCATGAGTAAAATTCATGCTGAAATTCAAGAGTGGGGCCTATCCCTGCTGTAGAGACTAGCCATGATGTGGAGGTGCCGGTGTTGGACTGGCTTAAACACAGTAAGAAGTCTCACAATACCAGGTTAAAAGTCCAACAATTTTATTTGATAGTAAATGCCACTAGCTTTCAGAGAGCTGCTCCTTTGTCAGAGTGGGGAGTTCTGATCACAAATGAGGCACATAAAGGCACACACAATTTACAGAATACTGACTAGAATGCAAGTCTTTACAGCTAATCAAATCCTAAAGATGCAAACAATGTGAGTGGAGATAGCGTTAAGCATAGGTTAAAGAGATGTGTATTGTCTCCAGACAGGGCAGAAATTGAGATGTTGTAAGCCCACACAAGTCATGGAGGTTACAGATAGTGTGACATGAACCTAAGATCCCGGTTGAAGCCGTCCTCATGTGTGCAGAACTTGGCTGTCAGTTTTTGTTCAGCGTTATGCCGCCAGTCTGTCCAGCAGAGATAGCCCCCCCCCCTCTTGAATTTCAGCATGATTCACACTAGTGCACTCTGCAGTGCACAGACTGTGGGAGATTCATTTTGAAACTCCATCTGAAAAAGTCAGCAGGACTTATTCCAATTTTTACGCGAATTCAACGCTTAGGATTTTTTGGAGAAAATCTGTGATGTTGGTAGTTTATGGACAAGCTCCTAAATGATAATGGGTTTCCACCATTTTGAACAACTAACATTGCTTATCAAGGGATGCTGTAAGGAGTTACATGATGAATTGTGTCATGTAGACTGTGTGTTTTAGATATTGAAAAGATTTATTGCTTTACTGTTGGGCGGCACGGTAGCACAGTGGTTAGCACTGCTGCTTCACAGCTCAGGGTCCTGAGTTTGATTTCCAGCTCAGGTCACTGTCTGTGTGGAGTTTGCACATTCTCCTCGCATCTGTGTGGGTTTCCTCCGGGTACTCTGGTTTCCTCCCACAGTCCAAAGATGTGCAGGTTAGGTTGATTAGCCATACTAAGAAATTGCCCCTTAGTGTCCAGGAATGTGTAGGTTAGAGAGATTAGTGGGTATAATATGTAGGGATATGGGGGTAGGGCCTGGGTGGGATTGTGTTTGGTGCAGACTTGATGGGCTGAAGGGCCTCTTTCTGCACTGTAGACTTCTATGTTTTTACCTGTTGCATGGACAAGCTGTACAATCCACGGGGCCACTTACCTGCAGGCAACAGAGTCAAGGTTCCTCACAGGAATGTCGAAGCACTGGCTATTGTTTGCAGCCCACTGTTGCCCAGTAGCACAGCAACTCTCAATCACATCTGCTGCAGGGACCAAAGACAAAAAAAACCAGGTTTGTTTTATCATTTTCCACCATGTGTATTTCAATCAATTATCAAATAATAAATTTAATAAAATGTAGCAACATAAAGTGGACATCAACCCGCTGTGGATTATTTGTGAACTTTTGTTGTGTCTGATGTTTTTTTGCTTTGCCATACAGGGCAAGAGGTTGATCCCATGCCACTGCTTTAAATGTTTGAGCCAATATCACTGAGTGTCAGAGGGGTAAAAGCTTGCACACCTACAATTTCTTTTTAACTTCTCTCCTTCTGCCTCTCTACAGGGACAAGAGTGATTGTTTTATCACATTATTAAAAATACTTAATATCATGCCCTCAATTATTATGGGGGATTTGGGTTCAGAAAGATTATAGCACGGAAAGAGGCCATTTGGCCCACTGAGCCAGTGCCAGCTGGAAAATGAGCCACCCAGCTTGATCTCACTCTCCAGCATTTGCTCCATAGCCCTCCGGTTGTAGACTTTGAGGTGTATATCCATACACCTTTCGGAAGGTGGAGTGGCAGATACAGTACAGTAGTTACTGTCCCTAACACTGAGCCAGAAATTCAGGGTTCAAGCCCCACCCCCGAAATTGATGGCCACAGGAAGTGCATGTGATCCAAGCAGATTGATTGACATGCCAGTGGCAGAGGAGAAGAGCAGGAAAGTTGGCTGGCCAGCCAGAACCATACCATAGGTGCAGCACATCCTCGACCCAAAAAGATTTCACACACAATCCCTTGCCACAGGCTCCATGGTGAGCATTCCCCTTGCTTCAAGGGACCATGAGAGACAGAGAGACAGAGAAGGAGTTGTGATGAGGGGTTACGAAGGGTGTATTTGGAGCCCAATAGCTGGCAGGCCCCTCATTTGAAGAATTCAGAAGTAGTGCCTTAATGTTGCATCTCATTAAAACTCCATCAATCCACCCAATATTCACAGAGATTCAGTACCTGCCAGCAGGTAAGAGCAGGAATATGTCAACAGGAGGCTA
This sequence comes from Sphyrna mokarran, assembly GCA_024679065.1. NCBI lineage: Eukaryota > Metazoa > Chordata > Chondrichthyes > Carcharhiniformes > Carcharhinidae > Sphyrna > Sphyrna mokarran. The sequence goes on from JAGIQG010000003.1 coordinate 116,013,807, forward strand.
CAGCTGGGGTCCAATTGAATTGCTATTATTAGTAATGTAGCAATGCCGGCATTGGACTGGGGTAGGCACCGTAAGGAATCTCACAATACCAGGTTAAAGTCCGATAGGTCTATTTGGAATCACAAGCTTTCAGAGCGTTGCTCCTTCATTAAGTGAGTGGAGAGGTAGGTTTCACAAAAACAGCATATAGAGACAGAGGCAAGAAAATGGTTGGAATGTGAATCCTTTCGGGTAATCAAGTCTTTACAGATACAAAGAGTGAGAGTGGAGAGAGGGATAACAACAGGTTATCTGTAAAGACTTGACTACTGAAAGGATTCGTATACCAGCCATTATCTTGCAATTGTGTCTTTGTCCATATATGCCATTTTCGTGCAACCTACCTCGCCACTCACCAAGCAAAGGAGCAGTGCTCCAAAAGCTCATGATTCCAAATGAAACTGTTGGGCTTTAACCTGGTGTTGTGAGACTTCTTACTGTGCCATTATTAATATTACAGCAGTATGCAACACAGGATTACAACCTCCTCACCTGACACTTTCATACCTATCAAGTGAGAGGTTTAAAATCGGGGACTGAGTGTCTGAGAAGTCACCATTATCCCATTAGTCGATTTCAACTACTAGTTTCATTCTGGTGCCACACTGTTTGACTTCAGTAAGCTTGGAATTCACATTGGCAATACAACTTGGGGGATTGGTGCCAATGTTGTCACGGTGTACCTAACACTGCTTCATAATATTACAGAAGTGACAAGACAGCTACAATTTGAGAACAAATTACATTGTCATACATGTTAGTTAAGTCTCATTTGCTTTCAAATGTTACGACTGCCATTTCTGTTGAAGGCAGTTTTATTGCAGCAGTACATTCAATATATTCTGACCCAGTTCAAATCATTTTTTGTGCAGCCTTACATAAATTATACAATTATGCAATTTTCACCATTTAAGTACTTTAGGTGCTGTACACAGCCAATAAAAACAGCACTAACAGCCTGCTCCTGGGACTAAGACGTTTAAACGAGAAAGAGGTCACACATGAAGGCATCTCTGCAAGGTAAACTTTGTTAACTCATCTGAAGCAGTGCACTGTTCCCAAAAGGGCGAAGACTTTTATTAAGTCCTTCTCTATATTTGCTACAGGTCCCACTTTGCGTTCTGTGACAGATAACCATGAGGTGCTCTTTAAGGAATGATAAATCTCCCTTTTACAGTGAAAGCAAGGCAACATGCTCTATAAGTCAAGACAAGCAGAGAGTTGCCAAATGCAGGTATTGGCAGTCAAGTCAAAGCTTTGAGTCCACACTTCTAAATGGAGGGTTGTTCAAAATCACGTGGGCAGAGTGGACAGGGAGAAACTGCTCCCCTTCATAAAAGAATGAAGAATAAGAGGGTGCAGATTTAAGGTGAAGAAGCAAAGGTAATGTGAGAAAAACACTTTCTTCGCACAACAAATGGTTTGTATCCGAAATGCGCTACCCGGAAGTGTGGTGGAGTAGATCCAATCAATGCAGGAGGGTATTAGATTACTTGAATGGAAACATTAGATTACTTGAATGGAAACAATGTGTGGAGTAAAAGGAAGGGGAATGGAACTAAACTATATTGCTCTTTTGGAGAGCTGATTTAGTCACAATGGGCCAAACGGCCTCCTTCTATGCCATGACAATTCTGTGATTCTTCCCAAGTGTACTATAAACTGAAGTAGGGTATGTTCGTCCATGCCTGTACTTTTGTCACAGACTTGCAATCACAAAAAGTTGTTTGAAAACAATGTAAAAGTATCAAGAATCTTCACGATTTACAGAAGGGAACAGAAAAAAAACCAAGTAAATTGTTAGAACTTTTCACTTTTCCTTTTAATCAGTCACTTAAAGTCCCAGTAGCATGCAAAGGAAATAATGAGAAATGCTTTCAAAGCCAACTTCTGTGCCTTTGTCTGTTGATATTTTCCTCGAAAATGCCACAGTTCCTGTCACTCTGCACCACACCCAAAGACACCACCCTAGTCCTGGTGTGGAAAAGCACAATGCACCCACAATGGATCTGCAAACAGAACTTTACAACTGTGCCACTTGTGACTGCAAAAGAGGAAAAGGGAACTCAGAAGGATCTCACTGGTTCTGATATGATGCTCTTCACATTGAATCATTATCAAAGTCAATTACTGCCACTCGCGTATAATAGAAGAACTTCATTTTTGTGTTTTTCTTAGGACATGGATGTTGCTGGCTGGCCAGCATTTATTACCCATCCCAAAGCACCACAGTCAATGAACTGAGGGTTGTCCCAAAATGCGCAGTAACTTGTACCATGATATGATCAAGTCCTCAGAGTAAAAGCTATAGTTTGGCTTCTCATTAGCTTTGCGCCTGCTCTGAAAAAAAATGTTGCAGAAAGAAATTGACCTCATTTTACCAATGGCTGAAGGAACAGGGCTCGAAAGTTCACCAGTTCAAGTATTTCAGATCTGATTGCCAATTCCGCCAGCAGATTACCTATATGCTACATTTGCCAATTTTATTTCCATGGCTGATGTTAAGAAAGGTCTTATTTAATAGACACTACAAAGACTTGGTTCCCTAAATGCAATCAATTGCCGATTGATTTTGGCAAGTCAGTATAAAGCAAAAACAATAAGATGTTGTAACACCTGGGAGCACTTAGAATATACTGCAATCCGTCCCCCCCCCCCCCCCCCCCCCCCCCCCCCCCCCCCCCCCCCCCCCCCGCCTCCCCACACACACTACAACTGATCAATGCAAATTTTCCTGCCCACCTATCCTATCAATGATGTTGATGGGACGGGTAGCCACCCTTTTACAATGAAAGTACCATTGATCCCAGGATCCAGAGCATCACTGTCCTGCCCAGTAAAGACATCTTTTTCATTCATTCACAGGACTTTGGTGTTGAGTAGAATTTCTACCTTATTCTTGATCTTGCCCAAAATACCAGAGAATTTCTGAAAGAATGTATCATTCTTTACAGTTTACAGTTTTGGTCTCCTTACTGGAGAAAGGATATACTAGTACTGGAAAGGGTGTTGAGGAGATTATCTAGGTTGATTCTGGAATTGAGACTGTTGGCTTATGAGGAGAGCCTGAGTAGAGTGGAGCTGTACTCATTGGAATTCAGAAGAATAAGGGGAGATCTTATAGAAACATATAAGATTATGAAGAGAATCGATAAGATAGAAGCAAGAAGGTTGTTTCCACTAGCAGGTAAAACTAGAATTAAGAGACATAATTTCAAAATAAGGGGGAGCAGATTCAGGACTGAGTTGAGGAGAAACTTTACACAAATGGTTGTGTATCTGTGGAATTCCCTGTTCAGCGAAGCAGTTGAGGCTACCTCATTGAATGTTTTTAAGGCAAGGGTAGATAAATTTTTGAACAGTAATGGAAGCCAGGGTTATGGTGAGCAGGCAGATAAGTGGAGCTGAGTCCACAAAAAGATCAGTCATGGCCTTATTAATGGTGGACCAGGCTCAAGGGACTAGATAGCCTACTCCTGCTCCTAATTCTAGTGTTCTTAGGTTCTTATTTGAACCTGGATATCAAAGGCTTAAAGGCAATGCTTTAAGTTTCTGGATTGCCAGCAGCCCTTGAGCTGTGCTTGATTTTTAAAAGAGACAATTTAAATGATGGAGTCTGTCAGCCTGTCAGAAGCAGACATGGTGCCAGTTAAATTGCCTCACTGTTGCATATGAAAGCTACATCTTTGTGCCATCCATTCATCTGCCGAAGTAATTCAAAGCCACACACTTGCAGATTATCAAAACAATTTTCCTGTCTAAACTTAGCTTGTCTTTTCTCTTGCCTTTATTGTGTGTTTACATTGCTGAACCTTTGAAACATAAGGTACATTCATCAATGCTGGAAATTGACTAGGAAGCCACATTCAGAGGAAGCACAGTCTCTGAAATGATGTAGCCCTTCCTCTGATCCAAACTGTCTTTAAACACAGCGCTCTAATGAGAATGTGAGATCAATCCATTTATCTTTGCCAGTATAGGAAACAAATATAGATTTCCAAACCTGCATTGCCACAGAATTCCCTTCAGTTATATTCTATGGTTTTGAAACCTGAGATAATTTTAACAAGAGAAACACATTTGAAAAGAAGCTTTCATCTTTATCAAAGGGCCCATCAACAATTGTTCACTGATTCACTTCCATTTACTGAATCATTAATTCAGTTTTGAACACATTTTTAATGATGCATAATAAACAGGAAAGATCTCTGCTGGGTTATTTATGAATTATTTTGCCCATAGTTTATTAGGATGCTACCAGGACTTGATGGTTTGAGTTATAAGTAGAGGCTAGATAGATTGGGATTTCTAACTCTGGAGCATAGGAGGCTAAGGGGTGATCTTACAGAAGTCTATAAAATAATGAGGGGCATAGATCAGCTAAACAGTGAATATCTTTTCCTAAAGGTAAGGGAGTCTAATACTAGAAGGCATAGGTTTAAGATGACAGGGGAAAAATACAAAAGGATCCAGAAGGGCAATTTTTTCACACATTGCCAGAGGTAGTAATAGAGGTGGATACAATTTTGTCTTTTAAAAAGCGAGTAAGATGGCTAATGAGGGATATGGACCAAGTGCAGGCAATTGGGACTAGCTTAGTCATTAAAAAAAAGACGGCATGGCCAAGTTGGACCAAAGGGCCTGTTTCCATGCTGCAAACCTCTATGACTCTATAGTTTTCATTCTTTTTCTGCTCCTGTGCTGAATGCAGATCCCACCATCAGGAGTGTTCAATACCTTGCCCAAGTATTGCGCTTTATGTGTGTAATCTTAGGCAGTTAGGCACCATAGCGGGTGCAACTCTGTCCCATTTGATATCCACGCACAGACATACTTTCCACGAAGGATCACTAATTTGCAATCAATGGTGGGAATTCTTGTTCATTTTCTTGTCATCAGTCCAGTGACATCAAGGCTTGATGCAAGCTAACTGAGCAAAAGAGAAAAGAGATACCAGAACATTCCAGACATCACTAAATGCTTTCAATATTATAGAATCATACAGCACAGAAGGCGGCCACTGGCCCATTGAGTCCAAAGATATGCAGGTTAGGTTGATTGGCCATGCTAAATTGACCCCAGTATCAGGAAGATTAGCAAGATAAATATGTAGGGTTATGGGAATAGGATCTGGGTAGGATTGTGGTTGGTGCGGACTCTATGGGTCAAATGGCCTCCTTCTGCACTGTATGGATTCTATGATTCAATGAGCTTACACCAACAACAATCCCACCTAGACCCTATCTCCGTAACCCTCATGTATTCACCCTGCTAATACTCCTGACACTAAGTGCTTTCAACATTAATGAAGCAACGTTAAGCATCACTAGGGAAAAAACTCATTCAGTCACAACCATCTGGTTCACTATAGAGGTTATAGTGATAGTGTCACTGGATTAGTTATCCAGAAGCCCAGGCTAATGCTTTGGCGACATATATTCAAATCTTACCACAGTAACTAGTGGAACTTAAAATTCAATTCATTAATAAATTCAATTTGAAAATAAACCTGGTGGTACAGTGGTTTGCACTGCTGCCTAACCACGCCAGGGACCCAGGTTCAATTCTTGACTTGGGTCACTTTCTGTGTAGCGTTTACATGTTCTCCTTGTGTCTGCATGGATTTCCTCCAGGTGCTGCGGATTCCTCCCACAGTCTAAAGAAGTGCAGGTTAAGTGAACTGGCCATGTTAAATTCTCCCTCAGTGTAGCTGAACAGAAACTGGAATATGGCGATTAGGGGATTTTCACAGTAATTTCATTGCAGTGTGAATGTAAGCTATTTGAGACTAATAAATAAACTTTAATCAAAACTTAAATCAAACCTGAAATTGAGATAGTCTCATGGTCACTATTACTGAGACAATCATCAATAGTCCATCTACATGACTAATGTTCAGTTAGGGAGTTTGAGGGGTTTGGAGAATCATGAGGGGAATTAGTTGCCATAGATTTCCCAGGTTCTGACCTGCTTACGTAGCTATGGAATTTGTATGGACAGTCCAGCTCAATTTTTGGTCAATGGTAACCCGCCCAGGATATTGATAGTCCAGGATTCAGTAATGGTAATGTCTTGTTGGAGATGATCATTGCGTGTTACTTGTGTGGCACAAATGTTTCTTGCCACTTACCAGCTGAAGCCTAAATATTATCCGGGTCTTATTGCATAATGCCACGAACTGCTTCAGTATCTGAAGAGTCGCAAATGGTGCTGAACTTTGTGTAATCATCAGCAAATCTTCACACTTCTAACCTTATGATTGAGTAAAGATTATTGGTGAAACAGATGATGTCTATCAGAAATCTGCCTTTCCTCTATCATTGTCCAGGTGCAAAAAGCAAGCGTACACAGTACACCAATTATCTCCAGTACTGCTCAATCATCCTTGTGGTCAAATTTTGCAAAGAAACATTCAGTAAAAGATGGCAACAATATCATTCACAGTTATTATTCACAGATGGAAGAGTTAATTACTAGGGGGCAATGAGTTTAAGGTGCAAGGGGCAAAGTTTAAAGGAGATGTATGAGGCTGGTGGGTGCCTGCAACTCACTGCCGGGGGGAAAGTGGAAACAGATATGATGTGAGTTTTAAGAGTTGTCTGGACAAATGCATGAATAGGATAGGAAAAAAGGGATATGATCTCCAGAAAGGCAGTGAGTTTTAGTTCAGTCAGGCAGCATGATCCGTGCAGGCTTGGAGGGCCAAAGGGCCTGTTCCTGCATTGTAATTTTCTTTGTTGTTTAGCTTATAACTGCCTCTGAATGCAAGTATTTGGATGGGCAATCGGACTTGGGTAGCAAAATTAAGGGTGCGTTGAGAAGTGGAGGCTGCCACATCAGCCGGAAAATATTGGAGTTGGAAAATTTGAGGTGATTAAGATGAAAGAAGAGAATCCGCAGCACATAAGTTGAAGCTGGGACAGACCCGAGTAATGTTACTGAGTTGATAGTAAGAGGAGTTGACATACAGGAGGTGATGTTAGGAACATTACTTGGAGGCCAAGAGGCCACCAATGTTTCAAACTAGGCTAGGTTTGTACTCTTTGGAGTTTAGAAGGCTGAGAGCGGATCTTATAGAGACGTAAAAGATAATGAAGGGGATGGGTAGGGTAGAGGTTAAAAGACTCTTCCCGCTTAACAAAGATAACAGGACTAGAGGGCACAGCCTCAAAGTTTACCGGGGAGGGGGACGGTTCAAATCAGAGATAAGGAAGAATTTCTTCACACAAAGAGTGGTGAACCTTTGGAATTCTCTGCCTGTTGAAGTGGTGGAGGCTTCCTCACTGAATATAGTCAAGAGTGGACAGGTTTTTGACTGACAAAGGAATTAAGGGTTACGGGGAGAAAGCGGGAAAGTGGTACTGAACCACTGCAGATCAGCCATGATCTTTTTGAATGGTGGGGCAGGCTCGAGGGGCTGGATGGCCTATTCCTGCTCCTATTTCTCATATTCTTATGTAAACAATGTACTTCAGCCCAAGATACTGGCCTGAAAGTGGAATGAAATGGACGGCAAGGCACCGGATTTTCGAAGGGAATGACTTTGATCTTCGCAATGATTAACAATAAGGTAATCTGGGTCCAAGTACTGTATCAGTGTTAATATTAATTACATAATTAGTTAATTTTATGATTAATTAATTAATGATACTGCAAAACAAATGACTGCCAATGCTGAAAAATTAAAATAAAAACAGAGAATACTGGAAATACTCAGCACACCAATCAGCATCAGTGGAGAGAGAAATCTTTCATCTGAATCTATGAAAGGTAAGGAGCTAGGAATACTGCAGCGAGTAACTCATCTCCTGACTCCACAAAACCTGTCCACCAAATACAAGGCACAAGTCAGGATTGTAATGGAATACCCTCCACTCGCCTGGATGGATACAGCTACAAAAACACTCAATTAGTTCAACACCACCCAGGACAAAGCAGCCTGCTTGACTGGCACCACATCTACAAACACTCACTTCCTCCATCACCAACGCTCAGTAGCAGCAGAGTGTACTATCTACATGATGCATGGCAGCAATTCACCAAAGGTTCTTAGACAGCATCTACCAAACCCATGAACGCTTCCATCTAGAAGGGCATGGGCAAAAGATAGATGGAAACATCATCACCAGCAAGTTCCCCTCCAAATCAGTCACCATTCTTGACTTGGAAATATATAACTGTTCCTTTGCGATCACTGCCTCAAAAGCCCGGAATTTCCTCCCTAACAAGTCAATCCACAGTCAATGGATTGCAACATTTCAAAAAGACAGAATGCAGATTACACAGTCAACAGCAGGGTTCTGAGGAATGTGGAGGAACAGAGAGATCTTGGGTTCACAGATCTCTGAATATTGCCATTCAAGTAGATACAGCTGGGAAAAAGGCTAATAGTGTATTAGCGTTTATTAACAGGGGGTTTGAGTCTAAGAGCCGTGGGGTTATGCTGCAACTGTACCGGATGTTGATGAGACCATATTTGGAATATTGTGTTCCGTTCTGGTCACCTCACTATAAGAAGGATGTGGAAGCATTGGAGAACGCAGAGATTAACCAGGATGCTGCCTGGTTTGGAGGGTAGGTCTTATGAGGAAAGGTTGAGGGAGCTGGGGCTTTTCTCTTTAGAGTGAAGGAGGATGAGCGGCGACTTAATAGAGGTTTATAAGATGATGAGAGGGACAGGTAGAGTAGATGCGCAGAGACTATTTCCTTGCGTGGATGTAACTGTTACTAGGGGGGATAACTATAAGGTTTATGGTGGAAGATACAGGAGGGATGTCCGAGGTAGATTCTTCACCCAGAGAGTGGGGTTGGGGTGTGGAGTACACCGTCTGCTGTGACAGTGGAGTCGGACACTTTAGGAAATTTCAAGCAGTCACTGGATAGGCACATGGAGCACACTAGAATGATAGGGAGTGGGATAACTTGATTTTGGGTTTGGATATAGCTTGGTATAACATTGAGGACTGAAGGGCCTGTACTGCACTGTAATGTTCTATGTTTCTATGTAAGACAATCCATCACCATCTCCTCATGGACAACGAGGGATGGGCAATAAATGCTGGCCAGCCAGCGACACCCATGTCCCACAACTGAGTTTTTAAAAAATCAACTGGAAAGGTAAACTTTGTGAATGGCAGGCAAGTCCAGCCTAAAGTTTCTCTCTTTACAGATGCTGTTGGCCTACTGAATATTTACATCTCCTGGATTTAGGCCAGAACAGTAGGTTGGTCTTACATTCCTTTTGGGTCTCCGTATTAGCAAGGGGAGGTATCAGCAAGCTTGAGACTCTACTTCCCAGGTCTTCGCTCCCCTCCCCCTGACTGTGTGCGCTGTTTCATCTGCCCCAAATTTAACACCTTCCCAAACAACAAGGCATTATTAAGATAATCCCTGAGAATTTAAGGAAATTGAGAAATCTGGCACGAAACCCAGACAAACACAGTGGGAATCAAAGTAAAAATAGCACCACTATTTTTCCAATAGACTGAGAGCCAAAATTGTTTTATCAGCCCCAGATGTTAGCTGATGCTAATATATCAATCAAAATTGTGTTTTTCTGGTGCCATCCAGAGAAAATAATATAGCATCTATGGAGTGAGAATAGAGTGAAGGTTCGAGTCTGGATGATCCTTTGTCAGAGCCAGCGAAGAGTCATCCAGACTCAAAATGTTGACTATATTCTCTCTCCACAGATACTAGCAGGCCTGCTGAGATTTTCCAGCATTCTCGCTTTTGTTTGAGATTCCACCATTGCAGTATTTTGCTTGTAAAACAACAAAGCATGTATTTTTGGGCTGTGCTTGCATTTGTTCAAGATCTAGTTCACACCTGGGTTTGAATCCCACCATGGGAGATGGTGACATGTGAATTCAATAAAAATCTGGAATTAAAGAGTCTAATGGTGACCATGAAACCATTGTTGAGTTGGTTCACTAATGTCTTTTAGCAAAGGAAATCTTCTATCCTTACACGGTTTGACCTACATGTAGCTCCAGACCCACGGCAATGTAGTTGACTCTTTGCTATTCAGTTCAAGAGCAATTAGGGATGGACAACAAATGTTGCCTTTGCTGAGAAAGAATAAACTTCCCATGAAAGAATAAAGTGTAGAAGAAGTGCTTTCAGTATTGATTATTTTATCCAGCCAATGAAGTGCTGCACACCACCCTAGAAGTTATTTTTAAGGCAAAATTAGATTTCTAATATTTATTTTCTCTGACAAACATCAAAGTTGGAGGAAATAATGCATTTATTTCAGATTCTCTGGTACATGCTCACTTGATAGAATGCAAGGAGCTGGTCAATTATTACAGCATACACTTATCCCCAGGGTACCATTCTACTAGAGACGAAAAAGTCGCTATAGTACCAGATAGGCTGATCTCCCTTCTGAGGGGGAGAGCCGACTGATGGTGATTTAACTTGAGGATCATCACATGTCAGGCGAGAGCCAAGAATAACCTCAGCCGATCCAGGAATTGAACCCGTGCCGTTGGCATTGCTCTGCATCACGAACAAGCCATTCAGTCAACTGAACTAACCAGTTCCCTAACTAGCAACATTATATATCATTATTATTCACACTATGCATAAAAACACTTGTGTGGCACAGTGGTTAGCATTGCTGCCTTACAGGGCCAGGGAACCGGGTTCAATTCCTGGCTTGCGTCATTGTCTGTTCAGAGTCTATATGTTCTCCCCATGTCTGTGTGAGTTTCCTTTGGAAGCTCCTGGTTTCCTCCTGCAGTCTAAACAACGTGCTATTTAGGTGCATTGACTAAGCTAAATTCTCCCTCTGTATACCTGAAGAGGTATCAGAGTATTAGGGTATTTTCACAATAATTTCACAATAATTTCATTGCACACTAATAAAATAAACTTTAATAAATTGAACTAACTAATTAGAGCTTATTCTAAGCCGTGCTTTGAATCTTACTATATAGGCCATTAACCAAGATTTCTGGCAGTAAGATATAAACATGTGCTACCTTCTGCCAGAATGCAAAACTGTTCACTTTTGAATGGTTTTGGTCTTTAAGCATACTGAGATCGGACCATAAATAGTAGAATGTGGGTTTGAGCTTATGATTCTTCACACATGAATTCTGAATCTCAAAGCACATCAGCCAGGGTTTTCTGCTCCTGTTCATGTTGGGTGGGTTTGGCAACGAGAGCGGAAAATATTGCGAGAAGGCCCAAGTCGTGTTTCACATCAACACAAAGGCAGGAAGTGAGCATCGCCTCCCTTCTACATCAGCAGTGGGCTGCATTACCCTCTGTTAAACTTCATTGTAAGTCCAGCTGCATATTGTTATTGGACTCATATGTCGGAATTATGCACCAATGTCAAAAAAAGCATCCACTGCGGCATGCTGCATGACTGGTCTCAGAAGATGCGTACCCAGCGAGCAGTATGCGTACCCAGCGAGTATTCCCAGGAGAACGCAGCACTCAGGAGGCAGAGCCGTGTAAGGGGATGCCAGGGGTACCACGGTAATTCAAAGGAAATGCCGGGGTGCCAGTGGGTGCACCTGCTTGAAGAATGTTCCCTGGTATGCCCACAGGGTACTGGGGTGGCCTTTAAAAATGACACCCAAATCATCAAACTGCTGGGCGGGCAAATCTGAGGCTGCCGGCCAGTCATGTGGTATGGAACCTCTGCCTCCTACATTCCTTTGCAAGTGCCACATCTTATGCCATTAAAAATAAACATTGGCTTCAGTGAGCTCCACGCCGCTGTTTCCACCCAAATTTAGCAATACCAGAGAAAATCTCGCCCATTTTGCTAACAAATGATATAATTGCCTAAAGGAACAAAGGAAGAGTGAGGGAAAAAGTAGGAAGATGTTTTACTTCAGGTAATAAGAGTAGTGGATAAAAGCCAAAAGAGGTGATGTTTCACTCCTGTATTCTAATATGTAAGAATAAGGGGGCAAGATTTTCAAGTCTCCCTTTCAGCTGAAATGCATGGTAATGTCCTGCTTCTCCATTCCATAGGAATTAGGAACAGAAGTAGGCAACTCAGCTCTTTCAGCCTGCTCTGCCATTCAATGCTGATAGCTAAATGATGAGGCCATATCCTATACTCCTTCGAGCTTCCCATTGGGCGGCTGCAGTGTGAGGCATCAGATCCTTCATATACAAATTATGTTCCTATGATATTTATAGGATTCCCTACAACCATTTTAGGACTTCATTGGACATAGCTTGATATGCTTCCAGGTGACGGTGGAAGAGGAGCAAAGAGGTTCAATTTTAATGTTATTTGCATGGGAGGAACAGAATACCCAGGAGATGGACTAGTGACATAATGGGTGGGATTTCCAACCCCCACCACCCCCATCCCCCATGCCACAAAATGTTTTGTAGCAGCAGCAAAGGTCCACCATTGTCTGGTAGCATGATCTTCCAGTTCCGTTGCTGTCAATGTTCGCACTCTTCTCAAAGAAACCTGAGGCAAAGCGTTGCCATAAGTGAGACCAGAATATTCTGGTCTGACAGGAATTACCAGAAACCTTAGGCCAATGTTTCCAAGTGTACATGTACAGGAGGTAAGCCAGTGTGAGTTAATAATGGGGGCCATTCTCCCAACAAAAATTTAAACTGTTGAATTCACATAAAAACTGCATGAAATCACAGGTTTTTTTTTAAAAAAAGGAGTTTCAAAATGAATCTCCCATATTCTGTGCATTACAGAACACAATAGCATCAATCAGTCCCAAAATCGGTGAGTAAGGACAGCTGCTGGAGAGGCTAGAAGCACAAGCGCTGAGTGGGCCATTGCACATGCACCAGTCTGTCAGCACTAAAATTGGTACATGCACAATAACCTCTGTCCGCTGGCCTCCCGATCACTGGCCAGCTCGATTGCTGGCCAGCCCCGCATCACTGGCTGTGCAACGCTGCCATAGTCTGATCGCTGGCCCCCTCTAACGTGTCCAGACCAGTCTCGATCCGCTTCTCATCTGCCCCCAGGCAGTCTCAATGCACCCCTCACCCCTGGTCTCCCAATCCCATTCCTTCCCCCACCCCCCCATACTCTGGCAGCCCCAATATCTCCAAGCAGGCTGACCACCGTCCCAGCCCCAACACTGTCCTCCCTTCCTCTATCATTTAGTCCAAACGCAGAATGGCAGCAGGATGCCCCACCCCTACCAGAGGACATGTCCCCATCAGGTGGACTTTAGTAGGCCCCATCCCCCCCTCTTGGCACTGCCCAATGCTAGTGGGCAGTGCAAAGGTGGCCTCTAGGCCCTGACACTTTGATCCTTGGGCAGTGCCAGGGTCCAAGTTGGCACAGCCAAGGTGGCAATGGCTACAGGGCATTCCCCATTGCCTGACATTCTGGGGGGCCTTGTTTGCCTCCTTCAACCCCAGCAGCATCAGGCTGCCAACTCTCCACAAATGCGAACTTAATAAACCCCACTGGAGTAAAATACTCCTGGTAGGGCAGGGAAAGTCTAGCAGGCCTGGAGATTTCACACCCGAACCTGCTAACGAGACTCAAATGGTATTTAAATTTTAACTTTAATAAACTATGCAGCTTCACGCCAATTTCCGGTGCTGAGCTGAAGGCACCGGAAATACGGATGTTGGAGCCACCCCAGTGAGGCCTGCTTAACAAGTCTCTCACTCTACCGTGTTACAAAAGCAGCTCGGCAAGGTGGGAGAATCACTTCCAGTAACTCCAGGAGAGAAGGGGCAAAAAATAAAAGTTAAGTTGTTAAGGAGAATATAAAGCATCCAGTTTTGGTAATTAACTTGAGTTTTCTGAAAACAAACTATTGCAGATATCTGTGCACAGTAAGTATGCATACTATAAAGTTTCACATAGCTTTGATCATAATCCAATCACTCAATAAGTATCCTGCAACTGTTTTATCCTTTAAAGCATCATTTCTCCCACAGAGGCAATAAAAAAATACTTTCTCACTGTATCTAGTTGTTAGATTTCTTGCAGATGTTTCCTAATTCCGTTTATTATGTCGCAGTCATTTCAATGTGTACAGTGCTTTGATTTTTAATTAGCAGCCGTGTAAAACCGTTAAGTTCCAAAATGAAATCAGAAAAAACATTTATCCATGTTATGGATGTTAACATGCTTCCAACATAGCGGTGAATTTTGATTCATTGCTTAAGAGATTGCCACATTCTCGTCATAGCAACTGAGCTTCTTCCTTATGTCTTTGAGGCTGAGTAATGAAGCAATGATAAATAGAAGTTCAGAACTTCATTGCAGATCATTGAGAAGAATCTTTATGTGGCTCACAACTTTCATTAGTGACATTTATTCCCTGCAGTGATTTTTAATTTCTTTATTGTTGCTCTGTATGATGTATTTACAGGACAAAAAATGCATTCATGGCATGGAGTCTAGTTCCCAACCTAAACCTGGTTTAATCTGGTTTGCTTTATATACATATGTGGACAAAAGACTACATGAGGTTGCTATTACATTGCTCCCTCCTGAAAGAAAAAGTTACACAGAATCATAAAATTGTTATCACTCAGAAGACCATTTGGTCCATTGTGTCTGCATCAGGCCCTCCAACCACACATCATGGCTTAGTGCCATTTCTAATACTTTTGAACATCATTTCTAATCAAATAATCATCTAATGCCCACTTGAAGCCTTGATTGAACTGGCCTCCACCACAATTTCAGGAAGTGCATTCTCAACCCAAACCACATGCTATATGAAAAAGATTTTTCTCACATCGCATTTGCTTAATTTGCAAATCACTTCAAATTGGTGCCCTCTCATTCCTGGCCTTTTATGAGTGCTAACAGTTTTGCCCTATCTACTCTGTCCAGCCTTCACATGATTTTGAATAAGTCTATTGAGTCTCCTCTTAGCCTTTTCCTCTCCAAGGAGAACAGTCCCAACCTCTTCAATCTATCCTCATAACTGAACTTTTTCATCACCAAAACCATTCTTGAAAACCCCTTCTGAACTCTCTCCAATGTGTTCCAATCTTCCTATAATGTGATTTTGGAACTGTGCACAGTGTTCCAGCTGAGGTCTAACTAGTGCCTTGTATAAGTTCAGCATAACCTCCTTCCTCTTGTACTCCATGTCCCTGTTAATAAAGCTCAGAATATGATAAGCTTTATTAACTGTTCACTCCATCTGTCCAGCCACCTTCAATGATTTATGCATTTATACACCCTGGATCCTCCTCTCCTGCACCTCCTTAAGTAATTTTATCCCTTAGTTTATATTGGCTTCCCATGTTCTTCCTACGAAAATGCACAACTTCATACTTCTCAGCATACTGAATTTGGTCTGCCACCTATCTGCCCACTTCACTGATTCATCTATGTCATTTTGAAGTTCTACACACAAATTTTATGTTGGGAGATGTTTCCAACCCAGATTCAAAACATTGGCGCTATTTTCTCTCCATAGATGCTGTCAAGCCTGCTGAGATTTTCCAACATTTTCTGCTTTCCCTCAGAGACTGTCTTAGAGCCTGCGAAATCACTGTGGTAAATTCTAACCACATTTAGCAATTCTATTGCGACCATTCAATGAACTCTTCAGAAAGGCTGTTCCTTGGAATTGGACAAAAGAATATAACAAAGCAATTAAATTTTGTAAAATTTAGCTAGTGGACAGTACAATGAAGTTAGCATGTGGTGCTTCTTATAATTTATAATACTTCCGAATTTTGTGTCACCTGCAAACTTTGAAATTGTCCCCTGCATACCAAGATCTAGATTAGCAAAACGGTTCCAAAACCTATCCCTAGGATGCAGCATTCAAAATTCATCCTTATGTGAAAAGGAAAACACAACTTCCCTATTGTTAAAGTTAATTTATTAGTCACAAGTAAGGCTTACATTAACACTGCAATGAAGTTACTGTGAAATCCCCCCTGTGGCCACATTCCGGCACCTGTGCCAGTCAATGCTCCTAACGAGCCTGTCTTTCAGCCTGTGGGAGGAAACCGGAGCACCAGAGAAAACCCACACAGATACAAGGAGAATGTGCAAATTCCACACAGACCGTGTCCCAAGCTAGGAACTGAATCAAGATCTCTTGACACTGTGAGGCAGCAGTACTAACCATGCGACTAAGGGATTTTCACAGTAACTTAATTGCAGTGTTAATGTAAGCCTAATTGTGACATTAATAAATAAACTTCAATTTTTGATTAAATTACACTTTTGCAACATATTTTGTAAAGAATTGTTTATGGATTTCACATGCTTCACATACACAACCACAAAACTATACACATACTATTTAAAACAACATGATTTTTCAGGTTTTAAAACGTTGTTGCCTTAACCCTGATTAGGCAGAAAAGGAAGCGAGGAATATGACAAAATTTCTTTCACAGCAGGCACTGCTTTGGAGGATAGTTTATCCATTTTTAATAAAATTGTGAACAAGTTCCTTATCTGCATATTTATGATTTCAGTGCCAATAACACATGGAGCAAATCTTTCTGGCTTGAAATTGAACTAATCTCAGAGAGGAAGCGCACAGTGCTACAGAATTAAATAAAAGTTAAGTAAAAGGTCCATTTGTTAAAACATGGGATGTCCTGAAGTCATGGAAAAGTGCCATAGAATTTGTTTCTTGAACGCCGATGTGTATTGTTAGTTTTTTTACATCATAAAATTCTTCCTATATTTGGCGCAGGGCTTCTGGTTCACTAGGAACCCCACTGGATCAGTAAGCCTAGCATCCATTGGTCTCACACCAATTGGTCACAGCAGATACAGCTATACTGGATGGCCCAGAATCAGTCATTTATTTTGGGTTAATACGTGGCCCAGAACAGTACCAGCGTCTGCTCTCCATAGGTAAGGATTCATTCAAGCATAAGGTTGTTCTGTACTGTACAATGGGATCTCCCCTAAGAGGGTCCAGGGACATCAATGGACAACTTTTTTTATATTCATTTTTTTAATGGGATGAGTGTATTGTTGACTGGACCAGCATTCATTGCCCATCCTGGAGAACATTTAGGATTAAACAACATTGCTTTGAAACTGGAGTCATGTATAAGCCAGACCAGGTAAGGACAGCAGATTTCCTTCCTTAAAGGACATTCGTGAACCAGACAGATTTTTACAACAAGACTCATCACCAGACTTTTAATTCCAAATTTCTAATTTCACCATCTGTCATGATGGGTTTTGAACCCGAATCCCCAGATCTTACCCTAAGTCTCTGAATTACTAGTCCAGTGATTCTGCACTGCACCAAGTCTGCTCTGGGCAAATTACCAAACTTCTATTGAGATTTTCAGGCCTTGAGGGGAGCAGGAGAAACACTAGCATTTTCCAATGGGAATATGTAGCAGAATTTTGAATGGAGTTGAAACCTTGTTGATCCAGGTCCCACCTTAATTTCCAGTATCTACGCCTGCCCTTCATTCAAGTACTGTCCCTGAGAAACAGCTAAAGGACTGTTGCAGGATTTTCCAGCCCCGACACCAGCTGGCATCATGCAGTGGGGCTGGAAAAATTATGTGAGCTGTTACAAATCAATGGTTCACCATATTTTACCATTATTTTATCTGCTCCCAACTGGAAAAGGGACTGGAAAATCCCACCTGGTATAAATGATTTCCACCTGCAAATTCAAGAAACAATCCTTGTTTCTCTGAACATATCAGACTGCTGGCTGGTAAGCAAATCGGAGGATGTATTACACTCTGCCATAGAAAGATGGAACTGCTTCTGATTGTGCCAAGAACCCAAGGTACCTAAGAACTCCCAACGACTTTTTAAACTGCACCGATGTGAACTTTTCTCAATCAAAATATAAACATATGATCATATATTTCCCAATGAAGGTTATTTGTCTTACCCTGGCTAATCCATCCAGGAAAAGATACTCCCCATTATGTACACTCTAAAAGATCGGTGAAATGTTTAATACATAACCTCGATCAACCCTTTTGAAAAGTGAGCTTTCTCATCAATTTTTCTAAGGCTATTCTTTCTGAGCTTGAAGAAAGGCCAGTTGCCAGTTGCTTCTGCTTCGAGTCTGAATTTCTGTACGGTGCTGTGTTAACATCAGTCAGCTGATTTTTTGATTTGATTTATTCTTGTCACGTGTATTAGTTTACAGTGAAAAGCATTGTTTCTTGCTCACTATACAGACAAAGCATAGAGAAGGAAATGAGAGAGTGCAGAAAGTAATATTACAGTCATAGCTAGGGTGTAGAGATAGATCAACTTAATGCGAGGTAGGTCCATTCAAAAGTCTGACAGCAGCAGGGAAGAAGCTGTTCTTAAGTTAGTTGATACGTAATCTCAGACTTTGTACCTTTTTCCCAATAGAAGAAGGTGAAGAGAGTATATTTGGTGTGTGTGAGGTCCTTAAATTATGCTGGCTGTTTTCTGGGATAGCGGTAAGTATAGACAGAGTCAATGGAGGGGAGGCTGGTTTGCGGATGGATTGAGCTACATTCACACACTTTTGAAGTTCCTTGCAGTCTTGGGTAGAGCAGGAGTCATACCAAGCTGTGATACAACCAGAAAGAATGCTTTCTACGGTGCAACTGCTGTGCATCCCTGGCTCCTGCCTTAATCTAGCTGCAATTTCAACTCGATTGGGGCTGATGGTCCGTGTCAGTCGCTTACTAACTTTTAATTGTGACCTCTATGAAGAGGAAAGACCACCTACCCCAAGGAGTGCATGATGCTTGAGTTTGTTCAGCTGGAAAATAATGACACTTCGACAAAATGAATTTAGCAATAAAAATTAAAAGACCCTTGAAAAATCTGAAGTATTTTGCTGAAATAAAGGACTATTGGATTAAATTGCATGGTGGCTGGTTTTGCAAAGCAAGCTAATGTGAATTAGTAGTCTCCAGTATTACCATCAACATTGCTATAGAAATTAATGTATTATGTATCAGAGTGCTAATTAAAAAGCTGCAATATGAGATTCCAAATGTCCAATTATACATTTGCTACATGCAGGGCTTCACAAATATCAAGAAAGTGAAATCACTTCAAGTAGCAAATTTAGAAAAAGAGGTTATTTATGCAACATCTGATTTGCTTTTCATTAATATTGAAATAATATTTTGTATTGTTACAGATTTAGCTGCTAACATTAATATCTAGGAAATTCTAGTTCCGACTTAGTGCAAAATTGTGTGATAACATACAAATTAGAGCAAGGAGTAGACCTTACAACCCCTTAAGTCTGCTCCACCATACAAAAAGGTCATTGCTGATCTAGATTGTGGCCTCAACTCCAATTTTCTTCCTACCCCAATATCCTTGACTTCCTTGTCAATCAAGAATCTTTATTTATGGACAGCAGACATGCTCTGGACCACATATGAGCCCAAAACAAAGATAATTTTAACTCTGCCATAAAAATATGCAGTGACCCAGCCTCTACTATTCTCTGCAGAAGAGAGTTCCACAAACTCATGGCCCACATGAGAAAAAATATTCATCTCAACTGCGTCTTAAATGGGAGATCCTTATTTTTACGTGGTGGCCCTTAGTTTCAGCTTGTCCCACGAGGGAAGGCATGGTGGCACAGTGGTTAGCATGTTGCCTCACAGTCTGTGCGGAGTCTGCATGTTCTCCCCATGTATCTGTGGGTTTCCTCTCACAGTCACAAGCTGGTTAGATGCACTGTACCCAGACAGGTGCCAGAATGTGACAACTCAGGGATTTTCACAGTAACTTCACATTGCAGTATTAATGTACATCTGCTTGTGATTAACAAATAAATAAAACTTAAAACATCCTCACAGCACCCACTCCATCCAGTCCCCTCAGGATCTTAGATGTTTCAATAAAATCACCTCTCATCAGTCCAAATTCCAAAGGATACAGACCCAGCCTGTCCAACCTCATGATAACCCCCTTATCCCAGTAATGACTCCAGTGAACCTTCTTTGAATTAATTCCAAGGCAATTATATCCTTCCTTAAATAATGAGACCAAAACTGTACACAGTAATCTAGATGTGGTCTCACCAATACCCTATATAAACACAGCAAACTATCTCTACTTTAATATTCCATTCCACTTTTAAATTGGATTAAAATTTAAGCATCTTAAGGTTGATGGCCACTAGAAATTGCCCACAGATTGTCAAACCACAATTCCCCTCACTTTGCAGACATCCACTGCTACATAATAGACAGAGGGCATCGAAAATCCTTATGGATGGGGGTGTATGAGTGTGTGCTGGGGTGGGAGAGAGGGAGGAGCGTATTTTACTGCTAAGATACAGCATCCTAGGACCTTTCCAGGAAGTCCACAATGTGAGCAAATTTGATGGAGGCAAAGACAAAGGTTTCTTGTAAGGAGTACACATTGAAATAAAGTTTTCAAACCTTTGTCTTTGAGGATCCAAAAGATCCCAGGTAAGGCTTATTTTCATTATTTGGCAAGCAGTTGAAACAGATTACACTCAGTGCACTTCCACCTATCTTACATCTCCTCCTGGAGAAATGGTCTTGCTTGGGACAGGTCCAGAACTGGCCTTCTGGAAGTGAAAATAATGGTGAATGCTCAAGCGGTCAGAATTGGAGGAGTGCAGAGATCTCAGAGAGCTACTGGGAGAGAGATAAGAAAAAGGAGAAGTTTAAAATCAAGGTGTTGCTAGACAAGGAATCACAAGCACAAGGACATCTGGTGAATGAAGCTCTATGGAGAAATTTTGGGCAAGTTCAAGTTTACAGAATGTCCAGATGAACATTGGAACAGTCAAACACTAACATGCGGTGGGAAGATTTCATTGATCGAAAACTGAAAGTGGGATATTGGGGATAGAAAGCCATCACTAAGGGACCAGAAAGAATAAATTCCAATGCTCACATAAGTGGTTGACAAGTGCATCACAGTCAAGGAAGGGAGATGAAAGGCAGGCAGAGAAGACCTAAGAATTCCTTGTGGAATACCTGTTAGTCCTATCCTACAAGGAAAAAAATCACCTAGATACCACCGTGTCCCCCCGTCCCCACCATTACCTTTGAATAAGTGTATATCTCATCTGCACGAAGGTGAGATATACAGAAAGGCAAAGGATCGGATATGGTTAAGCCATTGAAATACTAGAACTTTTGTTTTCATTTTTCATTCTTTGTTTTTATTATTTGTTCATAGGATGTGGGTGTCGCTGCTTGGGCCAGAATTTATTGCACATTTCTGAGGACATTTAAGAGTCAACCATATGTAGGCCAAACCAGGAAAGAATGCCAGATTTTCTTCCCTAAAAGACATTAGTGAACCAGATGAGTTCTTATGACCATCGATAATGGTTTCATGGCCATCATTAGACTTTTAATTGAATTCAAATTTCATCATCTGCTGTGGTAGATTCAATCTGCATCCCCAGATTATAACCCTGCATCTCTGGATTACTAGTCCAATGACAAAACCAATATACCACCGCCTCCCTTACACTAGTGAAATAAAAAATGAAATATGAGAATGCCAATATTGACTACCCATCTCTGGTTGCCCTTGATAAAGTGATAGTGGGCTGCCTTTAAATCCTTACAATCCTTTTGGTGAAGATACTCTTATCAAGGGGTTAATTAGGAGAATTTCCAGATCTTGATCCAGCAATGAATAGGCAGCTATTTTTCTTACTGGAATTTGTCATATCCTGACACTTGTGCGCTACAGATGTTAATTAATCCCATTATCCCAAATTTGGATGCCATCCAGATCTTGTCTCAGGGCATCAAGGATTACTTCAACATCCAAAAAATTGTGAATGGAGTTGAATAGTGTGCAATCATCAGCAAATAGGGAAGGTTATTGATGAAGTAGCTAAAGACAGGCCAAGAATATTGCTCGAGGATCTCCCACAGTGATAACCTGGAACTGAGTCAACAACCACAATTATCTCCCCATGTGCCAGGCATGATTACAACCACTGGAGCATAAGCAAGAGCCGCATCACATCTTTAAAGTTACTCTCAGAAGCTGTAATATTCTTGACTGACTAATTACACTCTTAGTGAAATCTGAGTTGAGATTTTCAAAAGTTCTTCAACCCAAGTGCCATTAATAGTTCAGGCAAAAGATGAAATACCTTTTAGTTCAGTTAGTTATTAGGTTGTTTGCTTCTCATAGTATTGGTATGTGATGGAAAACAATACTACCAGCTGCTGGTATATATGGCAGAGAGGGTCAATGGATATAAAATAAGGCTGAAATCATTAAACAATAATACTTTAAAGCTATGTTCTATTCCAATGCAAACATGGAGGCTGGAATTTTATCATTCCATCTGCCGTGGGAATCGGAGTGAGTGAGGGGCAGGCCATGGTACAGTCTGTGGACCTCGGGCAGGATTTTACAGCTTCGGAATGAGCAAGGCTGTAAAATGCCATCTAGAATTTTAATGAAACTTCAGGGGTGGGATGTTAGGAGGCATTGCTGCAGATGGCACAGGCACCTTTCGGAGAGTGGACAAAAGTCAATTTACTATTGACCGCTCTCTAAATTTTCCTGTCCCACCTGCGACATTGCCTGCCACTGGCAGGGCTGGAAGATCCCAGCCCATTGTCTGTATCAGTCTGGTAAGAATTGAAACTGGACACACAGAAAATGAGGATGGGATTTTCAAAGGGCTGTAGGATGGTGACTCCACAGAGACAGACTTGGAAAATCGTGGTACTGGAGGTCACTTTGTGATCTTAACTCCTCCAGGACAGCTTGAATTTTGAAAGGACTGAGGATAAGAGGGAACAGAGAGCTTGATTTCCACCAGTTAACATCCTCTTAACTTCCTTAAAAAGCTTAAGGGCTGTCCATTTCCAAGTGCAATTTTAATTATTTTTCCAGCCTGAGCAGTGTTGTGTACATCAGTTCATGACAAGACTCAGATACATTTCTAGGGACTTGCTTTGAAACAAATCTGAGAAAACTACAAGTGCCAGCACAAGTCTTGATCCAAACCTCATAGTGCAAGGTTCATCTCATTCCGTACCAATGGCCTTCCCAGAAGTTACCTATTCCAATTGGCAAGACAGTGGCAGCCTCCAGTATAGCTCCCATCTGCCTTTCTGCTGGATGGCATCCAAATTTGGGATAATGGGATTAATTAACATCTGTAGCGCACAAGTGTCAGGATATGACAAATTCCAGTAAATAAAATAGCTGCCTATTCATTGCTGATCAAGATCTGGAAATTCTCCTAATTAAGCCCTGTAAGAGTATCTTCACCAAAAGGATTGTAAGGATTTAAAGGCAGCCCACTACCACTTTCTCAAGGGCGACCAGAGATGGGTAGTTAATGTTGGCATTGTCATATTTCATTTCCCTAGTGTAAGGGAGGCAGTGGTTTTTTGGTATTATCACTGGACTAGTAATCCAGAGATGCAGGGTTATAATCTGGGTACCCAGATTGAATCCTAACACGGCAGATGATGAAATTTGAATTCAATTAAAATGATGACCATGAAACCATTGTTATCTCCCACCTTCTGAAGAAGCTTGACATGACTAACTGGCCACTGAGCCTGCCTCCTGGCCAAATAAGCTACTTACGTTAAAAACCGTATCACCAGAGAGACACAACTCAGCAAGGGTTTGGGGCCAGGAATGTAAAACGGATCCAAGACAAATGATGATGTACAGAACAAGATACAGATCTTTCCTCTTATTTATTCATTGGACCAATCTCTGCCGAAAGTAATATAGTCCCACTATTCGTGGGGGTTCCATTCCCACAAGGCCTCGCAGACAGCAAAATTGCTAAGGAGGAATATGCTTTTGAACGGGACTCAATTAGATAGGTTCCAGCCATGCAACAATAGCACTGATTTGGTCAGTAACTCTACAATAACCTATGCTTTGCCTCATTGAAGTTGCTAGACCTTCACATTTTTGCTTTTTGTTTCTGAATTCCAGCCCTGGCACTTTTATTCTTAACCCTTTTAAAAATTGCAGTCAATGAAAAGAAGAAAAACCCAGGGTTCATCAGGGCTAAAACAGATCCTGGAAAATTCCTCTTCGATCTCCCCCTCTGAAATCAGCCAAGGAGGCCACACGAACCAAGATTACAAAGATTTATAAAGACAAAACATTTTGTATTACGTGATTTCTGTCCTCAGCAGGAACTAGGCCAGTTCCCTCTTATGGTATCCAGAGAGTCAGTATCTACTACACCAGCCTGTATTACATTACCGAGCCTCACTCTGAAGACAAACCTAACATGTGCATTTGCCAGCAGCTATTGTAGATTAGAAGACCTTTTGTAAGATGTATAATGGTGAAAATGATATCTTAGGGCAAATTAACCAATCGCATACTCATGCTGGGCTCAAAAGGTATGCCTACCAATGAATCAATGCAGGGATTTGGCCATTTCAAATGTGGATAAGTGAACATTGCTCACACGATGGGCAAGGCAGTGTTAAAAGTATAAAGCATGTGTAAATGAAAACATGAAGAAGGAGGTCGCGAAAGACAGGGCTTTACTGTACAGTGATCCAGCTGACTCTCTTTATATGTGCCATTGGTTCTTAATCAAACAACACCCATCAACTTAATCTTCAACATTTCTTCAACATATCTTCAACATAATGATTCAACTGTCAACAAGAAATTCACATAGATATTGAGTTGCTGTCCTCGGACTAAAAATCCAGCCAGTTAATATATTTAAAAGGCGTACATTTAGCCAACCCAAGTGGTACACTGAGTATTTTGGCAGCTGAAGAGACTAACACAAGGTGACATGCCTTCTTCTGAAGTGCAGAGGAACTGATTTAACAAGCGAGATTCGACATGAGAAAGAATTTAAGAAACTTGCAATAGTCAAGACAGGGCTTGAATTGTGTTTGAACAAACAATTAGACATCTGATTGGACAATTAAACTGAATCTTAATAGAATAGAACATTCCTATCAATGAAACATGCATTCACGCCTTCAAGCACAGCATAAGGATCACTGTAAAAAATGTTTCGGGGTTGAGTTAAGCAGTTGGTTGAAGTTGTATCCAGTACAAAGCAAGCTGTTTGTCGTTGCTGGAGGTCAATCATCTCAGTCCCAGAACATCACTGCAGGAGTTCCTCAGGCCAGTATATTCAGCTGCTTCATCAATGACTTTCCTTCATCATAAGGTCAGAAGTGGGGATGTTCGCTGACGATTGCACAATGTTCAGCACCATTCATGATTCATCAGAAACTTAGTTTGTCTGTGCTCATATGCAGCAAGACTTGGACAACATTCAGGTTTATAGGCTGATGTGTGGCATTACGACATTCCGGCCACACAAGTGCTAGGCAATATTCACTTTCAGTATGAGAGAATCCAAACATATTCCTTTCACATTCAATTGCATAACCATTGCTGAATCTCAAGTTATTAATGCCCTGGAGATTATCATTGACCAGAAACTGAACTGGACTAGCCATGTAAATACTGTGGCCACAAGAATAGATCAGAAACTGGGAATACTGTTGTGACTAATTCAAATGCTGATTCCCCTAAGCCTCTATCACTAATCCCTCACCTCCTCACCCACTCCCCATGCTCCATCTCTATAATCTGTGCCAATCCATGCCTCATCCATCTCCATTTATAGTCACCATGCCAACTTAATGCCAACTCCTGCCAAGCCACCACTACTATTTGCTCTTACACCCTCCATGCCAATTCATCTAATATCCACCTCAGGAACCATATTCAGATGAAATAATGTTCTAAATATCTATTTACAGCTTTTATAATAGTACATTTTTAAAAATCCTATTCATGAAAGCCCAATCAAAACATTTAAACCCCCTCAAATCGCTTGCAAAAACAGACTTGGATTTATAACCCCACCTCAAAGACAACTAATCCTTTGAACACCTTTTAAAACTGTCAATGAAATTGTGAATTTGCAATTCCCAATTGAGATGGTAAGTTGTAGAACATAGCCAAGCATTAATAATGTTACAATGAGGGCGCTTGCAGCACTGTCAACAAACAGCTATTGTAACTACTAGAACATATTATTTTCAATGCACTGACACAAGCAGTCTCTATTTTTGTTTTTAAAGGCGTAAGGATTTAAATAACTTCACACTTGAGAATATTTTTAACCTCTCCCTGACACAGATGGACATTTTTTTTTGAAGGGGTGTAGCTTTAAATTAACCATAATGTGACCGTTTAACTGACCTTATCTAACTTTCAGAGCATTTGCTGCTCCAGTAAAAAAAATCACACATCGGATTAAGGCCTTTGCTATGTCAAAAAGGGCCCTGTTTCAACTCAAGTGCACTGAGCACAGCTGCCTTACTCCTTCCTGGCAAAAATGGAATCTGTCAGAAATGGATTTCCTCATCCTGGTCCCAACCACCAATTTTAATAGTCCACTGAGTCTCCACAACTCTGCGACATAGTTTATTATTCATTCATGGGACATGGGCATTGCTGTCTGGCCAGCACTTATTGCTCATCCTTACTTGCCTTTGAGAAGGTGGTGATGAGCTGCCTTCTTGAATCACAGCTGTCCACATGCTGTGGGTTGATGCCGTTAGGGAGCGAATTCCAGGATTTTGACCCAGTTGACTGAATCACAGAATCCCTACAGTACAGAAGGCAGCCATTTGGCCAATCAAGTCTGCACAACCCCACCCAGGCCCCATTCCTGTAATCCCACACATTTACCCTGCTCATTCCTCTGACACTAATGTCAATTTAGCATCAACAATCCACCTAACCTACACATCTATGGATTGTGGGAGGAAACTGAAGCACCCGGACGAAATCCACACAAACACAGGGAGAAAGTGTAAACTCCATACAAAGAGTAACTGACTATAAAGGAATGGCAATACATGTCCAAGTCACGATGGTGATTGGCTTGGAAGAGAACTTGTTGACGATGGTGCTGGCATCTGACCCAACATCTTTATAGCTGTTCTTTTGTTTTTGATTTGATTTGATTTATTACTGTCACAATTATTACCAGACAGTAAAAAGTATTTTATTTTGTGCACTGCATAGACAAAGCATACCATTCATAGAGAAGGAAATGAGAGAGTGCACAATGTAGTATTACAGTCATAGCTAGGGTGTAGAGAAAAATCAATTTAATGTGAAGTAGATCCATTCAAAAGTCTGATGACAGCAGGGAAGAAGCTGTTCTTGTGTCGATTGATACATGACCTCAGACTTTTGTAACTTTTTCCCAACGGAAGAAGGTGGAAGAAAAAATGTCTAGGGTGCATGGAATCCTTAATTATGCCGATTGCTTTGCTGAGGCAGCAGGAAGTGTAGACAAAGTCAATGGATGGGAGGCCGGTTTGCGTGATGGATTGGGCAAAATTCATGATTTTTTTGTTGTTTCTTGTGGTCTTGGGCAGAGCAGCAGCCATACCAAGCTGTGATACAACCAGAAAGAATGCTTTCTATGGTGCATCGGTAAAGGGCGGCGACAGTCGTAACTAACATGCCAAATTTTTTTGGTCTTTTGAGAAAGTAAAGGTATTGGTGGGCTTTCTTAACTATAGTGCTGGCATGTGGAGATCAGGATAGACTGTTGGTGATTTGGACATCTAAAAACTTCTACTTCGTTCCTGGTGATGTAGACAGGGGCACATTCTTCTTTACACTTCCTGAAGTCAATGACAATTTCCTTCATTTTGTTGACCTTGAGGAAGAGACTATTGTCGCCACACCAGTTCACCAGATTCTCTATCTCATTCCTATACTCTGTCTCATCATTGTTTGAGATCTGACTCACTATGACGGTGTCGTCAGCAAACTTGAAAATCAAGTTGGAAGGGAATTTGGCCACACAGTCATAGGTGTATAAGGACCATAGCAGGGGGCTGAGAACACAGCCTTGTGGGACACTGGTGTTGAGAGTGATTGCAGAGGAGGTGTTGTTTCCTATCCTTACTAACTGTGATCTGTGGGTGAGGAAGTTCAGGATCCAATCACCGAGGGAGGAGCCGAGGCTCAGGCATCAGAGTTTGGAGGTGAGTTTCTAGGAATAATGGTGTTGAAGGCTGAGCTATAATCAATAAACAGGAATCTGACATTGCCGTCTTTGATATCTAGGTGGTCCAGGGTTGAGTGCAGGGCCAGGGAGATGGCGTCTGCTGTAGACCTGTTGCGGCGGTAGGCAAACTAGTGAATTCAGGCAGTCCATGAGGCTGGGATCGATTTGTGCCATGATTAGCCTTTAAAGCATTTACCAACGCACCAGAGCACTTAACTTGCCTGTGACCAATTTCAACAAAACATTCTTACAGGTAGAAAAAAAAGTGGAAAAGTTCAGGAAAGCAATTCTTTCCATTGTTTTGGTTCCTTAGTGGCTATGTAATGTTTTTAAAACCTACTTCCAATCTCATCACTATATTATATATATGTCCTTCATCTTTAAAATCAAGATAATCTCTTTGTCTACAATAAGCAAAGCTGATCCTGACCATAGGGGAGCACTGCTAGTTGAAGATGTGTTCTCAGGTTTATTTTCACTTACGCAGCAATTTGCAGCAGGCACTAAAATTTTATTAATAAGTTTGTAAGATTCAGGGCTAGATGCAGGGCTCAATTACTAGAAGAAAGGAAGTGAGTGTCATATGTACCTTCCCTGACACACCAGATTGAATCATTTTCCCTTTATTCCTGCACTAAGGATTAATTCTTGATACGTCTCATGAAGTCTGTACCAGCTCAGAGTTTGCCTTCTGAGTTCAGTAGCTCTTCTTCTGTGGTCACCTGACCCTGGCTGAAACCGATGACTGGATGAAAAATCAGCAGCTGTTAAATTTCTGTTCATCCCTCAAAAATCACCTCTGTATCAAATATTTTTCTCCTGACCAAACAAAGACAACAGAGGTAAAGTGTAACTTTGGTGGGACTACAAAATGCTGCAGGAAGGAAAATTGGGAATGGTGTATGGGCAATAATCAGACTGCACCACCAGTTGTGGCAAAGTTGCATTTTATCCCCACTGGCTGGGATTGGGTTCCACTGGTAAGTATTGAATGCAGCAGTACAAGCTTTTGGCGAACTGCTGAAAATAATAGCAGAGAAATCAATTCTCATGTGAGCACTTCTCTCTCACAGAGTCAGGAACTCAGGTTCGATTCCAGCCTGGGGTAATTGTCTGTGTGGAATTTGCACATTCTCCATGGGTTTCCTTCAGGTGCTCAGTTTCCTCCCACACTCCGAAGATGTGCAGGTTAGGTGGATTGGCAATACCAAATTGCCCCATAGTGTCCAAAGATATTCAGGTTAGGTGGATTGGACATGCCAAATTGCTGCTTAGCATCCAAAGAGGTGTAGGTTAGGGGGATCCATGGAGGTAAATGCATGGAGCTATTGGAATGGAGCATGGGAGCGATGGGCCTGGGTAAGATAGAGAGTCAGAGCAGATTCAATGGGCTGAATGGCCTCCTTCTGCATTGTAGGGATTCCATGATTCTATGAATTGCTGGCACTATTTTGTGGCTGTAAGATGGACATCATGTCTTGTGCCCAGTAAAGACCAAACAAACATGTGCTGGACACCTTATCAACTTGACTAATTCTGAATCAATTAAACTGACTGCTCGATGTAAACATTATTGTCTCTTGAAAATGCAAACTGAAGTCCTTTACTAGTTGTAGAATCCCAAATGCCATAGGCAAGTAGAAGTAATTGGAGTTTTGCCTAATTCTACCTGGTACTAGGGAACTTTAAACTGCTGAGAAAAAGTTCAAGAGATTCTCTGATTTTATTTCTATAGTTCCAGGAGAACACACAGTGCCAGTGATACATCAGTCAGTATTGCTGTTACAGCTTTCTCAGCCCAGCTATAAATCACGAACAGTAAGATTTTATCAAGCTGCTGAGGGTGGAAGCTTGAAACAGCTCTGGAACTTATTGTTTCCTTAAACTCTTTGAATGTTTTGAACTTCAAAGGCTTTTCCATAAGTTTCACCTCTTTGCTGCTGTATATGGCTCATAAAAGTTTTCTGACACTGAAATGTTCCAGTTCACATCCAAGTCTTCCACCCTGCTCCTTTAAGATGCTGCGGATGTCAATAATGAATACTTGCTCTTCCATATTTCCCCAAAGGCCGAGCTATCTAAAAGCTGTGCCATTAGCAGTTAGCAAGTTTGTCCATTCGTTGTGAATTTGGCCTAACCAAAATCATTCAGGCTTCCCACTGATGTTATCAAGTGGACAGAATAATTACCACACCCACCTCCTGCCAGATCTGGGCCCCTAATCTACTATCAACCCCACTCTTTCTTCTGCTACATCGAAGTTTGATCGTAATTGTGTGCTAATTGTATGCTAATTTTTACACATTAACTATACACAATTGAATTAAAAAGCTGACGAAGCAACTGAATGTTTTCATAGCATTGAGTGTATACTTTCCACCCAGATGTGCCCTCTGACCCTGGTGGTCAAAAGAACGTCAATTGTCTTAGACACTGGCAGCATGGAAAAGAGAAAAAAAGCATGTCTTTGGAACAAGGTCATTTTGGCCTTTTACCAAGCATTAAAAATGGTCCCAGGTCAGGAACATACGTCTGTGAAATCTCGTAAATCACAAACTTCTAAAACGAAGAGCTCACCCGCTGTGACTTAAACTGCTTTGCTGTAACACGCATATTACATTAAAGATATCATTCAGTTTCTTTACCGGATAGCATTACATCAATGGGCTTTGTCTTCCTGAGAAAACAATCTGGCTATGTTACGAGGCACGCTCAAATGATCACAATACTTTTTATTCAAAGCATTCTCGTCTCCTCGCAGACCATAGGAAATTTGGCAAGTTAGCTACAACTCTTACAGATGCACCATAGAAAGCACTCTCTTCGGTTGTATCACAGCTTGATAATGGCTCGTGCTCTGCCCAAGACTACAAGGAATTACAAGAATCATGAATGTAGCCCAATCCATCACGCAAACCAGCCTCCCATCCATTGACTCTGTCTACACTTCCTGCTGCCTCAGCAAAGCAGCCAGCATAATTAAGGGCCTAATGCACACTGGACATTCTCTCTCTTCCATCTTCTTCAGTTGGGAAAAAGATACAAAAGTCTGAGGTCACGTACCAACTGACTCAAAGACAGCTTCTTCCCTGCTGCTGTCAGATTTTTGAATGGGCTTACCTTGCATTAAGTTGATCTTGCTCTACACTCTAGCTATGACTGTAACACTACATTCTGTACTCTCTCATTTCCTTCTTTATGAACAATATGCTTTGTCTGTAAAGCATGCAAGAAACAATACTTTTCATTGTATATTAATATATGTAATGATAATAAATCAAATCAAAGCAAATAGGCTGAAAACTGCAGACCTTGCTATGCAATGATGTAAATTATCTGGATTTTACAGCCCAGAAAAAGATCAGTAAGAATATGTGACACATAGTATAAATGTACCTCCTCCTACCATATTAATTCCAGCACAGATTCTCCTATTCCTTTCTCCCTCATGATGTGGAAATGCTGGTATTGGACTGGGGTGGACACAGTAAGAAGTCTCACAACATCAGCTTAAAGCCCAACAGATTTATTTGGAATCACAAGCTTTCAGAATGCTGCTCCGTCATCAGATGAGTGGAATGAGTCCATTCATCTGATGAAGGAGCAGTGCTCCGAAAGCTCTTTCATTGCTTTAATCTGGTATTGTGAGACTTCTTACTATGCTTTCTCTCTTATCTTCCATGGAGTAGCAAGTTCCACATTCAACACATTCTGGGAAAGAGCTTTCTCCTGCATTGCCAACTGGATTTATTAGTGACTATCAAATACTTATGATGAATAGCTTTGGGCTCTGTTGTGTCTTTCCTACATCCGCCATGTCTAATCTTCTCAAAATATAAAGACCTCTATTAAGTCACCTTTCAGCCTCTTGTTTTCTAGAATAAAATGCCTCAGCCTGCTGTCTTTCTGATAATTTCCCAGTTCTGGAATTAATCTTTTTTTTGCTTTGTTCCTGGTTTCTTTTTGCCAGATAGAAAGTAGAACAATGCATAGTGTGCTGAGTGGATCTGACCAATGCAGGTTGAACATAACCTCTCTGATGTTCAAAATTCGTCCCAATTTTGCAGCCATAATCACCGCAGGGATATTTTGGTCTGCCAATGGGTGACCATCCAGCAGCAAAGGATGTGAACAATGGGAAAATCTCATTGCACAGAGGTGGGTAGATGGGGGAAAGGGGGTGGAGAAGAGTTGGGGAACAGAAAATCCCATCCAGTATCTGATGCACTTATCTCAAAAAATGGCCATATCCATTCAATTGGTGCTGCCTTTTTGATTTGACTTGTT
This sequence comes from Sphyrna mokarran, assembly GCA_024679065.1. NCBI lineage: Eukaryota > Metazoa > Chordata > Chondrichthyes > Carcharhiniformes > Carcharhinidae > Sphyrna > Sphyrna mokarran. Next base: position 116,046,089 of record JAGIQG010000003.1, read on the forward strand.
TTGATTTATTATTGTCGGATGTATTAGTATACAGTGCTAAGTATTATTTATTGCACTCTATACAGACAAAGCATACCATTATCAGAGAAGAAAAGAACAGAGTGCAGAATGTAATGTTACAATCATAGCTAGGGTATAGGGAAAGATCAACCTAATGCAAGGTAAGTTCATTCAAAAGTCTGACAACAGCAGGGAAGAAGCTGTCCTTGAGTCAGTTGGTACATGACCTCAGATTTTTATATCTTTTTCCCAACTGAAGAAGGTGGAAGAGAGAATGTCCAGAGTGTGTGGAATGCTTAATTATGCTGGCTGCTTTGCAGAGGCAATAGAAAGTGTAGACAGAGTTAGTGGATGGGAAGCTGTTCATAAAACACTAACTGAAAACCACTTAATGTATTAGTAAACTTGCGAAGGGTGTAAGGAATCAAAGTGTTTCTGCGTGCATATGTTGATGGTAATTGAGTTAAATTATAGCTTCAGCCTCCCACTAGAATAATTAGCGTCAAAAGAATCAGTTCATAAATTGTCCACTTTCACAGTCCCAACACAGGAGTCACAAACACCAGGAATGCAAATCAAATAATTGTGCTCACTTAACTCCTAATTTTCCATCCAGTAAAATGAATTTTAATGACTGGTAAACTGCAGGTTGTACATGTACAATTGCCCAGTGTGTGCTTCTGGTGACTGAGGCTCCTTGTTGACTGCACACAAATGGAGTTTGTCCATTTAGGTGTACGATTGTTATATCCTACAGCTCATTGCGACCACTAAATCCTAGCTCTGAAAGTTAAAATGGGAAAGTACAAAATCATCTCGCTGCTTCAACTGTTTAATTGGATATGACTGAACAACACAGAGCAGGTTCTGGATTCAATTATTAACCTCCTTTGAGTTAGCCAATCTCAGTCAAGGCAGCAGTAAGGTAATATAAATAGGACCACCAAGCCGCAGGCAACCAAATCAATATCCCACAGGAAGGTGCTAATTATCAAACATGGGATCAACCATGGATTTGAATCATTCAGAATCTAGACGTGGGATTTTATGGCTTTGATCATCCTGAAACAATAAAATCTCACCGGAGGTCAGTGGACTTTTCCATGGTCCGTCCCTCACTTACTCCAATTCCCGTGGCAGGTGGGACAGTAAAATTCCAGTTTTATAATCTAACCATTATTTGCATTCCATTAGTAAGTTTCCCTCCAGTGGCAAATTCACTTCTTGGAAGGGGACTTTGACTGGCACCTCCCATACCTAATATAACTTGTTCAGTTAGACTATGAGATTTGTTGACCTTGATAACTAATGTTCACATATTATCAGGAGACAGAAGCAATTGGATTTATATTTTAAAAGTCCATCTTTCTAGGTCCAATTTAATATCTTAGAAATTTATAAACGGATCATCCAAAAATCAGCAAGGGTGGAAAATTTATAAATGTGCAAAATCTTTATATGGGTTCATCCAAAGAGGATGATCACATTTCAAGGTTTAACTGTGAAAGAAAGAGGTTTTTCAATGGAGTAACCAACAGTACAACATTCTCATTATTATTCAGGAATTCCACCATTGGAAATGTACAGAAAGCTGCATGTGGTTCTGTCTGGTGATGAGTTAGAGGGGAGGACAGATCATCATCATCATAAATTGCAAATGTTTTCCTTTCCAGTTGTATCACAGCTTGGTACGGCTCCTGCTCTGCCCAAGACTGCAAGAAACTACAAAGAGTTGTGAATGTAGCCCAGTCCGTCATGCAAACCAGCCTCTCATCCACCGACTCTGTCTCACTTTCTGCTGCCTCAGAAAAACAGCCAACAAAATTAAAGACCCCACACATCCCAAACATTCTCTCTTTCTACTTCTTCCAATGGGAAAAAGGAATAAGAGTCTCAGGTCATGTATAAACTGACTTAGGAATAGCTTCTTCTCTTCTGTCGTTAGACTTTTGAATGGACCTACCTTGCCCTAAATTGATCTTTTTCTACACCCTAGCTATGACTGTAACATTAAATTCTGCACTCTCTCCTTTTCTTTTCTATGAACAGTATGCTTTGTCTGTATAGCATGCAAGAAACAATACTTTTCACTGTATGTCAATACATGTGACAATAATAAATTAAGTACAAAAACAAGCTTATGTCTTCTTAACTCAAGGAAAGTCAAATTATAGGAAAAAGAAAAGTCCATTCTTGGTTAAGGACATAAACACTGGTGGCCAATTAGCAGTAGCCTCAAAGCATATGGTTTGTGGATGAGCTTGGAAAGAAATAGCAGAGCTTGGAATATTAATAAATCAAGTGGTGATTCACTCCTTGGCTTTTAAAGAGAAGCATTATTGAAACCTAAAGTTTCTTTGGAGACTATCAACACAGTTCTAACAGTTTAGGCTGGGAAGAAAGATAGTTTTAACTACTTATATAATCCAAGCTTGACAAAAGCTGCCTCATCCCAACAATCATGGTGGCACAATAATTAGCACTGCTGTCTCACAACGCCAAAGACCCAGGTTCAATTCTGGTCTCAGGTGACTCTCTGTATGGAGCTTGCCCATTTTCCCTGTGTCAGCATGGGTTTCCTCCAGTTGGTACAGTTTTCTCCCACAGTCCAAAAATGTGTAGGTTAGGTTGATTGGCAATAATGAAGTGTCCCTTAGTGTCAGAGGGACGAGCAGGGTAAATACGTGGGATGGTTATGACAATAGGGCCTGGTGGCATTGCTATCTGTGCAGGCTCAATGGGCTGAATGACCTCCTTCTGTATTGTAAGAATTCTATGATCAACTTTATTCTGGAATAATAGCAAAATATTGTGTACGCTGTAGATCTGAAATAAAATCAGAAGTTGCTGGAAAAATTCAGGGTGAGAGGAACAGATGGCACAGTACTTGTTCATGAAGTGGCAAATCATCTCAATTGTCTCTCCACTCAAAGGCTCTCACCTTGAACTCCAGCTGATCCTACCCCGTCTGACCTTCCAATTCAGGCTAGGTGAGATTGAGGCAGTGAAACACATTCCAGATTTGAGCTTCAAGGGCTACACACTCTTTTTAACAGCATTGCTGGAAATCAAGTCATTCGAAAGGTCTGGCAAGGTTTCAAGGTCTTTGGGGCAGGAGGGGGGTCCAGTCAGGTTGGGTCAATCCTTGGGAGGGATGTGGAGAAGGATCTGGTCAGGTTGGGTCAAGCCAGGCTAGGCGTACGAGGAGTGGAGGTGGGGAGAAAGTGGGTGTATATGCAAGGGGGCTTTAGGGATGGTGGTGGGAGAGGGAGGCGGAATGAATTGAGGTTGGGGCTTGTGAAAAATTCAGTCGTAAGGGCTTTTGGTGTGGTTTCCATTGGTGCGAGCCTTGGGGAGCAAAAGGATCTGTCTGGTCTTGTCGATTCAGACCTTTGAGGTTGGCCTTGTGTGTGGTCAGATATATATCCAATGGAGTCCTGTGCCTTCCCCTTTGCCCTATTTGGTAACTGGCAAGGGAAGGAGATAGAGAGAAGGAGGCAGGTGGTGATAAGTCAAAGTGGGATACCCTTCCTGCTCTTCTGCCAACTGAGGCTCATCGAAGGTCTTCATCTCCCAACTGTTGATATTAAACCAGTGACTAGCAGGGTGAGGGCTACAATTATTCAAAGGCTCTCAGCGCCTGACCCAGACACCTGGCACTGGGGACAAAGGTGGCCTGCCCAGACCCATTCCCCTCCCACTGTCAGCTCTCCTCTCCTCTACCCCACCACCTACCTCCAGCCAAGACTTACCTATACCTGGATTCTTCCTTGTGTGGGTCTAAGACCAACAGCAACCACTGTCTCCTATGGATTAGGAAAGGGCAGCCAGCCTCTCATTGGCCAGCAGTTCTCAGTGGGAGGACCTTCTTGAACCTAGGACAAGGCCGAAGGCTGGCCCATCAATGCCTGAATGATATAAGATATGCCTGGCCTTTCTGTAAAGTGGTGACACAGGAATTTTGCCAACTCTTTAGTCAGCAGTCAAAAAACCCATTGCTTCCACCCAGCTTTTTCCACTGTTGCATTTCTCCCATTGCTCATCAGATAGCTTATGGGGCTTTTCTCTGTATGACAATTAAAATGAATGAAACAGAACACTAAGCAGACTCCGTTAGGAGCATGTACTGTTCTTGTGCAGTAATGATTTATGTTACATAACCAGATATCTCTTTACGCCCAAGAGGAAAACATGTTCCATGATGTAGTGTCATATCTGGGCAACTGAATCAAGTTAAGGCAGATCGATATCATCTTATACTGTAACTGGTCGACAATTACATTATTTCATAATTAAATCCATAAAATATGCAAGCAGTCGAAGTGATGCTCTTACTTCATTGATAAAACCCTTTTGAGTTTTATCATCGTATACTAAAATAATCATCAAAAGTCATCATAGTCTTCATCGCATTCAATGCGCCAAGAGAAAAAGATCAACAGCATATTTTACCTGGACACGTTCGACTTCTGAACCAATTCAATCACTTTTTTGAAACGATAAGGGGAAGATAGACAGATATGAAAATAACAACCACATGCAAAACAGAGAAAGCAGAATTCAAAAGACATAAATATCGTGATGGAGATAAGAAGGATTGCCAACTTGCTATCACATAAAATCATATCTAGCCTCTTTTAGCTTGTCAGTAGCTTTCAGCCTCAGATGTTATTATTTCCTAACAAGATAACTAGATTCAGTATATCTAGGTTCTCTCTCTAGAGCAACAAAATTAATTCCCACGATGTGCTCAAGTTTAAGTCAGTTCATTTGACAACTCTAAGAGAGAGTGGTCGGCAGATTCTGCCCTGTTATCAATCATCCGATTCTATAAATGCATTTATCAATCATGCAGACGACAACTTCTTTCTGCAACTTTTCATTTATTTATTAAGTTGCCACTGGTCCAAAAATTAAAACATCCTGATGTTACAAGAATTAAAAGAAGACAAAAGGGATTTTTTTACATATATTACTCATTCAGGACATGGAAATCACTAACTGACCAGCATTTATTGCCCATCCCTTAATTGCCCAAGAGCAGTTGAGAATCAATCACTTTGCTGTGGCTCTGGAATCACATGTAGGCCAGACCAGGTAAGGAAGACAGATTTCCTTCCCTAAACGACATCAGTGAACCAGACGGGTTTTTCCAACAATCGTTTTATGGTCATTAGTACATTCTTAATTCCAGATATTTTTTATTGAATTCAACTTCCACCACCTGCCAGTGTGGGATTTGAACCCAGGTCCCCAGAACATTAGCTGAGTTCCTGGATTAATAGCCTAACAATAACACCATTGCATCCCCATAAATGTCAGTGGTTCGGTTGTGTGGTTTCAATATAAATAGGGAATTGGTGTTTTCCTGATAAATTTTCGGTAAGAGTTATTTACTAACTAAGCTTCAGATTCCAGGAAAAGTCTGTGGAAAGATTTTTTTAAAATTGGCAACAGGACAAAAAAAAACAGATAGTTATTAGGAGTCACATCAGGATGAAAGCGAGCACTGAGCAGACTGCCCAAGAGTGGGTGTTGAGATTACAATGATTTTTACTTCTCATCAATAACATGAATTTAGAAACTTACTGTAAATTGGGGCAACTATTGATTTGAAGTCAAAATTGCGAGAACAACTAACAGTTGTACAAAATATATATGAGAACAGAAACAATTAGTCTAATTGAATCTCTTTTAAAGAGGCTTAGGCCAAGTGGCTTCATCACTTGCCATTTAAAATTGCAGTCAGCTAGACTGGGTGGCAACAGAATGGGCAAGTACGCCATGTCATTTCATACTGCTACCCCAGCCTGGTAGGTATTAAAACTGATGTGAACATGTCCATCCAAATGCAGTGTATTAATCCAAAAAGACAACTGAATGCTGATTTACCCAACCCCAGCTACAAGCTGGAGATGTCGTGGTCATATCCTGCAGTGCTCTGCTCAAGCCACACACTAAGAACTGGATTTTCAACCTGTCCCACCAGCATGATCTTCTGGATCTTCCCACTAAAGGTGACACGCCCCCCCACCCTCATCCCACATCTCAATCTCCTCCTCAACCACTGTATTCCCTGTGGTACAGAGAGTAAGCAACACAAATGATCATTGACTTTGGTCAAGATCCCACCAGCGGTCAAAGGCGTGCCATCTCCACCACTGGAAAACCTGCTATGGGGGGGGTGGGAATCCCAGCCTTAATATTTTTCCCAGCTCTTTAAACTGAGAAATGGTGATATTCAAACATTAAGGCCAGGATTTTCCAGCTACGCTCGCCCCAAGACCAGAAAATGCCACCCGATCTTTACATGGTCCATGTCCTGCCCATTACAATTCCCCTGACGGATAGGATGAGGAAATAGAGGTAACACAGGGTAGAGTAATGGGACTTAGCCCTACTGTGAGCCAAAGAAATCACAGAAATTTACAGAAAGAAAATCATTTAGCTCAAAATATTGACACACTGGCTGACAAGGAGTCCCTAGACTAACCCCACTCTCTTGTTCTGAGTCTGTCATCTTGTAGATTAAAGCACATAAAGTACATTTCTCAGCGCTGCTCAAGTGGGGGTTTTAAGCTAATAAAAGGTAAATCTATTACCCACAAAATTCTTCATGACATAAAAAAGTGCTCAATGAATTTCCTGATAAAATCACAGCGATGAGAAATTTAGGATCATTTAAGAAAGTGGTTAAGGCAGAAAAGCAGGATATTTCTGGATGGATGAATTCAAATTGATTGATTGACCTCCTTCAACTATAAGTATTATGTGAAATGGAATAGCTACTCTGCACTGTGAATGAGGTAATCGTATATTACTTCCACCCTTCTATGCGAACTGAAAGCATTTGAACTTATGACTAATCTGTCAAATTTGTTTCAGGTGAATAACTGTAGCTGATACTCACTTCAATGATAAATCATTGATTTTCACGTTAAAACCTGGAAGTTCCGCGGTGCAACATTGTGGGATGTTTGTTATCGAATTGTTCACTCTGCTATTTTAAGATATTAAAGAAACCGGCGAAGGAATTTAATACCAACTTGGAATCGTGTCACAAAATTTATATTTGAACATGTTTCGTTTGATGTGTTAATGTATGCGTGGTTCCTGATTGGGGGAAGATGTGTTCATTAAGTAATGTGACCCAGCAGAGTTCACTTAAAATGGTTAAATCCAGATTTTCCACTACATACTCCAAATATTTCAATGGAATTCTGGCAGCCAATTTTAGGAAATGCAGCCCCACACCGTACCTCAAATACTGCAAATGAACTGTCCTCAGAAACCTTGAAAATAGTACACTTCCATTTATTCTAAAACCTGCCAATAATTACTACGGCATAAACAATGCCAACATCTGAAAATTTAAACTCAATCCCATTCATTTGTGCTGCTTCCCATCTCAACTTCATCCACTGCGATTTCCCGAGAATCTCATTAAATTTAGTTTCCTTGCCGATGTAAAACCAACAGTTACACAAAAAAAATTCCTTTTGTTAAAATAAAAGGCACAACTCTGCTCTCCGGCCAGAATGACACTGGAACTTTCTAGAAGGTTACTGTGAGTGTTGCAAAGGCTTTGCAGATCGTCTTCACTCTTACTTGAAAAACAAAACTTATTCAACTTCAGTTTCAAAGCTGACATTGCACAACACGTGGGACTATCAGTAAACAGAAAATGTTGGAAGGTCAGCTCTGACGTAAGGTGATCCAGACTCGAAACGTTGGCTCCATTCTCTCCCCACCGATGCTGTCAGACCTGCTGAGATTTTCCAGCATTTTCTGTTTTTATATCAGATTCCAGCATCCACAGTATTTTGCTTTTAACCTGGAACTATTCAGCTGAGGCTCAGTCCACTCTTGGACCATTATCTTGCCTGGGCGAGTTGACCAAACGTCTGATGTCCAGGCCTTAATGATTGGGCTGTACTTTGAATATATGCACTTGCTTGGCAGCTGAGCAAAAGAATCCTTGGCAAGGTTGAACATAGCTGGGAAGTTACGTTTGCAAAACCTGACTTCACTGCTAAGGCCAAACCCTATAGAGATCACAAAACTAACAGTGCGCTGCGCCAGAAAGCAATAGCACAGTCCTGGTGCAGTGCAAGAGATGAGGAACATGAATATGCATTCCTCAAGGACTTCAGGGGACCAATAGTGGCAGGAACAGGAAGAAGAAATAATTATGTATACTTAAGAGACAGGATAGAGCTATTGATTTATTGTTTCACTTAGCAGAAGCACTATCCATGCACTTTTGATAATGAAGTTCACTATATTAACCTGAACCAGCATTGTAGTGGGCAAAAGATATATTACATCGATGCCAGGCAATGGCAAAGAAGGGTTAGCCTTCAACAGTGTCAATATGGCTAAGCTCTACTTCAGCAGCTCTACATCCTAGCTATGACTGTAGCACTATATTCTGTACCCTCTCCTTTTCTTCTCTATGAACAGTATGCTTTGGCTGTATAGTGCGCAAGAAACAATGCTTTTCACTGTGCACCAATACACGGACAATAATAAATCAAATTTAAAAAATCAACATTTCTGGATAACTTCTAATAATCAGAAGCTTGATTTGACCAACCACCCCAATCCTAAAACAGAGTGACACAGGCCCCTGAAGCTTCCAAGCCTCAACCCCATCTATAAGACATAAGCTGGAGTGTGATGGGGGGGGGCAGCAAAACACCAAATGGGAAGGAGTTATTCACCAGCCCCTTTAGCCCCAGTGGACACAGCCCACTGGTCTGGCGAATTTGATGAGAGACCTGAAACAGGATTTGCACCAGACATCAATCAGATTGCAATGCCCCTGGCCCGTTCCGGCTGTCATGATGGATTTCACTGAGAAGGGTGAGAGCCTGGTCAGAACTAATCTGCATTCATTTTAATCTCCTTCGCTCTACCGCTGTGATGGATGTGAGGAATAATGTAACATTCCCACCTTCACTCTGCTTAGACGTATATGCCGAAGTTTTACTACTTCACCCATCGAAACCTCGTTAGATCCCACCCAAGGACAATAGAGAATGCTATTCTGTGAGCCTCACCTGCCCCAATTCCGAGGTGTGCCAGTAAAATTCAGGCAAAAAGGGTGCAATTTTCCCAAAATATTCTAACTTTTGAATTTGCATAAAAGCTGATGTATATCCTGCTTCTTTTTTCAGCAGAACTTTCAAAATGAATCTCCCACACATGGTGCATCAGGGAGAGTCCAAGCATGAATCACACTAAAGATCTGTGGGCAGGGCTTTTTCCCACTGGAGAGGCAGGTAGCATAGCAGTGAATGGACCACTGCACATGTTCGGGTATGCTGAGGCAGAATTTAGCATGGTCAATACACCTAATCATCTCGTCTATTAGACTGCGGGAGGAAACCGGAGCACCCGGATGAAACCCATGGAGATATGAGCAGAACATGTAGATTCCGTGACTCAAGCCAGGAACTGAACCCAGGTCCCTGATGTTGTGAGGCAGCAGTGCCAACCACTGTGCCACCATGCTGCCCCAAAAACCTACAATGTCTAACATAACCATCAAATCTAATTTACGATATTCAAAAATATTGATGCCCAAAGTCATTCTACTACCTAAAACGCAGAAGTGAGACATACAATTCCACTAACATTCAAGGAGCTCAACACCACCTAGAACAAAAGCAACCCACTTGACTGGCACTCCACCTACCTTAAGCATTCACTCCCTCTACCACTGGCACATAATAGCAGCAGTGTACATACTGCTTCTTCAACAGCACATTCCAAACCTGTAACTTTGACAAGTTAGAAGAACAAGGGCAGTGACACATGGGAACACCACCACTTGCAAGTTCCCCTTCAAGTTACATATTATCCTGAATTGAAAATTTATTGCCATTCATTCATCAACGCTGATTCAAAATCTTGGAACTCCCTAAGTAGGCACTGTGGGAGCCCTGTCACCACACAAAGTTCAGTAATTCAAGAAGGCAGCATCTCAATTACAGCGGGTAGGGATATGTGATAAATATTGGCTTTGCCAGCAATGTCCATATCCCATGAATAAAAATTTTAAGAAAGAGTTTGATATATAAACTGCTTAAAATAATTATGTGAATAGACATTTAATTCTTGATTAAGTTTTAATTACCAGTTTTACCAGTTAAGATATATCACCTTTTAAGAATATGCTCCATCCATAAGACAATAGTTGAATGAATTAACAATTCTAACTTACAGTAATAGAATATTTGTATGAAAAAATAAATGAAAGAAATGTCAAATGCAATGTATTAAAAAACAATATTTGGAGTGGCACAATGGCACGACTGCCTCACAGCGCCAGGGACTCTTGGTTCAATTCTCGGCTTGGGTCACTGTCTGTTTGGTCTATGCATTTGTTCCCACAGTTTGAAAGACATGCCGGTTAGGTGAATTGGCTACATTCACCTTTTTGCATCCGAACAGGCAGCGGTAACGACGGGATTTTCACCGTAACTTCACTGCAGTGTTAATGCAAGCTTACTAGTAACATTAATAATAATAAATTAAACAGAATATTGTAAATTAGATTCGATGGTCATGCTAATCATTGTAGGTTCTGGGCAACACAGTGGCATAGTAGTTAGCATTGCTATCTCACAGAGCTAGGGACCAGGTTCGATTCCCAGCTTAGATCACTGTCTATTTGGTGTCTGCACATTTTTCTTGTGTCTGCATGTGATTTCTCAGAGTGCTCCAGTTTCCTCCCACAATTCAAAAAAAGTAAAGTTTATTTATTAGTCACAAGTAGGCTTACGTTCACACTGCAATGAAGTTACTAGTTATTAGAAATGCCCTAGTCACAACACACTGTCGCCTGTTCAGGTAGACTGAGGGGGAAATTGACATGGCCAATTCATCTAACCTGCACATCTTTGGCTGTGTGAAGAAGCCGGAGCACCAGATAGAAACACACGCAGACACAGGGAGAATATGCAAACAGTGTGAACTTTAAAATAAACTTTAAACTTTCCTACCATGCAAGAGTTAATGCATTTCAGACTGGAAAAGCTCAACAGAAGCTCAAACATCCTACAATTCAAGCTGAACCTTATTTGCAGCAACAATGAAATCTATTCATCATTGTGTCAAATAAAAGTCCAGGAAATAGTAAAATCTATAAACATTACTTTATAAAATATTGTTGAACTAACCATCAGCTCCTGTTACCTTTCAATATTGTGTGTCAAAACTCACCTTTCAAGACAGCTACTGAAAATTGTCATCAGGTTCGGATTTGTTGCTATTCTTAAATCTGAACTGCTTCATTAAAAGCAAATTTTCAGGTTATATACGATAATATAAATTTATACCATTGCTTTTACAACAGGACAAATCAGAAAATCTACCATTAAGGTTGAATTCTTGTTCTATGAGTATCAGTAAGTTTAACTCTTGAGTTTCAAATATGCTTCGTGATAATTTGCTTTTTGCCATTTCTGCTGTACCAATTATCAATCAACACAATCAAAGTTCTTGTCAAAAAATAATACTTTATAGCATCCTTACTCTAATTCTGCACTTATTGAACTCCTCCGATCTCAGGCATGTCACAATGTTTTAACAGCCAAATTCTTAGTCACAGAATGTCCTCTCATATCACCCCAAGCACCAGCCTCCCATCCATTCATTCTGTCTACACTTCTCACTGTCTCAGCAAAGCATCCAGCATAATTAAGGACCTCATGCATGGGAAGATTCTCTCTTCCACCTTCATCCATCGGGAAAAAGATACAAAAGTCTGAGATTATATATCAACTGACTCAAGAACAGCTTCTTCCCTGCTGCTATCAGAATTTTGAATGGACTTACCTTGCATTAAGTTAATCTTTCTCTACACTCTAGCTATGACCATAACACTACACTGTGCTCTTTCATTTCCTTCTCTATGAATGGTATGCTTTGTCTGTACAGCGTGTAAGAAACAATACTTTCCACTGTATGTTAATACATGTAACAATAATAAATCAAATCAAATCAAGGAGAAAAAACCTATTGTTAGCTCATGCAGTTAAAAGTTTATTTATTAATCACCAGTAAGCTTACATTAACACTGCAATGAAGTTACTGTGAAAATCTCTCTTTGCCACATTCTGATATCTGTTTGGGTATGCTGAGGGAAAGGAGAATGTGCAAACTCTGCATAGAGAGTCACCCATTTCAAGAATCAAACCTGGGTCTCTGGCACTGTGAGGCAGCAGTGCTAACCATTGTGCCATTGTAGCTCTCACTGAGGAATACAACATTTTACAAAATGTGATGCTTCTAAAAAAATGCAATATTTAGAATGATTGGGAAAGACATTGTTGTTCAGTTGGTCTAATTTATAGTTGGCATGTAGAACAACTAATTTAGAATCACAGCCTATAACCAGTTATCTAGTTTGTATATTCACAAGACATTTATTCCCCCACATAACGGTGCAAGTATAAAGATCATTTTCTATCTAAATAAGGATTAAGCTGATGGATGGGATACACTCTTCCCAGCTATGATGGGAATGATTTTCCCATCCCGACCTGTAACTTTTCTAGCAGGTACGGCTGGGAGTTGCTTATCGTCAGCCTTTTTCTGGAATTTGTGCATGCTCTGGAAGTGCATGCGCATTTCCCAGAGCTGGAGAACACGCTGGAAACTGGCGGGAAGAGAGGAAGTCATTTGAATCTTTCCTGAATGCAGTTTAAATATGTTTAGCATTTCATTATTGGGAACTTGCCAGTCCTAATTGAATCTCCCACGCTGCTAGGAGTACTTCATTCTAGTGGGGTTTAAAGTAACTCCATATATTCGGGGAATGTAGGCATTAGGCAGTGCCAAGAGGGTGAGGCCTATTGTGGGTGAAGCCTAGGAGCAATTGATGGAAGTGGGGAATCCCACTGTCGCTCTGCATGGCAATTGGCCTGGGGTGGAGGGAGACTAGCATTCAGGGCGGGCTGCGGGGGTGGTAGGTTAGTCTGTTGGGAGGGACCCTGCCTCCTGGGGTGAGGGGGATCTCTGATCCTGGGAGAGGGGTCAGTGGGGGGATGAGGGGGTCTGCCATGGTGAGGAAGGATTGCCACTCTGGGGTGCAGGACAGTGGGAGGTGGGGGGCAGGCAGGGCTGGCCCGGGAATTGTTGTGGGGGCTGCGATCGGGCTATTGGGGCCACTGCACATGTACAGAGTCTTGGAGCTGTCAGACTCAGGTGTGAATAGCATTCCACCACTAACACCCCCCAACCTCCTCCCCCACCCCCCCCCCCCCCCCCCACCCCCCCCACACACACAACCCTACCACCATCCACCCCTGGGTGAGATTGTGACCTCTGCAGTACACAGAGTGCAGAGATTCAAGTGTGAAGTTGAACTGAGAAAACTGTGATCTAGAACAGTTTTCCCACCGATCCAGCACTTTTGGGAGAATCACAATTGCAAAAGTGCAACAACCAATTCAATACATTTACACAATCAAGTTTCCGATTCTTTTGGAATGAGCCTTATGAAAGCGGAAAGTGCGATTTTAGTGTTGACCAGTTACTGCATACACTGTACACAAAAACAGGGCACTGGCAGCACCGATGCTGTTTTAAACGCTGTTATTTATTAGAAAGAGAGAAGGCCACTGCTGAACAGAAGCAAAATAGCAGCCGAGAAGCTACTGGAATAGGAAAGACTGCACTGTTATAATATTGACCCTCCATTATGCAGTATTCTTAAAATTCTGCGGGAAGGTTTGAGCTGAAAGTATACAGGGATTATCATAGTGTGCTGGTCACCCTATATAGGCAGAAGAATCAAATTAGTAATTTGCAATGACTTGTTAATCAGCAATTAGGTGTCAGAACTGAAAAATTAGATGCCATTAATTTATTTATTTGAAGCTTAGAAGACATTAATCAATGCCATGTAAAAAGTAGGTGCCAGAATTTTGTACCCTGAATAAATGATTTGGAACACATGAATAATACACATTTCTGCACACTAAACCATCCAAACAAGTGTACTGCAGTCAGCTACTATAGATTGGAATTTGGACAAGTGATTTTCATTTTGTTCCACATTGCAGTCCTTGGAATTTGCATATCTGTGAGCCACAGCAGGTTCAAACAGTAATTATTCAATGCTGCTCTACAGGATTAGAAAATCCCAGGAAGAATCACAAAAAGATTGTTCCTGAAAGTGGATTTTGTGCTCGCTGAAGAGAAGGGAATTCGTGGCTGAGAGTTGGGAATATTATCCTATTTGGTCACTATCATTCCTGGGCGTGGGAAGACATCAGAGACAGAGTAAGAGGACAGCAATTAGGAATGCCTTTCTCTCAGTTCACCACATTTTTTCTTTCAGAGAACAAGTGCCTCCGAAGGTGGGTTGGATGTGACGTGTTGACATCAGAAGAACCAGAACAGGGAGAACAGTAATACCAACTGCAATCTTGTCAGTTCCATTTTCTTTGCCCAAGGTGGAATGAGCCAAAAATGCCAGGTATCTGCCTCAGATTGATAGCAGAGTAATTGATAAAATGAAGTGACATTAGGACATGACAACTGGAATATGTTATCCTTTTAGGAAAATCAGCAATCCTTGGCTGGCACAACCTTTACAATTGATAGCAATAATGTTATAGGAAAATTCCTACCAATATTAAGGTGAAATGGAAAATGGAATAATCATCCATTCTTGGCCAAGTGCTTTCTGTGCAGAGTTTGTATGTTCTCCTCGTGTCTGCATAGGTTTCCTCTAGGTTCTCCGGTTTCCTCCCACACTCCAAAAATGTGCAGGTTGAGTGGATTGGCCATGGTGAATGTGGGGTAGTGAGCCTGGATGGGATGCTCTTTCGGAGAGTCGTGCAGGCTCAATGGGCCGAATGGTCTCCTTCTAATAGGGGTGTCACAGTGGCACAGTAGCTAGCACCACTGCCTCATAGCACAAAGAGCCCGGGTTCCATTCCAGCCTCAGCTGACTGTGTAGCGTTTTCACATTTTCCCTGTGTCTGCATGAGTTTCCTCTGGGTGCTCCAGTTTCCTCCCAGAGTCTAAATATGTGCAGGCTAAGTGGATTGGCCATATTACATTGCCCATTAGTGTCCTAACATGTGCAGGTAAGGTGGATTGGCCAATGTGTGTAGGTTACAGGAATAGCGCAGGGGGAGGGAACTGGTGGGATGCTTTTTTGGAGAGTCAATGCTGACTTGATGGGCTGAATGGCCTCCTTCTGCACTGTATGGATTCAATGAAACACCCTTAAAATTTGGAATGTGTCATGTGTATGGCAGACTGGCGATTAGGAGCCCTATCCAGTACTAGCGGGGAAGGAGGATTCCTAATACTTCCATAACTTAGTAGCTACCTCAATTGTTGCATGCTCAGAGTCAGGACAGCCTGATGCAAGACAAGGCTGCCTCTATATGGCACCAATTTCAGAGGATGTTCAGACTTCCCAAAGCAGCCATCCTCAAAATCTGAGTGAAATTGCCAGTGTTTTACCAACCAGTGAATATTAAATGTGGCTTTGCGCTGCAGATCCAGGTCTGTTAGAAATTAGCCTGAAACCCAAGAGCCAGGCTGAACACATGAAACTCATTAGTCATTTTTAAAATGGACAAGTTGCCTCTTTTGTCATAATAAATGAACTTCGAGCAGAAATTGCATGACTGGGCGTTTTTGAAATATTTGATTGTTGAAAAGCAATTTAGTTAGCAGTCATGAAATAATAACGGCTCCTGATGGTACGCCTGCAATCTGTCGAAATGTAGCAGCTAATGAGTCATTTAAACAATTTGAATGTTGAAATGTTGTCTCATCCAACTTTGAACCACGGAATTGTAGATGACAATGGCTGAACGGGAGAAACTAAAACCTAGCTTATCGCTAAAACACGGCACATAGATCTCCAGCTCTGCTTTTAAAAAGCACTCAAGGCCTGGAAAGCAGATCTTAAAAGAATGGATGACAGAAAGCAAAGATTGTTCCATTTGAGGATGCTATGCTGAACTATCGCTTTGTTAAGTGCTGCAAGAAAGGAGTGTCTTCTTTGGAGCAGAAATTCACAAAGTCTTCCTGAGACTTCACAAGCAAGTGAATGGGTTTTCCTGAAGTATGAAATGGTTTTCAGAACTCAGAAAGACAAGCTAAGTAATAAACCGCAGATTGTCCCATTCTAAGGCCAGGATTTTCCAGCCCGTTCTTGGCAGTGAGATCTTCCAGTTCTGTCGACGGCAAACATCAGCCGCAGGAGTTTCCTGATGGCAAGGATTGCACACAACAGGAAGTCCTGTTGAGAGCAGTAGGATCAGAAGATGCTGCTGCCAGTCACTGCGAAACACACTGCAGGGAGAGGGGGCATGGAAAATCCCACCCAAAATATATGCCCATAAGTTTATCACAAAAGTGTTACTGAATCTATACAGTGCAGAAGGAGGTCATTCAGTCCATCAAGCCCGCACTGACAACAATCCCATCCAGCCCCTATCCCATGTATTTATCCTGCTAATCTCCTAACCCACACATTTTGGGACACTAAGGGTCAATTTAGCATGGCCAATCAACCTAACCTACATATCTTTGGACTGTGAGAGGAAACCAAAGCACCCAGAGGAAAGCCATGCAGACACAGGGAGAACATGCAAACTTCACACAAACAATCACCCGAGACCAGAATTGAACCCATGTCTCTGAGGAGCAGCAGTGCTAACCATGCCGCCTCAATATAAAACAACAGCAAAGGGCCTGTTCAGGATTTGAACCCAGGACCTCTCACAGACAGGCTGCTTGCAACATCCAAAGCGAGAATCATACTGCTAGACCAATAAGTCATAGTGCCTTCTAACCTGATGGAGCTTCCTTTAACAATGTGCAATTCTTTTACGGAAGCAGACTGATGCCCACATTCACTTGATTGCATTTCAAACTTTATTGCTGGCACTATATTGCTGGAATACACTTCTGATTTACCAGCTATTGGCATCAGCCAAACCTCGCACCAGAACTGTTCCCCACAAATGAGAAACTTATTGCCTTCACAAGCAGATATCAATATTTCTCCTCAAAGCATCTAACTCCAAAGGGTTGCTGGCATATACAGAAATTAATTCAGAATTATATGTGGTTTATATTAGAATATTATTCAGAATTATATGAACAGCATTCACTCAAAAGATGGTAATATATCCATCCAATCTATTTACAACTACTTCTAAATGCCACCTTTGCTCTTTGTGTGAGTTACCTTACTGGTCGAAGTTTTACACTATAATAATGAGTAATTTCTGTGGTTATAGTTTGAAAAGGTTATATTTGGTAGTCACAAGGAGCAGGAAAGAAGAACCCTAGAAAATTGGATATAATCTGAAACAAAACATTTTTCAAAAGTTTAATTTAAAGGGGTAAGAACGCTGTGGTTTGCTCCTGTTGCTGGGGACAGTTCCGTTCTCCTGTGTCAGTACGTATTCAGGAAGTGTCTCCAGCTACAGCTCCTAGAAGCTCGAGTTTCAGAGCTGGAACAGCAACTGAAGACACTGTGGAGTATCCATGAGTCAGAGAGTATCATGGATATCTCCTATAGAGGTGGTCACACCGCAGGCTCAGACTCAGGCAAGAAGGGAATGGGTGATTACCAAACAGAGCAGGAGTGATAGGCAAGTACAGAAGGAATCTCTTAGAGCCATTCCCCTGCAGAACAGAGATACTGCTTTGGATAGTGTTGAGGGGAATGACTTCTCTAGAGAAAGCAGTTGGTTGGTTCTGCTACAAAGGGGAGGGGTAAAAAGAGTGCAATAATTATAAGGCATTCAATTATAAGGGGAATAAATAGGCATTTCTGTGGCCACAAACGAGATTCCTGGATGCTATGTTGCCTACCTAGTGCTAGGGTCAAGGATATCTCAGAGAGGCTGCAGGATATTCTGAAGGGGAAAGGAGAGCAGCCAGTGATCATGGTACATGTTGGCATAAAAGACATGGGTAAAAAACGGGATGAGGTCCTAAAAGCAGAATACAAGGAAGTAGGAAGAAAGTTAAGAAATCGGGCCTGAAAGGTAGTGATCTCAGGATTATTAACAGTAGTATATACGACCCAGAGTAGAAATGACAGGATATATCGAATAAATACATGGCAGAACAGAGGGTGTCAGGGGAAGGGTTTCAGCATTGGGACCGGTTCTGGGAGAGGTGGGATCTAAATAAATTGGATGGGTTACACCTCAGCAGTACTGGGACTGATGTCCTTGGGGAAGTATTTGCTAGAGCAACAGGGGAGGGTTTAAACTAATATGCCAGGGAAATGGGAATCTATGCAAGAAGTCAGAGAAGGAGGGCACAAGGGCAAAATGTGAGGAGAAAGTTCCAACTACATGAAAAATCAGGGAAAGAGTTAAAAGAAAGGAGAGCTCAGGAGATGTTATTAATGGAAGTGTTAGAATTCAAAAAGGTACAAAAACTGGCATAAGGGCATTTTATCTGAATGCGCATAGCATTGGAAAGGTAAATGAGTTGTTGGCAGAAATTATTGCGAACGAGTATGATTTGGTGATCATTACAGAGACATGGTTGCAGAATGGTCACAACTGGGAGTTAAATGTCCAGGGGTATCAGACTGTTCGGAGGGACTGATAGGACGTTAAGGGAGATGGTATAACTCTGATATTTAAGGATGACATCAGGGAAGTACTAAGAGATGATATAGGGTTCTATGCAAAATAAAGGTTGAATCCATTTGGGTGGAAATTAGAAATAGTAAGGAGAAAAAGGCACTATTAGGCATAATCTATAGGCCACCAAATAATGGTGGGGCTAAAAATAAACAAAGAAATAACTGATGCATGTAAAAATGGGACAATAATTATCATAGGGGATTTTAATCTATATATTAATTGGTCAAACCAGGCCTGTCAAGGAAGTCTTGAGGAGGAGTTCATAAAATGTATCTGTGATAACTTCTTTGAACAGTACGTACTGCAACCTACAAGGGAACAAACTATCCTAGATCTGGTCCTGTGTATTGAGACGAGTAATTAATGACCTTGTAGTTAGGGATCCTCTCTGAAGAAGCGATCACAGTATGGTTGAATTTAAAATACAGACGGGGCGTGAGAGAGTAAAATCCAATACCAGTGTCTTGTGCTTAAACAAAGGAGACTACAAAGGGATGAGGGAGGCATTGACTAAGTAGACTGAGAGCAAAAACTTTATGGTGGGACAACTGAGGAACAGTGGGTGACTTTCAAAGCGATCTTTGATAGTGCTCAACAAAAGTATATGCCAGTGATAAGGAAGGACTGCAGAAAAAAAGATAATCAGTTATGGATATCTAAGGAAATAAAGGAGGGTATCAAGTTGAAAGAAAATGCATACAAAGTGGCAAAGATTAGTGGGAACCTAGAGGATTGGGAAATCATTAAGGTCAACAGAAAGCCACAAAGAAAGCTATAAAGAAAAGTAAAATGAAATATGAGAGTAAACTAGCTCAGAATATTAAAAAAAATAACAAAAGTTCCTCCTTTAGAGGAAGAGAAGAGAAGCGTAATGATTGGAAATGAGAAAATGGCTGAGATATTTAATAGATATTTTGTGTTGGTCTGCACAGTGGAAGACACAAATAATATACCAAAAATTGATGAGAGGAAGGCAAGTGAGGACCCAGAAACTATCATTATCATGAAAGAGGTAGTGTTGGGCAAGTTAATGGGGCTAAAAATAGACAAGTTTCCTGGTCCTGATGGAATGCTTCCCAGGGTACTAAAAGAGATGGTGGGAGAAATAATAAATGCACTAGCCATAATTTACCAAAATTCGCTGGACTCTGGGTAGTTCCCACAGGTTGGAAAACAGCAAATAAGATGCCACTGTTTAAAAAAGGAGGTAGACAAAAGGTGGTTAACTATAGGCCAATTAACTTAACTTCTATAATAAGGAAATCTATCATCAAAGAAGAAATAACGAGACATCTGGATATAAATTGTTTCATTGGTAAGTCTCAGCATGGGTTCATGAAGGGAAAGTCATGTTTGACTAATTTGGTGGAATTCTTTGAGAACATTACATGCGCAGTGGACAATGAAAAACCTGTCGATGTGGTGCATCTGGATTTCCAGAAGGCATTTAACAAGGTACTGCATCAAAGACTGCTACATAAGATAAAGATACATGGTGTTATGAGTAATGTATTAGCATGGATGAAGGATTGGTTAACTAACAGCAAGCAAAAAGTGGGGTAAATGGGTGTTTTTCTGGTTGGCAATCAGTAATTAATGATTAGCGATCAGTTACTGTTATTTATCATTTATATTAATGATTTGGATGAGAATATAGGAGGCATGGTTAGTAAGTTTGCAGATGACACTAAGATTGATGGCATAGTGGACAGTGAAGAAAGTTATTTCCAATTGCAACAGGATCGTAATCAATTGGGCCAGTGGGCTGATGAATGGCACGTGGAGTTTAATTTAGACAAGTGTGAGGTGATGCATTTTGGTAGATTGAATTGGGGCAGGACTTACTCAGTTAATGGTAGGGCGTTGGGGAGACTTACAGAACAAAGAGATTTAGGGGTACATATTCATAGCTCCTTGAAAGTGGAATCACAGGTGGACAGAGTGATGAAGAAGGCATTCGGCATGTTTGGTTTCATTGGTCAGAACATGAATAAGGATTGAAATGTCTTGAAGTTTACAAGACATTCGTAAGACCAAACTTGGAATAACGTGTGCAGTTTTGGTCACCTTATTATAGAAAGGATATTATTAAACTAGAATGAGTGCAGAAAAGATTTACTAGGATGCTACCAGGACTTGATAGTTTGAGTTACAAGAAGAAGCTGGATAGATTGGGACTCTTTTTCTCTGGCGCAGAGGAGGCTGAGGGATGATCTTACAGAGATCAATAAAATAATGGAGGCACAGATCAGCTAGATAGTCAATATCTTTTCCAAAAGGTAGGGAAATCTAAAATTAGAGGGCATAGGTTTACGGTGAGAGGAGAGAGATACAGAAGTGTTTTGAACAGCATTTTTTTTACACGGAAGGTGGTGAGTGTCCAGAATAAGTTGCCAGAGGTAGTAACAGAGGCAGGTACAATTGTGAGCATTTAGATAATTAGATGCATATGATAGGCTTAGAAGGATATGGGCGAAGTGAAGGCAATTGGGATTAGCTTAGGGGTTTTAAAAAAGGGCGGCATTGACAAGTTGGGCCAAAGGGCCTGTTTCCATGCTGTAAACCTCTATGGTTATGACTCTAGTGGTGTGCCTCAGGGATCAGTGTTGGGACCACAATTGTTTACAATTTATGTAGATGATTTGGAGTTGGGACCAAGTATATTGCATCAAAATTCACAGATGACACTAAGATGAGTGGCAGAGCAAAGTGTGCAGAGAATGCTGAAAGTCTGCAAAGGGATATAGATAGTCTAAGTGAGTGGGCAAGGGTCTGGCAGATGGAGTACAATGTTAGTGAATGTGATGTTATCCATTTTGATAGAAATAACAGCAAAATGGACAATTATTTAAATGTAAAAATTTGCAGCATGCTGCTGTGCAGAGAGACTTGGATGTCCTTGTGCAGGAATCTCAAGGAGTTAGTTTGCAGATGCAGCAGGTAATTAAGAAGGCAAATAAATTTTGACCTTTATTGCTAGAGGGATGGAGTTTTAAAACAGCAAGGTTATGTCGAAGTTGTACAAGGTGTTGGTGAGGCCACACCTGGAATATTGTGTACAGTTTTGGTCTCCTTACTTGAGAAAGAATATACTGACACTGGAGGCAGTGCAGAGGAGATTCACTAGGTTGATTCTGGGGTTGAGAGGGTGGTTTTATGAGGACAAACTGAATAGACTGGGAATATACTGAGATGGATTCCTCAAAGCCTTAGAGATCTGGGATTGTTTTCATCTCAAAGGGACAGTGGTCTCAGATGACTAATTTTTGACAGTCTTTCTATTACAGTGTCAAATGTACTGAACCATATTTGAGCTCCTTCATGTGAAGACATTAGGAGGGGTCTTAAGCAAGTTTAGTGCTACACTTGGAGAGAGAATAGCATTCATGTCTAGTGCTGCAGTTCATTGATGCAGATTCTGAGCTGCAAATGGACAATGTCCTAAAAGGTCAAGTAGTCCCAACCAGGTTTTAGAAAACCTATGAAAGTACGTGTTATTCAGACAAGCCTACAGGGCATCATTTGAAGCAGTGAAGCTGCCATGCCTGAAGTCACCAACACCACTTTTCTAGCATATCTTAGTTTCAGAAATTTCTCCAAGTCATTCTGCAAATTCTATCTAGTTTCCTACAATGTTATAGATCATAGAATCATACGATCCCATACGGTCTGCACAAACAACAATCCCCACCTAGGCCATATCCTTGTAAACTCATATATTTACCCTACTAATCCCCCCTGACAATAAGACTGGAATTTTACCAGCCTGCCCACTACAGGAATTGGAGCAGGCAAGGGGTGGAGCATAGAAAGGTCAGTTGACCACAGGCAGGATTTTACAGTTTCAGGACGAGCGAGGCTGTTAAAATCCTACCCTATAGGTCAATTTAGCATGGTCAATCCACCTAATGTGTAGTGAACTTGCATTTCTCCATCATTTCACTGATAAACATTGAAACCTCTGCCACTGCCTCCACATACAAGGAATGCTCTTCAAAAATTATAATTCTTTCACTTTGTTAGCAAAATTGAAGTACATGGGATAAAGGCACAATAATTTACGAGGTTACCAAACTGTCAAAGGGAGAAGATAGAGTGTGATGGTGAAGAGTTGTTTTGCAGATTGAAGGGAAATGTGCAGTGATGTCACCATGGTCTGGGACTGGGACCACTGTTCATCTTGATATATTTTGATTAAGGACGAAGAATTGGGTAGATAGGGCACCATTTCAAAGTTCACTTGACTCAAAATTCAGGAATGTAGCAAGCTGTGAGGGGAAGTAGGGATAGTCACTACAGGACCACATAGACTGGCAAAATAAACAGGCACATGGCAAATTAAATTTAATGCAGAGAGATATGGGACGGGGTTTTCTGGCTGAGCTCACCCCAAAGCCGGAAAATCCTGTCGCCCAAGGTCAAAGGACCTTTACATGGTCCATCTCCCACCCACTATGATTCCCGTGGCAGGCCAGAAGGGAAAATTGCCTCCATGAAGTCATGAGATTGATAGGAAAAATGCAGAGGCACAAAATGAACTGAATGATACAATTTTAAAACTGGATGTAGGAACAAAGAAACCAATGGTACAAATACAGGCCTTTGAACACATCTAGGAAATTTGATGTGATTGTTGGCTTTGTAAATAGAAGCAAGGTATCTGTCCACACTTTTACAAATCACTGGTTAGGCCCCAGCTGAAGTTCGGCCCAATTCTGTTCATCTTAATTTAGAAAGAATGACATGGCCTGGAGAGGAGACTGCTGGAATTGTATCAGGTGTGAAAGAATTCAGTTATCTGCAGCTGGGCTTCCTCTTCTTACAGCAGAGAGGGGTAAAGGAAAGTTAGAAGTGTTCAAAATCCTGAAGGATTTTAAGGAGAAATGGCTTTTATTGGTAGAAGGTTCAGTCACCAAAGGTCACAGGCATGAGGTGATTGGCTAAACAAACAAAGGTGACATGTGGAAACAGTTTTCTTTTGCATAGGAAATTGTTATGAATTGGAACACATTTCCCAATAGGAAATATATAACTTTCAAAAGAAAATTGGATGAATGCATGGAGGGGAGATTGGGTTTCTTCCGGGTGCTCCGGTTTCCTCCCACAGTCCAAAGATGTGCAGGTTTGGTGGGTTGGCCATGATAAATTGCCCCTCTGTGTTCCAAGATGTGTAGATTAGATGGGTTAGCCATGGGAAATGTGCAGGGTTAAGGGGATAGGGTGGGGAAGAGACACTGGTAAGATTCTCTGTCAGAGAGTTGGTGCAGACTCGATGAGCCTCTTCTGCACTGTAAGAGTTCTATGATCCTGTTGACTGAACAATGGGAATAAACTTGTGGATGGGATATGATTGGATAGCTCATTTAAAAGGCTAGCACTGGTACAATGGACCCAATGGCCTCCTTCTGCGCTTTATCATTTTATGATTTTATTCCATTTTCAACATTGGGCCTCCAAAATTTGGCTGCAAGTGGAAGAGAAAGAGCGTGCAATTTTTGTATGGCAGATGGAGAAACACCTACCCTTAACAAAGAAGGTTTTATGCCATACAAAGTCAAACCGGTTATAACTTACCATCTGCTTCCTTATCAGTGGGTTTCTCTGAGCCAGTGTTAGAATTATTACGATGCCATGTTGGAGTTGTGGAGGGTGTAGCAAGAGTTGTGAATCTTGAAGTGGCAGCAGTTGTGGATCTGTGTGTAGTCAGGTCATCATCAGAGTGTTGCTGTTTGGCCTTTTCCTCCATGGCATTTCCTATGATATTAAATACAGAATAGCATGGTTAGTTGTGCATACAGGGATTGGAGAAATTACAGGACACTGGAAGGTTATTACTGGAATTGAAGGAAGTGCATGAAACTGACACCACACATGATGAGTTTGACGAGCCTTTATCAATTTCTCTTGCAATGTCTCATCTCTTACCCATGTCATCTCTCACACCCTTCATTTTTTATTCATCTGTGGGACATAGATGTTACTGACTGGCTGGCATTTATTACTTATCCCTCGTTGCCTAAGGGCAGTTGAGAGTCAACCACATTGCTGTAGCTTTGGAGTCACACATGTAGGCCAGACCAGTTAAAGATGGCAGATTTCCTTCCCTAAAGGACATTAGTGAATCAGACAGATTTTTTCAACAATCGACAATTGTTTCATTGTCATCAGCAGATTCTTAATGCTAGATTTTTTTTTGTTGAATTCAAATTCCATGGCAGGGTTTGAACCCAGATCCCCAGAACATTACCTGAGTTTCTGGATTAATAGTCGAGTGATAATACCACCAGGCCATCGCCTCCCCTTGGCCAGGCTCAGTATTATTTATTGCATACTTATTATTTGCACAGCTTCCTCCTCATGTGAGCTTAGAGCTTACAATGTTGATGTTCTTTCTCTAGTTTCAGCTCTGTTACACATCAGCTGGTAACTACCACAAAGAGAAAAGTAATGAGGTACCACACTTGTGGGTTGCACTGAAACATGATGCAAGTTTATTTACTAAGGTATTGCTTATTCCAGATCTAGAATGGAAGAACCACAAAAGCCCACAAATCTCTTTGCTTACATCACTACACAGCGTATGAGGTTATAGTGGAAGAGATGCAAACACTGTAAGTATGTAACAGCAATCAATCAGAGTTAGGTTTAATAGACACACGCAACAGAATTCACAATGTGGTGAGAACTAGGGTGAAATAAACTGCACAAGTATACATCGCATAGTAATAGGATGGGTTGGAATAGAATAGCAGCAGATATTGGCATCAGAGAGCAATGGTGAGGATGGCACTTGGTCCACTTGATTGTACACTTGTACAAACTTCATTGTCAGGGACAGCATGGTGGCAACAGTGCTTAGCGCTGTTGCCTCACAGAGCCAGAGATGTGTGTTCAATTCGGGTTTCAGGTGACTGTGTAGAATTTGCACATTCTCCCCATGTCTACATGGGTTTCCTCTGGGTGCTCTGCTTTTCTCACACAGCCCACAGATGTATGGGTTAGATTGATTGGCCATGCTAAATTGCCCCTTATTGTCAGGGGGATTGGCAGGATAAATAAGTAGAGTTACAGGGATAGGGCCTGAATGGGATTATTGTCTGTGCAGTCTTGATGGGCCAAATGGCCTCCTTTTGCATTGTAGTGCTTTATGATTCTACACATATGAATAGGACACTGACATACATGAAAATTGCACTGTCTAGATTCTGCCTTCAGACTCTTTCCACCTGTTGGTGGAGTTCTTCAGAAGTGATTTGCAACTTGGCTAATAGTTGTGACCAGGCCTCCTATTTCACCTACCATGTCTCTTTGTGTGGTATGGAAGTTACAACATGCAACAGACTGCTATGATTTTGGGAATCTGGTGGTGCTGTACTGAAACCTCACTGAATTCAATGAATATGGGATTAAAAACACAAAATGCTAGAAATATTCAGCAGGCCTGGCAGCATCTGTGAAGAGAGAAAAACAGAGTTAACAATTCGAACCTGATATGAGTCTTCTTTGGAACCAAAATGTGTTGGTTACAAGATGCTATTGAAAAAGGGGGAGGAGGAAACAAAATGGAAAGGAAGAGATAGGTTAAAAGGTGGGGGAAATTAAATGACTAAAAATGTCAACATGGAGCACAAAACAAAGGGAATCAGCAAAATAGTATTAAAATCTAACTCTTTGGTCTAGAGGATGAGTTAATAGCAGAATAAAGGTCAGCGCTGTCTGAAAGTAAAATTGCAGAATTTTTTAATAGCAGGAAAAAGGTCAGCGCTGTCTGAAAATAAAATAGCAGAATTTGTTAATAGCAGGGAAAAGGTCAGCACTGTCTGAAAGCACTTTTAAAGGGACAGCACTCTGAAAGCTTATAGCTTGTTCTACCAAATAAACCTGTTGGACTTTAACCTGTTGTTGTGAGACTTCTTAATGTGCCGATCAATGCCAGATTAATACCGGCATTTCCACGAAAGCAAAATAGCAAAATTTGTTAATAGAGGGGGAAAAATCAGCAGTGTCTGAATGAAAAAAACATGAAAGCAAGATACTTGGGGAGGATGGGAATCAAATTGGAAAATTGTTTGAAGTTGTTGTCTCCAGGAGGCTGCAAAGTACTGAATCAGAAGATGATGCACTGTTCCTCAGCCTGCATTGGAACATCATAGCATACCAAGGGCAGAAATGTGAGCCTGACAGCAAGGTGGTGAATTGGAATGACAAGTGACCAAAAGATTGAGTGGTCATGCTTGCAGACCGACTGAAAATGTTCTGCACAGCAATCACCCAGTGTCTGTTTTATCTTCCCAATGTAGAGGAGACCGCTGTTTGGCAGCGAATGTAGTCGACTAAATTGAAAGTTGTGCAAGTAAATTGCTGCTTTACCAGAAGGAGTGCTTGGGGCCTTGGATGCTGAGGAACAAGGAGATAACGGGGCAGGTGTTACACCTTCTGCCATTGTATGGGAAGGTGACATAAAAGTGGATGAGGTGTTGGCAGTGAAGAATAGTTGATTCCATCTCATTCATGTGCAGAATTGTGCGTACAAATTCCCACAATGCTGACAGCAGTCATCCCTTGTCACTTTATATCAGATTATAGTACAATCGGAAGAACATTGTCCTTGTTAATATTCATATTAGAATAACAGATTATCTAATTGTTATCACATTGTGGGAACTGTCTGTGTTCAAATTGGCTGTTCCATTTCCCACATCATAACAGTGACTACATTTCCAATCTGCATTGGTTGCAAAGTGCTTTACAATGTCCTATGAGTTGTGACAGATGCTATATAAATGCAAGTCTTTTTTGTTCGTGGTTTGATTCACATTCACATATGTGGAATGCATAAAAAATCTAACAGAAATCGTCAGAGTAGCAAAGGCAAAGCGTCAACTCTCTATAACCATTCCTTGCATCCTATTTAAAGGTGTGTCAGCCTTTATTATCTTGACTGTGACAAGCTGATCATTATCATAATGATGAAAATACATGCATGAGCAAGCCTGCAAACACTCCTGCTGTGTGGATTGCAGCCCCAGGTAGCAGTCATTAAATGGAGATGTCATAATAATAGACAATGTCCTTGTCTCATCATTGAATTCATGTCTCCTTCTGTTTGACACACCCCCACAGGAAAACCTTCTCTGTAATAACTGGAAAGTACTAACACCACAAAATTTTTGGTTTGATTTATTATTGTTGTATGTATTAGTATACAATGAAAAATATTGTTTCTTGCATGCTATACAGATAAAGCATACCGTTCATAGAGTACATAGGGGAGAAGGAAAAGAGACGATAAAGAATGCAGTGTTACAGTCCATAGATAGGATGCAGAGAAAGATGAACTTAATGCAAAGTAGGTCCATTCAAAAGTTTGATGGCAGCAGGAAAGAAGCTGTTCTTGAGTCAGTTGGTGCGCGACCTCAGACTTTTGTATCTTTTTCCTGACAAAAGAAACTGGAAGAGAGAATCTCGGGGGGGGGGGTGCATAGGGTCCTCGATTTAGCTGGCTGCTTTTCCAAGGCAAGAAGCACCCTGGGAAGCAGGTAACAATACCTATATTGGTTGGAGAGATTAAAAAGCCATTGGCCAAGGTCATCCGTTCCCAATCGGATTAAAGGCTTTGGAACACTCAGGCCTGAAATCCAAATGCTTGCCATCAGATTATATTCTTTGGAATTTAGAAGAGTGAGAGGGGATCTCATAGGAACTTAGAAAATTCTAAAGGATTAAGCAGGGTAGATTCAAAAAGAATGTGCGTGATGGTGGGCTAAACTAGGGATCATAGTTTGAGGATAAAACTTTTACAGCTCAGGTGAGGAGAAATTTCTTCACGCAGTGAGTGGTGAAACTGTGGAATTTACCACCACAGAAAATAGTTGAGGCCAAAACATTGTGTGATTTCAAGAAAGAAGTCAATATACGTCTTGGGGCTAAAGTGATAAAGGGATATGGGGGCAAGGTGGGCTCAGGATATTGAATTTGATGATCAGTCATGATCATAATGAATGGCAGAGCAGACTCAAAGGGCTGAATTGGCCTGTTCCTGCTTCTATTTTTCATGAATGTATTTATGAATGAGATATCTAGCAATTTGCACAGATTCCTAAAATCTGAACTTGCTTCCCCTCTAATTGTGTCACAGCAAGATACAGTTGATAAGAAGAATTTGAGGGATGCAGTGGGGTCGTGGTATTATCACTGTAATAGCAAGCTAGAAACTCAGCTAATGCTCCGGGGACCAGAATTTGAATTCCATCACAGTCGATAGTGAAATTTGATTGCAATAAAAATATCTGGAATTAAAAGTCTAATGATGATTATGAAACCATTGTTGACTGTCACAAAGACCCATCTGTATTGCTAAGGTCCTTTAGGGAAGGAAATCTGCTGTTCTTACTTGGTCTGGCCTACATGTGACTCCCGACCCACAGCAATGTGGTTGACTCTCAAATGCCCTCTGATATAGAGGATAGTTAGGGGGCCACACGAGGGCATAGTGGTTAGAACTGCTGCCTCACAGCACCGGGGGCCTCGGTTCGATTCCCGGCTTGGGTCACCAACTGTGTGGAATTTGCAGGTTCTCCCCTAATAATGTGTAGGTTTCCTCCAGGTGCTCCTGTTTCCTTCCAGAGTTCGAAAAACATGCTGACTAGTTGCATTGGCCATGCTAAATCCTCCCTCAGTGTACCTGAATAGGCACCCGACTGTGGTGACTCAAGGATTTTCATAATAACTTCATTGCAGCATAAACTTACTTGTGACACTAATAAATATATATTAAACTTTAAACTTTTTAGCCATGGGCAATAAATGCTGGCCTAGCCAGTGACTATCACATCCATAAAAATGAATAAATAAAAATAAAGGAGGTTTATGTGGACAACAAATTTCACCTCTGCTTTGTTCATAATATTTATATCCATGCTATCATTTACCATTTCTCTTAGATTCACCAGGCCAGAGATATTAATCTTATGCTAACATAACAAATGTCTTACAGAATACTGGCAGAAATGACAAAATTGCTATGAGACATTGTCACTCAGGGATGGCATGGTGGCACAGTGGTTAGCACTGCTGCCTCGCAGCGCCAAGGACACGAGTTCAATTCCAGCTTGGGTCACTGTCTGTTTTGAGTTTGCACATTCTCTCTGTCACTGAGAGGGTTTGCTTCAGTTTCCTTCCACAGTCTGAAAGATACGTTGGTTAGTTGCATTGATCCAAACAGGCGCTGGAGTGTGGTGACTAAGCCTTAATTGTGACTAATAATAAATAAACTTCAAAAAAAATCTCATTCCATTATTTATGTGCATTTGCCTCTCTGAGAATGGCTCCATCTTCCATTTGCCATGGACTCAATGAAGTAAAGCTCTGGTATTTAATGAGCCCATCCTAAATGGGTCCATTGTTTAGTTTTATGACGATTCTTTCCACTTCGATATTCACGGTGGAAAAAGATCTTGGTGGTTGTAGTGCAGGCTTGTGGCACACTGAAAAGCTTGAGTATGTGGACATTAAGAAAGAGGATGTGTTGGAATTTTTGAATAGCATCAAGATAGATAAGTCACCAGAACCGGATAGGATGTACCCCAGATTATTGTGGGAGGCAAGGAAAGAGATTGCAGAACTCTGGCGATGATCTTTGCAACATTGATGGAGGCGGGAGAGATTCTGGAGGATTGGAGGATTGCAGATATGGTTCCTATATTCAAGAAAGGGAATAGAGATAGCCCAGAAAATTATCGACCGGTGAGTCTAACCTCAATGGTTAGTAAGTTGATGGAAAAGATCCTGAGAGACAGGATTTATGAACATTTAGAGAAGTATAGTATGATCAAAAGTAGTCAGCACAGCTTTGTCAAAGGCAGATCATGCCTTACAAGTCTGGTTGAGTTTTTTGAAAATATGACCAAACACATTGATGAAGGAAGAGCGGTGGATGTGGTTTATATGGATTTCAGCAAGGCGTTCGATAAGCTCCCCCATGCAAGACTTATTGAGAAAGTGAGGGGGCATGGGATCCAAGGGGATGTTGTTTTGTGGATCTAGAACTCGCTTGCCCACAGAAGGAAGACAGTGGTTATAGATGGGTCATTTTCTGCATGGAGATCGGTCACCAGTGGAGTGCCCCAGGGATCTGTTCTGGGACCCTTGCTGTTTGTGATTTTTATAAATGACCTGGATGAGGAAGTGGAGGGATAGGTTGGTAAGTTTGCCGATGACACGAAGGTTGGAGGTGCTGTGGATAGTTTGGAGGTATGTCAGAAGTTGCAGCGTGACATTGATAGGATGCAAGACTGGGCGGGGAAGTGGCAGATGGACTTCAATCCAGATAAATGTGTAGTGTCCATTTTGGCAGGTCCAGTAGGATGAAGGAGTACAATATCGAGGATAAGAGTCTTAGGAGTGTGGAAGATCAGAAGGATCTTGGGGTCCGGGTTCATAGGACTCTCAAATCGACTTTGCAGGTGAAGGATGTGGTTAAGAAGGCGTATGATGTACCGGCCTTCAGCAATCAAGGAATTGAGTTTAGGAGTCAGGAGGTAATGCTGCAGCTGTATAAGACCCTGGTCAGACCCCACTTGAGTACTGTGCTTAGTTCTGACTGCATCATTACAGGAAGGATGTGGAAGCCATTGAAAGGGTGCAGAGGAGATTTACAAGGATGTTATCTGGATTGGGAGGCATGCCTTATGAGGATAGGTTGAGAAAGTTTGGTCTTTTCTCTTTGGAGTGATGAAGGATGAGAGGGGACCTAATAGAGTGTATAAGATGTTGAGAGGTATTGATCGGGTGGATTCTCAGAGGCTTTTTCATAAGGCTGAAATGGTTGCCACAAGAGGACACAGATTTAAAGTGTTGGGGAGTAAGTACAGAGGCAGTATCAGGGGTAAGTTTTTCACTCAGAGGGAGGTGGGTGAGTGGAACCGGCTGCCGTCGGTGGTGGTGGAGGCAACTTCAATAGGGTCTTTCAAGAGACTTCTCGGTGAGTACGTGGAACTTAATAGCATTGAGGGTTATAGGTAAGCCTAGTAGATAGAGATATGATTGGCACAACTTGTGGGCCGAAGGGCCTGTTTGTGCTGTAGTTTTTCCCATGATTCTAAATACCTTTCTTGATGTTACCACATTTAGCAGATCTTCCCAGCAAAGGGTTTTATTTTTCTTGAAAATATTCCACTCTGAGCAGGGACACATATTTTGTTCTCCAGTAGAATTCTGTGGCCCAGTACCATTTTAAAAAAAAATCTCTTCCTGCAAGGAAGCCACATAAATTAGCACAGCGGCAATGGTGCCAACTTGTACTGAAGTAAACTGGTTGCTGGAAAATATAAATCGCTGCAGCTAAACATCGAAATGTTTTGGAAACGGGGAAAGAGGAGTGCTACATACACGTACTGAGATTCAGGCACATCTCAGTCTTCATTATTGATGTTTCTGGGACTTATCTAGCCAAAACCCAATTAACCTCTCAAATGTCTTGTCATAATGCTTGAACCGAGAGATATTTTAAGGTAATAACAAAGAATTGTTAAAATCTATGAGAACAATGAGCCAAAGACTACGAAATGTTAAATTATGTGTTCTGGGAAGACTTTTACATGTGCTTTATATTAATAGAGAAACCTTACCAAGTTACAGAATGAGTCATGCATACCATTTCATATGTACAAAGTTCAGAATTCTGAAGAATAATTGACACATCACTAAAATTCTGACCCTCTCAAAACAAGGTACAGATTAAGGACAGCATGGAGTAACTGGTATTTTAATTCCAGGGGTCGTTAACATCTGACTAGAGGTTTTTTTAAAATCGATCTCATCAGCAACAAGAAGGCAGCCTGCCCGTTAACTGAGTGTAATTTCCAGTGAGCCCCCTGAGGCCTATTTAAAGCAGAAATGTACCGCGTAAAGTGGGGTTTCAGTCCCATCCGGCAGATTGTTCTGTGAGATTGTTGCAGCAACATTTGCTACAGCAAGACCCCAAGAGCCCCTTAAAGACTCCCTGGAGGTCTCAGTGGAAGAGGTAAGGACGGGCAGAGATGTATTCTTCCAGATGAGGGGCAGAATGATTGCAACAACTGATATACACCAGACCTGGAGAGGGATGGCTGAGTTAACCAGCTGGAGGGAAGATTAGCCCCCAAGACGTAGATTCATTGCAGGAAATGTTTCAATAAGCTGACAAGAACAGCAAAAGGTGAGTTGATCTCTCCATTTCTCCCATCGGTCTCAAAAACATCTCCCCCCAGTATAATTCCCTCCTCTGCATCACATCCTTCAGTAGTTATCACAAGGGCACAGTAAAACACTCTCTCATTCTCAGTGCAAACATATGTCACCTCTTCTTTCTTCCCTTCACAGCAGTCACCCACAAAATTCTGCTCCCACCCGGATAGGCTTTGCAGAGTAAAATAATCCTCAGAAGACTCCTTCACATTCCAAACGCTTCCTTCCCCATCTTGTTTACATTTTACTTGTTCAGCCTCAGCCCCCACCCCCCACCTTAGTATGTGCTTAACAAGCAGAAAATCCATATATACGCACTCTCCTTTCGAGTATCCACTGACTAACTCTTGCTTCCTCTTTCTGCGGGAGGAGAAAGATGCGCAAAGTGGAACCAGAGGTGGCTTGATTATTCTCTCCAAGCAGCAAGCTTCAGCGCAACTTGAGAACTGCGCATATTAGAAACATTGAGAGTGAGGGCTTATCTAAAGCTGCTCCCCATCACTTGTACCCACATCATCAAAGTGCACATTCAGCCAGTTTGATAACATCAAGCTGCCTGAAGCCAGTCATCTGTTATTATTCAGTATTGCAGAGTCAGACTAATCCTTGACCTCTTTTTGTCCTCCCCTTTAGGCATCTCGCAGCAGCAAGAATCTCTAGGAGAAATAACTTACCGAGAAAGGCAGTCTTTCTAAGGAGGCGCTGCTCTGCAGTTCCTAAGACTGGTGGGTTACAATGTGAGTGGGGGCGGGGGGGCACATCCAGTATAATTATGCAAGAGAAGTACTCATGGATCATACAGTCCAGTGAGCAGCTTTGCTGCCTTCAGGGATTCGGCAATGTTGCTTGCTTCCCGCCAGCAGTATGTCATTTCAGCATCACGGCAGAAAGAATGGCAAAATTCACTATCAGCTTGTGTAGTGTCAGCGAACATGCAGCCTCAGACATGCGACTACCTCCAGGGACACTGGCTGGCATTCTCTGACCTTGCCCACAGCTGGGATTCTCCAGTCCCACTGCAGTGAACAGATATCTAGCTGAGTGCCAAATTCTCTATTCTCACTGGCAATGTTAGGAGGGCGATCGAGGCGGAGGATTCAGCCACTATAGCTAACCCCACACAATAATAATCTTCTGTTGCCAGTGTTTGCATCTTTGGAGTCAACATCGAGACTTTGGGTCCTACTTTGTGGACACCAATGAACTGAATAGATAAGACTTTCCAGGAGCTATTTCCTACATCCTGTTCTCTCTCAGATCAGTGGGATTGATTAGTTTCAGCTCACTGCGAGTAATAGCACTGCACTGAGATCAGGACCCGTTACCCTCTCTCAGGATGCCAACACCATTGCTCGCTCACCTTCCCTCAACCAATGCCCATCCTGAGACCAGCGAGCCAGCTGGGCTAAACTATCACAGAGCAGCTAGAGCACAGCAGTCTGCAGCTGGCTCCTCACAGACTCAAACAGTCCCCTTCTCATAGCAGTTTCTGAGTCTGTATTGTCAACATGCTCTTCCCATCAAAGTTACTGTTTCAAAGTTCAGGATTAAGCTGATGGTGAAGGGGAAACAACAAAGACTGTTCATGTAAAAAGGGACTTTATGTAACATTGCAGGGGTGTGGATGAGCAGGTCACTGGAGTCGCTGCTCTGACCATTGATCCCACGTGTTGTCATTGTCATTTCTCTGCTTCCCTATCATCAGACAGGGAACTCGGGTGAGTATCCCTCTTTTCCAAACTGGATTCTCACTGCCTCATCAAAATTTATCCACTTCATCTTCAATATGTTATCCTGCAGTGCTCCAGGCGTCGTCACGGGACTTCAGATTTTGTTGGGAACAAAAGGTGCTTACTGATAACAAGAAACTTGGTGCAGCAGTGTGCAGCTCTAGGCTGCCTTAGAGCATCCACTCAGCTGCTCCAGTCCTTACATGCTTACAGATATATTCTTCCCAAGAGATGATTCCATCCTCCGGGGTGATCATTTGCTCTTTGTTCCCATTGGTCCCTCAAACCAAAAGACAATTTTCTGCGTGCTATCTTAAAGGGGAATTCACCACAATCACTACAGGGAAATATCAGGTCAACTTAAGAGGACAGGGGGATGTGGCTGAGACAGAGCAGTAAGAATCATAGAATGTCTACGGGGCAGAAGGAGGCCATTCAGCCCATTGAGTTTTCACCAACCACAATCCCACCCAACCTCTATCCCTGTAGCCCCTCCCCCCATATTTACCTTGCTAATATCCCAACACTAAGGGTCAATTTAGCATGGACAATCAACCTAACCCACATATCTTTGGAGTGTGGCAGGAAACCGACAAGCCCATGCAGACACAAACTCCACAGTGACCCAAGCCGGTAATCAAACCCTGGCTCTGTTAACCACTCTGCCACTGTGCCACACTGGAGAAGGAAAGATGGGCAGAGTGGAAAAGGAAAGCAAGCACAAAGTTGGGCTGAGTTTCAGGTCCGCTGTGGATGAGACACAGAAGCTATGCTAACTGGCGCTTCTTTAGGTAATTTAGTGATAGCTAATTTGAATTTATACCTTATTTCTGCTATATTCAATTATTTATTTTAGTTTGCAAATTATTCCAGTTAGGATTATACAATTCTGAATATGTATAGGTACAGTATTTCAAATTGTACAACACTTTCTCCAGGCAACAAACTTCTGAAGGAATTTAAACTTTGACTTTAACATTGATTCCTAAGGGAACACATGATTCACTTAAAGTTGCAATTTTCAGAAATGCCACCACAACTTTAAATGAGGGCATCTATTTAATCCTAAAAATTGCAAAATTCATGGTTATAAAGTTCCTTTTACAGTAAGTCTTGTTCTTGTTAAAACAAAAGTTGCCTCAGTAGCTCAAGGGGGATGGTTATCTGCTAAAGTTCTCAAAAGTAGCTATACCTTGTATTGGACTGAGGCCTGTTCAAAATTTTCATTAATATAAGATTACTTCCCCTCAAAACATCCGAATGATGTGGAATTGTTTGTTCATATCGTGAACTTGATCAACAAAATACATCTGAAACATTTTGTTAAAATACTACACCTTCATTTTATTTTATGTGCAACATTGGAGTTTGACTTTTTAATTATTATTGAATAAGTGTTGGGTTAGTAATGGAGAACATTTTGGAAAGCTGAACATTTGGCGGCTCAGCCCATGTTAAGTCAGTTCTAGTCACTGTGAAATGTATATCTAAAATGGGGCCTGCGGGGACCAGGAACAAACAAGAGTTTTAGATTTGGTTTTTCAGCTCCAGCATATGGTTTTAATCTCAACCTCAATATTTAATAAGACCCTGCAGCACACACACATCTATTCTCTGTCATGTGTTCTATAATCCTTGTAGAACAGTAAAGGGTCAACATTATTTGCATTTCACCAAAGCAAGTGGCTCCATCAGGCCTGTCAATTAATGCTTTTTTGGACGTGACTCACTTAATAATAATTTTTATCCATAAGAGTACTATTAATATAATGGCCAGGTCTTCCTGGGGACCTGCATGATTCTAATGGCTCACCTATTTCAGAAGGTCACATTGTGCAGAGTGAAAGGGAAAGGAAAACATTGGACTAAGTGGCTCACGCCATTAATAATTGTGTGAGCCTTCACTTGCTGGAGTTTGCGCACAATCCTATGGTTACCCACTTCAAAACAATGAGAAGTTAGTTAGTTCAGCCATGCCCCCAGTAAAATCAGTGTAATTGCAACTTTCCTACACAAACACACTTGTATCACTGCTTCCACTTAGAAGCAAAATAATGGTCTGTATTGTCCTTTCACAAATACATAGCCACGTGAAAACTGCCTAAGCCTGGGCTTTGAGGAATCTGAACTTCCTCTGCATTATTAAACAAAAAAACCTTGCCCATCCCCAGGAACACTTTGAAAAGAATCTTTAGTTTGCAAAAGATGGGACAAGACTCTTTATGCGGTGAATACACAAACAAAATTAATGCTATTAGATAGCAGTAACAATAAATTCAGTGTGTCCAAGAAAAACATAATTAGTTATATAGGTTCTTGCATGGATTGTACTCAGTCTCGGAAAGATATTCCTAATTTAAAGGAAATTCTGGAGGATTTATTTGTTCCTTGATTCAGCTACAGCTGGATGACCAAAATAGGTAAACATACAAGCAAAAGAAGTTTATGACCTAGAATCTATGGAATCCCTACAGTGCAGAAGGAGGCCATTTTACCCATCAAGTCTGCACCAACCACAATCCCACTGAGGCCCTATTCCCGTAACCCCATGTATTCATCTTGCTAATCCCCCTGACATTAAGAGGCAATTTAGCATGGCGAATCAACCTAACCCGCACATCTTTGGACTATGGGAGGAAACCAAAGCACTGGGAGGAAAAGCAGTTATGGGAAGAATGTGCAAACTACGCATGGACAGTGACTCAAGGCCGGAATTGAACCCAGGCCCTGGCATTGTGATTCAGCAGTGTTCACCACTGCGCCACTGTGCTGCCCACACCATGCCAACTTGTGGAGTTGGAGAAGGGAGTGTGTGGTGGGGGGGGATAGATTGGGGACTGGGAATGGGTACGTCGGGGGATTCCACGTCCTAAACTTTTACATCAACCTGAAATTCAAATCATAAGGATATGGGTAGTACGATAGGTCTCAGATTTATTGAGATATATTCCATATTTTTTCAATGCTCTTTAAACTTAAAAAGGAAACAGGCTGGAGATTTTAATAAGAGTTTTGAAAATCTCTTCTGGAATGCTTTGAGTAACAGACATAGATTAGGAAAAAAAACAATAACATCCTCATCAGAATTCTTTACTGACACTTCCCCAAAGGCTATAAATATGTAATTATGAATGTTTGACTGAGTTTCAAAAGCTATGAATATCTCAGTCGGTTGTTTTAAATTTTCAGTTTAAGCAGTCAATGAAATGATCAGCTGTCTTTAATGTGATGTCTGAATAATAGATTGTTAGTTTGTTTTATAAGTGATTAATCACTTGAGAAAATTTCAAAGTTTTAAATTGGTTTTATCAGTGGGAGTTTATTTTTAAATTTCAAACGTGTAGGAGTGTTTTCTTATTAATTATGAATCTTCATTCAATTGTTAGAAGTTTTATTTTCAACTCATCATGGCTCCTAAGGTTTGCCCATGGAAATTTCCCGATTGAAGCTACCAACTCAGCAGCTAAAATTCAGCCTTAATTTCCAAAACAATTATCATCTCATTATTAACTTACGCAAGTAATATTGGAAATAAGTAGCAAATGCTGGTGACGTTTATCCACAGAACACATCAAAAATTGTTTCTGCATCATTCAGTGCATCAGAAAATAATATTTGGAATATTTAGCAGTATATTTGCTGCTAGGCACACACAACTTCTCTTTTCTAATCGTCATCAGAAATTTAAATATCTTTATTCACAAAAACTGTCACTTTTTTTTCTGTGAAGTGATAAAATAGTCAATTTCTATGTTGAGGTTACACAATAAAATTGATATGCATTTCAGAAAATATTCAGTATAGTTTTTAAAGTGACTAATTATTAATAACTGATGTTTTTCTGCTTGTTATGCACAGAGTTTGGCAACAGTAACAAAGCCTTTAAGTTGAAAAATCAGTTTCTGTGGATGTAGTGTACAATGGCTATTAACTGCATTGTTTGTGATTTGCCATTTTGTTTACTGTAACATATTCAAGTAACAAAAGCAGGAAAGTTTGGACTAAGTTGCATCAGCAAGAAATAGTAAATCTGCAAAACATTCTTCAGGTTTTCAGTTAAGACGGTTATTTATCGAGTGGCAGAAGTTACAATACTGGCATTCACCAGGTGAAGGTGGCACGGTGGCACAGTGCTTAGCACTGCTGCCTCACAGCACCAGGGGCCCTGGTTCAATTCTGGCTGAGGTCACTGTTTATGTGGAGTTTGCACTTTCTCCCCACATCTGCATGTGTTTCCTCCAGGTGCCCTGGTTTCTTCCCACAGTCCAAAGATTGGCCATGCTAAATTGACCCTAGTGCCAGGGTGATTAGCAGGGTAAATGTATGGGATTATGGGAATAGAGTCTGCATAGGATTGTTGTCAGTGCAAACTCAATGGGCTGAATGGCCTCCTTCTGTACTGTAGGGATTCTAAGTCAAAAATTATTTAGTGAGGAATTCTCTTCAAAAATCTTTAAATGCTGTACCCAGAAGGAAAACCAATGAGATTCCCTTTGAGAGGGTGGATGTATTTATTCGCAAGTCAACCACACTGAGAAATTTTTCTGGATCCTTGAAGATTGTCACTGAATTATCCAACATTTAGAATTTTTTTTGGATTCTCAAGGCTGGTCCCTCAGGGATTGAGGCACTCACTTTAAAGGGCTGGGCATGTATCAGATTATATCAGGGTACAAGGATTGAGAAAAAATCAAAAGGGGCTCTCACCTGTGCTAATTGCATTATTGTCCCTCCCCTCCTGCAATTCTCCAGCCCGAGTAATGTTTTCCTTTGAGCACGTGGGAGAATTGTACCCCCAGTTTTGGTCTGTCCTCAAAAAGTAGGTCAAATCCAATCTAAAAAAATGCCAATCCATCAGTCCACTTTCAACTTCCCAAAAAATGGTGGAAGGAATAGTTGACAACATTATCAAGTGGCACACACAAATTACCAGCTCACAGCTGGATTCACTGAGCTCCAGATTTCATTACAGCCTTGGTCCAGTTAAGGACCATTCCAGAAATTTGGATGAGTTAAGTTTTTAAATTTTAAGTTTATTTGTTAGTGTCACAAGTAGGCTTAATTAACACTGCAATCATGTTACTGTGAAAATCCCCTAGTTGCCATATTCTGGCATTGTTCAGGTACACTGAAGAGAATTTAGTATGATCATAGCACCTAACCAGCACATCTTTCAGGCTGTTTTTGGCCCATTGAGGTCATATCTGACTGGGTCTAGCATTAAAGAACTCTGAAAAAACTTATGTTAACGGGAATTTGAAGAAGACATTTCACTGGCTGGTCAACCTAGCACAGAGGATGATGGTTGTTGAAGGCCAATCATCCCAGCCCTGGGACACCACAGTAAGGCAGTGTCCTAGGCCCAATCATTCTCAGATGCTTCATCAATAATATTTCCTCCATCATAAGTTTAAAAATGGTGATGTTTGCTGATTATTGCAGAGTATTCAGTTCAACTCACAACTCCTCAAAAAATGAAGTAGTTTTGCCTGTGTGTGCAAGAACTGGACAGCATTCAGGCTTGGATTGACTAGCAGTGGCTAAAATTTGTGCTACAAATGCCAGACAAACAACATCGCCAAAAGGGGCGGAATTTTCCAACCACGCTCACCCCAAAACTGGAACATTCCATCCTTTGCATGGTCCACCCCCATGTGCCTCTCCCCTCCACACCACCCCCCCCCCACCCGCTATGATTCCCATGGCAACAGGACAGGCACATTCCACTCAAAGAGTCTAACTATTGATATTCAACAGTGTTGCCATCATTGAATCCTCCAACGTTAACATCCAACATGCTCCCATTGACCGGACTCTCAACTGTACCAGCCACATATATTGTTGCTACAAGAGAAAGCCAGTCAAAAGGCTCATTATACTACGTGAAATGGCTCACCTCTTGAGTCCTCAAAACCTTTCCACAACTATAAATACACAACATGTTTGTACCACACTGGGAAAAGATTAATATATGGATTCACAATAGGCAGCCGTTACAAAACTAACTTTATTTACACCTCCTCAACAGAGGGGGCAGTGGAGTGATCAATATAACAAGGTACTGAATCTTGCAATAGACTATACTATGAGGCACAAATCAGAAATGTAAAGGAATATCCTGCATCACCATCAACCTCCAAGAAGTTTGATATCATTCTTCAGATGGTGCTCCATTCACCACCTTAATCATGCATTCAGCACTGTGGGTTAACCCACAGATCATGGACAGCAGCAAAGATAGCTCACCACCACCTTCTCAAAGACAACTAAGGATGGGCAATAAATGCTGGTCAGCCAGTGATGCCCATGTCCCATGAATGAATAAAAATAAATTTTAAAATCCCATCACTATCACACAGTAGCTGCAGTGTATACCATCCACAGGATAGAAAGCAGCAACTTGCTAAGGCTTCTTCAACAGCACCTCCCAAACTTGTGAGACCTAGAAGCAAAAGGGAGGCAGATGCGTGGAAATGTCACCACCTGTAAGATTCCTTCTAAATCGCTCCACCTTAAACTACATCACTGTTTCATCATTGTCAATGGATCAAAAATCCTGGAAATCTCTCCCTAAAAGTAATGTGGGTGCATTCACATCACATAGAATGCAAAGGTTAAGAAAGAGGCTTGCCACTATATTTTCAAGGGCAATAGGGACAGAGATTTAATACTGTCCTTGCCAGCAACACCCGCAGTTTGGAAATGAATAAAAAATAGATTTAGGAGATTTAACTAAAGGCACATTAGATTTTTTTTTAAAGGTAGGGAGGAAAGTAATGTGGAAAGAGGTTTAGGTAGAGAATGTGAGAGCCAAGATGGGACAAAGTTCTATCACAAAAACAGAAACACAAGGAGAATCCATATAAATGAAAAGTGAAAAAATTGTATGGTCTGGAGGAAAGGAGATGTACCGTCACTATATAATGTGAAATGAACCATGAAGCAGCTTATAAGCATAGATAAGAATTTGAAATTAGTGCATTGGGAGATAGGGAAGCAGTCACAGGGGAGATCAGGATCTGTGGGATAAGTTTAGTGCAGGATGCAGACAATGGGGTTTTGACATGTTGGAATGTGTGTAAGGCATGGGCTTTGTGAATCATCTGGATCACCTTTAGATATTAGCACGGAAAGGGATAAAGTCATTATCGAGACTGTACATAAATCTAGCAGAAGTCAAATAAGATGGCTTTCACTTATTCAATGCTCACCTGAAGAACATTCTAGATCCTCTATGACTTGTCAACTGGGCAATCTGACAGTGTAAAGATACTTGTGCAATCAATGGTGACGATGGACAGATAGAGCTAATGGCATTGGCATACATCTTGAAATGAATCGCAAGGGCACAGGGAAAGTGTGTCAAAGACAAGGGATGTCCCATATCGATAGTGTGGGGTTTGGGTCAAGATGCCATTGCTGTGACATCCCATTAGAACCAGGTTAATTTGGAGTGGGATTACAACGGAGTGATGGGAAGTTTTTAGCCAGTTTCATTCAGTACTTCACACTCGAAAAGTTTTGTGATCTGTTTGATTCTTTACTAATAAATAAATCTCACTTCTAACATTCTCCTTTGAAATTCATTCACAGAATGTGGGCATCACTAGCTGGACTAGCATTTATTGCCCATCCCTAACTGCCCTCCATTTAAAGTTTATTTATTAGTCGCAAGTAAGGCTTATATTAAGTTACTGTGAAATACCCCTAGTTGCCACAGTTCAGCGCTCATTTGGGTCAATGCACCCAATCAGCACATCTTTCAGGATATAGGAGGAAACTGCAACACTCGAAGGAAACACATACAAATACGGAGACAACACGCAAACTCCACACAGACAGTAACCCAATCCAGGAATCAAACTTGGATCCCTAGCACAGTGTTATAATGCAGTCCCATTTCAGAGTCAATCACGCTGCTGTGGCTATGGAGTCACATGCAGGCTAGATAGGTAAGGACAACAGATTTCCTTTGCTAAAGGATGTTAGTGAAGCAGATGGGTTTTTCCAACTGTCAACAATGGTTTCACGGTCACTATAACACTTTTCACTCCAAATTTTTATTGAATTCAGATTTTACTATTTGCCATGGTAGGATTCGAGCCTGGAACCCCAGAGCATTACCCTGGGTCTCTGGATTACTAGCCCAGCGACAATACCACTATGCCACTGCCTCCCTAGTTTAATTATAAGCAAACACAATTAATTTGTTACCATTTCCTATAAGAATCCTTGTCAAACTATTGTGTGTTGCAGTTCAGATGTATCTACGTATTTTGAAAGTATTGAACACACCATGAAAATAAAGATTATCTAAACAAATTCAATTTCTGGCTTGCGTTGGATCTGAATTTGCTGAAAATCAAAGAAAATCGCAATGCTATAGTCAATCCTGGGATTCATGCCAAGTGCAAAGCTAAGGGTAGCAAATTATATTGTTAAACTATTATGTGATGACTAATGCTGGAAGAGCATTTGGACTAGAATGATTTAAGAAAGTGACAGTATTGCCAC
Source organism: Sphyrna mokarran (assembly GCA_024679065.1). Lineage (NCBI taxonomy): Eukaryota > Metazoa > Chordata > Chondrichthyes > Carcharhiniformes > Carcharhinidae > Sphyrna > Sphyrna mokarran. The sequence continues at coordinate 116,089,215 of JAGIQG010000003.1, forward strand.
ACATTTAAAAATTGAGTTTACTTTTAATAAATTCTTCCCTAATGTGTTGCCTGGCCGATCAATCAGCCACATGACTCACACATTGAAAATCATGCTAAAGTCTCCAAATTATAGCACACAGGTTGACAGGCATGGGATTGCCATTAGTCATTAATTCAATCCACTCTGTATTTAAGCTGTTTGTTTAAAATCTGTGATTAGTAGTATGACTGATACATTGAACACTTACAATGATGGAATTTTACTGGGCAGCAACAGGCCATTCAGTCCATCATGGTCAGTGCTGGTTCTCCAAAAGAACTATCTTTCTATCTTATTCCCTGGCTCAGTGATAGCATTGTTGCCTCTGCCTTTATGAGTTGCGAGTTCAGGGCTTCAGCACGTAGACACAACCTAACATTTCAGAGCAGTGAACACTGTTATAGACACCATCCCTATCGAATAAGCTAAAATTGGGAATAAACGGATCACTCTCAGGATGGCAGGTTGTTATTAGTGGGGTGCCCTGAGGATCAGTATTAGGTTCAAGGCTGTTCATAATCTATAAAGATGATTCGGATCTGGGGGCCAATTGTAATATTTCTAAATTTACTCATATTTATTGTTGATGCAGTTTCCAAACCGGTGAGAATGTAAATTGTGAGGGGGATGTAAGGAGGTTTCAAGAAGATTTAGACAAGCAATATTAATGGGTTAGAACATGATAGAATATAACGTGAAGAAGTGTGAAGATATTCACTTTGGTTAAAAAAAATAGTAAGGCAGAAAGTGCCTAAAGGGTCCTGAGAGATTTTGAGTCCAAATGATTTATTGATAGTAAACTCACAAGCTTTCAAAGTTTCCCTCTTCATCAGGTGAATGAAGAGTTCTGGCATCAGGCAGAGCATATAACAATACAGACTGTTTACAGATTACTGATTAGAATGCGAATCTTTACACCTAACCTGCTATTCAAGTCTTAAAGTGGCTAACAATGTGTGTGGGCAGAGCATTGAGCACAGGTTAGAGAGATGTGTATTGTCTCCAGACAATATGACACACGACAGCGCAGAGTCGCTGAGCAGAGACTGATGGCCAAGTTCCGCATACATGAGGATGGTCTCAACAGGGATCTTGAATTCATGTCACATTATCTGTAGCCTCCATGACTTGCCTGGGTTTGCAAAATCTCACTTACTGTACTGTCTGGAGACAATACACATCTCTTTAACCTGTGCTCAATGCTCCTTCCACTCATATTGTTAGCTATTTTAAGACTTGAATAGCAGGTTAAGTGTAAAGATTTGCATTCTAATCAGTAATCTGTAAACAGTCTGTACTGTTACATGCTCTGTCTGAGGCCAGAACTCTTCACTCACTCGACGAAGAGGGTAACCTCAAAAGCTTGTGAGTTTACTGTCAAATAAATCATTTGGACTTTAACCTGGTGTTGTCAGACTTCTTACTGTGTTTACGCCAGTCCAACACCGGCATCTCCACATTGTGTCTCCTTGTTCACAGGTCACTAAAAGCCAGAATGCAGGTGCAGCAAGCAATTCGGAAGGCAAATGATATAAAATCTCTACCAGAGAACTGTAGAATCTCAACAGCACAGAAAGAGGCTGTTCGGCCCATTAAGTCTGCACCAATTTTCTGAAAGACCATTTTACCCAGGTCAACCCCACCAACCCTATCCCCTTAACCCAGCCCACTTACCATGGCCAATCCCCCTACTCTACACTTATTTGGACATTAAGGGTTCAATTTTATCATAATCCACCAAAACTTGCAAGTTCTTTCCCGGGCCTTCCTCATAATGCGACCCACGGTCAGCAAGGTGCTGGAGTTACATGCCCACAACATGGCAGTCACTGGAAGCTTCTCCCTGAGCGTGAAAACATGGTAAAGTCGGGTAAAGTAAGTGATCTGCATCCACTTTACTGAGACTCGGAAATGGCTGTGGTCCAGTTCATGCCCGAAATGGATGCAACAGCAATGTAAATGTATTTGCATGTGTTTAAATTGAATTAATGAACCGCCCGCCCAACTTTATTTCCCCCTTTACCACTGCGTTCGGCAATGCAGAATCGTGCTGAAACAAACATGCTGAATAAAAGTCTGAATCGGACACTCCAGCTGCTGAAGAGGTAAGTTCAGCGCTTCCAACGGTTCCCTGACTCAGATCGGTGGTGGTGATGGTGGTGGGATCAGACCATTCTCTCGTGGTGAGGGGAGGAAAGAGGGAAACCCAATCATTTTCTGGTTGCTGGGAGTGGCGGGGGTGGAGGGCAGATCATTCTCTGGTGACGGGGTGGGGAGGAAGGAGGAGGTGGATCAGATGTACCTCTTGGGTGGGGGAGTGCAGGGTGGAAGCGAAGCCAGATCATTCCCTGGGGTGACGGAGGATTGGGAGGTTGGTGGGGGGGGTGGTTGAATGGAACTGAAGCCAGATCATTCTCTTGGAGTGGAGGGGGTGGGGTGAGGGGAGTGAGGGCAGATCATTCTCTGGGAGGGCGGACTCGGAGGCAATCGGGTAAGGTGTGTCTCTGATGGTGGAAGGGGGAGGATGTGATCAGTTACTTGTGGCGGACGGGCGGGGGTGAAAGGCCCGATGTATCTTTGGTGGTGGTGGTGGGGGGTGGGAGGCCAGATGGGTCTCTGATGGCGGTATCGGGAGGGGCAGAAGGGATCCGCTGCCACTCTGCAGGCGAACAGTGGGCAGAAGGGGGCAGGGAGTCACGATCAGTCTGGGTAGCGGATGGGGAGTGGATAGGGGGGCAGTGATGGTTGTGGGGTCCAACGTTCCCACTTTATGCTCTCAGGACACTTTCTCCGCTTCCTGCGGCTCTGGTGCAATCAGACACGGGTATGCTTTTTCAAATTTTTTTCTAAATGCACATGCGCAGTTCAGAGGCCCAATCATTTCAGGCGTGCTAAGCCCCGCCCACAGTGCAATTTGGACTCACAATATTTTTTCAGGCAAAGTGCTAATGGGGGTATCTGAAAGCAGGTTTCAAAGTCAGATCTGAATTACGCCCAGATTCAGCATTTAGAACGAAAATGATAAAATCAGGTCCAAAGGCTCAATTTAGCACAGTCAATCCGCCGATCTTTCGAACTGTGGGAGGAAAGTGGAGGACCCAGAGAAAGACACAGACAGAATGTGCAAACTGCACACTGTCAGGAATTGAACCCCAAGTCTCTAGCACTATGAGGCAGCAATGCTAACTGCTGTGCCACCATGTCATTCATATACAGTTGCCTTATCGTGAGGGGTTTTGAATACAGGAATAAGGATGTCTTGATGCTGTTATACAGAGCTTTGGTGAGACCTCATCTGGTGGATGGGAAGATTATGGGATTCTCAATTATTCTATTTTAAGTCAACCCTTCCCTTCTGAAAATTTGCCGTGTGGGGATACAGAAAACCTAGCCCAATATGAGACCTCTTTGTGTGCAAACAGGCTGTCACATTATACACAAACAAGTGACCAAAGGTAAAATGATGTAATTAGTTGGATGAGAATATGGCCGGCACATTGATTAGCACTGCCGCTTCATAACACCAGGGACACAGGTTTGATCCTAGCTTTGGGTGACTGTCAGTATGGAGTTTGTACATTCTCCCCGTGTCTACTTGGGTTTCTTCCGGGTGCTCTGGTTTCCTCTCAAAGATGTGTAGGTTTGGTGGATTAACCAAACGAAATGTATTGGGTAACAGGAATATGGGGGAGGGGAAGGCATGGATAGGATACTCTGTCTGAGAGTTGAGAGTTGGTGCAAACCTGATTGGCTGAATGGCCTCTTCTGCACTGCAGTAATTCTATAAAAAGTGCTGTGCTACATTCACAGGCTTTGAAAGGCATTCTGAAAATGCAAAATATTCTTTAGTTTTTTTTCAACCATGGACTTACAAACCAGCAGAAGTACTTTTTATCAAAACTCTTTTATCAGCTCTTTCTTTAGTCATCCTCGTTCAGATAGAAAATATTTCCAATCCTGTCATTCCCCCATATATATAAAGCCTCATATTCTTTGTATCATCTCGGCGAATTTCTGCAATCTCTGCATGACGTTGTTATCCTAAAACAACAGATCCACAACCTGAATGCAATATTTAATTGAGTTCTCAGCAATAATTTGTGACGGTTCAGTATTATTTATTACTTTATACTCAATGTCCCTATTAATAAAATCTAGGATCCTGTAGGCCTTTCATTGTATTATCAATTCATCCTTTCACTCTTAAATGAGTTATTATCTGAACTATTAAGTTTCTTAGTTTGGAGGGGCATTGCTTTTTATATTGGTCGGCGCAACATCGAAGGCCGAAGGGCCTGTTCTGTGCTGTAATGTCCTATGTCCTATGTTCTTAATTCCCCTATTCCTTTTTAAATGTTTTACCAAGTGTCGGCTCTATTCTTCCTCCAAAAGGGTGTCATATCACATTTCGCCACATCTATCTCTATTATCCATTAAGCTTTTAGTGTCTTTCTGAAATAGTAATGATGCACTCACACTAACCGTACTATTTATGTTTGAGTTCTCTGAAAATTCTGATATTGTGTAGACTCCTGGGCAGAACAGTTAAACATATTTATGTCCCAATCTTGGCTGAGAAGTACCCAATACAAAAAGCACGCAAATACTGTAATTGTTTTTGTCCTTCACCAATTCACTTTTGACAATGTATGCATTCATTTTTTTCAACAAGCCTTTTATATGACATCTTATTAAATAGATCTTAGAATTCAGTTCATAACCATTACTGATATGTACAGATATTTGATAAAATATTGATGCCATTTATTTTATGATTTGTAATTTGTAATTAATAGTCTATGAGGCTTGTTATAACTTAGTATTGCAGCCAGTGGAAATTTCTGTTTATCCACTATTTGTAATTAAAATGGCATGACACAGTGGCACAGTGGTTAACACTGCTACCACACAGCACCCAAAATCTGGATTCAATTCTGATCTTTGGTCACTATTTGTGGGGAGTTCGCACATTCTCCCCATGCTTGCATGGGTTTTCTCTGAGTCCTCCCACAGTCCAAAGATTGCACAGGTTAGGTTGATTGGCCATGCTAAATTGATCCTAGTGTTACGGTGGTTAGCAGGGTGAATATGTGGGATTATGTGAATAGCACTTGGGTGGGATTGTGGTTGGTGCAGACTTGATGGGCCAAATGGCCTCCTTCTGTACTATAAGAATTCTATAAAGTGGACGATGCATATGCAGTGTTTGGAACTTCAACAAATATATGATATAATACATCAGGGGTAATAACAACAAAAATGTCTAAATCAATTTGGATTCCAGTAGAGAAAAATGAAATGTAGTAATAGGCCAGGCAGCAGACTGCTGGCTCATTGCTTGCAGACTGCTGAAGTACTTCAGTAAAATGAGATAGATTATTGAATTAATTTAATTTAATTAATTCAATTACATTTAAGACCATAATACCATGAGAAATAGGAACAAGAGTAGGTCGTTCAGCTCCTCAAGCCAGCTTCACCGTTCGAAAGGATCCTGTCAAGAGCCATAAAGGGGGTGGGGGAGGCATGTCAGGAGTCATGTTGTTAGGGGAAGCATATCGTGGGTCAGCGATCCATGTCAAGGAGAGGGTGGGGAATCGTGCCGCCAATGAGGGCTGGGGGTTTCTCAATGTCTGTAGGGGGAAGGAGGAGATCTCCCAGCACACTGTCAGATCGGGTCATCTTACCAAATCGGCGTCCGATTGCTTTACAGCCAGACTCACCTGGCCATTCCAGAGGCACCACGCTCCTCACCACTCTCCCAAAACATGACCAAGCATGGAACGATTGCAGTCCGATCCATAGCAGATAGACTGATGCCGATCGTTCTGCTTTCCTCCCTCGCCGTTATGACACTTGCCATTTTTTGGGAAAATCGCGGCCACTGTGTTCTTCCGCTGTCTTATTGTTATCCTGCTCCCTGTTTTATGCTTTGTACACATCGCCTATGCCTCATTGCTTATTGCTAATTTATGCCCTTGCGCAAGACCTTGAATTTTTGAGATGCCTCACTCACTTTGTGACCAGCCTACACCTGATATGCAAAGATTTCTTCAGAACACAAAGCTTTCAGTGTCTGCGCTCAAGTACATTCAAGCTACAAGCACATAATGCATCACCCATTTCAAAGGAAATCAGAAACATCCCACGTGTGTAACCACACACGTGGTACTCCAACATGCATTTTCACAGATACCATTTACATGCCCGACTTAGGTTTCAGCTTACAGAACGGCCGATCATGATAACATTCGATGCAATGGAAATAAATAGTTTTCTACATATGAAATGTTTGATTAGAACCAGGCTTGGAGCTTAAGGGAGTAGTACTGATGTGGGACTGTGTTGTATTACAACCAGTATCAAATATGACTTGGAAAAAACAAGATCCTTCTGTGTTGAATAGCCTAATATGATTTCAGCTGTGCAATAGCATCTGTAATTATTTTGGTATTCCTTTGAGATTAGCAACACCAGCTGCAAAGACTGGAAGTAATCTTCCAGCTCTGCTATTGCCAGAGTATTACTTAGAGGCTTGCAACTTACAATGGATTTACCTGATGAAAAATTGACTTGCTCTTTGGTTCAATTAACAAAGGCACATAGCTCATCGAGATGGGGGCCTCACAAACTGACCTGACTTAACCTTGAACACTAGTTAAGGCTGTCCGTCAACCGCTGGCATATCACATTGGAATCTCTTTCCCTGAAAAAGAGTTTTTTATTTCCCTTACTTTAATGAATCAGTTGATTGCAGAGAACTGTATACCTATGAAGATTTCACCTTTCATCAAAATGCCACAGAATCAATTCCTTGAATCGAATTGACATGTTTAATACTCAGAGGAATGATTGAAGAGACACTGTGCCACTGATACATATCGTTGACCTCGGCAGTACACAAAGTTTACACTAGAGCAATCTGAGGAAAGACCTTAAAAACCATTGGAAGTGGTTCTAATAACATTGGTAAACATGCAAGAAAAGTATCAGGTCACCAGTTTGTAAAAGTAGTTAAAAACGCAATACCCTGAACAGGAAACGATCATCATTAGATGAAGTAGCACAAAATAGTAAATTCACTTTTTTATGGTTTTCCAGCCTTCTGCTGGTCCCATTAGGTTAACATAATGGGGCTTATTTTTAGATTATTTATTAAAAAAACAGAATGTCAACTACTTTGTGGCTCACCAACATTTACTGAGAATAAAATGTTTAAGAAATATTGGATCCTCTCAAGCCTGATGTTAGTCAAATTGTGCTTTCCTTAACTCCTGAAGAAAGATTTTAGGAGTTTGCACTGCTTATCTGCGTGGGTTTCCTCCGGGTGCTATGGTTTCCAAAGTGTACAGTATAAAGATGTGTGGAGTAGATTTATTGGCCATGCTAAATTGCTCCTTAGTGATAGGGGTTAGTAGTGCAAATAAATGGGGTTATGAGGATAGAGTCTGAGTGGGATTGTGATCGGTACAGACTTGATAGGCCAAATGGCCTCTTTCTGCGCTATAGGGATTTTATGAATCACCAAAAACATGCAATCTACAAAATATAGCCTAACAAAATTATTTCCGAAACGAGAGGCATGGCATTGAAGCTTTCGGTCTTGCATTCAACAGAATAAATGTACGGATGTCAACTTTCAAATGATCACAACAATTTACATTACAGGAGAAACATACTCCAATTCAAGATAATCAATCAACATGGGTGGCACACCAGCAAGGTAGATAGCACCAATGCCTCACAGTACCTGGGTTCAATTCCGGCCTTGGGTTACTGCCTGTGTGGAATTTTCACATTCTCCTCATGTCTGTGTGAGTTTCCTCCGGGTACTCTGGTTTTCTCCCACAGTCCAAAGGGTACTGAATTGGAGAAAGGCTAACTACAGTGGGATTAGGCTGGAACTTATGGAAACTGATTGGGAACGGTTGTTCAAGGGTAAGTCCATGATAGGAATGTGGGAGTCTTTCAGGGGAATACTGAAAATGTTGCAAGAATGATATGTGCCAGCTAAGAGGAAAGATGGGAAAGGTAGGATTAGAGAGCCGTGGATTACATGGATATTGAGGACTTGGTCACGACAGCTCAGTGACTATCACTGTGCTGTGCAGATACATGGATTTGGGCCTGTATCTGTGGGAGTTTGCACATTCTCCCCGTGCTTGCGTGGGTTTTCTCCGGGTGCTCCGGTTTCCTCCCACATCCCAAAGATGTGCTCTTAGGCTAATTGGCAAAACAATTTCTCCCCAAATTGTCTCAAATTTGGTTTTTAATCCATAGATCTATAAACATAGACAGAGATCACAGGTAGAGGTGGGAACATCGGGGTGGCGGCATGGGCTCGTTGGGCCAAAGGGCCTGTTTCCCATGCTGTTTTGTTCTTTGTTCTTCGTTCTTTGAAAAGAGAGGCGTATGTTAGGTTAAAGTAGCTGGGAACGGAGACAGCGTTGGAGGAATATGGAGAGACTAGGAGGGAGCTCAAACAGGGACTTAGAAGGGCAAAAAGGGGGCATGAAATCGTTTTGGCAGATAGGATTAAGAAAAATCCAAAGGCTTTTTACTCCTATATTAGGAATAAAAGGGTGGTTAGAGGAAAAATCGGACCTCTTAAGGACAGAGGAGGGGAACGGTGCTTAGAGCCCGAGGGAATGGGGGAGATCCTGAATGAATACTTTGCATCGGTATTCACGAAGGAGAGGGGCTTGTTGAACGCTCCTGTCTTTGAGGGAGCTGTGGACCAGTTGAGGGAAATATCCATACCGAGGGAGGAAGAGTTAGAGTTTCTAGGTAGCATTAAAACTGATAAATCTCCAGGGCCTGATGGCATTTATCCCAGGCTACTTAGGGAGGTGCGAGGTGAAATTGCTGGGCCTCTGACGCAAATCTTTGTCTCTTCTTTGGACACAGGTGAGGTCCCAGAGGACTGGAGAATAGCTAATGTTGTACCGTTGTTTAAAAAGGGTAGTAGGGATAACCCTGGAAATTATAGGCCGGTGAGTTTGACATCAGTGGTAGGGAAGCTGTTGGAGGGGATTCTCAGAGATAGGATGTATAGGCACTTAGAGCGTTGCGATCTGATTAGGGATACGCAGCATGGCTTTGTTAAAGGGAGGTCGTGCCTTACAAATCTGGTAGAATTTTTTGAGGTGACGAAAACGGTCGATGAAGGACGAGCCGTTGATGTCGTCTATATGGATTTCAGTAAGGTGTTTAACAAATTCCCTCATGGGAAGTTAGTTGAAAAGGTCAAGGCTAATGGGATACAAGGACAGATAGCTAGATGGATAAGTAATTGGCTTAGTAAAAGGAGACAGAGAGGAATAGTGGAAGGGTGTTTCTCTAGCTGGAGGTCGGTCATTGCAGTGTGCCGCAGGACTCGGTACTGGGACCTCTTCTATTTGTAATGTATATAAATGACTTGGAAGAGGGAGTAAGTGGAGTGATCAGCAAGTTTGCAGATGATACAAAGATGGCTAGACTTGCGGATAGTGAAGAGCATTGTCAGGCGATACAGCAGGACATAGATAGGCTGGTAGCTTGGGCAGACAGATGGCAGATGGAATTCAATCCTGATAAATATGAGGTGATGCATTTCAGGAGAAAGAATGTAGGGGGGAGGTATATGATAAAGGGTAGACCTATTAAGAGTATAGAAACGCAGAGGGACCTGGGGGTGCAGGTGAACAAGTCTCTGAAGGTGGCAGAGCAAGTGGAGAAGGTTGTGAAGAAAGCATATAGTATGCTAGCCTTTATAGGAAAGGGTATAGAGTACAAGAGCTGGCCTTTAATGTTGCAGTTGTATAAAACGTTGGTTAGACCTCATTTGGAATACTGCGTCCAGTTCTGGTCGCCTTAATACCGGAAGGACGTGGAGACTCTGGAGAGAGTGCAGAGGAGGTTTACCAGGATGCTGCCTGGTATGGAAGGTCTGAGTTACAAGGAGAGGTTAGGCAAATTGGGACTGTTCTACTTAGAAAGACGTAGACTTCGAGGAATCTAATAGAGGTGTACAAGATTATGAGGGGTATAGACAGAGTAAACAGGGTTAAGCTTTTTCCTAGGATGGACTCAAATAGCACGAGGGGTCACGGGCTTAGGGTGAAGGGGGTAAAGTATAATTTGGATGCTAGAGGGAGTTTTTTCACACAGAGGATGGTGGGGGTATGGAATGCACTGCCAAGTAAAGTGGTGGAGGCAGGCACTCTGGAGTTATTTAAGAGATACTTAGATGGGCACATGAACAAAATGGGAATCGAGGGGTATAGAAAACTGATTTAAAATAGGGATCATGAGCCTTGGGAGTCCCTGGGAAGTGTGTAAATAGATGATGATATTGATGTACTTGTTTTTATCCTACAGGTGCTTTGGTCCACCTTGTTGTCTAACAAGGGGCATACACGCAATGGGTCGTGAGAGGGCTGCTCTTGGATTTTTCAAGAGTATCCTAGTGCTTCACGTTGTTAGTGTACGCTTGACCTGGACCATTTGATGGGCAACACGACAGCTCAGTGACTATCACCGTGCTGTGCAGATACATGGATTTGGGCCTGTGTCTATGGGAGTTTGCGCATTCTCCCAATGCTTGTGTGGGTTTTCTCCGGGTGCTCCAGTTTCCTCCCACATCCCAAAAATGTGTTCTTAGGCTAACTGGCAGAATAAATGCTCCCTAAATTGTCTCAAATTTGGTTTCAATCCATAGATCTATAAACATAGACAGAGATCACGGGTAGAGGTGGGAACACCAGGATGGCGGCGCGGGCTCGTTGGGCCGATGGTGCTGTTTTCCATGCTGTTTTGTTCTTTGTTCTTTGTAGATGTATGGGTTAAGTTGATCAGCATCGGGGGGATTAGCAGGGTAAATACATGGAATTTCAGGGATAGGGCTTAATGGGATTGTTGTCAGTGCAGGCTCAATGAGCCAAATGGCCTCCTTCCACACTGTAGAGATTCTATGAGGTGTGTAACGTGCCTCATCTACCTTGCTAGAAGAGACAGTAAGTCATACACATGGGTCTGTTCTATGCAAATAAAAGGAATATGTTTAAGCTTTGCACCTTTTTTGGATGATCTGGAACCTATAGTTCACCACTGCTTTCTCCCTCATATTGCCTTGTCCAATGAGAATCAACTTGCCAATCAATCAGCACCTTTTTCTATTATAGTATAAGTTATTGCCATTGTTGAAATTTGGCATTGTTGTATTTGTCCTAATGAGTGCAAGATCAAAAGTTTCCTCAACACATCTCAGTTTTCAGCAACATTTGAGTTAATCTCGTAAACTAGACTGTTAACAATGGATATTGACAAAGGAAGTATTGCCTCACCAACTTTCAATTTCATTCATGACCAGCAAAACATCAGAACTCTCACTTTAGCTTCCAAATTTAGAAAAACTGAAATTAAAGTTGAAAAGGGAAATGGTCTAAAGGCCATCAATACTTAATGAGTTTGTTATCTCTGTGTTTTTTCCTTTTACGCATTACATGTAATTGTACTTTTCCTCAACAGGAAGGGATGTCAAACAACCCTACAACAATTCGGGTACAATGGATTTTGATGAAAGATATGTTGCAAACTTATTTGGAGTGAAATTTTGCTTATCTACCACTTCCTCAACACAACAATTGACAGAATCAAAAACAAGTCCTCCATTCAGTGGTTGCATATTTCATTAATTACTCTTCTGCTTGTTGGAAAAGTCATTTTCTTTTTAAGTACTTCAAGAGAAAACAGAAGCGATGAAGTGATGTCCGGAGGCAAAATGTGGAGATAAGCAAATTATAATTACAAAACTCGAAACGTTTCAGTTCTTTGGGCACCATTTTGTTATCAAAATAGTGTCCGTGACACACACAATTCCAGCACCGTACGTCATTTTGGTGAAGATGTGGGTGCGGTCATCAGAGGTGTGGGCCAGAACTGTGCATATCATGAAATGCGTACTGTCAATTTGGCACCAATGCAGTCAGTTAACACTCTGTAAAACATGCACAGTTCAGCAGCAGGGCAGACCATGGCTCCTTCCATTAGTTTCACGTTGCTTGCTGTCTGATTGAATTAGCTGAGTTTGGAGAAATTGTGTGAGGATTTCAATTGCTGCTCAAAGTTGATGAATCAACAAGAAGAGTGTTGCACGTGACTGCCTTGGTTCTGACTTCAAGGATTCTGGTTGGGCCACTTGGACATGGTTGCTATGGTTACCCTTGGCCTGCAGCTCAGCAGAGATTGAGCAGTGGCGAGACAGAGGAAAGCAATCTGCTGACAGACAGAGCAGGAAGACGTCTTGTCTAGCCAGCGTCCTCAGGGAACTTTTGTTTAACTCAACCTAAACCAGGGACGGTGTGCATGTTCTCCCTGCTTTACTAAGGAGGTGCTCGTGGAAATCTGTCAGCCATTGCGGGCAGACCTACAGCATCAACAGCCAGATGAGAATACAGCTACCAATGACTGTGAAGGTGACTACAGCCATGAATTTCATTAGAGCAAGATCCAAGCTTGTTGTATCTTTCACAACACCCAAGTTGATGATTATTTCCCAGGTGAGGAAAATATTTTGGAGCTAAAATGAAGCATGCTGAACTGGCAAATGGTTTTACGTGAAGGACAAGTCCTACAGCTGCCTTTGCCTGGGCTAGTGCACACCTGTACTTCAGCTCGGCAGACAGCAGGCTGCTGACTTCCAGAAGGGGAAAAGACTAAATATAGCATCAGGGTCGGGGAAGGGATGGTGTCAAAGGGAAGGGGTAATAAGTCAGACCTCATTCCTGAGGGGAAAAGGGGTTGTCAAAGAAGTGGAGTGGAGAGATCAATTCTCGGTGGCAGAGGTGGGGGGAGAGGGGAGGGTTGCTTTAGAAAGGGTAGAGGGTGGGATGAAAAATTGAAGCCCATAGTCCAGGAAGGGGATTGGTTTGGTAGTGGTGATGGTGCAGGTGTTGGGGGAAGGGGGGGGTGGTTGGATCGAAGATGATGGGGAAGGTCAGAGTCCTCAGTAAGTGGCATGGTGTAGGAGTTGGAGGTCTCATAGGAAAGATTGGAGGAGGTGATCATGCAGTTTGCCTAGTGAAAGGATGTGAAGGTATTTACCTCTGGATCCAGTCAGTAGGTACTTCCCTCTGGATCCAATGGGTGGGTGTGAAGATACATACCTTTGGATCCAGTGGATAGGTATGAAGATACTTACCTCTGGATCCAGTGGGTAGGTGTGAAGGTACTTACCTCCAGATCCAGTAGGTGGATTGAAGATACTTAACTCTGGATTTATTGGGTGGGTGTGAAGATATTTACCTCGGGATCTAGTGGGTGGGTGTGAAGGTATGTACCTCCAGATCTACTGGGTAAGCTGAAGATACTTACCACTGGATCTGGTAGTTGGATGTGAAGATATTTAGCTCTGGATCCAGTAGTCCGTGTCTGAAGGCAGTTACTGGGTATCCAGAAGTCGTCCACAATTAAATTCAAAAAGCTGATTTTCAATGAGCTTTGCAGCCTCTCCATAACAGTTAGAGTCTCATTGTTATATTTAAGATGCTGATCCACTTCCCTACAGTGAGTTTGTCATCCGCCCACCTTCCCATCTCAGTTGGAGCCAGAAGTCGGAGGGTTGGAGGTAGACTTTGATCAAGATTTGATTTTTAAGACTTTAACTTCATCTCAAATATGGCCATTCAATTAGGATTAAAATTCTCCGCAGTGCCTCTTCTACACTTCTTCAATGATGACATTACAAGCCAATTGCTAATCAGGGGTAAAGATCCACCGCAAAAATGAAGTCCTATCCATTCCTGCTCACATCTTCTGACACATCTCCTGTAATGCCACAAAGGACCACACTCCAATATGATCCTGACATGGGGAAATGCACCAAATTCCTCTACCAAGTATTCGATGTCAAATTATTTCTTACTGAATCATATTCAACAACAGCGCAGCACCTATGATTCACCATGAATGGAAATTAGATCGACAATCACTTGCAAAGAGGTTGTACGATGGCTATTTTGGGAAGCAATAAAATTCTCTGGTGGTGCAGTTGTGGTGATATACAAGATTAGAATTAAACTGCATTGTGAATGACACGTTGACCCAACTCTTCTCTTTACGCTGACATACAGTGACCCATCCAACATCTGGAACAACAACCAGTTTTTGGGTTGTGACACCAAATAGGTTGATAAGAAAATCTAAATGTATTTTATTATCAAATCAACAAATATTTTAATCTAAGCTAGGGGATATACTTCAATGCTTCACATGCTTTATGTCAAGTGCACATCAAGTGCCCTTCAGAGCATTTTGGCCACCTTAAGGAAAACAGCATCAGCACCAGGCCAAATGGCCTAATTCTGCTCCACTGTCTTATGCTCTTATGGTCTAAGTAGAAATTGTGGCTGGATATAAGCCCAACATACTTACAGCTTGTCATGAAGCTAGTTAAATTTTCTAGTTCCACAACTTGGCGAAGCTTTTAATATTCTAAGAATACAAATAAAATACCAGCATTGGCATGAGATCGAGAGTTTTTTCTCTGATACTTGGAAATGTGTCCCACCTTGCCCCCCCGCCATCAAACCCTGTTTTCCTTCCTGGTGATATATTTCTATTAACAGTAAGTCATAGTATTGAAATTTATATGCCTCCTGACAAATTATAAAAATATACATGTGGACACTCTGCATGATAGATCCAGGGAGTTTTAAGGACAGCATGTGTATCTTTTAAAAAAAATGCCAGTCCCCAGGCCTGAATAAATTACAAAAGTTAAAGCCAATGGTTAACAAAGAGGTCTTCAGTAATCCAGTTCCCACATGAGCAAAGTAGAAAGTTGACATGATGACTAGTTGCAATAGGGAATGAAGAACAACTTCCCCGTGTAACTATCAGGTCAAAAGGGTGTATTTACTATTGCTGTAAGGGATTTCAAGAGCGAAGGATTTTTGGCAAACAACTGTTGTTTTCTCTTGGATCTTTTATCACTGCCTTACAACTGGCATGAGAAACTAGATGGAAAAGCAGAGCTGGCAAAAAACTGTCTCACCCACAAAGAATGACATATGTTCAATTGTGTTAGAATCACTGAGGTCATCACACACACACACACACAGCTTTTTTAACTCTCTCAAAAGACTTGAAACATCCCCAATTCTATAATTCCACACTGCTTCCTTCACCAGCATTCCAATTAAGCAACAATAAAGAGTTCCTATTCTAGTCTTCTTTATTGTCACAGATAAGAGGAAATATTTTACTTTGATAAAGAAGAAAGGAATTGTTGTCTCTGGTGACTTCAAAGTACTCCACAGCCAACGTGCAATCTTGCTGTGCGTAAACAGGCAACTGCGTTTTCCTGCCTTGCAACAGTGACCATGTCTCAAAAGAATTTCCTTGGCTGTAAAGCATTTTGGGATGCCCTAAAGTTGTGAAAGGTGCTATATTAGCTCAAGCTTCTTCTTTTCTTATCACATTATCCTACGTAGCACCATGTTGCCTTCTCTGCATCTTGAGTTTTTGTGGTCTCATTCCCTTAACAGGAGAGAGGAAGGTGATAATTTCTTAAAGTTACCAAGCCAATGCTCAGAATGGGTCAGGCAAATGCAAATCCATTCCTTGCTTAGTCCAAAAACCATATTCAAATTCCAATTGAAACCAGTTCATGGTTCCTACGAGGAAGACAAACAAGATCCAAGCTGACAAGATGAGGCATTGCGCCCCTACCTTAGGCTTGATCTAATGCTTGATCTTAGCCAAAAGGCCAAGAAACAAAGGAATAGGAAATCATAAAGTGGTATCCCCCTATAGATAACCCCAGCCGACACACCAACCCAAAAATCCTTTAAACTGGACTCCAAGGGAGTTCCTAGTCCTCAGAATTTGTTTCTACAAGGGAAATGTATGCACATAACAAACCCCTGTTGAAACAGTAATTATATATATATATATTATATATACACACACACAGGTTAAAGTCCAAAGTCCTTTAACTTGGTGTTATATGATTTCTTATTGTGCCTACCCCAGTCCAGCGCCGGCATTTCTACCTCATAATATATATCGGCATGTTTGCAATTTGAGAAGTAATTCTTTGTACATCTGTGAACATTTGGAAGGCCAAAACGCTTCTCTTAAACCTTCAGTGCATGGACAAATAATAAAACTTAAATGTAGAACTTAATTTCTGAAAAAATGTCTAAAATGGGGATTCTGGTCATATTCCTTGGGAAAAATTACTTCATAATTTCACTCTACTTGGTAAATGTTATAAAAATAATAATAATGTACAAGATAATAAAGACAAGCTGGCTCAAAACAAATGCCTGTAAAGCTGCACTTTGCAATAATTCTTTAGTCAGTTTTATTAAGTTAATACGTAGCATAACTTTCAATATTAACCCTTCCTAAATTTTGCCTCATGAGCTACAACCTTATCGGCCACTCGTGGTCCATTGCTGCTGCAAGCGGGGATGGAGGATCTGGTGCTCAGTTAGATCTTCATTCACTACAGCTGAATGGGAGAACCCCAGCTGTGAGCAAGATTGGAGAATCCTGCCCACGCTGGTAGAGCATTCTCCAATGTTACAAGTACATTACATCAAGCGTCAAGGCTAACTTGGTGCGAGTGAATAGCTGGTGGGTATGAATCAGCCACGGTATGTTGGGGTGACAGTGGCTTTGACAATGGGCTGTAAAATGGGATCAACCTCACCTCAGCTTTTTGCCTTGGTAAGCTGTTGCCTTGATAAGGGAAGACAGCCCGCCTGCAATAGCTGCCTGCAAATCGCAAAGCTGGCAGTGCCACCATGGGATCAGTGGCCCTTGCTGGGAAAGCACATGGGAAGAGAAATGGAATCCTCAGAACAAGATAACTGAGGGTGGCAGGAGGTCACCGGATCCAGTCAAGAAGGCACTGGCGAGGGGAGTTTTCATTTACAGGGCCAATCTATTGCTGCTGCAGAGTGCCATGCCATTGGTTTCGGGAAGCAAGGAGGGGAGCATTCTGCCTTGGGCCCAATTAGGAGAGTTCCCTCCCCACTGAGTTGGTGGGGAGAAGGCCAGAGTTTACAAGGCAGTCTCTCCATCAAATATAGCATCCCCTTCCCCTTTCCACCCCCACCAACGATAGAATGCCAGCAGCAGTGAGAAGATCTTTTAATTGAACACAAGAAGCTTGGGTAGGGAGTACCATCCTCCACCTTGCCTGCATCTGTTTGCAGATAAGTTTATCTTATCTCATGGCTTTGGGGTAAATCCATTCACTGCAGAGAACAGAAAGTTGCAAGTGAATAAAACTTAAGGAGAAATTGGACACGGAAAGTTAAGATCCAAACGTCAGAACTGGTGAAAAATGGTCAACAAATTACCAAAGCCTGAAAGATGTGAGTTATTTAATTTGTGAGTTATTTAATTATTCCTTGAAATCATGTACTCCTCTCCAGCCCATTTATAAGTGACACTGAGAAATAGCATGCATAATGGATACACTTCAAATCTAAATGAAACACCTCTGTACTTCATTCACTGGGCACTATGCCATAGCATAATATGCTGGAGTTTCAATTATCCTGAACTTCCTCTCACCATTCTTGTCAGCTACATTGGGCAGTGAAAAATCAAGTTGAATTCACATATTAAGATTGAACCCAAAGGGTGTGGAACTTCTGAAACTAATGGGAATAAAATTCATTTGCCTCTACTTTCTCAGGGATCTAAGGAAATTTGGTACGTCCGCTATGACTCTCACCATCTTATAGATGCCCCATAGAAAGCAATCTCTCTAGATGTATCATAGCTTGGTATGGTTCCTGCTCTGATCAAAATTGCAAAAAACTATAGAGGGTTGTGAAGCCCAGTCCATCACTCAGAACAGCTTCCCATCCATTGACTCTGTCTACACTTCCCGCCACCTTGGAAAAGCAGCAGCATGATCAAGGACCCCACGCACGCCAGATGTACTTTCTTCCACCTTTTTCCTTTGGGAAAAAGACACATAAGTCTGAGATCATGTACCAACAAACTCAAAAATAGCTTTTTCTCTGCTGTCTTTTGAATGCTGCCTACGTATGATTGTAACATTATATTCTGCATGCTCTCCTTTCCTTCTCCCCTATGCACACTATGAACAGTATACTTTGTCTGTATAGGATACAAGAAACAATACTGTCACTATATTCCAATACATGTAACAATAATAAATCAAATCAAATCATTTAGAACAGAGTTCACGGTAGTTTCACTTAAAATAAATTATCTCCATTCTACTCAAAGTGTACTTTTTTAAGCCTGGGCAAACGATTTTGATTTACTTGGACCTCAGGAACTTCAGACAAATACTTCAGTCAATAGCTTTCCTCACTCCGTACTCACAATGCTATCATTTAATGACCAATGATTAACAAGCTGATCCAATATGCTCTTTGTTGTTCCACCAAATACTCTGTAAATCCCACTTAACTGACACCATTTACAATGATGGCAGGGATTTGGAATTGAATCCAGAAAACACTTCATTCTTCAGCAATGCTGAACAAGCAGAAGTACGTATTTAGATAAGCTGTTGAAATTGCGGACTCAATCCAAGGTGCATTTGATGATGACCCTTCCTGGTTGACATTTGTTGATGTACAACTGAAGACATTTCAGTTCATAACTGCCGTTATCAGGGAGAGCTTTGAATTTGACATACATGTTCGATTTTGCTATATGTATTTAACATGTAAACTACATGCATTGTTACCTTTGGTTTTGTTAATTGGATTAACAAGTATAATGCATATACTGGTATAGTGGTTAGCACCACTGCCTCACAGTGCCAAGGACCCAAGTTCAATTCTGGCCTCGGATCACTGTCTGTGTGGAGTTTACACACTTTGCCCGTGTCTGCATGGATTTCCTCTGGATACTCCGGTTTCTCCCACAGTCCAAAGATATGTGGGTTAGATTGATTGGCCATGCTAAATTGATCCTAGTGTCAGAGGATTAGCAGGGTAAATATGAGGGGTTACAGGAATAGGCCCTGGATGGGATTGTGGTCGGTGCAGACTCAATGGGCTGAATGGCTTCTTCTGCACTGTAGGGATTCTGTGATTCCATGTTTGATCCTGTTAAATTCTTTTGAGTTACCAGCAAATGTCGGTCCCTATGAGGTTCATTTCATTTCTATCCCTTCAAAGTAATTAAATCACGAAAAGCATTCTGAGGAGTTAAAACACTTAGTCATTATACTGCGAAGTCGGCAGGCCCATCTGATCAAAGATTTCCATAATGAGACAATGCCATTACATAAATCAGCATTATTCAAATAAAACTTTTCAACTTCTGTCATTTCTTAGAGAATATTTGGGGGAAAATTTTGTTCATTCTCACTACGGCTGCATTTAACAGAATTGAAATCTTGGCAGGATTAAGTTACATAAATCGCAGGAAATGACTGAAAATAGCATGAAAAGTGAATTACAATAAAAGCAGTACCTTCATAGGGCGCTTTGTTAGTTAGAATTGCACAAGCTCTTCAGTGTTCAGTTGCCTGAGTTCCAAACTGACCTTCTGAGTACACTGCAGTATGGTATTTAACATAACAAAAGGCTAACTATTTAAAAACATTAGCACATGTCAAAGGTCAAACTTCATTTCTGATTTGAGCTTCCATTCTAACTGTAGTTTTAATTGGACAACAAAGACTGACACACAATACTTGTCTCTCTTTCATGATCCTGAAAAGTAATGCTATAAAGAGAAACACTTCACCAAGGCCTTTTGTCATGCACTCATCATGGAAAATACAAGAATGTCACATTTTAACTGATGACAACAACTTACGTGACAGGAGGTTGATTGATTAGCTAGCTAACTCTGATTTGCTGAGACACTGCCATGCAGAAAATGACAGGGAAAGATAGGCTCCTCAAGTTCCCAAAAATGTGCAAGGCTTGGATGTATTTCTTTTGTCTGAAAAGAACAGGCCCCTGTGTATTAATCAATGCTGCTTCTGGCAAGCATAAACGAGCCACAATATGAGCTCCAGGGAAGTACTAGAGCAGAGAAGCTACAACATCTTTTCCAGAGTCTTCAATATGTCATTGATGAAGATGAATATCTCGCCAAAGCCATCCCCACAACCCCACTTCTTGCCTTCAAACAACCACACAATCTCAAACAGGCTATTGTCCACAGCAAACTACCCAGGAGAACAATGATCACAACACCACAAAACTCTGCCACAGCAACCTCTGCGAGACATGCCGGATCATTGACACAGATGCATCATCTCATGTGAGAATACCATTCGGATACACGGCACATACTCTTGCAACTCGGCCAATGTTGTCTACTTGATACACTGCAGGAAAGGATGCCCCAAGGCATGATACACTGGGGACACCATCCAGACGCTGTGACAACGGATGAACGAACACCGCTCTACAATCACCAGGCAAGACCGTTCCCTTCCTCTCGGCGAACACTTCAGCAGTCACGGGCATTCAGCCTCTGAACTTCGGGTAAGCGTTCTCCAAGGCGGCCTTCACGACACACAACAGCGCTCAGTCACTGAGCAGAAACTGATAGCCAAGTTCCACACGCATGAGGACAGCCTCAACCGGGATCTTGGATTCATGTCACACTATCTGCAACCCCCATGACTTGCAACATCTCTTTTACTATCCTGTCTGGAGACAATACACATCTCTTTAACCGATGCTTAATGCTATCTCCACTTACATTGTCTGCATCTTTAAGACTTGATTAGCTGTAAAGACTCACATTCTAATCAGTATTCTGTAAACTGTGTGTGCCTTTATATGTCCTGTTTGTGATCAGAACCCACTCACCTGCCAAAGGAGCAGCGCTCTGAAAGCTAGTGGCAGTATACCAAATAAACTTGTTGGACTTTAACCTAGTATTGTGAGACTTCTTATGTATATACCCCAGTTCAACAGCGGCATCTCCACATTAGACCTACAACCAGGCATCATATCCGACACTGAAATTTATATCTAATTATGCAGTGGGCAAGATGCTGTTATGGACTGATGGTAGCATCCAGTTAGTGGAAAATACTACAATATAGAAACTGCATTATGGCAGCATGAAACAGCTTGATTAATCTGTTGTTCAATTAAGCTGTTGTTTAAATTCATGGGATACTTTGCCTTTCCAAAGCAATTTCAGATAGCCAGGGCACTTTTCAAATCCTAAACTGGTGACCTTTAGTCCATTTGAGAGTTTGTGTGATACACAAGAAAGAATGACTGACCAGGATTGCCACTGATCTGCCAGGTAGCTATGATACATTCTATTTCTATGTCAAGCTTGCAAGATGAACAAATGGATAGGGTCCCATTTAGTAGATTGATAATGAAGCCAATCTTATAGCATGTAAAGCTATACAAATCCTAATGTGCATATTGACTAGTGAGGGTAGGCACGTGCTAGATAGTAGTGGAGAACCCATCAGCAGATTTCTCAACTATTATGTTGAGGAAAGGAAGTGGGTTGGACTGGTCCATCTCAAAGGTGAATTTGAGTGTGGTTTGGAGTGGATTAAGGTGTGTGAGGAAACCTTTACATATAGCTGCAGATTCAAAAATCATGAATATATTGTCCACATATCAAAAATATAGAGAGGAGTGGGATGGTAGGGCTAATTCTATCATAGGCATCTTTCATGGAAATTGACAAAAATGCCAGGGCACATGTAAAGGGGATCCAATGGCTACACCATATATTTGGGCATTAAAGCAGAACTCAACGGTGCAAATTATTAAGTTCATAAGTTCAATGTGTACAGAAACAAAAAATGTCCGCACATCTATATTCTTGTAATAGAAAGTTGCGACATAAATAAGTTTAAGTTTATTCATTAATATCACAAGTAGTCTTACATTAACACTGCAATGAAGTTACTGTGAAAATCTCCTAGTTGCCACACTCTGGCGCCTATTCGGGTGAACTGAGGGAGAATTTATCAAAGCCAATCCACCTAACCAGCTTCTGGACTATGGGGGGCAACCCATACAGACACAGGAAAAACATGCAGACTCCACACAGACAGTGACTCAACCTGGGAATGAAACCCAGGTTCCTAGTGCTATGAGACAGCAGTGCTGACACTATGCCACTGTGCCATATTGTTGCTGGCTTCTTTCAGTGGCATATTCATGAATTAGCCCACATTGCCAAACAAGCATATAGACAAAGTGTCAACTGTTAGATGCAATTGGGCAGCACTTACCAAAAATCCAGAGTGCGCTAATAGCTACAGTAACAACCAAATTAAGGCAGTCAGTCATACTCAGATGCCAGAACTCTACTGCCTTGCACACCACGGAATCAGAGCAGGCAAGGGGCCAACAAAGGAAATGTCCATTGACCTTCAATGGGAATTTTCAGTCTCATTTGGGTGAGGCTGTAAAATCCCACCCATAATGTTGCTCATTTATGCTTGCTCGAAATACATTTATTCAAACACAGGGATCTGCTCTTTGCAAGCAGAAGGAAGAGGTTCAATTCTTATATTTTTTTTAAATTACCCAGGAGCTTGAGAAGACTATAGCTCCCTATTGTTTTCCCATGGTAATGTCTCAGCCAATCAGTATCAACTAGCTGACCAATCAGCAGCCTTTTCTCCTGTAGTATACATAATAGCGATCATTTGAAATTTGACATTCTTGAATTTGTCCTGATGAATATAAGACAAAACCTTCAGCAATATTCAAGTTCTCCACGAGCAAAGCAATCCCATAAGTCTTTAAATGGCAAGTGGAATCACATAGATTTAGAATCATTCATCAACTTGGATTAATATCACCATTGATCATTTTTAAGGACTGAATGCTACTAACCTATAGGAGGATGCACATTCTCACTTGCTCTGTGGAGGGTAGTTGCACTGGTGAACGATGATGGATCACTGGGACGGATAATCTTTACAAGCTGGTAACTGATATTACGTCCTACATTTCCTGTCAGAGGGAAACAATTTTGTTGGAGTTTGAAATGCATCTTGCAGACACATGTGTAGCAATATAGTAAATGAACTGTATGATGCAAAGTATAAACACATAGTGAATTTTATCTTCAAATTCTAACAAGATATATGCAAATAAACCACTTATGGCCTTTTTTTAAAAATCCCTTTATAGATGGAGAGGAGAAGGAGGCCATTTGACCCATCGAGTCTGCATTGACCACAATCCCACCACCCAAGCCATATTCCCGTAAGCCTTCATGTCTTCTCTGCTAATCCCCCTGATAATAAAGGGCAATTTAGCATGGCTGCTCAACCTGACTCATACAGCGTTTCACTGTGGGAGGAAACCGGAGCACCTGGAGGAAACCCATGCAGATCTGGGGAGAACACGCAAACTCCACACAGTGACCCAAGCTGGAAATTGAACCCGGTTCCCTGGCGCTGTGAGGCAGCAGTGCTAATCACTGTGCTTTATGCCACCCCAAATTCTAATTGTCCACACATCAGTGCAACATAAACAAAAGCAAACTTATACTTTTTTGGAAAAAAATCTCATCGGATTCTTACTGGCCTTAATTCAGAGTTCCATATTCAAGTCTTTTTTTTTAAATCTCTTCTATTCTCTCCGACATTGTGGAGTGGATTGGATACATTTACTATGCCCTGGAACCAGTTAGCTATAATGGTAACTGGGGAATAATTTGTTCTTGAACAAGTGAAACAACGTGAATGAATCAGTCATCATTTTGTATCATCCTTGGAGAGAATTATAGAGATGACTTCTAAGGCTGGTCATCTTTTGATGGTCATCATTCTGAAGCTAAAATGTTGGCCACAATTCCCTGATGCCATACACCCCACCACCCAGAATGGAGAATTCGGCACTCAGCCAAATCTCCATTCATTGTAGGGGGAATGGAGAATCCCAGCTGCAGGCGAGATCGGAGAATCCCAGCCTGTTAACTCTTTTTCTCTTGCCACTGTTTCTACCAGAAATACCAAATATTTCCATCACTTTGGCTGGACTTTTACCACCACGCCCACCCCACAATTGGAGCAGGCAAGGTTTGCAGAACGACATCCTCCGTTGGCCTTGGGCGAGATCTTATGAGCCTTGGGCGAGCAAGGCAGTAAAATTCCAGCATTTGTGTCTTTGTCTCAGATTCCCAGCATCTGTGATATTTTGGTTTCCTGTCATCATGTCAGTTATGCAGATAGCTGATCCTGACTGTACGAATGATGAATTACAAACTGTTTAAGGTGCTTCATGCACAAAGATACATTTAAGTAAGCAGTGTTAGACCACGGCTGCCAACACGGAAGAAGAATTAAAGATCACACCACATCGGTTTTGCCGTGAGGAACACAAAAGTTCAGAAATTGAAGAAATTTCCAGGCAGTTGGTTGTTTTTTTTTGTTTAATTTTAGTAACGGGCTCACTAAAAACATTGGATTTAAATGGCCAACTCAGTACAGAGAATCACAAAATGGTTACAGCACAGAAGGAGGCTATTTGGAGTGTCATATCTGTGCAGGCCCTCTGAAGGAGAAATTCACCCAGTGTTACTCACCCCTTTTCCTAGTAGCCTTGCATTTTTCCCCTTTTTTGGGCAATTATCTAATTCCTATTTGAAAGCCTTCGCTGACCCAGTCTCCTCCACACGATCTTGGGTAGCGCACTCCAGATCCTAGTCACTCACTGCACAAAATGTTTTTTCTTCGCCCTTGTTTCATTTTCCAATTACCTCTGCCTCTTGGTTCTCACTCCTTCCTCCAGTGGGAAGAGTTTTTCTCTATCTACTCTGTCCAGACCTCTCATTGGTTTGAATATCAGATCTCCTCACAACCTTCCCTTCTCCAAGATCCAACTTCTCCAATCTTTCGAAATAACTGAAGTTCCTTATCCCTGGAACCATTCCCATCTATCTTTTCTCTGTCTTCTCAAAAGCCTTCAAAATCCTTCCTAAAGTGTAGGCACAGTCAGGAACCTCTCAATGCCAAGTTAAAATCCAACAGATTTATCAGGATCACAAGCTTACAGGGCGCTGCTCTTTCATTTAGTGAGATGAGGGAGCAGTGCTCCGAAAGCTCATGATTCCAAATGAACCTTTTGGACTTTAACCTGGTGTTAAGAGATTTCTTGCCGTGCCCACCAAAGTCCAACACCAGCATCTCTACATCATTCCTAAAGTGTGGTGCTCAAAACTGGACACAGTTCAGGCTAACCTAGGCTCGTATACAGTTTTTAACACAAATTCCTTGCTCCTGTATTCTCTGCCTCTATTGATAAAATCCAAAAAGGCAAATGCTTTATTAACAGCTCTCTCAACCTGTCCTGGCACCATCATTGACTTAGGCACATCCACACCCAAGTCCCTTTGCTCCTGCATGCCCTTTATTTTATACTGTCCTTCTGCATTCTTCCAATCAAAATGAATCACTTCATTCTTTTCTATTAAATTCTACCTGTCTCCCCATTCCACACATCCTGCCTCTGTCCTACACCATCCACCTCACGACACATAATATTTCCAAGTTCCTTCTCACCAAGGCTTGCAATTTTCCCCATACAGCTATTACACAGTATAAATTTAGTCTGTTGATTCTCCCTCACTCTGAACAGGGAACAGTCTCGAATGAATGTATGTACTGTAACACCCACAATTTCACTCAATGACAAATTAGAGTCATGGGCCAGAATTCTCTGGTCTCACATACCCCACTTCCAGCAAGGAAGGAGAATTTGGCTGTCAACCAAATCTCTACTCTCAGCAGCGAAAGTATAGTATTCCAGCCACAGATGAGGTCGGAGAAGTTTTACAGTGCAGCAAGAGGCCCTTCAGCCTATCATGTCTGCCAGCAATCAAGCACCTATCCTGTGGTAAAAGCAAAATACTGTGGATGCTGGAATCTGAAACAAAAACAGAAAATGCTGGAAAATCTTAACCGGTCTGACAGCATCTGTGAGAGAGAATAGAGCCAACATTTTAAGACTAGATGACCCTTCAACAGAGCTCTGATGAAGGATCATCTGGACTCAAAACACTGGGGCTCTATTCTGTCCTCACAGATGTTGTCAAACCTGCTGAGACCTTCCAGCATTTTATGTTTTCGTATCTATTCTAATTCTATTTCCCAGCATTTGGTTGGTTGCCAATTTTAAATGTTACATTGCTGCATGATTGCCCAGCATTGGGTGTTGACTGACAATATAACTTTGTAAAAGTGTTTTATTTCACATTGTGCAAGTACCATTTGATACAGCGATGCTGTTTGGCATGTTTTTAAGTATTTAGGAACACAGGAACAAGAATAAGTCACTTAGCTTTTCAAATATATACCAACATTCAATCAGATTATGGTTGATTGGTAATTTAGCTGCATACACATGCCTTTACCTCCTATTCCTTAGGACTTTGGATAACAAATTCTATTAGTGTCAGATTCATTTGCTCTCGCACGATTTGCCATTTGGGGAAAAGGATTTCAAACACCTACCAATTTTCCAGTGGAATTCTTGCACCTCTTAACACCTCATAAAGACTACCAGAAAAGAAATTTAAACACTTAAAAATAACATAACAGTTGTATTTTTTGTAACTGCAGACAGGCTAACCAATTAGTGATCAAGACTCTTTCAGTTTAAATCTTCAGTTATGGCACAGTGCTGCCTCACAGTGCCAGGGACCCTGGGTTCGATTCTGGGTTTGGGTCACTGACTGGGTGGAGTCTCCACATTCTCCCCATGTCTGTGTGGGTTTCCTCTGGGTGCTCTCCCACAGTCCAAAAGACATGCTGGCTAGGTGCATTGGCTGCGCTAAATTCTCCCTTAGTGTACCCAAACAGGTGCTGGAGTGTGACGACTAGGGGATTTTCACAGCAACTTAATTGTAGTGTTAATGCAAGCCTAGTTGTGACACTGGTGCTGACTCAATGGGCTGCATAGCCTCCTTCTATGATCTTTTATAAAGTCATGGGCTACTTTTTATAGTGCCCAAAACAGCAGTGTATTCAATATCATATTTGTTTTTTTTTAAAGTTTATTTATTAGTGTAGGCTTACATTAACATTGCAATGAAGTTACTGTGAAAATCTTAGTCACCAAACTCCGGCACCTGTTCGAGTACAATGAAGCAGAATTTAGCATGGCCAATGCACCTAACTGGAATGTCTTTTGGACAGTAGGAGGACACCAGAGCACCCAGAGGAAACCCACACAGATATGGGGAGAACGTGCAGACTCCTTACAGACAGTGACCTAAGCCAGGAATCAAACCTGAGTCCAGGTGCTATCAGGCAGCAGTGCTAACCAATGTGCCACCAAGTCGCCCTGTTATCTATCACCTGGTTCTTATGTTGTGGTCACACTTTTATCTGGCACTAACAGGATAATGTTTAATGGATATTTTATTAGTTAACATTTCAGGAATGCCATTTTCTTTTCCTTCTACTCCAATTATAAATAAACATGAGAAATAAAATTCCATGGGTTCCCAGGTTTTTAGGAAAGGGTGAGGCTGTTGGTCTCCTATACAAAACTAAAGTTTACCCTGGATCAGAGCCATACAGCATATTTCAGCAAGACTCCAGATTTCAGGCCTGCTATAATGATCATGAAATCGATAACAAAGTACAGGATGAATGCTGTTTTCTACATTGTTACCTGTGACAATTTCCCAACAAAGCACATGGAATCATAAGGAAAAAGTATCTGTAATTGATTTACTGTCTTCATGCTTTTACTCAGGAACAGCATGTTCTCCTTTTCTTTAAAAAAAATGGTGGTATTTTACCTATTTTCTCACTCCTTAGTTAGCTCTCTCCAAACATCTTAAATTTGGACATGGAAGAATTGCCTTGTCCATCTAGCACTCCCTGGACAACATCAACACTGCTCAAGAAAACTTGAAAAGTTTGAGAAAGGAATATCTCCCTTCCCTCATTAATTTCTACACACAAGAATAGTAGAACTCAAAAGAATGAGCTCCACTGATGGTCAAAGCTCAATTTAGATTTGCCTATTGGGAGCTGATGCATTAGTTCTCAAGTTACCTAAATATTTCGAACAATATTAAATTAGTCAATATTAAATAAGGCTTGTGCTGTGATCTTACCTTCATCCAAATCTGAGTTCAGCTTAATGCTATTAGCATCTTCGTCTTCTTCAAAGGGATAATAGAACAGTGTTTGAGGCTGTTTGTTTGGTACTGCATTATCATCTTCCTTAACAGCAATAGGGGGTTGTTTTGTGAGACTAAATTTAACTTCAGGAAATGTATGATCTGTCAGTTCCTCTTTACTTTCCATGCTTTCTATGTTTTCTTGTAACATTCTTTTCTTTGTGTTCTGTTCCCTTTGGGGTTCTCCTCCTTCCCATGTATTTTTCCCTTCCTTTTCCAATGTAATGGATTCAAATGTTGTAGTCACTGGAGGGATGCTGACGGTATCTGGTATGGCTGTGGTATAAAATGGACCTTGGGGGATCTGAGGAATCACATGGTTTTCTTTGTAATCATAATCCTCATTTTCAGCATCATCAATGTCTAAGTTCCGAATGGCAGACTTTTGTTGCCTGCTATTAAATGGTCCATACTCTTTGGACTGTTTAGGAGATTCCTTAAGAAAATGCACATTGCCTGGAGGCTCTTGGTCATAGCTATATTGGTCATCGTAATGCCTCACTGATTCTTCATTGTCACCAATTATTGGAAAGATAGTCTTCATCTCTTGAGCAGGATCACAGTCTGGAAGAGCATAGCACATTAAATCACCACCAGAATTTGGACAATAGCAAACTTTACATGGTGGCATGTGAAATGTGTGCCCTGCTGTGTATTTCTGACTCTTGTGGAGACATCCCACCCTGGCACACTGCTGGCAGCCTTCAACTGGTTCCAAAACTTCAACGCAGTTCTGGGGAAGCTCGGGGCAAGGGATGAAATAACAACTTATCTTGCCTCCTCCGCTGGGACAGGCGCACTCTGTACTGCCAAAATCAACAAAGTATGAAGACCCTTCAGGAACTTTCCCATCCCTGAAGCCACCGTTAACACAGTCATAATACTGGTAGCCCTTACATTCACAACCGTACTGCACGCAAGATGCACAACAAGCCTGAGGCTCCAGCACCTCTTCAATGCAGTTTTCTAGCAAAGGGCAACTGACGCCAGTACAGTCCTTCTGAGATAGACAACTGCCCCAGCACATCAGCAGGCAGAACCAAATCCTGAGGTCCAATAATCCAAACATTTCCAGTCTCTGTGCAGCCATCATTTCTGGAGGCACCTCACAGGCAATTGATTTTCACAGAAGCAGCTTTGGTTTTGACTTTCAGGGGGAGATTGAAATCCTCTTTTGACTTCTTGTTTTTACAGAAATTGCAGCCCCAGTTCCAAGCTGTAGATTAATCCTTTGCCTTCTCTTCTTAAAACCTTGAATTTATAAAAGAAAAGTCTGTTAAAGGTTGAAATTTCCAATAAAAGATGGAGAAAGCCACAATGCCAAGAGTCAGCTATTGGTTAGTGTAATTAAAATTGATGGAACCAATTAAACAGAAACTAAAGAATAGTTTCAAAGCATGTTCTTCTTGGCATCTCTCAACTGAACATAAACCAACATTTCATTCATATGTTATAGTATCACATCTACTTGATGCATTACATCAGGTCTGCTATTATTAGCAGTTTATTCAACATGGTGTGGTGCTCTACACATGATGCTGGTCAATAAAGTGTTATTTCATATTTTCCATGTTTCATAGGTCTGGAAAGGAACATTTATATATGTGTTTTACAACCAGCAGATGTCTCAAAGTCCTTTAGAGCCAATGTAGTACTTTTTATACTGTAGTCACTGCATGAGCAGCAGGGTGGCACAGTGGTTAGCACTGCTGCCTCACAGCACCAGAGACCTGGGTTCAATCCCCAGCTTGGATCACCGTTTGGAGTTTGCACATTCTCCCCGTGTCTGCACGGTTTCCTCTGGATGCTCTGGTTTCCTCCCACAGTCCAAAAAACATGCTGGTTAGGTCCGTTGGCCATGCTAAATTCGCCTTCAGTGTACCCAAACAGGCGCCAGAGTGTGGCTGGCTACTAGGGGATTTTCACAGTAACTTCATTGCAGCATTAATGGAAGCCTACTTGTGACACTAATAAATAAACTTTGCGATACAGAAAATGCAGCAGCCAATTTTGCATACAACAAGCCACTATAAACAGCAATGGGATAATAACCAGATAACCTGTTGTTGATTGATTGGATAAATATTGACCAGGACATCGAGGATAACTAGCCTGCTCTTCTTCAGAATTAAGGGATTCACCTGAAGACACATGGGGCCTCAGTTTAATATCTCATTTGAAAAGTAGCACCTCCAACAGTGCAGCTTTAGTAATATATGGGAGTGTCAGCTTTAAGAAGTGGGGAATGACTCAAGAGACAGTGCTACCAATTGAGCCACAACTGACACAGGTTTGATTAAACAATCCATCACAAATTGACAAAATAGTCGTAGGAAACAAATATCTTTCCAACATGCAGTTTCAGCTTGAAGGAAAGTCATTATTATTGGCTTATTAAAGTTTTTTATGGTATTCATAATTAATATAATACTTTTTCCAGCCACAGACCCGAAACATTTTTGAATCATTCATCTTGGGTCTCCACAAACACCATTTCTTTCTGCCAAGTGTGTGCTCATGGGGGGTAGCATTTCTTTTGGCATAACTCATTCAATAGCTTGGAATGAGCTGCCAGAAAAAGTGGTTGAGGCAGGTACAATAGTAACATTTAAAAAGTATTTGGATAAGTACATGGATGGGAGAGGAATAGAGGGATATGGGCCAAACGTGGGCAATTGGGACTAGCTGGGAGGGCACTATGGTTGGCATGTACCGGTTAGGCCGAAGGGCCTGATTCTGTGCCATATTGCTCTATGACTGTATGATTTGGAGGAGATTATATTCAAATTATTCCAGCAATATTCTTTCAATATTTTTAATATATGGAAAGTAACACCTAATTTTCAGAAATGTATTGTATATGATTCAATCACTAATGATCTTTTGGGCAGGGAATACATTAGGAAGATAAATAAAGTCGCACGTTAAAAGCATCATGTGGATTGTTATATAATGAAGCAGCGCTGTTCAGTGATAGAGAGTTAAGTCAAACCGAGGGTGGGATTTTCTGGCCATTCCCACTGGCAGGATCTTCCAGTCCCGCCGATAGTGACCTCTGATCTCCCACCACAGGCAGATTCCCCGGCATTTTCGTTGGCAGGCTGTCTTGGCACGCTGCCGGGGTGGGTAGGGAGGGTGGGGTGATTCCAGGCACAAACTGCTGAAAGGAAACAGCAAATTGTGCCCAGAACTTTCTGGCCATTTACGGTAGCGGGATTCTCTGATCACACCGCAGTTGGGTGGAGATTTGGCTGAGCGTTAAATTCTGCATTCTCACTTGCAGTGGTGGTGGGGCATGAATAGGTGGCAATTCCAGCCAATATCTATGTGTCATTGAAAATAATATAAAGTTATAAATATAGAAGAATCATGAAATCCCGACAATGCAGGAGGAGGCCACTTGGCCCATCGAGCATGGACCAACAACAATCTTATTCAGGCCCTATCCCTGCAACAGCTAATACTTACCCTGCTAATTACCCTGACACTATGGAGCAATTTAGTCAATCCTCTTAACCCACATATTTTGGAATGTGGGAGGAAACCGGAGCACCCAGGGGAAACCCACATAGATACAGGGAGAACGTGCAGACCCTGCAAAGATAATGACCCAAACTGGGAACTGAACCTGGGTCTCTGGCGCTGTGAGACAGTAGTGCTAACCACTGTGCCAAAACGGCAATTTAGTATGCCCAATCCACCTAACCTGTATATTTTTGGAGTGTGAGGGGAAACTGGAGCACCCAGAGGAAGCCCATACAGGCACAGTGAGAACATGCACACTCCACACAGTCACCTGAGGACAGAATTGAACACAGGTCCCTGGCACTGTGAGGTAGCAGCGCTAACCACTGTGCTGCTCTAAAAGACAATTTGGTATGCTCAATCTATCTAACCTGTACATGTTTGGACTGTGGGAGGAAACCAGAGCACCCAGGGGGAACCCATGTAGACACGGGCAGAACCTTCCAGCTCTACATAGACAGTCACCCAAGGCTGGACTCAAACTTGGGTCCATGGTGCTGTGAGGCAGCAACACTAACCACTGGGACAAGAGCAAAAGATTTGAATATAAATTTATAAATACATTCCATAGCATGTAAAAAAAAATCACAAATGTTTTTGGAAATTATATTTTAGCTACAATTACTATCAAATTATGATCACAGCATCCAGCTACATTCAAACAACAAAGGCACAACCACAGAAGCAGAATTATTATTCCTGTGGATTCGTGCCTTCGGCAATGATTTGGTTCATTAATGCATCAAGCAGTTGACTTCAGACCTTTGTTTCACAAAGGAGTTATGTGTATACTTCTCAAAGGGGATATTCCACAGCATTCAACAAGAATGGTTGTTTCCAGCGTTGCAATCAGTATTACAAAATCCTCAATGGGGCACACAGAAGTATCAAAATTGGGATTCTCAACAATTGGGAGTTTATTAAGTTTTCAGGTTAAAAGGGGGTGTGGGGAGAGCACCATCATAAAGAAACGGTGACAACATCTGCTTTGTGTCACAAGCCAATGCTTCACTGAAACAGGGCAACCTTTGGTGCTGCCACAATTCGTAAAGGCATTTCTTAGCTTGGGTTATAGAGCATCTGTTGTGCTGCAGTGCATAAAGAGTATTCCCTGACCACAGTAAAAGATTCCCCTCTCCCTCACCATCTGCACTACAAGCACTGCAGCAGCTCCAAAATGCACGTCATCCACAAAGTCACAGTCTCAGTAAATTGTAAAAGACGGGAAAATTGTTCCGACTCTCAGTGTGGATAAGGAAGGTGTTGCGTCCATGCTGACCGGTAGAAGGAACCGGTCAAAGCTTTTATAGAAACTGCTCCCCAGAAACTTAATTACTCACACTTTAAAAGTCATTTACCCAATTTGTAACTTAAAATTCAATAAATCTGAAGTTTATATGTTATTTCCTTTTACTAACCGTGTACCTCACCTTGCATTTTTTCCATATAGACAATGTTCATCGCTCTCTGTAGACTCACAATATCTCTGATTTAATGGCACCTAACTGATTTAATGCTGGGAAAATCTATTAGTGACCTTAGATAGTTTCCTGGCACCAGTCTCCCTACAACGTGCATTCCTGCACTTCAAAAATGTTAGCGTTAACATTGAATTTCTTTTCTGAAACAGAAGGAAAATGTATTTGAAAGACAAAAGAAAATTGGAACGGCAAAATCTGTTATAATTCCGCAGGGAGCGACTGCAAGAAATTCATATCCAGGATAACGTGAAAAAAATTTCTGAGAGCAAGCCAGGCACATGGCTACGATGATGACTAACTTTTGTTGTTAAAAGGGAACAGCCTGGATTTTTCTCGTTTCCATCTTAAGTGTGTGATTAAAATCAGCTCACATTGTATAATTCTGAAACCATTTCATACAACA
The DNA here is from genome assembly GCA_024679065.1 of Sphyrna mokarran. Classification (NCBI taxonomy): domain Eukaryota; kingdom Metazoa; phylum Chordata; class Chondrichthyes; order Carcharhiniformes; family Carcharhinidae; genus Sphyrna; species Sphyrna mokarran. The sequence continues at coordinate 116,122,785 of JAGIQG010000003.1, forward strand.
TGTCCTTTGCTATGCTCAATTGATTTCCAGTTGCTTTATTATTTCTGAGCCAACTATATTTTAGCCCCCACCCCACCCCCAATACAATGCAAGGATGTGTGGTTTCAGACTTAGAAGTGCCTGCACTCTATGCATTGAATAGAGTGTAACCTGAGCAGTTAAAAAGTTTCGTGGCCTTAGTGGAGTTTTACCTCCTGTGATGTGTGAGGAAACAGCTTAGAATTTCAAAGGAGCATAGTTGTTATCAGTCCAATGGGACGCAGGTTTAATCGGAAGCAGTGTTTCTGCATCGTCACTCTGTCTGCACAGTGTACATTGAAAGCAGATACTGCCCCCAGACTGCAGTGACTTTCTCATTAACACACGACTGGGTGCTAGTTCTCCCAGAGGTGATGTTTGAACACAACGTGACAAATCAGGCAGAGCAAGAGGGTTAAAAAAAAACTCACCTCCAAACTCGGGAAGCTGCAATGTCAGCTTCTAAATGAGAAGTTTCTTGTTACTTAGAAGTCTAATTCTTTTGGTGCTTTAAAAACCTGCCTCCGCGAGTTAAGTTGGTACAGCTATGCAGCTCAAGCTGCAACAGATTACTTTTTTTTTACAGATAGGATTGTTTGGAAATCTTCCTGCACAATTAACTCGAGACACAGTGCTTTTTATACACACAAAAGATCTTTACAGGAAACAAAATCCCTCTAAAATAGTTAAAAAGCAAACTTTGCCCTTCCTTAAAGTAAAAGTGCACAGGCAGATCAAAAGCTTCTGTAGCTTAAATTGTAGCTTTTAAATAATTTGCGAGTTCAATGTGGCACTAGTCAATGCTATTACTTAATCATAACAGCACTCAGTTCAACATATTTCGCCACGTTCCTCTAACATTTGTTTGACCAGTTCATAAAACTCTCTCAACAGAAACATCAGCATAAAAGCAAGACTTACCAGTTCCAGCAGTGTGTGTGTGCTGTGCACAGTATGAAAACCTTGACGTGTTTTAACAGGGTGGGACCAAAACCTCCAATCTCAACTGACCAACAGCAAAGGCTATTTGTTCAACCTGAAACCAAAGAAGTTCCTCATCAATCACAGTTGCTTACCTAATGTGCTGGCCTGCTATCACACCCTTCTAATCTCCCTCACCCCCCGCGACCACCCCAACTTATTGTCTGCTGGATAGACTTTTCTTTGAGCTGCATCCCATAGTAAACTGTCTATTTCCCCCACCCCCCACCCTCCCCCAGCATTACAATACATCGGCTACCAACAACTACCCAGGGCATTACATGATGTAATGGGTGGTTCCTGGATTTTGTTTTGATGTTCCAGCCCACTAATATTTGCCATGATCTCTGTTCTAGAAACAGAAAGTTCAGGAAACTTTTTTTTAAACAGTTGGAATTGCATACAGCAGCAGGAATTCGCAAGGAATAATCTTGCAAGAGCACAATCCTTCCCTTTGAAAAAGGGGTGAAAAGTGTCTTAAATATCAAACCAGACAAGCCACAAGTAAAAACTCGCAAGGGAAATTGTTAATTCTGGTTCATCTAACTGAATCGGGGAATGTGCTGCAGTTGCCATAACCAAAGGAAAACTAATCACAATCCCTTAAAATTCAATTGTTAAGCAAACAACTTTCTTTCTCACCACTCTGAAGGGGACTGACGTGATCTCAAAGCTTGCGCACTATAATCCATCTGTTGGTCCAAATAAAATATTTCAAAATGTTATTCCATTCCTGATTCTTGGGGACCAATTATGTGCTGAGAATCTCGTGGTATGTGGAGTCTCCGCAGAATAGGCAGCAACAATATAGCAGATGGTCGGCCGGCAACCAGTACTCAGAGTGCTGAAGTGTCGTTCAAAAAGCCTGGAAAGAAACTCTTAAATTAGTCTCAGATGCCCTTCGACTGCTTTGCCGGAGGTTGGCACTTCTGATAGAAGTTTCCTCAACATTGCTACATGCTATGAAATCTGCGACAGGAACATACAAAAGTCTTTCTTTGTAAAAATCCAGTGGGGCTATCATGTTTAAATGATTCAAGGACATAAATCTGGGTTGACCGTGTCACTGTACATGTGAAAGTAAATAATAAAAAACAGACAGATGATTTTTCCATTCGAACTGGCTGCTATATTATATACATATGTGTATATAAAGACTAAGGACAGTTCAAAATGATGCCAACAGCCTAGTTTCGGTTCCATTCTGTCTGAGATAGACTTGGGACCTGCTTCCCTACCTGCCTCTGAGAGTGGATGGCAAGTCTCCGCAGAAAAGGAGTAAAGTGGAATGCTCAGAATGAACCATCAGCAGATAGTCAGCTCAAGAACATGCCTTCAGGTGGAGCACACAAAAATAAGATTTACTAAACTGCCTTCTTTATTCTGCTGTAAGGAGATCAATAAAAACCATATACATTCTATCAGACAGTTGAAGAGAATTTCTGGGATAAATTTGGAGATGCTGGCATTGCACTGGGGCAAACACAATAAGAAGTTTCACAACACCAGGTTAAAGTCCAACTGGTTTACTTGTAGCAAACACCACTGGTTTTCGGAACTAGGAACATCCAGTTCCAAAGTCAGTAGCGTTTGCTACAAATAAACCTGTTTGACTTTAACTGTTTGACTTTAACCTGTTTGACTTTAAAGAAAATGCAGATGTGTGGAATAGAGGGTGATTTAGCTAATTGGATTAGAAATTGGCTGGCAGATAGAAGACAGAGGGTGGTGGTTGATGGGAGATATTCATCGTGGAGTTCGGTGACGAGTGGTGTGCCTCAGGGGTCTGTTTTGGGGCCCCTGCTGTTTGTAATTTTTATAAATGATCTGGATGAGGGTATTGAGGGATGGATCAGTAAATTTGCAGATGATACTAAAGTTGGTGGTGTGGTAGATAGTGAAGAGGGGTGTTTTAGTTTACAGAGTGACTTGGACAAGTTGCAGAGCTGGGCCGAGAGGTGGCAAATGGAGTTTAATGTGGAAAAGTGTGAGGTAATGCACTTTGGCAGGAACAATAAATGTGTAGAGTATAGGGCTAATGGTAGGGCTCTTAATAGTGTTGAGGAACAGAAGGATCTTGGTGTATGTGTCAATAGATCCCTGAAAGTAGGCAGTCAAGTGGATAAAGTTGTTAAGAAGGCTTATGGAGTCTTAGCTTTTATTGGTAGGGGGATTGAATTTAGGAGCCGCAGCATCATGTTGCAGCTGTACAAAACTCTAGTGCGGCCGCACTTGGAGTATTGTGTGCAGTTCTGGTCGCCACATTATAAGAAAGATGTGGAGGCATTGGAGAGGGTACAGAGGAGGTTTACCAGGATGTTGCCTGGTATGGAGGGCAGGTCCTATGAAGAGAGGTTGAAGGATTTGAGGTTGTTTTCGTTAGAAAGGAGGCGGCTAAGAGGGGATCTTATTGAAGCATATAAGATGATTAGAGGTTTAGATAGGGTGGACAGTGATAGCCTTTTTCCTAGGATGGAGAAAGCTAGCACGAGGGGACACAGCTTTAAATTAAGGGGTATGAGTTATAGGACGGATATCAGAGGTAGGTTCTTTACTCAAAGAGTGATTAGGGAGTGGAATGCCCTGCCTGCAGCTGTTGTAGATGCGCCAAGTTTGGTGGCGTTTAAGAGGTTAGTTGATAAGTATATGGATGAGAAGGGAATGGTTTAGTTAGGAGGGGCATTGCTTTTTATTTTGGTCGGCACAACATCGAAGGCCGAAGGGCCTGTTCTGTGCTGTATTGTTCTATGTTCTATGTTCTATAACCTGGCGTTGTGAGACTTCTTATTGTAAATTTAATACACAGAATGGTTGATTTGTGGTGAGGGAGGGTGGTTCAGTACAGCACAGTGATTAGCACTGCTGCCTTCAGTGCCAGGGACCCAGTTTGGATTTCTGGCTTGGGTCACTGCCTGTGCAGAAACTATACGTTCTCCCTGTGTCTGCGTGGGTTTTTTTGGGTGCTCTGGTTTCCTCTCACAGTCCAACAATGTGCAGGTTCGGTGCATTGGCCATGCTAAATTGCCCCTTAATGTTCTAGGGATTAGTGGGATAAGTATGTAGGGTTACAGGAATAGGGCCTAGATGGGATTGTTGTTGGACTCAATAGGCCAAATGGCTTTCTTCTGCACTGTAGGAATTCTATGATTCTAAATGCTGGAAATAGCTGAAGGCCTGCCTTTCCACTTATTTACAAATTCCCATATTCTACTTAACCAACTCGTGGAATCAGGGTGTGGATCTGTCTGCTCCAGTGGCCTCTTCCAGAATTGTTACAGCAAAGGTGATGGCCAATCAACCCATTGTGTCTACACTGTCCCTTTGATTAAGCAATTCTCCATCTGGAAGAAGAGACTCCACTAAGTCCAGCCCTAAGTCATATTCTAAACAGACTCTGACAATGCCTAACCCTGCTTCTCTATTACCACATCAACCCCTTCATGAGGCTCTATGTTGTGTCAGACTGCTTGTCCAACATCTAGTCTTGGAGGAGCCATAACATCCTCAAATTGAACAATAACTTTGACACACACAACACACATCAGACCTTGCTATTGAATGAATCGCTTCCCCAGGACCTGTCCTCAGCTGAATCACCAGTAATTTTAACGGCGCTCTTGTTCTAGGCCAGCTGCTGGCTAAATGTTAATTTCATTTGCTGAAGCTTATTTATTTTTTCCAATTATGGGATTAATGTAACATTAAAGTCATAAAAACTCGACAGTACAGAAAGAGGCCACTCGGCCTATCGCATCTGCACCGACCACAATCCCACCCAGGCTCTACCCCCATATCTGAACATATTTTAACCATGCAACTCTAACCTATGCAACTACAGTCAATTTAGCATGACCAGTCAGCTGGTGTCCTTCTTGACCTGAAGCTGAGTTCCCAACCTTGAATCCTCTTGCAACATCAATTTAACCTGCCAAGACACAGGTTCAATTCTGGTTTCAAGTCACTGTCTGTGTGAAGTTTACACATTCTCCTCCTGTCTGCATGGGTTTCCTTTGGGTACTCCAGTTTCCTCCCACAGTCCAAAGATGTCTGTCTGGGTTAGGTTGATTGGCCATGCTACAAATTGCCCTTAGAGTCCTGAGATGCATAGGTTAGAGGGATTATCAGGTGTAGGAATATAAGGATAGGGCCTGATGGGATTGTGGTCGGTGCAGGCTCGATGAGCCGAATGGCCTCCTTCGGCACTGTAGAGTTTCTATGATTTCTATCTGGATGAGTTCCCTTGGTGCTCTGGTTTCCTCCCACACTCCAAAGATTTTGGGGTTAGGTAAATTGGCCAAGTTGGTAATTCAAATTTTCCAAGAGATTTTCAGCTATCTTTCAGCAAAAAGCTCACTTTTCCTTTTCAAACTGTTAAGAGATGCAGAAATCTGAGGTCATCTGACTCAAAACCAGCTTCTTCCTGCTTTATAAAGACTTACCTTCTATCAAGTTGACCTTTTTCTACATCCTAACTAGGGCCGTCACACTATATTCTGCACTCTCTCCTTTCCTTCTCCCCTTTCTACTCTATGAATGGTATGGTACGCTTTGTGCAAGAAACAAAGCTTTTTATTGTATCCCGATACATGTGACAATAATAAATTAAATCAAGTATTCCTACATGGTTCTCCACTTCTACAACTTCACTTTGGCCAGTTAACACCATTTGCAAAAATGTTCACATACAAGCAACATAGTAACCCTGAGATTGGTTTTACACTAGTGGTTTAAGATTAAATTAATTTTAATGCCTATTACAAGAATGCATTCTGAAAAGTACAGTTTCTCATTTTTTTATTTTTCTGGTTGTATTTTTAGAAAAGCATAGAAAATGGGAAAACTGCCCAGACCACAGTACACTACTTCATATTTCACCAAGTGTGATTCAACCCCCCGGGGAATATGACAGACCCCATTCCCTGTCGATTCACCCCATCCTGAGACTTTTCATATGTTTCTGAAATTATGATGCAATTACCTGTTCTGAAACAATAACTGAAGCAGACATGAACTAATAGAGTTTTGCTGGAATTTGACAAACAGCAAGGTATTTCAAGGCCTTAAAAAAAAGAAGGCAAACAATGCAGTACTAAACTCAAGTTAATTGAAGCTGTGGGGTTTCTCTCTCTCTATCTCTGAAATGCTGTGCCCAGTTCACAAAGTAACAACCCTGAGAAGAAAAAAAGTGACTACAAACCAAGATCTGTTCAGAAGAAATGTGGAAATCTGCTCTGTAAAACTACACCCAGGAGGACAGCTGAATTAAATAGCAGCAAATGTTGAACCATCACATTGGGGCCAGTCAAGGAACAGCTAACTGTATACTCCTTTGTTTTATCTTTCATGAACTGTGAAAAAAAATCTTATAAGCCCATCTTCTTGTTCTACTATCTATGTTGGTGTGAGGGCGAAAATTTCCATTCTGGGGATTAAGTGTGGTGGTGAGCAGTGAGTTCAGTGTGATTCTTGCTGGCCAGCAGGCTGGGGAGAACACACATGATATTCCACTTTCCACATCATTAATTAGCGGGGAACTGGACAAACTTTGTGATGAAATTACCAGGAATCATTAACTCCACAATTATCTCATGGGGTTGAAGGTTCTAGCCATGTATTTAAAGTGCACCCAGATATTCATTCATTCATTGCAGCTCTGGTGTTTTGTATTACTCTTCCAGGGTCCCTGCAGCTGGAGAAGCTCACAGATGTGAGCCCGGGATATACGGGGATACATCAAAGCCTTGTCATTCACTCATCTCGAGAAAAGAGTCAGTAATTGACTCTTGGTCAGGCCAATGCTTATCAGCCTCTTGACATTTTGCAGCTCCCGCTGCTTCTTGCTGCTCAATCTCTTTCTCATCATGGTCATGTGCCAGCTGTCGAAGGGTGCTCTTTTTCCTCATCCGGGTAAGAGCCATTTCCACAGTGTGGTTGCCTTCAGCCTGCATCATCAAAACCTCAGTGCACATACGAATAAACTGAGGTGGTACCTTAAGTAAACACGTCATCCTTGAAACTTCCCCCTGAAACTCTGGACCTTCTGGGATGACACCCCCACCTCCTCCAGCCACCCTCCCCATCTTCCCAAAGACTCTCCCCACACTTTTTCTGCAAGTTCAGATCCCCTTTCCATGATGTGGAGATGCCGGCATTGGACTGGGGTAAGCACAGTAAGAAATCTCAAAATAGCAGGTTAAAGCCCGGCAGGTTTAGTTGGAATCACAAGGTTTCAGAGCGCTGCTCCTTCATGAGGTGAGTGGAACGGAGTGAATTCACTCACCTGATGAAAGAGCAGTATTCTGAAAGCTCGTGATCCCAAAATAACCTGCTGGTTGTGAGACTTCTTACTGTACCCATTCCTTTTCCACATTTGGCTCAGCTTCCAATCCAGGCACCCAAAATCTTGCACCGACGCTCTGAAAGGTAAGTGGAAGCAGTGTCTATATACAGCGATGTCATTGATGAACTGAAGATCGACAAGCATACACCACTCATACAGAATCAGAAAACATTTGAATTATCTATTATCAGGGCATTTAACCCGGAGGGGGAATGTAATTCCAGCGAGATGGCTTTTTAATGAGCATTCATGAGATGCAAATGAATTCAAATGTGGTTCCTGACATAGAGCAGCGGAAATCTCAAGCTGCCTTTAACCAGCCATCAAAGTCAGGGGACAAAATTCCCAACTATTTTCCCGTCAGTAGGAAAGTGACTTTTCCTATTCCACCGAATCTAGTGGTCCTCTCCATCACTGATGGAAATAAAAAACTCTGCCTTGTGGTTGAGCCCAGCCAAATATGCATCACCATATGACCAGTGGGTGTGCTTTAGCTCATATTGTTTAGCTTGGAAAATAGTTTTAATAAGCTTACCTTGTTCTTTGTTCAACCTAAGAAAACCTGCCTGAATAAAGCCTGTGCAGTGGGACCCTTACATCCTCTCTAAATCCACTCAAAGAGTCGGTTATACGTGGAGTAAGAGAATAGGTAAGTAATTTCATCCCTCCTCACATAGTCATAACAAAACCACAGAATCTTAGAATGGTCACAGCACAGAAGGAGGCCATTTGGCCTGTCGAGTTTGTTCTGGCTCACTCCAAGTGCAATCCAGCCAGCCCTCCCACTCTTTCCCTTTTCTTCATATCACTTGGTTCTCTGCCAATAAGAATAGCTTCTTTCCACATCCTCTGTCTAGGCCCCTCATGATTTAGAACATTCTAGCAAATCTCCTTTCAACCTTTGCTTCTCAAAGTAGAATAACCCCAATTTCTGGAATCAGTCCACATCAAGGAAATCCCTCAACTCGGAACCAATTTTGTAAAGCACCCACTCTTGAGCCTTATTATGCCTCTTAAAATATGATGTCCATGCAGAATTGGACACAATACTCCAGTTGAGGCAGAATTGTTGTTTTATAAAACTTCATCATAACTTCCTTGTTTTTGTACTTTTTACCCCATTAATAAAGCCCAGGATCCCAGATTTTTTTTTACTCACATTCTCAACCTGCCCTGTCACCTTCAATGAAAAGTGCAAACATGTCCTCAGTTTACTGTGTTCCCTTTAGATATGAAGACTTTAACTTACATTGCCTTTCCTCATTCTTCCCACAAAAGAACTTTGCACTTTTCTTAATTTAGTTTCATTAGTCATGTATTTGCTCATTCCACCAGCTAAGGTCTTCACTAGTCTATCTCTATTCCCTTCACAGTTCACAATACTTCCCCGTTTTATGCTCTTTATATGCTCTTTTGAAACTGTGCCCTTTACACCCAAGCTTAAGGCTAGAATTTTACTGACTTGCCTGCCCCGGGATTCTACAATCTTGCCCAAATGAGTTATTAGTATATGTCAAGAAAATCAGGCATCCTAACAAGAGGGGAACACCACTTCATATCATCCTCCAGTCCAAAATACAACTGTTTAACACTATTCTCTGTCCCATCACTCAGTAAACTTTGCATCCATGCTACCATTGTCAAACTTATCCCAAGCGCTTCAACTTTGCTGCCAAGCCTGTTATGTGGCACTTTATTAATTGCCAAGTCCAGATACACCATATCAACCGCATTACCCTCATCTACTCTTTTCTTACTTCATCAAAAAACTCAATCAGCTTGATTCAGGATATAACAAATCCACCCTGGCTTTTCCTAATTAATCCAACCATCCTCAAGTGAGTGTTAATAATTTCACCATTATAGAGTTCAAAAATCTGGGCATCAAAAGCTAATAGTTTTAACAACGTTTGTCAGAAGCACTTAATGAAACTGGTTTACCTGTCTGTTGGGAGAGATCTGGGCTTCATCAAAGAGAAGGCACTTTTGATCCAAGGAGTCAACCGCTGCTCAGCTAATTTCAATTCATAGAATCATAGAAACCCTACAGTGCAGAAAAAGGCCAACTGGCTGTTGAGTTTGCACAGAACACAATCCCACCAAAGCCCAACCCATATCTCTACATATTTTACCCACTAATATCTCTAATCTAAGGGGCAATTTTAGTATGGCCAATCAATCTAACCCGCACATCTTTTGACTGTAGGATGAAACCGGAGCACCTGAAGGAAACCCATGCAAACATGAGAAGATTGTGCAAACTCCAACAGATAGTGGCCCATGCCTGGAATCGAACCAGGCAGATCCCTGGAGCTGTGAAGCAGCAGTGCTAACCGCTGTGCTACCGTGCCACCTGCAGTCTTTTGCCATGCCTTCGATTCACTCAGATCAATCTAATTTCCAAGCATTTGTGTTGAGAAAGAGCTCCATGAGACCAGAGGCAACTTGATTGTAATTCTCTGGCCATTCATGCGTCGCTGCCGCTGGAGAATTTGATGCTTAGCCAAATCTCCATTCACTGCAACTAGATGGGAGAATCCCACAGGCAGCTGCACTTAAACTAAAGGCCATCAGTGGATTCTGCTTAAGGGTTCCAAATAAAAAGAGACTATCAGAATTCAGAAAGCTTTATTATTTAATTTCACTTGTTATTTTGTTTTAATTGTTATTTTATCACCTAATTTTAAACCGATTCTAAGCATCTTCATTTCTCTTAATAAGCAAATATTAGCCTGAATTATATAGTCTGCTTTTTTAAAAATTCATTCTTGGGACAAGGGCATTGCTGGCTGGTCAGCGTTTATTGACCAAATGCAGTTGAGAGTCAACCATGTTGCTGTGGCTCTAGAGTCACATATATGCCAGACCAAGTAAGGACAGCAGGTTTCCTCCCCGAAAGGATATTAGTAAACCAGATGGGTTTTCCGACAATCAAAAATGGTTTCATGGTCATCAATAAATTCTTAATTCCAAATTTATTTTTCATTGAATTTAAATTCCACCATCTGCCAAGCCTCCAAAACATTAGCTGAGTTTCAGGGTCAATAGTCTGGCAATAATATCATCAAGCTCCCCTTGTACAAAGAATGAATGAACAATCCCATTGTGTTTCATGTGTGTAGCTCACTGTTACCCAGGTTTGACTATTGATCCCTGGGGCACTCTATTGTGAATAATGTTACACTTTGGCTCATGAAGAAGCCACATGGAAGCTGCATTTTGCAGTAAACATGCATAAAAAGCACTGGGAGGGTGTCCAAATCATAATATTCTGGTTTAATGTTTGAGCTGATTATTATACTCTCTGACAGATGATAGCATTACTCAGTAATATTTTGTTAATGCCTCTGTCAAAATCAATGTCTTGCTTGAGGGCCTGTTGCTGAAGTGCTCCAGCAAATGGCACCTCGGAGCACATGGATCTTCAACTGAAGTTCCCTTGACAGTATCCTTCTAATTTCAAACATGCCAGAATGGACAGTTGCCAAGTAGAGCTGCGCACTTGCATTAAAAGCTCATCAATGGATCCTGCTTAAAGGCATCTATATCCAAAGAGGACACACAGTAGGAGAAAGAAAAAGTAAACCTTGAAGGGAAATTTAGATGGCCTGGCTTTCTAATTCGATTCCATCATCTTCTTCTCCTGAAGTAAGAAAATGAGAATGAATATAAATAAAGTTCAGCTTTGTCAACATCTTGGGTGTGCAAAGGTTATGAATAAAGGTCGCAGACAGGTGCAGCATCACATTTGTTAAGGTCACACATGAAAAGAAGATGGGTCATAAATATCCCTTTCTGAATTATAGTTATATGAGAATATGATGTGGAGATGCCAGTGTTGGACTGGGGTAAACACAATAGGAAATCTCACAACACTAGGTTAAAGTCCAACAGCTTTATTTGGTAGCAAAATCCATTAGCTTTCGGAGCGCTTGTTGCTCCTTCATCAGGTGAGTGGGAGCTTTGTTCACAAACAGGGCATATAAAGACACAAACTCAATTTACAAAATAATGGTTGGAATGCATGTCTTTACAGGTAATCAAGTATCAAAGGATGTCCCAAGGCATGGTACATTGGAGAGACCATGCAAACACTACAACAGTGGATGAATGAAGCACCAGGCAAGAGTGTTCTTTTCCTGTTGGGGAACACTTCAGCGGATATGGATATTCAGCCTCTGATCAATGGGCAAACATTTTTCAAGACGGTCTTCACAACACATGACAGCGCACAGATGCTGAGCAGAGACTGATAGCCAAGTTCCTACAAACATAAGGACAGCCTCAACCAGGATTTTGGGTTCATGTCACACTATCTGTAACCCCTATGACTTGCTTGGGCTTGCAAAATCTCAGTAACTGTCCTGTCTGGAGACAATACACATCCCTTTAAACTGTGCTTAATGCTCTCTCCACCCACATTGTCTGTACCTTTGAGACTTGATTACCTGTAAAGATTTGCATTCCAATCATTATTTTGTAAATTGATTTTGTGTTTTTATATGCCCTGTTTATGAATAGAACTCCCACTCACCTGTTGAAGGAGCTGCAAATGCTTCGAAAGCTAGTAGATTTTGCTACCAATTAAACCTGTGGGACTTTAACCTGGTATTGTGAGACTTCTTACATGAGGATTTGCCAACCATGATACCAAACAGAAGCATGTATGACCAGAGTTATATACCCAATCATAAAGCATTATTCAGCCTAACGTGTAATCAACTCTTTACCTAGCAAACATTACAAAGTTGCTGCTAATTTTGAAACAAATGTATGCAAATGTTGCACACACATTGAAAAAATCTGCAAGAAATAAGCTGAGAAATTGTATGACAGTTAGTTAGAATTATCTTAGTTGCAATTAAAATCCATAAAACCACAACTTAGCCTTTCATTGATATAGCACTTTTTAGAATCCTAGAATGCCTACAGTGCAGAAGGAATCTGAACTGACAACAATCCCATCCAGGCCTTTTCTCCATAACCCTACTTACCTGGTAGCCCCCTTGACACAAATGGCAATTTAGCATGGCCTAACCTATATATCTTTGGACTGTGGGAGGAAACCGGAGCACTGGGGGGAACCCCAAGCAGACAGGGGAAGGATGTGCAAAATCCGCACAGGCACCCGAAACTGAAATTGAACCCGAGTTCCGCATACTGTGAGGCAGCAGTGCTAACTACAGTGCCACTGTGCCGCCCAATAAAAAAAATCTCCCAAGGGAAAAAAGACAAAAGAGTAGAAGGAAAAATGGAAGCCAAGGAAGGAGGAGGAGTATTGATTAAAAGTTTACTCAATGATATGGGTCTCGGGAAGGAGATGTCTGAAAATATTGAGGGAAGGATTTCCAAAGAAAGCCCAAAGCAAATGAAAGTTCTGACATTAGTAGGACAGCAATAATGTTAGGGTGAGAGGGAGGTGAGAAATCAGACAAAATCCATAGAATGGGATGCTCAAGATGCAAAAAAGATCTAAAGAAGCTTGCAGAGATAGGATAGGCAAGGCCACTGATAACAGTAAGCATTTTAAACATGACTCATTGGGAGACTGCGAGAATCAGGTCAATGAGGATGGAAATATGGACAAATGGATTACAATGCAAGATGGAATATATATACAAATCAGAGTTTACAGGAGACAAAGGATGGAAGATGAGCAAGGGGGGCATTAAACTTGGAAGGAAATATGGAAGGAAAAAAATGGCTTCACCAGACGGAAGTGGGCGTTGGGATAGGCTGCTGCAATACAAATTAGTGGTTTACGTTATTGACATGTGGTTGAAAGCATGGTTTAAGGTTGAACAGGCTGCCAAGATTACAAATAGTCTGATGAGAGAACAAGGGAATAGCGACAGAGTAATGAGCCCAATGCTGTCATGAGATCTGGGAGGATATAAATTGAGAAATCAATTAAATCATGCATAGAATCCTTACTCATGTTGAAAATGGAGCATTGTTTTTTTTATTCCTGAGATTGATACAGGTGAAATGTAATGCCTGCTGATTCACTATCATTCATAAAATGGAATTATAGTATCTTTACAGCACGGAAGCAGACCATTCTGCCCATCAAATTGGTACCATCCACAATCCCAACTAAGCACTCTTCTCGTAATCCCTGCTAATCCCCCGATACTCAGGGTCAACTTAGCCTTTTCAATCAACCTAACCCACACATCTTTGGACTATGGGAGGAAAGCGGAGCACCTGGACAAAACCCATGCAGACCTGGGGAGAACATGCAAATTCCACACAGGCAGTTCTGCAAGGTCAGAATTGAATTGAACTTGGGTCCCTGATGCTGTGAGGCAGCAGTGCTAACCTCTGTGCCATTCAATTCACATCTTCACACAAGTCAAAATAATCCACCACTGATCCAAGTTTATATCCCAAGATCAACTTGAAGGCATCATAATCTAGATAAACAGAACAACTGGCCAGATCACTATCTCTTTCTGAACAGTGGGAATTGATATTGTATTTAATGATAAGCAGACTGCATACCCATTACAAATGATGGACATATTATGCAAATCAAACTATATGCTGTATTCCTTAAATCCTACCATTTACTTGCAGAAGTGCAACAGGATGCCTATGGAGCCAGCAATGTTAAAGTCGTCTGAGGGACGTAAAACGTCAGACGGTCTCTACTGCTATAGATTCAATCAATATGATGGGAACCAGCATTTCAATAGTGAACTACAATACTTACAGTCCTTATTTATAACCTACTTGTACCACAGCAAATCATTGCAGCAAGATTAGAATGAGTGCTCTATCTGTGTAGTCAATGGAACTGTTACCCATCTAAAATACGTAAGGCCCAAAAATGTGTTGCAGTTATACAGGGCCTGAGTGACACCATACAAAGAACAAAGAACAAAGAACAAAACAGCATGGGAAACAGTCCCTTCGGCCCAACGAGCCTGCGCCGCCACCCCGATGTTCCCACCTCTACCCGCAATCCCTGTCAATCATACATCTATGGATTAAAAACCAAATTTGAGACAATTTAGGAGAATGTGTTTTGCCAATTAGCCTAAGAACACATCTTTGGGATGTGACAGGAAACTGGAGCGCCCGGAGAAAGCCCACGAAAGCACGGGGAGAATGCGCAAACTCCCACAGACACAGGCCCAAATCCATGTATCTGCACACCCAGCAATAGTTACTGAGCTGTCATGTTGCCCATCAAATGGTCCAGGTCAAGTGTACACTAACGACGTGAAGCACTAGGATACTCTCGAAAAAAAATCCAAGAGCAGCCCTCTCACGACCCATCGCGTGTATGTCCCTCGTTAGACAACAAGGTGGACCAAAGCATCTCTAGGATAAAAACAAGTACATCAATATCATCATCTATTTACACACTTCCCAGAGACTCCCAAGGCTCATGATCCCTATTTTAAATTAGTTTTCTATACCCCTCCATTCCCATTCTGTTCATGTGCCCATCTAAGTATTTCTTAAATAACTCCAGAGTACCTGCCTCCACCACTTTACTTGGCAGCGCATTCCATACCCCCACCACTTTCTGTGTGAAAAAACTCCCTCTACCATCCAAATTATACCTTACCCCCCTCACCCTAAGCCCGTGACCCCTCGTGCTATTGGAGTCCATTCTAGGAAAAAGCTTAACCTTGTTTACTCCATCTATACTCCTCATAATCTTGTACACCACTATTAGGTCTCCTCTAAGTCTACGTCTTTCTAAAGAAAACAGCCCCAATTTGCCTAACCTCTCCTCGTAACTCAGACCTTCCATACCAGGCAGCATCCTGGTAAACCTCCTCTGCACTCTCTCCAGAGTCTCCACATCCTTCCAGTAGTAAGGCGACCAGAACTGGACACAGTATTTCAAATGAGATCTAACCAACGTTTTATACAGCTGCAACATTAAAGGCCAGCTCTTGTACTCTATACCCCTTCCTATAAAGGCTAACATACCATATGCTTTCTTCACAACCTTCTCCACCTGCTCTGCCATATACCCTGAGTATTCTGTGCAGGTTTGGTCTCCTAGTCTGAGGAAGGATATTTTTGTCATTGAGGGAGTCCAGCAAGGTTTACCAGATCAATGCCCAGAATGACAGGAGTGACATATGAAGAGATGCCATATCGACTGGGCATGTACTCAATGGAATTTAGAAGAATGAGTGGGATCTCATAGAAACATACAAAATCCTGATGGGACTGGACAGGCTAGATGCAGGAAGAATATTCCCAATTTTGGGGAAGTCCAGATCGAGAGGTTACAGTCTAAGAGTAAAGGGTAACCTCTCAGACCAAGATGAGGAAAATCTCCTTCACCCAGAATACCTGCGGAATTTTCCAGTGGCTGTTGGGGCCAGTTTGTTAGATATGTTCAAGAGAGAGCTGTACATGGCCCTCTCAGATGAAGGGATCAAGAGGTATGGAGAGAAAGCGGGATCAGGATGTTAGAAGTGCATGATCAGCCATGATCATATTGGGTGATAGTACAGGCTCGGAGGGCTGACTAGCCTTCTCCTCCACTTATTTTCTATGTTTCCATGTCTCTAAAAATTGAAACTGAGCTATAGTCAGGGACAGATGTCATGGGCAGGCGGAAATCCTATTTCCAGAGGATGTACTCCTGTTGTGATTGAAAGGGTTGGCCCACAGCAGATTGGGTTCATAAATTTGTAGATGATAAATCCATTTTGAAGAACTAAATTAGCTCTGCCAATGGTAGTCACTTCTCTTGGCTCCAGTATTTTTGATAGGGCTTTGGATTCAGTCAGCATTGCAACAGCATGATGGCGCAGTGGTTAGCATTGCTGCCCCAAAGCTCTAAGGGCCTGGGTTCGATTCCTGGCTTGGGCCACAATCTGTGTGGAGTTTGCATGTCCTCTCCATGTCCACGTGGGTTTCCTCTGGTACTCTGGTTTCCTTCCACAGTCTAAAGGTGTACAGCTTAGGTTGATTGGCCATGCTAACTTGCTCCTTAATGTCCCACAATGTGTATGTTAGAGGGATTAGCAGGATAAATATGTGGGGCTTTGGGGAAATGGCCTGGCTGGAATTGTTGTCAGTGCAGGCTTGATGAGCAAAATGGCCTCCTCCTGCATGTGGGTTTAGAGTCATAGCCATAGAGGTTTACAGAATGGAAACAGGCCCTTCAACCCAGCTTGTCCATGTTGTCCCTTTTTAACTCATAGGCTAGTCCCAATTCTAGATGCTCACCCCCTCTGCAATGGGATGTCAAAGCTTTTCACTGGTATTATGAGCTCCCGGATAATATTCCTCTTTGGCCTACATCCTTCTGTACCCACCTTATCCATGTAATTGACTAAATGCTATTCAAAAGACAAAATTGAACCTGCCTCTACCACAATCTCTGGCAGTTCTAGACACTTACCATCCTCTGTGTGAAAAAAATTGCCCCTCTGGGCACTTTAGTATCCCTCTTCTCTCACCTTAAAACTGTGCCCTCTAGTTTTAGACGCACCTACCTTTGGAAGAAGATATTGATTATCTGGCTGATCTATGCCCCTCATTATTTTATAAGCCACATAATATCACTCCTAAGCATCCTACGCTCCAGAGAAAAAAGTCCCAGTCTATTCTGTCTCTCCTTATAACTCAAACCATCAAGTCCTGGTAGTATCCTAGTAAATCTTTTACTCACTCTTTCAAGTTTAATAATGTCCTTTCTATAATAGGGTGACCAGAACTGTACACAGTATTCCAAATGTGGTCTTACCAATGTCCTGTACAACTTCAACAAGACATCCCAACTGCTGTATTCAATGTCCTGATTAATGAAGCCAAGCATGCTGAATGCCTTCTTCACCACCCTGTTCATCTGTGACTCTATTTTCAAGCAGCTATGAACCTGTAACCCTAGATCTTTTTATTCTATAATTCTCTCCAATGCTCTACCATTGGTTCAATCTATCAAAATGCATCATTTCACATTTAATTAAATTAAACTCCATCCGCTATTCGTCAGCCCACTGGCCCAATTGATCAAGATCCCATTGTAATCCTCGATAGCCTTCTTCACTGTCCACTATGCCACCAACCTTGGTGTCATCTGGAAACTTACTAACCATGCCTACTAAATTTTTATCCAAACATTAATATAAATGACAAATAACAGTGGACCCAGCACTGATTCCTGAGGTACACCGCTGGTTACAGGCCTCCAGTTTGAAAAACAACACTCTACAATCACGCTCTATCTTCTGTCATCAAGCCAATTTTGTATCCATTTGGTTACTTCACCCTGGATCCTGTGAGATTTAACCTTATGCAACAACTTACTATTTGTCAAAGGCCTTGCTGAAGTTCATGTCAGCAACATTAGCCACACTTTCCTCATCTATCTTCTCGGCTATCCTTCAAAAACCTTAATCAAATTTGTAAGGCATAAGTTCCAATCACAAAGCTGTGCTGACTGTCCCTAATCAGTCCTTGTGTCTTTAAATGTCTGTACATCCTGTCTCTTAAAGTACCTTCCAACAACTTACCCATTTCAGATGTGAGGCTTACCGGCCTGTAGTTCCCAGGCTTTTCCCTGCAGCCCTTCTTAAACAAAAGCACAGCATTCACCACCCTCCAATTTTCAGGCACTTCACATGTGACCATTGAAAGTTCAACTATCTCTGCTATGGGACCCATAATTTCCTCCCTAGTCTGTCCTGGGATACACTTCATCGTGCCCCAGGGATTTATCTATTTTGATGTACTTTAAGGTTTGTAGCACATTCTTCTCTGCGATATGTACACTCTTCAAGACATCACTATTTATTTCCACAAATTTCCTAACATTCATGCTTTTCTCAATCATGAATACTAATGACAACATTCAGTTAGGACCTCACGCATCTCTTGTGGATCCACACATAGATGACCTTGTTGATCCTTAAGAGATTCTATTCTCTCCCTATGAATTAACACTCCAATTGTAGCATCAGTATAAATTGAAACTGTAACAGCTATAGTTAGAGGCACACTTGCTTTGTACCAATTCAACAGGGAGATGTTAACACTTCACACATTTGTTAGGCATACATTTTTTACAATGAAATAAACCAGCTCTTCAGATTGAAGCAAGAAGCTGCTACATATATACTATGTCCAGCTTAGCTCAATAACCTATTTGCTTTAAATCAGAGACATCATTTGAACATTAAAGTCAAGGAGACACAGATTGCCTTTATCACCTGCTGCGTCCTTTCAGGAAATTTTGTTTTTTATTTCAGAGTTCTAACATTTAGATCCCTTCCGGTCTGATTCTAGATGCTCAGCCCCTTTGCAATGGGATGTCAAAGCTTTTCGCTAGTATTATGAGCTCTCTGATAATATTCCCTTTTCTTTCTGAGTGGAATTAGCAATGATAGGGAAAAGCCACTGTGACGGTGCAAACAGCTGATGTCATGTAGTCGCCAGACATCTTTAGCTCTTATCATTCAAACAAGACAATGACACACCAGAAAAAGCAGGGAGCCAGCAGTAAATAGAGTAGGCTCCAAAGTGGCTGCAGAGTCAAGTGTAGAACTAAAGGTAATATGGGTCTGCTGCAAACACAGTTCTGTCCCCCTGACTGAAGGAAAATAGTAAATTGGTTGAAAGTTGCGATAAGTCTAAATCCATAGGTTTTCAGCCTTCCACTTTGTTTCTGAGAAGCACTTTTGATAAATTCACCAGTTGCAACTGCTAACGTAAAAATACTTTTAACTGCAAATATTTAAAGTTAAAATAAATGTACATACATTGATATACACATTTAAGTTTAAGTATTATTGCCGCAGTAGGTTTACTGTAATGAAGTCACTGTTGAAATCTCCTAGTCACCAAACTACAATGCCTGTTCAGGTATACTGAGGGAGAATTTATTATAGCCAATGATAAATGCACACGTCTTTCAGACTGTGGAAGGAAACTGGTGCACCCAGAATAAACCCACGCAGACACAGGGAGAACGTGCAGATTCTACACTCGATGTAGAGATGCTGGGGTTGGACTGGGGTAAACACAATAAGAAGTCTGACAACACCAGGTTTAAGTCCAATCGATTTATTTGATAGTAAACTCACAAGATTTTGAGGTTCTCCTGTTCATCAGGTGACCTGATAAAGAGGACAACCTTGAAAGTTTGTGACTTCAGACTCCACACAGACAGTGACCCAAGCCAGGAATTGAACCCAAGTCTCTGCAGCAGTGCTACCTCTATCTAAGTACACGTATCCTGGACAAAGGGATCCCAAGATCTGCTTGGGAAAACCTGTAAAAATAACATTGTATTTATGAATACTTTCATGTGATCATTTTCATACGTTAAAAATATAAAGCCATTCTCAGTGTTTGGTGCTGCTGAAGGTGCATGTTTATGGGACAAAATTTGCTTCAAAAGCCAAAGCAAATCAGCACATTAAAATTAAAATCTGTTAGTTATAATGGCGACCAATACGAGACACAATTTTAAGTCTGTAACTTTACCTCCAGATTTAGGTGACAGTGATTAATCTACTAAAGTACAACTCATGATAGTAGTTGACCCTTTTAATTAGTTTCTAGCTTTGTAATCATTCCCTGTATTGTGTTCTGGATTCACCCAGAACGCTTATTCCCAACAATGTTTGCACTTCGTTTTCACCTAAATTAGAATTTTCTGGGAATGGAGTTTTAACAGCATATTGAGCCTGGGTATAACAAAGGCTTTGAGATTGATAGAAAATTTCTCCATCATTGACCTGAAAAGAAAGAGACGACCTTGTCTGTGGTGTGTGATTTATAACATGATAGGAGAAGGCCTTCTGTTTAAAAAAGGAGTCTCCTGAATTTTGAAGTGTACTTGAGCGGTTTACAGCGTCATCAATACTTTTTAGTATGCAGAACACAGACCGGAAGCAGGCATTAAACCTCGTTATCACTGTAAATGCACATCCTTTATCAGCAGCCCTTGAAATATTTAAGCAGAACTTCCTTTTGAAGATTATTGTGCTGTTAAAATTTCTGGTACGATAGCTGTATCAGAAAGAATGTATTAAACTTAGATCCATCATTACAGCAGATAAGCAAGTCAGGGTGATTGGGAGTGTACGATTTAGGATTTTAACTGAGTCCATTGGATTCATTTTAAACACAAGCAGGTTTCAGAATTAGATTCTGCCACAAAATGTCTTTTTTTAACCCCAGGATTTATTTAAGTATCATCAATCCACCTTCTGGGCCTGACCAGATGACAGGAATGGGGTTTCAGAATGGTACCTGTGAAGATAATGGGAGTGAAGGGCAGAGGAGGCCATGACTTTCCTCGTGGAGCCTGGAG
The DNA here is from genome assembly GCA_024679065.1 of Sphyrna mokarran. Taxonomy (NCBI): domain Eukaryota; kingdom Metazoa; phylum Chordata; class Chondrichthyes; order Carcharhiniformes; family Carcharhinidae; genus Sphyrna; species Sphyrna mokarran. Next base: position 116,143,424 of record JAGIQG010000003.1, read on the forward strand.
AAATATAGAAATTAGAATCAGGAATAGGCCATTAGGCCCTTTGAGCCTGTTCCGCCATTCATTTTGATTGTGGTTGATCATTGAATTCAATATCCTGATCCCTCTTTCTCTTCGTATTCCTCGCTCCCTTTAGCCCCAAGGGCCATATCAATTACTTCTTGAAATCAGACAACGTTTTGGCCTCAATGAGATTGTGTGGTAGTGAATTCCACTGATTCACCATCCTGTGGATGAAGAAATTACTCCTCACCTTAGTTCTGAAAGGTTTACCCCTTATCCTCAAACTATGACCCCAGTTCTGGACTCCCCCACCAGTGGAGAAATTCTTAAACTACTTGGTCTAACCTTGTTAGAATTTTATAAATTTCTACAAGATCTCCTCTCACTCTTCAAACTGCTGTGAATATAATCTAACTGACCCAGTCCCTCTTTATATGGCAGACCTGCCATCCCAGGAATCAGCCTGGTAAAGCTTTGCTGTACTCCCTCTATAACAAGAACATGCTTCCTCAGATAAGGACACCAAAACTGCACACAGTATTCCAGATATGGCCCCACCAACGTCCTATACAATTGCAGCAAAACATCTGTTCATGGCTCCACACAAAAAAGTTTTACACTTAACTTGAAGGGGCCCTTTCTGTCTATAAACCTGTCCGCTCCATTCCAAATTGGGTGTAGTCAGGTTTCTATTGATGTAGAAGAAAGCTATCCTCTAATTAGCTTATCACTGCATTTTCAAAATCCCAACTATCTAGCCTTTGGCCCTCAGGTCACCAAAACATTTTTATTGATTTGCTCAACCGCATCCTCATTCTCCCCTTTCGTCCTAATTCCCAATAAAAGCATTATTCTCTCTCATAATGGCTGTTCCCTCAGTTACAGCCCTCATCTCCTCCGCTGTAAGTCTGAGGGACACAGAATTAAAAGGATATGGCAAACAATTTGTTTAGCCATCTACTGCCAGGTCTGGCTGTGTCACATAAATATACTGAGTCCTGCTCTCGCCTGCAAAATCTGTGAACTATTACAGGGTCAATTCTGAAGTGGAAAGATAACCTATGGCTTATTTTATCTACATAGCAAACCATCTTCTTTGTTTTATGTTGTTGTCTAAGGAAGAGATTCAGATATCTCCCTACAGTGGAAAAGGAAGCCATTCAGCCCATCCAGTCGGTGCTGATAGGACATCCCAACCAAGCCCTATCCCCAAAACCCCATATATTTAGCCACTAATTGCCTTAACCTACACATCTTTGGACACTAAAGAGCAACTTAATATGGCCAATCCACCTGACCCATACACATTTGGAGTGTGGGAAGAAACTGGAGCATCTGGAAACATGGGGAGAATGTGCAAACTCCACATAGGCACCAAAAGCCAGAACTGAATCCAGTAGGGAGCAGGGTGCAGTTAGTGTGCAACATGAGGGATGGATCACATGGACACTCAGAAGGTGGGGGAGTGTGACACTCTAGCCCTTAGTCTTCATGACTTCTGTGAAAATCCAATCCTTGATCTAGGGTTTCAATCACAGACTCTCCTGCGGTGATGTGGAAGGAGTGACAAATTACAAGCTGTCTGAGGTTCTTGCTCAGTAGGGAAACAAGGATCACAGGGAGACAGCAGGAAAACAAGGATGAGAAACTGATCAGCCATGATTGAATGGCAGAGCAGACTTGATGGGCCAAATGGCCTAATTCTGCTCCTATATCTTATGGTCTTATGTGGACCTCATAATCTGAAGTCAGAGTTCAGAGACCGTCCATGGGTACAGCAGGCATGCAGAAGACATAAACATTGGGAGCATGATGTACCCAATATTTTTTGAAACTAAAGATGTGTCCCAGCTGAAAAATTTGGAGAAGATTGCCCTGAAGGAGAAAGGAGTCACCTTCATGTCAGTGAAGGAAGTTCTGCAGAGCCTAGTTGATAATGGAATGGTGGACACTGATCTGAGGGACAAGGACAGTGTGTCCTAGAGAGAATACACACAGCATGGAGTGCAGGCCTGCCTCACAGTCACTGTCCCTGAGTTTAGCTGTCTCTGTATTGGGCTGCAGATGGAATGGTGATGGCAACTGGAAGTAACTGCAGGCTGTAGATGAGAGAAGAGAGGGAATATAAGTTTTCCTTGGCGGGTTCTGTGTACACAGCCTCTGATTTGGAGATGCTTGCGTTAGAATGGGGCAAACACAGTAAGACGTCCCATAACATCAGGTTAAAGTCCAACAGATTTATTTGGTAGCAAACACCATTACTTTCGGGGCTCTGCCCTTTCCTCAGGTGAGCGGGGAGTTCTGATCACAAACAGGACATATAAAGGCACACACTCAGTTTATAGAATACTGATTAGAATGCAAGTCTTTCCAGCTAATCAAATCTTAAAGGTACAGACAATGTGAGAGAAGATAGCATTAAGCATGGGTTAAGGAAATGTGTATTGTCTCCAGACAGGATGGTAAGTGAGATGTTGCAAGCCCAGGCAAGTCATGGGAATTACAAATAATGTGATATGAGCCCAAGATCCGGTTGAGGCCATTTTCATGCATGCTGGACTTGGCTATCAGTCTCTGCTCAGCGACTCTGCGCTGTCATGTGTTGTGAAGGCCACCTTGGAGAACACTTACCTGAAAATCAGAGACTGAATGGCCATGATCGCCTCTAGACTGGGGGGATAGGAGAGCACGTGAGGTATGGGCACTTTGCTGCTGATGGCCTGGGGAGGAGAGGGGTGGGTTAGCAACAAACTATGGGAAACTGGAGAATAACAGTTCTACCTGCACATTGTGAGGTTTGAGATATATATCTGGCACATGGACAGTGAGAGAGGGAGCATTATGTTCTATTTGGAAAGAGGAGTGAGGAACAACCATTTAGCTGCATCGTGGTAACAGCGTTGGCTCAAGATGAAAGTAACAATGAATCTGATTTAGAGGTGTCTGAGGCAGTGTGGGAGGAGCTCACTGCAGGGCATAGGGGCCACCCTCTGACTTCTTGGTGCTGCAAGAGTAAACAGAAGTCAGCATTGTTGGAAAGGACAAAGACCTCCCCTGGTGAGGAAGCTACTGAGATGTATCGATCTGTTATTTATCAAGAATGTATCTAGCTTAGCCTTAAAAAATATTCAAACATTTTTGTTCTGCTGCCTTTTCAAGAAGAGAGTTTCAAAGAGTCACGATCATCTGAGTAGGAACATTTCGTCTCATCTCCGCCTTAAGTGGGCGACTCTTTATTTTCAAATTATAACCCCTAGTTCTATATTCTCCCACAAGAGAAAACATTCTCACCACATTAATCCCATCAAGGCCCCTCAAGGTCTTATAAACTTCAATCATAACTCTTTTTTTAATATGTCCAGTGGATGCAAGCCTAGCTTGACCAACCTTTTGTCATATGACAACCTATCTATTCCAAGTACTAGTCTGGTAAGCCTTCTCTGAACTGCTTCCAACACACTTATATCCTTCCTTAAATAAGGTGACCATGCTGTATACAATATTCCAAATGTGGTTTCACAACTGAAGCATAATCTCCCTACTTTTGTATCCAATTCCCCTCACAACAAATGATAACACTCTGTTAGCTTTCCTAATTACTTGCTGTATTTGCATATTAACATTTTGTGATTTGTGTAAAATTGTCTATTTAATCCAAAGATGTGCAGGTTAGGTTCATTAGCCATGTTAAATTGAATCTAATGTCAGGGGATTAGTAGGGTAAATATGTTTGGTTACAGGAATATTGCCTGGGAGGGATTGTGGTTGGTGGAGACTTGATGGATCAAATGGCCTCCCTCTGCACTTCCTCTGAAGGGATTCTATATACCAGGGCGCCCAGATCCCTCTGCACCTCACAGCTCTGTAACCTCTCATAATATGCTTCATTTTTATTCTTCCTGCCAAAATGAACAATTTTACATTTTCTCATATTATACTCCATTTGCCAGATCTTTGCCCACTCTCTTAAACTATTTATATTTTTGTAGTTCTCTTCACAACTTACTTACTTACCTATCTTTGCATCATCACCAAATTTGGCAACAATCTCTTCATTTCCTTCACCCAAGTCATTTAATATGAATTCTTTAAGTTGTGGTCCCAGGACTGGTCCCTGTGACATACCACTGGTTACATCTTGTCAACCTGAAAAAGACTCATTTATACTTACTCTCTGTTTCTGTTAGCAATCCAATCTTTTATCCATTTCTTATCCAATATGTTACCCCCTATAACATGAGCTTTTATTTTCTGCAATAACCTTATCAAATGTCTTCTGAAAATCTAAGTACAATACATCCATTTGTTCCCCTTTATCCACAGCACAAGTTACTTCTTCGAAAAGTTCTGATAAGTTGGTTAAGCATGCTTTCCCTTAATGTATTCCTTGACACATAGCCTTCCAGAAGATATATCTGGGATCAGCCCTTGGAAGCATTATTGTTAATCTTCACCTTGGTATGACTTTTCTATTTCACTGATGGCTTTTTTGCGGAGATTCGAGACTAATGTTTTATATGTCACTTAGTACATCCTAGGAGCTGTACTAAGTGACAGCTAATCAAATCTTAAAGGTACAGACAATGTGAGAGGAGATAGCATTAAGCATAGGTTAAGGAAATGTGTATTGTCTCCAGACAAAAGCTCCTAGGATGTACTAAGTGACATATAAAACATTAGCCTCGAATCTCCGCAAAAAAGCCATCAATGAAATAGAAAAGTCATACCAAGGTGAAGATTAACAATAATGCTTCCAAGGGCTGATCCCAGATATATCTTCTGGAAGGCTATGTGTCAAGGAATACATTAAGGGAAAGCATGCTTAACCAACTTATCAGAACTTTTCGAGGAAGTAACTTGTGCTGTGGATAAAGGGGAACAAACGGATGTACTGTACTTAGATTTTCAGAAGACATTTGATAAGGTTATTGCAGAAATTTATCTTCTGATCAAATCCATCCGATCAGCTCCCTTGCCAAATCCTTCCCTTCCACCAGCCCAAACCTCTTCTAAAGCTCTTTCTTGCCCTGAATGTGTTCTTATCATACCTCCTCTCACACCATCTCTGAGCTCACCTTGTCCATGAGATCCATCTCCTGCTTACTTGAACGTATTCCCAATGAAACATTCACCATTCAACTCCTGGTCTCCATGTGGACAAATATTATGAACAATCTCTCTCTTCAGGAGATCATTTGCTTACTTATGCCTTTATTACCTCTGGGTTTGACTATTCTAATAACAGTAAGAAGTCTCACAACACCAGGTTAAAGTCCAAGAGGTTTATTTGATAGTAAATTTGATAGTTTTTGGGGTGGTGTTGTGATACTTCTTACTGGTGTTTACCCCAGTCCAACACTGGCGTCTCCACATTATATTCTAATAACCACATACATGGCTGGCCTGCCACAATCTACCTGCTACAATCTTGAGGTCATCCAAAACTCTGCTGCTCATGTCCATTCACTATCCCCTTACTGTCATTGATCTGCATTGGTTCCAAATCAAGAGAAGTATCTTCATTTTCAAATTCTAATCCTTGTTTTCAAAGCCTCCACAGCCTCCCTGGTTATCTTTGTAATTGCTTTTGCTCTGATAATTTAAGTTAACAGACTCATCTAATTCTAGCCTTCTATGCATCCCTGATTTTTATCGTCTACATTGGTGGACTCTGATGTTCCTCCCATACATCTTTCTTCTTTCTACTTTTCTAGCTCCTATTGACCTTCGGCTAGGTATACTCAGGCCTCAGCCCCACCAACACTTCTAATTTCTCAGGAGGCTAAAGAAATTCCTCCATTATGACTCTCATTAAAACCTACTTTTTTGACCAAGTGTTTGGTCATCTGATTTAATGGCTAGAATGTTACCACCTTCACGCCAGATCCCGTTCTGTGAATGGAGATTTGGCCAACTTCTCTGACCACGCAGCAGCAGGAGCGTGGCATGGACAGCTAGTAAGATCACATCCCAATATCTCCATATGCAGTTTAGTGCCATATTGGCAGGAATTCTCTGGCTGTTCATGGGTAGGATTCGATGGTCCCACCAGCAGTATAACCTCGCCTGTAGATTTCACGGGGACATGACGTGACATCAATGGAAAATCCCATTGAGTGCAGCAGGACCAGAGAATCCCACTGCTGGCAAAAGGCACCTGCCTTCCACTGTTGGAAAACATATGGCCAAGAACCTCACCCACTGTGTTTCATAATGTGTGCCAATGTAACACCTTGGGATGTTTGATTATATTAAAGGAGCCATATAAATCTAGCCCAGTTCAACGTCAGCAACTCTACCTCATATAAATGTAAGTTATGGCATGTTAAAGTTGTAATAGGATGTCAATTTCCATAAATTCCCTTTTGCTCTACATGTGCAGTTCACTCACCTGTGGAATCGTTCAGGTTAAAATTGGAAATAGCCTTTAAAAATCAACTTCCAAGCTGGTGGTCAATCTACCTGATTTGATCTGCTCTCTCAATTCCTGCCGAGCAGCAAAGCTTAAAATCAGCCCCTAGAATGGTATTTGGTTCATATCCACTCAGGCCTCAGGCCCACCAACGCCTCTACTGTCTCAGGAGACTAAAGAAATTTGGCACGTCAGCTACGACTCTCACCCGTTTTTACAAATGGACCATAGAAAGCATTCTTTTTGATTGCATCTCAGTTTGGTAGGCTCCTGTTCTGACCAAGACTGCGAGAAACTGTAAAGAGTTGCAAACAGAGAACATAGAACATTACAGCGGCCCTTGATGTTGCGCTGAGCAGTGGAACCAATCTAATAACTCTTTAACCTAAACTATTCCAATATTATCCATATGTCTATCCAACGATTATTTGAACGCCTTTAAAGTTGGCGAGTCCACTACTGCTGCAGGCAGGGCATTCCACACCCTTTTTACCCTCCGAGTAAAGAACCTACCTCGGACATCTGTCCTATATTTATCACCCCTCAATTTAAAGCTATGTTTCTTTGTGTTAGCCATCACCATTCAAGGAAAAAGGCTCTCACTGTCCACCCTATCTAATCCTCTGATCATCTTGTATGCCTCAATTAAATCACCTAGCCCAATCCATCACACAAACCAGCCTCCCATCCATTGACACAATCTACACTTCCCACTGCCTTGGCAAAGCAGCCAGCATAAGCAAATATCCCAGACATAATCTCTTCCGTCTTCTTCTGTCAGGACAAAAGTACCGAAGTCTGAGATCACATATTAACCAAGTCAAGAACAGCTTCTCCCCCACTGCTGTCAAACTTTTGAATGGACCTACCTTATATTAAGTTGATCTTTCTCTGCATCCTAGCTATGACTGGAACTCTACATTCTGCACTTTCTCCTTCTCTTCTCTATGAACAGCATATTTTGTTCTGTATAGCGTGCAAGAAACAATACTTTCCATTGTCTCTCAATACATGTGATAATAATAAATCGAATCAAATCAAAAAATATTTGAGAACTGTAGTTTATCTTAATTGTTGGATGGAAAACAAACTGATTTGATCAGGCTTCTGCTGCAAAATTGTTTTAAAATGCTGCATTTGGTTTGGTGTGGCCACAACTGAGACCTTCCAACATGTAAAATGTTTGGTTGTTGGGTGGGAGTAATCACAGCTTTCACTATTCTTGAAGCATGCCTGAAAAGATGCTTTTTGAAAAATTGTCTGTACTTCTAACCGGAGGTTTCTGCGTGTTTGCTACCAATAAAGTATGGAAAGCAGTAATTAAATGTGAGCACATTTTTCAGACCATGAAAGTCAAGGAATTCTTCAGTAAGAAACAGAAGTGGTGAAGGAAGCAACATTTCTAATCTATTACCTCTGGTGCAATATGATTTGTGAAAATGCGGCTACTGGTTGTTTGGTTTGCATTAAACGGGCATATGTGCTGAATTAAAAATTGTTTACTCTGATGTTACAATGGAGTGAACACTTTTCCCAGAGAAATGATGTAAAACATCTTCAATCCAGGCTGAATGACTTCAGAAACCAGGGATGGGATTGTCCATGCAATCTGTCGCATGTTTTGCAGTGGCAGTGGTGGCTTGCTGTTGGCTGGAGGCAGGATCTTCTGATCCCACCATTGTCTATGGGGTTTCCTATTGAATGACACCCGCTCCCCCCAACCACACCATGCCATCGGGAAACCTGAGGCGGGGAAGCATCGTTGGCGGAATTGGAATATCCCAGCAGCATGAATGGACAGAAAGTTCTGAGCCAGAACTATTCGTATTTATCGATAGGATTGCTGTCAAGGACAAGATTTATTGTCATCCATAATTACTCTTGTGAAGATGATGGTGAGCTTTTCAATCATTATCAGACACAAGGTATAGATAAATCTAGCGCATTGTGGAGGAAGAAGTTCCAGGATTTTGACCCAGTGAGGCCAATCAATCCAACTCACATATCTTTGAAATGTGGGAAGAAACTGGAGCATCCGAGGAAATGCATGCAGACACAGAGTGAATGTGCAAACTCCATACAGTCACCCAAGGCTAGAATTGAACCCAGATGCTTGGCGCCGTGATGCAGCAGTGCCAATCATTGTGCCACCCTTAAAAGACATTAGTAAACCAGATGGGTTTTTCTGACAATAGTCATCAATAGATTCTTAATTCCACCACTTACCATGGTGGGATTCAAACACAGGTCCCCAGATCATTAGCTGAATTTCTCAATTAATAGTCTAGCAATAACACCATTTAGCCATCACATCCCTTGTGAAAATACCAGATGTAAATACTATTTTGTATTCACAGTGTGCACTATGCTCAAGCCTGTCTGGGTACTCAGCTTTCCTGTATATATCACATATCAAGTCCAATCAATATTCACAACTTTGCTTCTTTTTCATAAATTATAAAATTTGTTTTCCTGTATCTGTTCCTTTAAAGCCTGTGCACTTTCCAACATTAATTCTCAAATCCCTGTAAGGTTTTGCTGTTAAAGGGGATAAAACTGATTTTACCATTGGTTAAATGACTAGGTTTTGGCGTGACAAGTTGAATGAAGGGCAAGCCAATAATGTCACAGAGAGGGGAAAAAGGGACAGGCAACTGTCCTCAATCCTTGTGCAACTACTTTCACAGCCTTTCAATGTGATTGGTTAAGGTTGTTAAGACTACCTTAACCAATCACATGAAAGGCTGTGAAAGTAGTTGCACAAGGATTGAGAATGAACTGTGAAGGGAAATGGTTGGATGCAATGTCACATTGGGTATAGCAAGAGAAATAAAGAAAAAGGAAGATAGATTGGGTTACAAGAGAGACATAAAAAGATTGAAAGGAAAAGTTGAAAGAATTTAAATTTGCTACCTTAAGAATCTCCAAAAACAATTAAAATCTCAAAGAATAAGACTCCATACTAGTTGGAGTTAATTTTCAGTCCAAGGTCGGCTGTTTGCCAGTAATTAAAACATGTCATGTTGTTATAAGAATATATAGCCTGAAATGGTTGAGGCTTAGCTTTATGTGGTGAATTTGCTTTGTACAATACACAATACAGTAGGTTCATGTTGCTCAGTGTATTTCAATAATAAAGCCAACAGCAAGGTGCCATCTTTGCAAAGCTAAAATTGCAGCAGTAAAATTAAGAGGAGGCGATCTTACCAAAAATGTTCAAAGTTCCGAACGAGCATGAGAATGAGAGGGAATGACATCGATTTTTGTGGCAAACTCCCAGTTGCAATTGTACGGCAGTTATAAAACAATGCTAGAGTGCCTTTCCAAACAGTAGGAAGTAGGGCAGAGCCTAATCTCATCAGGAAGCCAGCTGCTGTGCTGCAGGGGTGCCATTGCGCAGGCACCCCAATCTCCCAATATATTGTGTACGCACAGTCTATACTGTGTACTAAGAGACCTCCTGTCACTCCCTCCACCACCCTCTACAGACATCATCCCAGCCCCACCAATCACCACGTCTGAACATCATTCCCCTACACCGCCATCCCAACCCCACCCTGCCCTGATCACCATACAGTTGGCCCCTGCCTGAAGTTGCAGTAGTCATTACCCGTACATAATGTTGAGTGCCATGAGCCTGGCTGTTATTTTTACAGGAAAATCCAACTCAATGCATTTTCCCATTAATGAATGGATTCAATTATACAGTAAGAATTTAGCAACACCAATTATTAATCCAACCGATTTATTTGATAGTAAAAAAGCGAGCTTTCAACACTCCCGTGTCTTCATCAGGCAAGTGCAGTGTTCTGGTCTGCAATAGCACACATCAGCACAGACAGTCAGAGATTGCTGATTAGAATGCGAATCCTTACATCTAACCTGCTATTCAAGTGTTAAAGTGGCTAACAATGTGTGTGAAGGGGATCCTGAGCATTGTTAGAGAATTGTGTATTTTCTCCAGACAGCACAGTAAGTGAGGTTTTTTGCTAACCCAGGCAAGTTACGGGGGTTACAGATAGTGTGTCATGAAGCCAAGATCCCTGTTAAGACCGTCCTCATGTGTGCGGAGCTTGGCTATCAGTCTCTGTTCAGCGACTCTGCGCTGTCGTGTATCACGAAAGCCCCCTTGAAGAACATTTACCCGCAGGTCGGAGGCCGAATGCCCATGACTGCTGAAGTGTTCGCCCACAGGAAGGGAACTGTTTTGCCTGGTGATTGTTGAGCGATGCTCATTCATCCGCTGTCGTAGTGTTTGCATGGTCTCCCCAATATACCATGCTTCGGGACATCCTTTCTTGCAACGTATTAGGTAGACAACGTTGGCCGAGTTGCAAGAGTATGTACCGTGTACCTGGTGAATGGTATCCTCACGTTTGATGATGTCGTCCATGTCTATGATCTGGCATGTCTTGCAGAGGTTGCTGTGGCAGGGTTGTGTGGTATTGTGGTCACTGTTCTCCTGAAGGTTGGGTAGTTTGCTGCGAACAATGATCTGTTTGAGGTTGTGCGGTTGTCTGAAAGCAAGAAGTGGGGGGGTGGGGATGGCCCTAGCGAGATGTTCATCGTCATCAATGATATGTTGAAGACTCCGGAGAAGATGTCGTAGCTTCTCCACTCCGGGGAAGTACTGGACAACAAAGGGTACTCTGTCCACCGTGTCCCGTGTTCGTCTTCTGAGGAGATCAGTGCGGTTTATCGTTGTGGCACGTTGGAACTGTCGATCGATGAGTCGAGCGCCATATCCTGTTCTCACGAGTGCATCCTTCAGTGTCTGGAGGTGTCTGTCACGATCCTCCTCATCTGAGCAAATTCTGTGTATACGGAGGGCTTGTCCATAGGGAATGGCTTCTTTAACGTGTCTAGGGTGGAAGCTGGAGAAGTGGAGCATTGTGAGGTTGTCTGTCGGTTTGCGGTACAGTGAGGTGCTGAGGTGACCGTCCTTGATGGAGATGCGTGTGTCCAAGAATGCAACTGATTCTGGAGAATAGTCCATGGTGAGTCTGATGGTGGGATGGAACTTGTTGATATCATCATACAGTTGTTTCAATGATTGTTCACCATGAGTCCAAAGGAAAAAGATGTCATCAATGTATCTAGTATATAACCTTGGTTGGAGATCTTGTGTGGTGAAGAAGTCTTGTTCGAACCTGTGCATGAAGATGTTGGCATACTGAGGTGCGAATTTGGTCCCCATGGCTGTTCCGTGTGTCTGGATGAAAAGCTGATTGTTGAAGGTGAAGACATTGTGGTCCAAGATGAAGCGGATGAGTTGTAAAATTGCATCTGGAAACTGGCAGTTGTTGGCATTGAGTACTGAGGCAGTTGCAGCAATACCATCGTCGTGGGGGATGTTGGTGTAGAGCGCCGAGACATCCATTGTGACAAGGAGTGTCCCTGGTTCAACTGCTCCATGTGTGCTGAGTTTCTGCAGGAAGTCCGTAGTGTCAAGACAAAAGCTGGGGGTTCTTTGTACGATGGGTTTCAGGATGCCCTCGATATAGCCGGAGAGGTTCTCACACAGGGTCCCATTGCCAGATACGATGGGACGGCCGGGTATGTTTGCCTTGTGTATCTTTGGGAGGCAGTAGAGATCTCCAATGCGGGGAATACATGGAATGAGAGCCCGGAGGGTGTTCTGAAGATCTGGATCAAGGGTTTCGATCAGAGTGTTGAGTTGACGAGTGTGTTCTTTGGTCGGATCTCTGGTAACTGTCTGTAGTGTTTCTCATTGTTTAGTTGTCGGTACACTTCTTCACAGTAGTCCGTTCTGTTCAGTATGACGGTGGCGCCTCCTTTGTCTGCTGGTTTGATGACAATGTTGCGGTTGGTCTTAAGAGCACGGATAGCCCTGCTTTGTGCTTGGGTGATGTTCGGGATTGTCTCGTAAGTGCGGTTGATGATGGCTTGGGCATATATGTCCAGTCGGGGGCAGCGGCCTTCCGGAGGAGTCCAATTGGATTCATTCCTCTTCGGTTGCTGCACTGCAGCTCCTTCTGTCTGGTTCATTAACTATCTCATTGAGTCTGCTATTGGCCTCTTGGGGTTTGTGGAAGAACTCACGCAGCCTCATTCGCCTGATGAATTCCTCTGTGTCCGCTGCAAGACTGATGGAGTCCATTTTGGTGGTGGGACGGAAATTGAGCCCTCGGCTGAGAACTTCGATTTCCTCCGATTGAAGTGTGTAGTCTGACAGGTTAACAATGGACCTCCCTGCGGTAGTGTTGTTTTCTACTGTGGTGCCAAGGGAGGCTTGGTTGTTGCTGGTGGCGATGCCTAGTTTTTCAAGTTTCCTGTTCTTGGTGTGCATGTAAATGGTGTAGTTTCTTTGTCTCATCTGCTTGGCAAAGTTTCGCAGCTGGTCTGCGTCCTGAGTGCAAGTTGAGAATACGTATTCCATTTTACTTTCCAGGGTGCGGCGTTTGCTATAGAGCTGGTGTATGAGGTGATTGAGGAGTGTGAGAGAGGTGCGACGGCAAAGCTTCTCAGCGTAGTCCGTGTTATAGGTTGACCTGAGTGGGTTCGTGATCTGTAGTCCCTTTGGTATCCTGTCTGCTTTCTTGCATCTCTGTAGAAACTTGATGTCTGTGTCGTTATGTGCAATCCTCTTGGAGATCCTCTCCACTTGGATCCGGCAGTATGCGGTGTCGATAGTAGTCATGATGTAAAGATGCCGGCGTTGGATTGACAACTAAACAATGAGAAACACTACAGACAGTTACCAGCAGATCCGACCAAAGAACACACTCGTCAACTCAACACTCTGATCGAAACCCTTGATCCGGACCTTCAGAACACCCTCCGGGCTCTCATTCCACGTACTCCCCGCATTGGAGATCTCTACTGCCTCCCAAAGATACACAAGGCAAACATACCCGGCCGTCCCATCGTATCGGGCAATGGGACCCTGTGTGAGAACCTCTCCGGCTATATCGAGGGCATCCTGAAACCCATCGTACAAAGAACCCCCAGCTTTTGTCTTGACACTACGGACTTCCTGCAGAAACTCAGCACCACAGGAGCAGTAGAAACAGGGACACTCCTTGTCACAATGGATGTCTCGGCGCTCTACACCAACATCCCCCACGACGATGGTATTGCTGCAACTGCCTCAGTACTCAATGCCAACAACTGCCAGTTTCCAGATGCAATTTTACAACTCATCCGCTTCATCTTGGACCACAATGTCTTCACCTTCAACAATCAGCTTTTCATCCAGACACACGGAACAGCCATGGGGACCAAATTCGCACCTCAGTATGCCAACATCTTCATGCACAGGTTCGAACAAGACTTCTTCACCACACAAGATCTCCAACCAAGGTTATATACTAGATACATTGATGACATCTTTTTCCTTTGGACTCATGGTGAACAATCATTGAAACAACTGTATGATGATATCAACAAGTTCCATCCCACCATCAGACTCACCATGGACTATTCTCCAGAATCAGTTGCATTCTTGGACACACGCATCTCCATCAAGGACGGTCACCTCAGCACCTCACTGTACCGCAAACCGACAGACAACCTCACAATGCTCCACTTCTCCAGCTTCCACCCTAGACACGTTAAAGAAGCCATTCCCTATGGACAAGCCCTCCGTATACACAGAATTTGCTCAGATGAGGAGGATCGTGACAGACACCTCCAGACACTGAAGGATGCACTCGTGAGAACAGGATATGGCGCTCGACTCATCGATCGACAGTTCCAACGTGCCACAACGATAAACCGCACTGATCTCCTCAGAAGACGAACACGGGACACGGTGGACAGAGTACCCTTTGTTGTCCAGTACTTCCCCGGAGCGGAGAAGCTACGACATCTTCTCCGGAGTCTTCAACATATCATTGATGACGATGAACATCTCGCTAGGGCCATCCCCACCCCCCCACTTCTTGCTTTCAGACAACCGCACAACCTCAAACAGATCATTGTTCGCAGCAAACTACCCAACCTTCAGGAGAACAGTGACCACAATACCACACAACCCTGCCACAGCAACCTCTGCAAGACATGCCGGATCATAGACATGGACGACATCATCAAACGTGAGGATACCATTCACCAGGTGCACGGTACATACTCTTGCAACTCGGCCAACGTTGTCTACCTAATACGTTGCAAGAAAGGATGTCCCGAAGCATGGTATATTGGGGAGACCATGCAGACACTACGACAGCGGATGAATGAGCATCGCTCAACAATCACCAGGCAAAACAGTTCCCTTCCTGTGGGCGAACACTTCAGCAGTCATGGGCATTCGGCCTCCGACCTGCGGGTAAATGTTCTTCAAGGGGGCTTTCGTGATACACGACAGCGCAGAGTCGCTGAACAGAGACTGATAGCCAAGCTCCGCACACATGAGGACGGTCTTAACAGGGATCTTGGCTTCATGACACACTATCTGTAACCCCCGTAACTTGCCTGGGTTAGCAAAAAACCTCACTTACTGTGCTGTCTGGAGAAAATACACAATTCTCTAACCAATGCTCAGGATTTCCTTCACACACATTGTTAGCACTTTAACACTTGAATAGCAGGTTAGATGTAAGGATTCGCATTCTAATCAGCAATCTCTGACTGTCTGTGCTGATGTGTGCTATTGCAGACCAGAACACTGCACTTGCCTGATGAAGACACGGGAGTGTTGAAAGCTCGCCTTTTTACTATCAAATAAATCGGTTGGATTAATAATTGGTGTTGCTAAATTCTTACTGAGTTCTTACCACTCCAATCCAACGCCGGCATCTTTACATCATTTCAATTATACAGCCATTGATCTAGCCTATCAGTTATCTCAGTTGGGATGATCCTGCTTTTCTATCTCATTTGTAATTAATATCAGTAGCAAACACAAAATATACAAGTATAACATTAATATTTTCCTAGCATGGTGACTTGGTGGCATGCTAACACAGTGGTTAGCACTGCTGCTTCACAGTGCCAGGGACCCAGGTTCAATTCCTGGCTTGGGTCGCTGTCTGTGTGGAGTTAGCATGTTCTCTCCATGTCTGCGTGGATTTCCTCTGGATGCTCAGGTTTTCTCCCACATTTCTGAAAGACTTGCTGGTTAGGTGCATTGATCTGCATTGAGCCAGTTAGGATCCAGACTGTGGCAACTGGGAGAATTTCACAGTACCTTCATTATGGTGTTAATGTAAGCCTTACTTGTGACTAATAAATAAACTTTTAACTTTAACTCAGTACGCTTGTGTGTCGCCATAATACAGGATAAATGTCTGGATGAAAAGAACAGTTTCTAGAAATTGGTGAAAGCTGTTAGTTCTTCACTATTGTTTAAGGCTTGAGAATGAAGATTTTTTTTTACTGAGTTCCAAGATATTGACAACTCCAATCAGAATGATTGTTGGCAAGGTGGAAAATATGCATTTTAAGTAAAAGTAAGTAACTTATTGCTAGCTTTTCCAATTTTCAGAAGAATCAAGAGTTAGGTAAATGTAAAATCATTCAATTCTTTTTCAGGTTGCTCCCAGAATTAAGACGGATAAATTAAATTTCTTTCCCCATGCTTTTTACTCAACTATTCTTCTATGCAAAATAAACATAAACGATATGAGAAAGCACACCAACACTTCTACTTTCTAGTAAGGTAAGGAAATTCTGCATATCCACTATAACTCTCACCAATGTTTGCAGATGAACCATAGAAAGAATTCTGCCTGGTTGTATCAAAGTTTGGTACGGTTCTTGCTCTGACTAAGACCGCATAAAACTACAAAGGGGTGTGAATGTAGTCCAGTCCATTACACAAACCAGCCTCCCATCCACTGACTCTATCCACACTTGCCACTGTCTCAGAAAAGTAGCTAGCATAATTAAGGATCCCACATACCCCAGATAATGTCTCTTCCACCTTCTTCCATCAGGAAAAAGATACAGGAGTTTGAAAACACGTTCAGATTACTATCAGATTTTTGAATCGACCTACCTTATATTAAGTTGAGCTGTCTCTCCACTCCAGCAATGATTTAACACTATATTCTATACCCTCTCCTTTCTTTCTCTATGAATGGTATGCTTTGTCTGTACAGTGCACAAGAAACAATATTTTTCACTGTATCCCCATACATGTGACATTCATAAATCAAAAGAAAAATCAAATATGTACCATTGCACCATAATTATACAGATCTGAAATCTCATCCAGTTACATAAAACCACACCAAATTGATAATTAAATCCTTAATGGGTAATTTTTGTGAATAAATGAAGATTGTTTATGCAGTTTTTGTGAATGACACAAAACCTGGAAGTTTCATATGAACATGAAGAGGATAGCTTCAAAAACATAGACAGAATAATGGAATGGACATGTGATAGATGAAATGTAGTGAAGTGTCAAGTGATAGATTTTAGTGGGAAGAATGAAGAATGGCAATATAAAATAGAGGGCACAATTCTAAAGGGGTTCAGAGGCAGAGTGACCAGAGAGTTTACAGGTATCTGCACAAGTTGCTGATCATTGCTGGGCAGATTGAACATGCAGTTCAAAAGACACAGAGTATCCTGGGCTTTATAAACAATGACATATATAAGCAAGGAAGTTGCAATGAAACTGTATAAATCTTTCATATGTCCTTGTCATGAACACTCAGCCCAATGCAGGGCATCATACACAAGGGAGGATGTGAAGGCTTTAAAGTTGTTGCAGAAGTTGTTTTCAAGAATGGTTCCAATGAGGTTAAAAGGTTGTCTGATTTCAAGAAGAAATTAGATATAACTCTTGGGGCTAAAGGGATCAAGGGATATGGGGGAAGGGAGAATCAGGATATTGTATTGATGATCAGCTATGATCAAAATGAATGACAAAGTGGGCTTGAAGGGTCGAGCAGGAGTAGGCTTCTAGTTTCTATGTTTCAGGGATGTGAGACTTCAGATTTGAAGATAGATTGGAGAAACTAGGATAAATCTTCTTATAGGTATTTGAAAGGAAATTTAAGAGAAGTGTTCAAAATTATATAATGTTATATAGATAGTGTATAACTGTTCTCTTTGGTGGAAGGGTCGATGATCAGAAGACACCATTTTAAGGTGGCTGGCAAAAGATCCAACATTGACATGAGGAAAGATAGTAAGCCTTGAGGATCTGGAATGCACTACCTTAGAGTATTCCATTCCAATTCTCTTCCTGCGCCTAATGGTAAACTAAGACAGACTTTCAACTGTTTTTATTGCTGGTAATTCTCGGAACTGGTTACTAGTCTATCACCAGGGGACTGTTCCTTGAGGAGCATCATTCCATATCAAGCATGACTGACCAGGAGTCTGTCCTGCTCTTACTGTCAGCCGTTGGCATGTTGACAATCAAGGCCAGAGGTGGGTCTCGAACTCAGAATTTCTGGCTCATAGGCAGGGATGGTACCCACAGCACCACATGATCTCCCCAACCTTAGAGCCTGATGGAGATACAAATTGGGTTTTCAAAAGAGAATTGGCTAAATGCTTAAAAAAAGAATCCAGGTTTGTAGGAAAGGAGTGGGGGAATGGCACTGGCTGAGTTGTCCTGACATCCAGTATAAATATGATAGTTGAATGGCTTCATAGTTGAATGTGCTGTAACCATGTTATGATTCTACTAAGCTATTTCTTTGTATGAACTTCTTTGTATTATATTTTAAGTCAGACATTAAATCAAGAAAAATATTAAAATCTATGTTTCTTTCTGTTAACAGAGAAAATAATTTATAAGAACATGTTAATGGAAGTGCAAGTGAAAAATGCTGATTAAGCCCAATTTTTTATTAATTGAAACAAACTTTACTTCAATTATTTTCTTTTCACACTCAAAGGAATTCCTTTCTTTCATTAGTTTTTGCGGAAATTTGAAACAACATTATACAAAAACACTGAAAATAATCTCAGTTGAACTAGATATTTTTTCACCATATTAAGAAACGTATAAAAATGAAAAATTCACTTCAATACTAATCTTATCAACGAATTCTAAAAGCTTCCTCTGACTAACGCTTCAGTTAAAGCTGACATTGCAAGTTGCAGTTTTAATCAGCACCTCTGAAAAACACATAGCCAGAGGTTGAAAGGAATTTCCAAAACAAGTGAGGGAAGCAACAATAAATATTCGGTCAGATGTGTCCAGGACTCAAAAATAAAGTAAAGGTCTAACCCAGGTCACATGATTAATTTATAAAATCATGTGCAAATTGACAACAGCGCACAACAAAGACCCTCTTGCCCACAAATCCTCCTCTAACTTACTGCTCTAATCTTAAAGCAGCCATTTTCTACATTGTTATGTCAGGCCAAGTTTGTATCATAGAACAGTGCAGAAGGAGACCATTCAGCCCATTGAGCCTGCATCGACAAAAATCCCATCCTAACCCTGGGACCTCACGTATTTATCCTGCGAATCTCCCTGAAACAATAGGGCAATCTAGCATGACCAATCAATCTAACCCATATATGTTTGAATTGTGGGAGGAAACAGGAGCACCTGGAGGAAACCCATGCAGACATGGGGAGAACGTACAAACTCCACACACACAGTGACCCGAAGCTGGAATGGAACACAGGTCCTTGGCTCTGTGAGGCAACATTGCTGAACGATGCTTATTAATCGCTACATCAATTCAAATATTGCTCACTATGCAGTAAATGTTGAGATAATAGTCAATTTGGAAAGAAAATATCTAGTGTTGGCATTCATATTAAAGCACTTTCTTCCTTTATGCTTCAGTTTTATTGAACTGTGGAATTAATGACATATCATGTTGAGCCTCTCAGTTGCAGTCCAGTAATAAAATATGATGCAAGTCCAGCTTCTTCACAATCTCACATTATTCTCTTTTACAGTTCTATATACACACACCCAACACCCAGTGCCACCTGTAACATCTTTATTTATCCTGGTGAACACTATTAAAAAATTAACATACAAATTCGGTCGAAAGTGGAAGGTTGCAGTTAACCCAGTCCTAACACCTTGTGCTATTAAATTATATTGCTTGGTTTGATGTTACCAAAGGTAAAAAATGTCTTTGGGTAGAATGTTATTTCGACTGTCTTGTAAAAACGAAATAGTCTGTTGTTGAAGCACAGGCTGATTCTTTCTATGGAAACCGATCTTCCCCCATTGCAGAGGGAGGTGGGGCAGAAACTGACCTACTCCGACAGGGGTCAGGACCCTGGGGAGACATTTAGCTGGTGCCAGCA
Source organism: Sphyrna mokarran (assembly GCA_024679065.1). NCBI lineage: Eukaryota > Metazoa > Chordata > Chondrichthyes > Carcharhiniformes > Carcharhinidae > Sphyrna > Sphyrna mokarran. Next base: position 116,163,036 of record JAGIQG010000003.1, read on the forward strand.
AATTAACAGATGGGCCCAGGGTCACTTATCCAATTGAGGACAGCAGCTCCTGCCCAAGAACAGACAATCCAATCAGAGGATCTGCAATGTAGTCATAGTCATCATCTCTAGCATGGCCTAACCAAGGCTGCGTCGATGCCAAGGCACCCTTAAAAATACCCAAAATTAGGAAGAAAAACTAGGGTCAGAATAGCAAACTTCAGTGATCAGAACTGCTTATTATGGTGGCGGTGCCTTGAACACTGTGAGTGGCTGTTGCCTCTTAGGACCAAATATGAAGAATGGATTTGATTTGATTTGATTTATTATTGTCACATGTACTGGCATACAGTGAAAAGTATTGTTTCTTGTGTGCTATACAGACAAAACATACCGTTCATACAGAAGGAAAGGAGAGAATGCAGAATGTAGTGTTAACTCGGATGTAGAGAAAGATCAATTTAATGCAAGATTGGTCCATTCAAAAGCCTGATGGCAGCAGGAAAGAAGCTGTTTTAAGTTGGTTGATACATGACCTCAGACTTTTGTATCTTTTTCCCAAAAGAAGAGGGTATGTCCCGGGTGCACGGGTCCTTAATTAAACTGACTGTTTTGCTGAGGCAATCAGAATTGTAGACAGAGTCAATGGATGGGAGATTGGTTTGAGTGTTGGATTGAGCAATATTCATGACCTTTTTTAGTTCCTTGTGAACTTGGGCAGAGCAGGAACCATACCAAGCTGTGATGCAACCAGGAAGAATGCTTTCAATGGTGCATCGGTAAAAGTGAGTTGTATGTGACATGCCAAATTTCCTTAGTCTTCTGAGAAAGTAGAGGTGTTGGTGGGCTTTCTTAACTATAGTGTTGGCATGGGGGAATCAGGACAAGTTGTTGGTGATCAGGACACGTAAAAACTTGAAGCTTTCCACATTTCTACTTCATCATCCTTGATGTAGACAGGGTATGTTCTCCACTATGCTCCCTGAAGTCAATGACAATCTCCTTGCGTAGTCAGTACAAATTAAGTAGCCCACTATCTTCCCCACTTTGCCTTTCTTCTCATTCCCTCCCATTTTGTCCCCTCCCTTAACCTCCCTTCTATCCCTTCCCCCTTCCCTTCCTCATTCACCCTCCTGTTCCCACCTACTGCTACCCATCTCTCCTCACAATATTGCCCTCCCAACTTCCAGCCCATGTGCAAAAATTTCTGCCCATGCAGTCAGATTGAAATTAACCAGATTTTAGACAATGTAGGAAGAAAATGACATTAGAGGGTAGTAATTTGAACTAATTTTGCCATTTGGATGTTCTTACTATGTGAAATGGCAAGCACTTTGCATCAAATATCTACCCATTTAGAATACCTTGAGCTAAAACAGACATGACATTGCCCTGGAACAATGATCAACACTTGATGCTTTAACATTACAAAAGAGCTATTGTTTCAGGGCATGTCTGGAAGTTTGAGAAAGAATAATTTCCTCACAATGTTATTAACCATTTGGTAACTTCTTTCTAAAGGAATGTTATTAAAACGTTTCAAAGCTCTATAAAATATACCAAGGGCAGTTTTACAGTTTAATTTATAGATTGTAAACTAAATTTGTTGGAAAGGACTCAGCAATCTTTATTAGCATAGAAAATCAGTTGAGGATATTAAGTGTATAACGTGGCAATTTCCAGAGAATTAGATGGAGTTTCTACACAAAAGGCACAGTGACCTAAAAAGTAATGGGGGGAGGAGGGGAACAAGTCTCCCAGCCTAGGGAGATTTAAGCGAAGGTCACATACAATCTCCAGCCTCTGGATTTCCAACGTCATCAGCACCTCAACAGAAATCAGTGCAGAGCTGAATAAATTATTTAATGATATTAACCTATCAATAATGGGTCCAAGGCTGAAGTCTCCAGGCCCGTTGACATCTCCCACCTCCTGGTAGGAGTGTTTTACTCAGTAAGAGGTCTGACAACACCAATTTTAAATCCAACATTGCTCGACAATCACCAGGCAAAACTGTTCCCTTCCTGTGGGCGAACACTTCAGCGGTCACGGGCATTCGGCCTCCGACCTTCAGGTAAATATTCTTCAAGGGGGCCTTCACGACACACGACAGCGCAGAGCCGCTGAGCAGAGACTGATAGCCAAGTTCTGCACACATGAGGACGGTCTTAACAGGGAGCTTGGCTTCATGTCACACTATCTGTAACCCCCGTGATTTGCCTGGGTTAGCAAAAAACCTCACTTACTGTGCTGTCTGGAGACAATACACATCTCTCTAACCTGTGCTCAGTCCTCCTTCCACTCACATTGTTAGCCACTTTAAGACTTGAATAGCAGGTTAGGTGTAAGGATTCACATTCTAATCAGCAATCTGTAAACTGTCTGTGCTGATATGTGTGCTATTGGAGACCAGAACACCTCATTTGCCTGACGAAGGCTACAAAGGCCGAAAGCTAGCAAGTTTACTATCAAATAAACCGGTTGGATTTAAAATTGGTGTTGTCAGACCTCTTACTGAGTTTACCCCAGTCCAACGCTGGCATCTCTACGTCAGGAGTGTTTTACTCCAGTGGGAGGTGCCTTACAACAGCTCCCCACTAGCAAGCAGCTGGTGGCCTGACTCCACTGGAATGAAGAGGCGGCCATGGAGGCCTGCCAGGTGTTTGGGGGCAATGGGAGTTGCCTCCTAGCATTGCCAGTGTGGCAGTGTCAGCCTGACACTGTACGCCTGACGAAGACCATAGAGTCAAGTTATTTGATTGCGAGTTTACTATCAAATAAATCAGTTGGATTTAAACCTGGTGTTGTCAGAATTCTTACTGCCCAAGAGACAAAGTGGCGATGACCACTGGGCACTGGGCAGTGTCAAAGGGGTGGGGCCAGAGGGGACCCTGGGGAAGGTGGGTGCGATTGGTGGAGGTGGGAGAATCCCACTGCCACTCTAGACTTAGCGGTGACAGAGGAGGGAGGCCCAGCGATCAGCCTGGCCATCAGGGTGGCCATTGGGGTGGGGTGGGGCAGGGCAGGGGGGGGTTGGGGGGAACGGGGGGGAGGTTGGGAACTGCAGGTGGGATTGGTCTGGAATATGTGGGACTGTGGGTCAGGGTTGGGATCGAGGCTAGTGTTTGAGGGGGTTGAGAGGAGAGAGAACTGGCAATGTTGGAGTCCTGGGGCTGGTCAGCAATTGAAAGACCAACAATGCAGGGCTACTGCGCATGCACTAATCTCAATGCTGACAGATTAGCACACGTGCAGTGACCTACTCAACACTGTGCTGCTGGCCTCTCCAGTAAGAATAAGCCTCACCCACAGATTTTTAGTGTGATTCATACTAGGGCTCTCTGTGACGCAGAGAGTGTGAGAGATTCATTTTGAATGCAATTTTTATGCAAATTTGGCACTTAGAATTTTTTTGGGAGAATCTCACCCAATAAATTTTCACATACCCAACTCCTACCCTACAAAGATTGAAATAATCTGCTGAAAAACACATTTTTACATGTAAAGTCTGACTAAAAATGCACAGCATGAAATTTCAGTAATGCATTACTTATAAAAAAATGACATTGAATTTATAACACAGTCCCAAATGGTCCTTTTCAATTTTTTCCCACCCCCGATCATCTACCCATGTTTGAAACATAGAAACTAGAAGCAGGAGTAGGCCATTTGGTCCTTTGAGCCTGTTTCTCCATTCATTATGATTATGGCTAATCATCAAATTCAATATCCTCATTCTCATTTCCTCCCCAGATGCCTTGATCCCTTCAGCTCCAAGAGCTGTATCTAATTTCTTCTTGAAATCACAGGTTAGGTTGATTGGCTAAATTACCCCTTAGTGTCCCAAGAGGGTTTAGCAGGGTACCAAAGACCAAAGACCATGGTTTGCATTTGCTTCTTACAAGTACATCAGCTACAAAAGATATATGCATGACTGTAGGCTGGCAATCAAATTGTGTAAGAAGTTTCACAACACCAGATTAAAGTCCAACAGGTCTATTTGGTAATAAACACCGCTAGCTTTTGGGGTTTGCCCTTTCACCAGGTGAGTGGAGAGTTCTGATCACAAACAGGACATATAAAGGCACACACATTTTACAGAATACTGATTAGAATGCGAGTCTTTACAACTAATCAACTCTTAAATGTGCAGACAGTGTGAGTGGAGAGAGCATTAAGCATTGATTAAAGAGATGTGTATTGTCTCCAGACAGGGTAGTAAGTAAGATGTTGCAAGCCCAGGCAATCATGGGGTTATAGATAGTGTGACATGAACCCATGTCACATGTTAACGTCATCCTCACGTGTGCAGAACTTAGCTATCAGTTTCTGCTCAGCGATTCTCTGTCATTGTGTATCCTGAAGGCCGCCTTGGAGAACATTTACCTGAAGATTGGAGACCAAATGCCCATGATCGCTGAAGTGTTCTCCAACAGGAAGGGAGCAGTCTTGCTTGATGATTGTCGAGCGGTGGTCATTCATCTGTTGTCATAGTATCTGCATGGTTTGCGTCTGCAATCAAAGTGTGGCCATTCCTATTCTGAGATGACCAGCCTCATTCAAGAGGTTACAATTTTAGTAGAATCAAGTCAAATGACCAAAATCACATCAGACCTTGAGGGGAAGAGAAGACATTGGGCTGACTTGTGCATATGTGACATACATCAGAGATATGAATCGCACAATAGTAGGTTCGGTAAGTGAGGCATGCTGAGAATGTAGACATTCATCCGGTTAACATACCACAAGGTTACTGAGGTTAACGCAGAAAAGCAGTGTTTGTAGTGATGCATGGAACCTTTTTGCAAGTTAGTATATTGAGACGAGACTATAAAAACCAAAGAGAAGCTGAGTCCATGACTGCTCAGGAGAAATGATTAACTGTGACATGCCAATTGCATACATTCAAAAACTAGCATTTTCTTTGCCTTTGAGACATTCCGCACAGCGCCAGGAACCCGGGCTCAATTCCCGGCTTGAGTCACTGTCTGCATGTTGTTTGCACGTGTTTGCATCTGTTTCCTCCCACAGTCCAAAAGACATGCTAGTTAGGTGTATTGACCATGCCAAATTCTCCCTCAGAGCACTCAAACAGGCACCAGAGCATGACGATTAAGGGATTTCCACAGTAACTTCACTGAAGTGTTAAAGTAAGCCTACTTGTGACACTAATGAATAAACTTAAACTTCTGTAGAATTCTATATATTTGGGGAAACAATTATGCTGTAAAATGACACAACTTAGTTCCCAAATACACAATTTTACATAAAATTCACAGGTTTTATCACCAGATTTGATGTCATTAGCACAACAGCAGAATTGTTTCAACTTGCCTGCGTTTTTCTAATGCCCTAGTGTCTCTGCCCTTTATTAAGCATCATTTCCTAGCTGACTGGGGGAACTGCTTGGCTGCTCCATCTTTCCATGTTGCTCCTCATGAGGCTGTAGGAAAGTGGTGAAGGGAAAATTGTTGAAAAGCCAAAAGAAAAAGAGGAAACAAGCAAGAAGGGGAAGTGGTGGAAAGAAGGAAAGGGAGAGAGAGAGAGAGCCAAAAGGGAGAGGAAAGGAATAAGACAGAAAAGCTGCAGAGAGAAGGGGAAAAAAATACAGGACTAAAAGCAATGGGTTAGAAACAGAAATGAAGGGGGCGAGTGTCAAACGGGAAAAGTAATGTCAAGTTTATTTATTACTCACAGGTAAGGCTTACATTAACACTGCAATGAAGTTTCTGTGAAATTCCCTTAGTCACCACATTCTGGCGCCTGTTCAGGTCAATGCACATAACGAGCACATCTTTCAGAATGTGGGAAGAAACTGGAGCACCCGGAGGAAACCCACGCAGACACAAGGAGAAAATGCAAACTCCACACAGACAGTGGTCCAAAGCCAGGAATCAACCCCAGGTCCCTGGTGCTGTGAGGCAGCAGTCGTAACCACTGTGCCACCGTGCCACCCCTTGGAGTGAAGGATCTGAAGGGGTGAAGGAGGGCGAGATACTTTTCCATTCCTGCCACTACAGAGTCATTAGCTGGACTGTAATGGGAAGCTGAGGGTTCTCAGCTGTTGTCTCAACCAAAAATGTTTGAGATGTGCCAAGATAAATAGTTGTGTAAACATTTGCTATTAAGAGTAAACATTGTTTTGGTGTAAGCCTGTGAGCAGATGATTGTGTTGGTGGACTTCCAGTGTCTTTATTATCAGTTTGGCTATGGTTGTGCCTGTCGGTCACATCATTCTAAAATATCTTTGTCTGTGGTGTGAATCACCACCTACTTGCTACCAAAATTATAATGGGGTGAAATCACTTAAAAGGGTTGACTAATGCATAATCTGCATAAGAGCTTTCAGGGCCACACAACTTACAGGAAACATTGCAAATATGATATCTAATACTCCATCCAAAAAATGGGATGTTTGTGCACTTGGTGTTCCCAGAAAGGGAAAAAAAAACAGCAAAACTTAGAAATGACTGGAACTAGTCCATACTGGAGTTCCATTTTAAGGTAATTAGAGCAGTGCGAAGACAGCTATCCTGACTTTCTGTACATAGTATGAAACTAGCATTCATTTAATTTAGTTTTATAAGTGTTCTTTTAATATTCATTCATGGGATGCGGATCTCACAGGCTGGGCCAGCAAAATTAAAGCTCTTGATACTGGGGCTAATGTATTGATATGGATAGAGAACTAATTGGTACAAAGAAAGCAGAGAGTGGGAATAAATAGATCCTTTGCAAATTGGCAGGTAGTGACAAGTGGGGTACTGCAGGGTTCGGTGCTGAGACCCCAGCTATTCACAATATGCATTGATAATTTGAACAAAAAAATTGAATGCAATATCTCCAAGTTTGCAGACAACACTAAGCTGGGTGGCACCGTGTGCTGTGAGGGAGATGCTAAGACACCACAGGGTGACTTGGACAAGCTGATTGAGTGGACAAACTACTTGGCAAAATGCACCATAATGTGGACAAATGTGAGGTTATCCACTTTGGTGGTAATAGCAAGAAGAAAGATGATTACCTGAATCATGATAGTTTAGGAAAAGGGGAAGTGCAATGTGACCTGGGTGGTATGGTGGACCTGGGTGGTATGTTGTTCATAAAACATTCATTCAACTTGTATGAATGTTGGCATACAAGTAGTGAAGGAAGCTAATGGTCTGCTGGCCTTCAATGCAAGAGGATTTGAATATAGGAGTAAGGATGTCTTGCTGTAGTTTTTACAGGGCCTTGGTGAGGCCAGGATTGTTTGTAGTTTTGGTCTCCTAATCTGAGGAAGAACATTCTTGCTATTGATGGAGTCCAGCAGAGGTTCATCAGACTGATTCCTGGAATGGCAGGACTGGCATCTGAAAAGAGACTGGATTGACTGGGTTTGTACTCACTGGAATTTAGAAAAGTGAGAGAGGATCTCTTAAAACATATAAAATCCTGGTGGGATTGGGCAGGTTAGATGCTGGAAGAACGTTCCCAATGCTGGGGAAGTCCAGACTTCGGGTGGCAATCTAAGAATAAGGGGTAAGTCATTCAGGACTCAGATGAACCTGTGAAGTTCTCTGCCATAGAAAACTGTTAGGTGAATTCATTAAATATGTTCAAGAGGGAGCTTGATGTGGCCCTTGTTGCTAAAGAGATCAAGAGATATGGACAGAAAGTGGAAATGGGATATTAAAAGTGCATGACCAGCCATAATCATGTTGAATGGTGGTGCAGGCTTGAAGGGGCCGTACAGCCGATTCCTGCACCTATTTTCTATGTTTCCATCCCTGAGGGCATTTAAGAATCAACCACATTGCTGTGGATCTGGAGTCACATGTAGGCCAGGCCAATTAAGGACAGCAGATTTCCTTCCCTAAAGGACATTAGTAAACCAGATGGGTTTCGACAATGATATCATGGTCATCTTTTAATTCCAGATTTTTACTGAATTCAAATTTCACCATCTGCCATAGTGAGATTTGAGCCCAGGTCCCCAGAGCCTTAGCCTGGGTCTCTGAATTACTAGTGACAATACCACTACATCACCATCTCACATGTGGTTATAGAAACCAGTGTTTCAGCAATGTAATAAATGTCAGTGTCCTCGTCTTCACATATTTTCATTTTGTCTCTGCTCACTTCAACAGCTTGGAGTCCAAGGCCAATTTATAGGAAGTCCACTGCTCCTAGACAGAGCAGGGATTAAAGCTGGTTTGTGAAGAATGTTATACTACCACTAAATGCAATGCATTTACCAGCTCTACAATGAAAGGAGCTGGGAATTATATACCAACAAGGAGGCAGTTCAAAATATCAGGCCAGTGCCAGATCTCTGAGTTTTCCAATTAGTGCCCTCCCTTGCTCTTACTCAACACTGTTCTCTTTAAGTGTGTACGCAATTCCTCTTTACTGATATAAAAACAGAAAATAGTGAAAAAACTCAGCAAATACAGCAGCATCTGTGAAGAGAAACAAAGTTTAATGTTTCAGATATAGAACTGAAACAAGGTAGAAATCTACAAAATTATATAGCTGGAAAGGAGGCGGAGGACGTGAACCATTTATTCATTTATGGGACATGGGTGTCGCTGGCTAGCATTTATTGCCCATCCCTAATTGCCCTTGAGGAGGTAGTGGTGAGTACCTTCTTGAATAGCTCCTGTGCGTGTTCTGTGGGTTGACCCACAATGCTGTTAGGGAGGGAATCCAGAATTTTCACCCAGCGACTGCGAAGCAAGGGCAATATATTTCCAAGTCAGGATGGTGAGTGGCTTGGAAGGGAGCTTGCAGGTGGAGGGATCCCCATTTATCTGCTGCCCAGAAAGAAGGCCTGAGATAGGTCAGGGCAAAGGAGATCTGGAAAAATTTGTCCTGTACATAACATAAAGGTGAGTGTTACTGATGCCATGAAGGGATGAAGAGCATTAATGATGGCAAAGATCCCCTTTAATGATTCCTCATTGACCAACATTTCAGACACTATTTCCAGATTATGAACACAATATAGGACAAACTAAAGCAGGCTGATTTCTACGTTTTAAAGAATCACAGATTATGATCCCACAGGGAAAACACCTACAGGAGCTGACTTGTAGTTGGCGGTGCTGTCAAGGATCCAAGTGGTGGAGTTGTTCACATGATCTATCCTCATCTGAGCTTATCACATTGGCTTACACATGGTCAAGATAACATTTCGTTTCTGACTGGGTTCCAGCTGACAAAGAAACAGGGCATTAATAGGCTCTGTAATGAACAATAATTTGTTCTCAATTGGGTGCCCATTGCTTCCTGAGACATTCTCTTTCAGAGTGGCCTGGTATTGGGATCATAGTGCCAAATTGTAGACCTGCCATCTCCAATCAGACCCCAACTTTCTAAAATGTCAGTCCAACCGTAGAATCATAAAATAGCCCTAATATGCAGAAGGAGGCCATTTGGCCCAAGGAGCCTGCACCGACAACAATCCTACCAGGCCCTACTCCTGTACCCCACATTTTTAACCACTAATCCCCCTGACACTGAAGGGTCAATTTAACATGACTAATCAACCTAACCCATACATCTTTGGAGTGTGGGAGGAAACCAGAGCATTCAGTGGAACAAGTGGCAAACATTGAGGTACCAGTGCCAGGAATTTCATTAGAGTTAGAAAGCAGCTTAATGTAATAAAATGACTGGTGCTAGATATCAGATCCACAGTGAGATCACACACAAAGAACCAAAGCTAAAACATTCTGCAACAACACTGTGATTTTCAAGATGTATTATTTGGCTGAAAGCTACATCACGTGGAAATCAATGTCTAACTTAAAACCTAGCTGGCTGAGTGTGAAATAATGCATACACAATTTAATAAAAGGGGAAAGGAAAGAAAATTTATGAAGGCAAAATAAATACAAAATGCTTAATCAAGAATATAAAGAAACAAATGGAAAAACACTAACAATAAGAACTATCAGGAAAACAAATGGGATTTTCCAGACACATTAGTAGCAAAATATTAAACAAATAGGTCATTAAGTGAGGCTTCTTAAACTATACACTAATTTTTTTTTACTTTCTTTAACGAGTGCAATAAATAGAACTCTATTTTGATAACTGAAGTAAATGGAAACATTAAACTTATAAGTTAATTGTATGTTAACTATATCTTATTATAGATTAATTCTGTTTTGTATTCAGTGAGAAATTATAACCCATCTGCATGTATATTGGAACAGTCCAAAAGCAGATTAGTTGTTTGGAAATGCCCGATATGTAGTGTATATCTATATAAATAAAAGCTTATGAATGAATGAAGACTGAGTCCAATATCAACCCTTTATCACCGTCCATTTGTGGGCTAACATTGGGAGAGAACAGTTATCTAAAGGTGAAGACTGAAAACCAATTGCTTTTGTGGAGTATGGCAGAATATAATTTTGAATTGTTAGGATAGAATTACACTGCAATATTTTTAGGGTCTGAACCATAAAACCAACAGAAAAATTATGTTGATGCGTTGACTAGGGTTATGCTATCAAAGAGAAAACAAAACATCACCTTGGTGTTGTCTCATCCGGAGCAAAATAAAATCAGAAGAGAGACACTTTCCAAAATGGCTGCCACACAAGCAACAATGATATGGTTCCTGTTCTGTCCAAGACTGGAAGAAACTACAAAGGGTCATTACGTAGCCCAGTCCATCATGTAAACCAGCCTCCCACCCATTGACTCTGTCTGCACTTCCTGCTGCCTCAGAAAAGCAGCCAGCATAATGAAGGACACCATGCATCCCAGACATTCTCTCTTCTACCTTCTTCAGTTGGGAAAAAGCTACAAAAGTCTGAGGTTATGTACCAATCAACTCAAGAACAGCTTCCCTTCCCAGCTGCTATCAGACTTTTGAATGGACTTACCTCAAATTAAGTTGATCTTTCTCTAGATCATAACAATGATGTAATACTACACTCTACACTCTCTGTTTCCTTCTCTATGAACGGTAAGCTTTTTCTGTATAGTACGCAAGAAATAATACTTCTCAGAGTATACTGATACACATGACAATAATAAATCAAATCAAAGCAAATCAAAACAATGGAGTTATGGACTTCCTAATAGAATTTCTGAATGAAATCTACAAGAAAGATGACCTTTTAAATGCCAATAAGGCTTGGTTAGAATTGATACAAATGATCATTCCATTGAAGAATATATAATAAATGTTAACAGATCATAACATCTAATAGAGGTGTATAAGATTATAAGGGGTATAGATAGAGTAAATGGTGGTAAACTTTTTCCACCTTCAGAAATGGATAGGACGAGGGGTCATGGCCTTAGGGTGAGGGGGGCTATGTATAAGACGAATATTAGAGGGCAGTTTTTCACACAAAGGGTAGTGGGGGTGTGGAATGCACTGCCGAGTAAGGTGGTGGGAGCAGGCACGCTAGGGCTGTTTAAGGGTCTCTTGGACAGCCACATGAGCGGTATGCAGATAGAGGGATATAGTAGGACTGTTTAACTACGGCTTTTTTTCCACAGGTAATTCGGTCCATACTTGACCAACAAGGAGCATGCATTCGGCAGGTGGTGCGAGTACAGCTCTTGGATGTTGATTCATGGGTTGCCTGGTGCTTCATTTCGTAAATGAGTGCTTTATCTGGACCATCTGAAGGGCACCATGACAGCTCAGTGACTATCGTTGTAGCTGTGCAGACACTTGGAATTAGGCCGGTGTCTGCGGGAGTTTGCGCATTCTCCCCGTGGTTGCGTAGGTTTTCTTCGGGCGCTCCGGTTTCCTCCCACATCCCAAAAATTCGCTCTTAGGCTGATTGGGAAACAAATTGTCCCTACATTGAGATTCTTCCATATTAGGAATAACCTAAAATTAGAATAGGATAATGGAATTGTTACTATATAGTTATGACAGCGGCGCGGGCTCGTTGGGCCGAAGGGCCTGTTTCCCGTGCTGTGTTGCTCTAATCTCTAATCATACAAAAGGTTGACACAGTTCCTCTTGAGGATCATTGGACTAGTATTTGAGTTCAGATGACTAGATTGTGCTAAGGTGTTTTCAATAGGAAGCCAACTGGTTCTAACCAGAGTTCAGTTCTTGGAGAAAGAGACTGTCGGATCCGATGACTGCGGCTTTTAAAAAAAAATTCTTGGGGAAACAGTCATACTCTCCGCCTTCATGGAACAAATGAGACATTCCACTGTGACACAAAGAATAGAGTTGATAGTTACCAGGTTTTAAAGTCGTCCAGATACCAGATGCAGACATCAGTGCAATGGAAGGATTAAAGACAGACAGAATGGTGATGAAAGCAGGTATAACAAACCCAGATATAAGAGCAGAAAATGAAACTGGATGTGTTAGATCTGACTAAATAATATTTTACTCAGCAAATTGTAGTTTTTCTATTCAATTCGATTCTATTCTAAAGCTGTTTGAGACTTCTGGTGGCTGTAAGAAATGCAATATAAATGCAAGTCTTTCTTTCTTCCTTTTTTATGATCCTGGATCAGACCCTGAAGATTTTGGTGAGATCTGGTTATAGACCAATAATATTTTGGTTGTATAGACAAAGTTTGAGAGAATGAAATCACAAGATTCCATGGATTCTGAACAATCAAAAATTAACTTTCTGATATAAGTGCAGAAAGATAAAATAACTTGTAATATGTATTTTGTACTCCAACAAGGGTTAATTAATAGGATTGAGGGTTATAGGTAAGCCTAGTAGGTAGAGATGTGATTGGCGCAACTTGTGGGCTGAAGAGCCTGCTTGTGCTGTAATTTTGCTATTCTATTCTATTCAAAGAAGCAGCGTCTTTGAAGTCACACATGAAGATGATAGTTCTGAGGAAGAAGATGAAGATAACAATAAGCTGAACAGAATTTACTGCTCAGATGTGTTTTAACCCTGTGTTGAATGTATTAATTGTGTTTAATTTAGTTGTGCTGTATCAGTGCACATACTTCAACTATATGTAGGGTAGTTTGCTAAAATTGTCAATAGAAGGTTAAAGAATTTGAAAATACTCGAGTGTGGTAATTCCATGTAAAATAGCTGAAACAAGCCATTTTATAAGCTCTGAAACTGTCTCTAGCAAGATGGCAAAGGTCCCCTTTAATGATTAAAGGTCCCTTTTACTGAATAAACCTTCTTTGAAGAAGGTGCAAATGGATAGGACAGGATTCCTTTTGGGAAATGAACTAATCTGCAGTCTACACAATCAGGACATTACTACATCTCCTTAACAATATTTGATTTTTTTCATCAAGTCAATATTAATGGCATCAAGCGATAAAGACAAAGAAAAAAAAGGCAAATTGTCTTACATCACGCAACTTGTGCATGTTTAAAAATCCTGTTAAAAGATCCAAGTGTATCTTGTGGGGAGTATACAGTGTTGAAGGGTGCCATTATCACCTGTTGTAGGTCTTCCATTGATTTTAACACTGATGTTGTCATAAATCTAAAGATATGGGATGACGAGAGCTTTGCACCTTCAGTTTACGGACCAGATTGCAAGTTTTAAAGGACAGGATTTTCTGGGCTTCACTCACTCTGAAACAGGAAAAAATCCCACCCAAGGTCAACAGGTCTTTCCACCCCTAGCCTGTTCCATTTTCCCTGGCAGGCAGAACGATAAAATTCACCCCAATATTACTAATGTGTAGTAAGGACAAGAAGGTTATTGTCCACAAAATTATGGAAAGATGGGTAGGAACTAGATACGGGATACCAGCAAAGGTTTGGGCCAAGAAAGGAGGTAAGTTTGCTAATCAGGAGTTCAGAGATACGTGCAAAATTTATGGACATTTTATTATCATGAATATGGCAGCTGAGATTGTTTGAGCAATGGACTTTGTGAAAGAAATCAGTAATTGAAATGATGCATGAAATTTTGGTTAATCAACTAGGGTATTAATTGACAATATTATTTATTTATTAGTGCCCCAAGTAGACTTACATTTACATTGCAATGAAGTTACTGTGAAAATCCCCTAGTCGCCACAATCTGGCACCTGATCAGATGCACTGAGAGAGAATTTAGCATGGTTAATGCACTTAATCGCCACGTCTTTCGCACTGTGGGAAGAAACCAGAGTGCCCGGTGGAAACCCACGCAGGCATGGGAAGATTCCACATAGACAGTGGCCTGAGCCAGAAATCAAACCCGCATCCTTGGAGCTGTGAGACGGCAGGGCTAACCAATGTACCACCATGCCCATGCTGCAGGGAAACTCATGCCAATAACTCTTTTCAGATGGTTGGAGGATATAGTTCTTAGAAGCTAAGGGCTTTAACAAGCAATAGGATGACAGAGCTGTTAAAGTGGGTTTTCCCACCGCAGGAAAAACAGTATTTTCCCCACCCGCCACAGTGTATTTTCTAGTGACAGAGGCAGTTTGTCATTATCCCCTGGTGAGATCATCTGTGGGTGGGAGGAGGGAGGGGTCACCTTCACCAGGACTGCTGGCAAGAAGAGCTGGAAAATTCAGCCAGTTTTTTTTTCAGTCTCTTACAGCCACATTATCAGAAAAATAGGCTTGGACCAAGAAAGCATGGTAGCACAGTGGCTAGCACTGCTACCTCACAGCTCCAGAGAGCTGGGTTCGATTCCCAGCTTCAGTCTCTATCCGTATGGAGTTTGCACCTTCTCCTTGTTCTGTATGGGTTTTCTCCAGCTGCTCTGGTTTCCCTCCACAGTCCAAAGAGGTGTAGGTTAGGTTGATTGGACATGCTAAATTGCCCCTTAGTGCGTTGGGGTGAGTAGGTTAGAGGGATTAATAGGTAAATGTGTAGGGATAGGGCTTGGGTGAGGTTGTGATCAGTGTGGATTGATGGGCCAGATGGCCTCTTCCTATACTGTAGGGCAAGATTCTATGAAGTGTAGAAAATCAACAAAAATGTCACAATTCTGAAGCTTTTCAAAAAGTGAAAATGCAGAAGAATACTATGAAAACTAAACAAATGTGCCCATGGCCTGAACGAAGTTTCCAATGTGTGGCATTTTTTCAGTGAGATTAATGTTTTGCTGAATATAAATTGTGCTCAATTGAAAGCAGATCCTCTGATCTTTCTTCGGTGCTACAAAGGAAAACTTTTAGATATCTTCAAGATGCGTGTTGCTGATTTCTTACGAGGTGGTCCTGCAGAATTTGAGAAATGTGTTATTCATAAAACTGGAGTAGAATTTAAAATTGATAGTCACGGATTGTGGGGCAATATTGTGAAGCAAAGTAGCTCTGGTGTAACTTTAAATCAATGATCCTATTTCCGCTGTGTTACTCCCATCCCAATTAATTATTCCAGGCCATTACAAAGAAGTACTCTCATACCTGAAGCATCAAACTGGTTGTGTGCTCAGATTAGGCCAAGTGCTAATTTTACTGAATGGGATTTTCCAGCTGTATTTGCCCCAAAACCGGAAAATCCCGCCTGAGGTCAGTGGATCTCTTCATGGTCTATCCCCAGCTTTGATTCCCATGGCGGATGGAACAGCAAAATTCCTCCCAGATGTGTCAGAATTACGTACTTTGATGAAATATCCTAAAGTAAAGGATATCTTGAAGGCAAATGAAATGCGGCAAAAATTAAATCCAGAAAAATGTGCATTCAAGTTCCTATCCTTGGGCAACTCATAAAACATGTAGCTAATTATCTTTACTGATGCTAATCTTCTTGATTTTTTTTATTCTACTGCAGCTGGTTTCATACAAATGAGAGTGGAAAATGTGCTTTAGCTTTGCAAAAGAGAAAATAGAAAGAATTTTGTTAAAAGTATGCCGCCTGCTGAAACACTAGCCATTGTGGAGTGGACAGATAAGGAGTTTGATTTGACAAACGTTTTAAGTGACATTTTGTAAATGCAGAAGACTGTATACCCATCAAATGTTATGAAGATAATTATTTTGATATGTTATTAAGACATGAAAGAGATCATAAACTTTAAATTACATCTTACTTTTTCTCTTATTTAAAAAGTGAGCCTTGCTGAAACAAACTATGGCTGCTACACGATCACATGATTCACAACTTTCTGCAAATTTACAGCAGCAGTTGTAGTTCAAAAGCTCAACCCTCATCCTTGTATAAACCCATTGTGAAGACACATCACAAACAATGAAACCAGGTACCAACAGACAAAAAGCCTTCCCAGTCTGGTCCTATAACGTGCAATCAAGGGAGAACATCCAAAATGCATTATATCTGTTGAAATGCTATTTGCCACCATCTATCACCTAAGGTGAACAATGGATTTTGACCAGAGGCACAGAAATTGCTCAATAGACTGCAAATGATTCATAAATGGGTAACATCACATGACCTAAGCTCTGGGCTTTTGGGAAGTTTTAATGTTAAATTTCTCATCTCACCACTCAGTCTACTGTTCAACTCCAAACAATCAAAGATAAAAGCAAATTACTGCAGATGCTAGAATCGGAAACAAAAACAGAAAATGCTAGAAAATCTCAGCAGATCTGACAGTATTTGTAATAGAGTCAATGTTTTGAATCTAGATGACTCTTCAGCAGGCCTGCTGAGATTTTCCAGCATTTTTTGTTTTGTTCCAAGCATCAAAGCTTGACTCCAGGCTGACCTATCTAAGCATCCTATCTAAACCTCCTAAGAGCCTGTTTATCAGAAGATTCTGCCATAACCTGATGAACAGAACAGGTTTCTATAATAGCAACCTCATTTCATCAACTTTAAAGGAATTCTGCAAATCTTGCTTCAGTTAGATGAACCTGCCTGTACTGTAGTTCCTCCATGAAAGGACCCTCCCTGGACTCTGACTTTCTCGATTCTAGCAATCACATGAATTGATATCTATATCTGTGGTTCTTTTTCTTTTAAGTTATTCATAGTCACTCTTTAAAAAAAAACTCCTCTTTTCTCTCTTTTTCATTATGTGCTTGTGTGTGTGAATGAAATTGCCCAGGGTTTGAGGGTGTGAATCATATTTATGCTTTAACTGTAAGAGAGTTTGGTGTGAGTCGCTTTACAGATTGTCCTCAGAAGCAGAGGTTTGGAGAAACACGCCACAGCCTAGTTCAAAAACTAAAACATCTCTGCTGATTGACAAACAGTGAAAAACTAAAGGAGTTCAGTCTCCCCACCCCACCCTGTCTGTAGCCACTTCCATCCTCTCCCACCCTGTCTGTAACAGCTCATTGTAGGACATTGTGAGAAAGGGCAATGGATCAACCTTGGCAATTTGAAATAAATGCTGGAGAGAAAGTAAATGCCTGGAATTAAATGAGCTTATTCAAACTATCAACTGTTGGATTGTTTTACTGAAAGAAGTGTACGTGTGAAAACGTTGTTACAAGTTACAGGAGGGTAATCCTACAATGTAATGCTTTGTACAGAGAATGGAAATCTTTAACTCTCTGTCAAAATTTTGGTTGTAAATAGTTTGTTTTATTTATACATAAAGAGAAGGGAGCCTGTAATTTGTAAACTAGTTGGTTAATTGCATTCAGATGTTAGGTGTTAACTGGCGATTGACCTGCACTCTTATAAACAAGAGCAGACTGAAAAAGGGGTTGTTCATTGCAGTTGCTTGATATGCTAAGTGTCACAGAAATAAAAGTATATGCATAATTTATATTCCAATGTTATTTTCTTCCATCATCTGCCTAATCTAAGGCATTAATAGTCATTAATTCAGGATTGTTTACTAAATAAGTTGCTTAATTTAGGGCCCAACAATCTCCAGCTGCTTCATCAATGACCTTCCTTTCATCATTAGATCAGAAGTGGGGATGTTCACCAATGATTATACAATTTCAGCACAATTCTTGACTCCTCAGATACTGAAGCAGTCCATGTTCAAATATCCAGGCTTGGATTGACAAGCGGCAAGTAACATTTGCATTGCATAAATGCCAGGTAATGACCATCACCAATAACAGAGACTCGATCACCACCCCTTGTCATTCAATGGTGTAACCATCATTGAATTCCCCCACTGTTAACATCCTTAAGGTTACTATTGGCCAGAAACTCAACTGGACTCACCACATAAAACGCAGTTGCTACAAGAACAGGTCAAAGATTAGGAATACTGCCTCAAAGCTTATCCACCATCCACAAGACATAAGTCAGAGTGTGATGGAATATCCCCATTGGATGGGTCAGCTCAACAACACTCAAGAAGCTTGACACCATCCAGGACAAGTCCACTTGGTTGGCACCACATCTACATTCAATCCCTCCATCACTGACACTCAGTAACAGCAGTGTGTATTGTCTACAAGATGCACTGCAGCAATTCAGCCAAGATCCTCAGATAGCACCTTTCTAAACTCGTGACCACTTCCATCTAGAAGGACAAGGGCAGCAGTAAATGGAAACATCACCACCTGCAAGTTCCCTTCCAAGCCACTCGCCATCCTGACTTGGAAATATATTGCCATTCCTTCGCAGTCGCTGGGTCAAAATCCTGGAATTCCCACCCTAACGGCATTGTCAGTCAACCCACAGAACATGAACTGCAAGTTTCAAGAAGAATCTCAAATTTGGTTTTTAATCCATTCTCAAATTTGGTTTTTAATCCGTAGATCTATAAACATAGACAAGGATCACGGGTAGAGGTGGGAATATTGGGGTGGCGGGGCGGGCTTGTTGGGCCGAAGGGCCTGTTTCCCATGCTGTTTTGTTCTTTGTAAGACAGCTCACCGTCACCTTCTCAAGGGCAACTAGGGATGGGCAATAAATGCTGGCCAGCCAGCGACACACATGCACCATTATTACTTAAAAATAAATAAATTACCCAGCTCAAATGGAATGTACTCAAGACACAGTAATGTAAATTCTAGCAGAATTTTTAAAAATTTAACTTGTGCATTCAAACATATTAGAAAATAGTTGATATGATTCGAGACTTGTGGTCCACAGGTCACTGGCAGTCTGCAAGGGTACTGCAGGTAGTCCCCAGAAATAAAGGTAAAACAAGCAAAGGCAACAGAGGAGGATTCAGGGTGAAGTTAACTCAGTCAGCTCAACTGTACAGGGGTAGCTAAAGAACCTGTCCAGTGACAAACAGGAGGAAGATTATCCAGCAAAGGTGGAAGCAGACATATTAGCAACATTTGAGAGGCATCTGAATGGAACATGAATAAGGAGGGAATAGAGATATACAGACTGAGTAAGGGCAGAAGATTTTTTTTAGTTCGGATATCATGATCAGCACGGGCTTGGAGGGCTGAAGGGCCTGTTCCTCTAATGTAGTTTTCTTTGAACATGGTTCTTGTATGTACCATAATCAATGTTACATTACTATTCACAATGGGATTGGTCAAAACGTGTAGCAGTTAGCACAGCTGGGAGCCATGTGATGTTAAACCGACACAGTGGGGTTTTTATGCACGGAGAGTAATGGCTCCACTAGTTTTAAAGTTAAAGTTTAAAGTAGGCATACACTAACACTGCAATGAAGTTACTGTGAAGGTCTAACATCATCCATTCACGGCCGCCTCCAGAGGGAGACATTCGCTGCAAAACAAATACCTGCTGATTTCATGACTGTTTCGGAGAAAGTGGTTAAAGCCGTTAATTTTATCAAGGCCTGTCCACTGAATTCACGAATATTTATGGCGCTATGTGATGAGATGGGCAGTGATTACCATCAACTACTTCTGCACACCGAGCTGCACTGGCTCTCTCAAGGAAAGGTGTCTTTTCAAATTGCACGACGAAGTGAGGCTTTTTTTACTTGGCTCAAGGTGGGATAGCACAGTGGCACAGTGGTTAGCACTGCTGCCTTACAGCACCAGGACCTGGGTTCAATTCCGGTCTTGCGTCACTGTCTGTGTGGAGTTTGCACGTTCTCCCCATGTCTGTGTGGGTTTCCTTCCGGTGCTCGAGTTTCCTCCCACATTTAGATTGATTGGCTATGCCAAATTGTCCTTAGTGTCAGGGGACTAACATGATAGATGTGTGGGGTTACAGAGAAAGGGCCTGGATAGGATGTTTGTTGTGCAGACTCAATGGACCAAAAGGATTCTATGATTCTATTCTAAAGTTTGAGCACTCATCATACTTCCAGTGGGTTTGCCAAATTGGCATTGATGATGGAGATTTTTGATCACTTAAATCTGA
Source organism: Sphyrna mokarran (assembly GCA_024679065.1). Lineage (NCBI taxonomy): Eukaryota > Metazoa > Chordata > Chondrichthyes > Carcharhiniformes > Carcharhinidae > Sphyrna > Sphyrna mokarran. The sequence continues at coordinate 116,183,099 of JAGIQG010000003.1, forward strand.
GTCATCAGTGAACATCAGTGGCAGTTTTTCATGTGCAGGACAAAAGAGAAGCACTGATCAGGAACATAGAGATGTGGGCCAAATGACTTGAGTAGTCAAATTATGACTTGTTTGCAAATCTGTCACAGACTTGTTTGGCCACAGCAGCATCGCAACTTCCAAACAGCGTGAAACATGACAGCCGGGATTCTCCCAGTCCGCTGTGCTCTCGGGCAGTGCAGTGGGTCAGGAGACAACAGAAGGGGGCCTTTCGCAATTCTCCCAAGTGCTTTATTTAAATACAATGGCTGTATGTTGGAAATCGGCGATGTCAGGAGGCGGGAGTGGTGCTGTTAGCATTGCTGCCTTACAGACCTAGGTTCAATTCCCACTGACAGATTGACACAGTGGCTGGCTGAGCATTATGTTGCCAGGGTGAGGCCCCACCACCCATTTTTCAGCATGAGGCACTCTGTGATGCACAGAACATCTGAAATTCATTCTGGTAAATATGCCCAAAAAAAAATAGGTGGGAAATTCTCCTGTTTTCCTGCCCGTTGGCCACTTAGTTTTTGCCAAATTCAGAGAGCAACCTTAAAGTTCAAAAACACAGCTACGTGAGTACTTCCCTATTTCTGACACAAAGTTCAGCTGGATACAAAATCCCGTTGCGAACCTACCGATGACATCCTCACAAGTCTGACCTTGAGAGAAAGGGAGACAATCTTTTGGAACTGTCCTGTGATAGTGCTTAAAGCTGGATTGTTCTCAGAGCTACCTGACTGAGTTTTAGCTTAAACTTGCTTGGGAACACCTAGAACTGCCTGATACAAGGCAGAAAAATTTCTGATGCTTTTTCCTACAGCCTGCTTTTGCAAAACTGGATTTTCAAGGCCTGATGCATTGAAGACCAATTGTCGGAATGAACTTAGTATTGAACCAGATCTCCAATTGAGACTGGAGCTGGCATGCAGCGCTTGATATCTGTGAAACAACAACAGCCTTTTCATCAGATAAACATTATCTGCGTCCACTGGTAGGCCTAATACTGCAGGCAAATACTGCAATGTATTTGTCAGTGTGCATATTAATCGATTAGAAGTTGCTGCATTTTTAATACCCATCAATTTACAAGTTTGACTCCTATTTAAAATGTGGTCAGCAAGAACTTTTGATGACAATCCAGTAGTCTGCAGAAAGGAAAAGAGTCATAGATAGAGTCATAGAGGCTTACGACATAGAAGCAGGCCCTTCAGCCCAACTTGTCCATGCCGCCCTTTTTTTAACCACTAGACAAATGGTTAAATAGCCTGCATTCGGCCCATATTCCTTTAAACCCATCTTAATCATGTAACTCAGCTTTGACAAAGGGTCATTTAGACTCAAGATTCCGGCTCTTTTTTCTCCTTACAGACGCTGCCAGATCTGCTAAGATTTTCAGCATTTTCTCTTTTGGTTTCAGATTCCAGCATCCACAGTAAGTTGCTTTTACTTATGTAATTGTTTAAAAGCTTTTTAAAAGACAAAATTGAACCCACCTCTAATACTATCTCTGGCAGCTTGTTCCAGATAGTCAGCGCCCTCTGTGTGAAAAAAATGTCCCTCTGGACGCTTCTTCACCACCCTGTCCACTTGTGACTCCACTTTCAGGGAGCTAAGAAGTCAAGGACAGCACAAAAGCAAAAGAAAAAGCATACAAAGTGGCAAGCCAGAGGATTGGGAAGCTTTAAAAGCAATCAGTGGACACCTAAAAAAGCAATAAGGGGGAAGGAGATGAAATTTGAGTGTGAGCTTTTTAAAAAAAGGAAGAGTTTTTTTCAATATATAAAAGGTAAGAGAAAGTCAAAAATAGCCCTTGGACAACTGGAAAATGAGAAGTAATAATAGGAAAGAAAACAAACAATGGCAGAGGACCTGAATAGTTGTTTTGCATTAGTCCTCATGGTAGAAGACACCAGTGGGGTGCCAGAGCTCCAGGAGAATCAGGGGGCGCAGGTGAGTGTAGGACATCACTAAGGAGAAGGTTCTGGGGAAACTGAAAGGTCTGAAGGTGGGTAAATCATCCAGACCGGATGGACTAACCCCAGGGTTCTGAAAGAGATGGCTGAGGAAATTGTGGAGGCATTGGTGGTGATCTTTCAGGAATCACTGGAGGCAGAGCAGGGAGGACTGGAAAGTAGCGAATGAAACACCGGTGTTTAAGAAGGGAGGGAGGCAGCAGATGGGAAAATAAAAGGTTGATTAGCCTGACTTTGGTCATTGGCAAGATTTTTCACTATCGTCCACTCTCTTGTGCCACAGAATTGGCACACTCGATAATCAGATCAGGATGGCTCCTTCTGCAGAAGTAAAGGTTTTCATACTTCATTCCAACCCAGCCACCTGACACACAATTGCCCTACCAGGCAATCTGCAGAGCATTCATATCACAAGCAACTTGCAATGTATTGTGTTTTCAAGGTGCAACATCTTTGTCATATTAGCAACATTGAAACATTGGGCTCTATTTTACCATTGCATCGCGCCTGAAAGTGTGATAAAGTCGGATGTGAGGCCATTAACACAATCCGTGCCATTTACTTGCATTTAAATTGAATTAGTGAATTGCGCGCTCAACTTTATCAACATTTCCATCTTTACTACCATGTTCGCCAATCCGGAATAGTGCTGAAATGAACATGAATGAAAGTCTGAACTGGGCAGTGCAACTGCCGAAGAGGTAGATTCAGAGATTCCAAAGGCTCTCTGACTCAGATTGGTGGTTGGAGGTTTTGGTTGGGGGGGTTGCTGGGGGGTAGGTCAAATCATTCTCTGATTGGGGAGAGAAGGGGAGTGAGGCCTGATCATTCCAGGAGTGGGATGGGGGGTAGTGAGGCCAGATAGTTGTCTGGTTGAGGGGGGAGGAGGAGGTGGCGGGTCAGATGTATCTCTGGTGGGTGGAGGGCGGGAGCTTGGAGGAGGGCTGATCGTTGTCTGGTGGTGGGGAGAGGGGTCAGATCATTCTCTTAGAGAGGGAGTGAGGGAAGCTCATTCTCTGGGGAAGTGGGGGGGAGGTGGAATAAGGCCAAATCATTCTCTGGGAGACCTGGGAGAGGGGAGTTAGTGAGGCCAGATCATTCTCTTGGGGTGGAAGTGAGTGAGGCCAGATCATTCTCGGTGGAGTGGAGGGGGGAGGAGGAGAGAGGCAGGTAAGGTGTATGTGTGCTGGGGTCCACTGCTGCTCTGTAGGCAATCGGTGGGGTGGAAGGAGGCAGGATGTTGCAACTAGTCTGGCGAGTAGAGGGGTGGGGGGAAGTGGATAAGGGGGACAGTGATGTCTGTGGGGACCATCGCTCCAGCTTTTCGCTCCTGGGCTGCTTTCCCCGCTTTCTTTGTCCCGGAAGTGATCTGACACGGATGTGCTTTTCAAATTTTTTTCTAACTGCGGCTGTGCGGTTCAAAGCTCCGATCATTTCAGGCACGATCTGCCCCACCCACAGCACGATTCGAACTCACAATTTTTTTTCAGTCTAAGTGCTAATGGGGGTGCCTGAAAGCAGATTCCCAAATCGAATCTGAATTGTGCCCAGATTCAGCACTTAGAATGAAAATGGTAAAATCAGGCCCATTATGTACAATTTCCATTAGTAGCATTATTGAGGGTACCAGGGCCCTTTAGATCAACCTCACGTATAACCTTCATGAACAAAAAGGGTTTGCATTCAATTTCAAACACAATGTCTCCGATCTGGCAGCCTCAGGACTGGGACAATGCCAGATTTCAGATTTTCTCAGCCTGAGGATATCTCCCTCCACAGTGACTGAAATTAATAAAGATTGTGACTATATTAGAAAACCATGAACCAAATACTAAAATGATCGGAACTCGATTAACCCAATTGTTCATGCTTGCATCCAGTGCTCCTCCCTTCCCCATCAGAAGCATGAACTATAAAGGAAATAGTACTCCCAGGCCCCCAACGCCCTCCCTAAGCGGTCCCACAGATGCTGCTAGTGCCTCTGAGGCTGGTGATGCCACGTCACATTCTGACCCGCACTTGCATTTGACTGGTGCCTGTTTTGATTTGATTTATTATTGTCACACATTATTATACAGTGAAAAGTATTGTATTTTGCACACTGTACAGACAAAGAAAACCACCGTCCCATCCATTGACTCTGGCTACACTTTCTGCTGCCTCGGAAAAGCAGCCAGCATATTCAAACTCCCCACGCACCCCGATCATACACTCTTCCACTTCCTTCCTTTGGGAAAAAGATACAAAAGTCTGAGGCCACATACCAACTGACTCATGAACAGCTTCTTCCCTGTTACCATCAGACTCTTGAATGGACCTACCTCATATTACGTTGGTCTTTCTCTACATCCTACCTATGGTTGTACAATATTCTACATCCTCTCTTTTCCTTCTCTGTGAATGGTCTGGTAGAGAAGAACTAAGACAAAGGAGAGCCTGAGGGAAAGTTTCCCCCGGAATACTGAGAGAAAAATTCTGTTCCACAACAAAAACAAAATGTGAAAGCCCTTCTTGCCGAAAGAGATGATCTGGACACAGAAGAAGTGAAAGAAAATCGGTAAACCTATAATAATCTGAACCTGAAGCAAAATCTTGGAGCTAGACCAGTGCGCCATTTCAAAAGTATCCAATTTGTGGACATCGCCTGTTTTCAGATAGCCAGATTTGAGACACTGTGCCCATAATGCTCAAACAGTACGTGACTGCAAGAATATTCCCTTCAGTGACCATTATCCAGGGAATCACCGGAATACCCTTATTGCACGGCAGGCTACAATGCCTGCGTTATTTGAAGGAGGAAGAGTGTTCGGTGATTGGGCTACATTCTGTATCCATTCCTGTGAAAAACCTCATAAAATTACAAGGAGCACAGACCAACCTGTTCAATCTCTGCTCATTTGTCAATCTAAGAGGAGGAAGAAGAAGGGCAGTCAGTGACACAGTGGTTAGCATTGCTACCTCACAGTGCCAGTGAACTGGGTTCGATTCCCAGCTTGGGTCACTGTCTGTGTGGAGTTTGCACATTTTCTTTGTGTCTGTGTGGTTTCCTCCGGGTGCTCTGGTTTCCTCTCATAGTCTGAAAGATGTGCTGGTTAGGTGCATCGGCCATGCTAAATTGACCCTCAGTGTACCTTATGATGCAGAAGTGTGGCAACTAGGGGATTTTCACAGTAACTTCATTGCAGTGTTAATGTAAGCCTACTTGTGACACTAATAAATAAAAGTTTAACTTTGATACAGTTCAAGGATCACATGGACTCTCGAGTATGCTGTCCAAATATCTGTTCTGCATTGGGTGGTGCAGCAGTTAGCACTGCTGCCTCATAGTACCAGGGACCCAGGTTTAATTCTAGTTTCAGGTAACTCTCAGTGTGGAGTTGCATGGTCTCCCTGTGTCTGCATGGGTTTCCTCCGGGTCTTCCACTTTCCTCCCAGAGTCCAAAGATCTGCAGGATTAGATTGACTGGCCATGCTCAATTGGCTCTTGGGAAGGGATCTTCCAGCCACACTCATCCCAAAGCTGGAAAATCCTGCCAGAGATCAACAGACCTTTGCATAGTCCGTGTTCCACCCGCTACGATTCCTGTGGCAGACGGCACAGGAAAATTCCGCCCTTGGTGTCAGGAGGTTAGCGGGGTAAATATGTGGTGTTACAGGGATAGGGCCTGGGTGGGATTGTTGTTGGTGCAAGATTGACAGGCTGAATGGCTTCCTTCTGCACTGCAATGATTCTATGATTCCATATATGCGTCTGAATGGCAAACGTCACTATAAAGGATGTCACAATCAAACCTGAAATTATCTTCATCGACTTCACACTATCGTGATTACATCTGAACAGCAATCAGAGGCAGGAACATTGCCTTTCCCAGGATTGGGAGTTGAGGCTGGTTTTCATACTCATGCCAGGCTGAGATAAGCTGATCAAGCCTGTGTCATTCAGGTCTATATGGTTTACTGCCTACTATGCTATCCACAGTTCTATCTGCTAATCTTTCGAGGCTGCAGTAGTACTATTCAAACTTTAACTGGATTGATTCCCCTTGTGTTTTGTTTTTGAAGTTTATGACTTGTACACAGCAACAGTGATCACAATTCAAAAATACTGCAAGATGCTTTGGGACTCCCGGAGGTCATGAAAGGCACTATATAAATGCAAATGTTTTCTTTCCATACAATTTATATCATTTAATTCTAGCAGTCCTTCACTATGACAAAGCGGTTCAACACTCAAGCCTTAGTCAGAAGTCACTGGAGAGTTCTTCATCATTCAGAATCTATCTCATCAAAGTCCTTTCTTTCAGTTGAATTATTTATTTATTCAGCTTTTTCAGTAGCTCAAACTAAAATACTTCCAATAAATTGGCAGGCATCATAAGGTCATAAGACATAGGAGCAAAAATAGGCCTTCATGTCTGCTCTGCCATTCAATCATGGCTGATGTTTTTCTCATCCTCATTCTCCTCCCTTTTCCCGATAACTCCTGATTTCCTTATTAATAAATAATCTACTTATCTCTGTCTTAAAGACATTCAATGACCTAGTCTCCACAGCCTTTTGAGGCAAAGAGTTCCACAGATTTATCACTCTCTGGCTAAAGAAATTATTCCTCACCTTTGTTTCAGAGGATCATCCCTTTAGCCTGAGGTTGTATCCTCTGATTCTAATTTCCATGTCCACTTTATTCAGGCTTTGCAGTATCCTGTAAGTTTCAGTAAGATTCCGCCTCATCCTTCTAAACTCCAATGAATAGAGACCCACAGTCCTCAACAGTTCCTCATATGACACGCTCTTCATTCCATCCTATTCAAGATTTGAACGTTTATTGATAGGAACTAGGCCTTTCAAAGAAAAATGATCTAATTAAAGAGGTCTCTTTCTCTATTGGACAATATTGGGACTTGTATAGTGCAACAAGGTGATTTCACAAGCTATACAAAAATAAAAAGAGGCTTATCTAGGTCAAAACCGATACAAATCCAAACAGAATTGTAACAGGCTGAGTATCATTTGGCAGAGGAAGGCCTCAACTAAATCTATACCAGCAATCAAAACATCTCAGAAGCAAATCAGGAAGAGAAGCATTTCCATCCAATTCCATCAACTTTCACTTCGCAATGGCAAAAATTTAAAGAAAAACAATCTTAAAATTTAAATTTTAAAGTTTATTTATTGGTGTCACAAGTAGGCTTACATTAACACTGCACTGAAGTTACAGTAAAAATCCCCTAGTCGCCACACTCCAACACCTGTTCAGATAAACTGGGATATTGGGTGTTCAACATGAACCAAATAGTCAGCTCCCTGAATACTACAGTGGTAGCCACTATCATACAGCCTATTACCATTGACATGGTGGGTCAGCTGGATGCCAGCCATCTTGGTTTTAAGGCTCAGTGTTAACAGAAACCACCAAAGCATCAGATCAGCCCTACAGTCTAAAATCCCTCTCAGGACGAGAGTTACTTACTCTACCATCACCCATTCCATTGGTGTCCTTTTCAATACCACACAGTTAACTGGGCCAACTGTGGAAATGATGGATCGTATCCAGCCTAAGAATGTCTATTGCTGTGCCAGGTCACCCACTATGGCCATCTGAAATGTTTTTAATAGAAAATCAACAATCATCCATCGCCCAAACATTGTTCACAGGAGGAAAACTTCATAAGTGCACTCACATAGGGAAATAAGCTTTCAAGACAAACACAAATTAGCTTCACAAGAATGACTCATAATTATTTTGAGATCGTCTAGTTTGTGGTCTCTAAAATGAGGCTGTACAAAGAAGATTGTTTACTGAATGTGCTTTGACTTTAAAGACAGCAGTAGAAACTGCAGTGTTGATGGAACTGGCTGCTAAAGAGACTTCACAATTTAATGTAAGAATGAAAATGAAGTTGGGAACTGCTCATAAAAAGTCAAAACAGCAACAAGAATTTCACAGATGTGCCATTCAATTAGTGAATGTTGAAGCAAGTAAAGTCAATGCAAGAATTGTGACCAAATGGGTCATTTGTTGGCCTTGCTGAGCCAGGCTAGCTTTCTCTGAGAAGAACATTCAAAAGGAGAATCTGGATACCTTCAAGAAGAAGAAAAAGTTGCATTGTATAAAAGAAATTTACAATATGAAAGAAAAGAATTACAATTGTGAAGAAGAGAATGTCCAGAAATATGATCAGGAACTTCAATTGAACATCTTCTCCCTAAAGCATAAATCACATAGATTCTCGGTGATTCCGAAATTAAGTGACCAATCTGTTAAGACACAGGTTGATACAAATGCTGCTCTATCTTTAATTCGTGATACTACTTACCAAGAAAGCATCTTCCATTAAAACCAGCTGATGTGATTTTAAGGACACAAATGGAAGAGAATATGCTGTTTAAATGTTACATCATGGTCAACATAGAGTTAAGTGAACAAATAGCAAAGTTGCCTCTCCATGTGGTCCATGGCAATTTTCCAGCACTATTTGGGAAATAATATTGGAGAAGATAAAGCTTTAATCAGAGTGCTGTCAAAAGATTGGCTGATGCTAAATACAAGATAAATCCGGATAAATACAAGAGGGTATTCAAAGAGACACTTGGTTCAATGTGGGGAGTTCAAGTGAAAATCAGGATAAAGTCTAGTAATCAATAAAGAAACCTCCAAGCAAAAGCAGTGCCATGTGCAATTCTTCCCAAACTCAAAGAGTATTAAGCATGACTTGTTAACACTGGTATGTTAGAGACAATTACAATGAGTATCTGGGCTACCCCTGTTGTATCTGCCATGAAACCAGATGCTTCTCTTCATATTTGTGGTTGTTTGAAAAGAGCAGCACATTGTTATATGCTGATTAATACCTGCTTCCTTTAATTGAAGCTTTGTTTGTTGGATTATCAGGTGGTCAGAAATTCAGTAAGATTGATTTTTCACAAGCATCTTTACAGATGAATGTAGCTGTGGAATCTCAACTATTACTTAGCATTCTTACTCATAAAGGTCTCTTTCATTATAACAGATTGCCATTTGGAACAACATCTGCACCTAATCCAAAGGTCGATGAATCAGATTTTAAGTGGTCTCTGGTGTACAACGTTACCCAGATAATATTCTAATTACAGGATGAATGAACAAGAGCATTTCAATAATTCAGTAGCAACATTGGAATGTCTTCAAACACACAGTTTGCATTATCAAAAAAGAGAAGTGTGACTTTTTACCTGATGCAGTCTAGCATTTGGGTCACGTTATTGACAGTGAAGTCTTACATAAAGCACCTAAAAAGATGAACACTAATTTAGAAGCATCACATCTGACAAATGTGACACAATTGATATTGTCTCTAGGATTAGTAATTTTTTTATGACAAGATAGTTCCTAACTTAGTTACATTATTGAAGCCATTGCATAATTTACGATATGTGAAACAATATTGGGATTAGACAACAGACTGTGAGCATGGCAAAGATGCTTTGCAGAATTCTGGAGTATTGGTTCATTTTAATCCAAAGCTACCATTGCTGCTTATTTGCAATGCTTCACTTCATGGAATAAGAGCAGTTGTTTCACATATTATGCCTTTGGGAGAGGAACAACCAATAGTTTTTGCTTTGCATGCTCTGTCTAGTGCTACATTTAACTATGTTCATCTAGATAAAGAAGAATTAAGAATAATTTTTGGTATACAAGGATTTTATCCATTATTTGTATTTTTGTCATTCCACATTATTAACTGATCATCAACCCTATGCTCCCATTTTTGAGCCCCTATATAGGCATACTGCCATTATCTGGTAGCCAATTGCAAAGATGGTCACTGATCTTATCTGCAGTCTTATAATGTAAAGCACCATCAATCAGAATACCATGCTAATGCTGGTACACTATCACACTTACCTTTACCTATTGAGCAGTTGCCACCAACTAGTTTTGTTCATATTCTTTATTTTCTGTGACTAGATCATTTACATGTGACAGCAAACGTCATATTTTCAAAACCCATAACACCTAACAGAGTTAGGACATTACAAGCTGCATATTCACAGAGCAGCAGCCCTTTAAGTTTTCAAATTGTGTACAGGGTCTTATTGAATCATGTTGAATTCTAGGCAACTTTACCATATGGAAACATTTTCCAACTAACTCATGCTCTTGCTAATTGTCTACAAGGAATGTCATGAACTGGGTTGCTGTTGCTTCCAGTAGGCTTTTTATACCTGCTGTCTGGTTTATGTGTCTGATGTTCTCTGTGCTTTCCTGAAATTATCCAGAGATATAGAAATTGGTGGCTGTTTTATATCAACAACTACACCAGAATTCCCACCCCGCCCTCCACAGAATCGGAGCAGATGAGGGACAAACAATGGAAATATCTATTGAACTCAGGTGGGAATTTCTGGTCTCGCTCAATCAAGGCTGTAAAATCCTGGTGTCAGCATCACACTTCTGGTGTCTGGTGTTCGGTCTGCAGTAACACAAATTGATGTTGCCTCTAATATGAAACATGCATTTGAAGACAGAATTTATCCTGCAAATCCACATAAAAGTTCTGTTGATAGCTACAGGTTGAAGTGTAATGTGAATAGAATAATTATGCCCCGAAGCAACCTTATTGCTGGACATCCTACCATTTCTTTAGCGATGCCCTCAAAAATCTATAAAGTGAATTGGGACATCTTTGAGGATTCAATACATAAACACAAGTTTCCTCTGTCCTCTTCTTCCAAACAGGTTTAAATATAGCAGGATTCACAATAGGACATTGGTGCTGTCAGGTGAAATAGCCTGTCAAAAAACAGTGCCAAAACTTTACCACAAAGTTAATAATTACAAAGTAGTGCCAAAAATAACAGACTTTAAAAAAATACACTAACACTGTAGACAAGAAGACACAAATTTTCAGTCTTGAATAAGGAGCCTGGAATCAAGACAATTCCAGAAACCTGGTCAGTGAAAAAATGTCCCAGAAGTTCATCTTTTGATTCTGGGCAGACAGGGTGAAATGGGAGTTGTGCTCATTGGCCCTGGAGATTGTTCAAAGGCAGCTTAGGGGCTGCCAGGTGTGAAGGTGGGTTGGGTATGAAAGTTCACCTTGGTGCCCAGTACTCCTAACAAAAAGAATATAACTGAAAACAGTCCTCACTCCCACACACACCCCATCTCCAGGAAGGAAACCATTGAGGTAAGCCAGTTCCGTTAATTAGGAGGGGGAATTATTGAAATGTACATTACACATGTGCTCCATTAACCTTTAAACTTATATAATCACATAAATAGTGTTGGTATTTATGTGATTTGATTTGGGATATCGAAGCAATAAAAGCATCAAAATGAGATTGGTAGCCTCACATTATAAAATAAGAGCTAGGTAATGCACCAGCTTCATCTTTTAAAAATTTGGCAACTGAAAACAGGCAACACAGTGGCACGGTGGTTAGCACTGCTCCTTCATGGCATCAAAGAGCTGGGTTCAATTCCAATCTCAGGAGACTGTTGGAGTTTGCATGTTCTCCCCATGTCTGTGTGGGTTTTTTCCCATATTCCAAAGATGTGCAGGTTAGGTTGATTGGCCATGTTAAACTGTCCCTTGGTGTCTAAGCAATTAGCAGGATAAATTACAGGCCTGGTTGGGATTGTTGTTGCTACAGTCTCAATGGACTGAATGGCCTCCTTCTGCACTGCAGGGATTCTATGCAAAAGTAAGTTTGGAATTATTTGTTGTAGAGCCTGGGACATCAGAAATACTCCTTTGGGCTCCACAATAATAATCTGGATCACTGCTATAAATTCACTGCAGCATTCAAAACCCTCCCACCATCATCCCAGTTGAATAGTACTAACACATCAAGACCATATAGTACCAAAGCAGTCATTTGTCACTATGTCGTGTATGAATATGACATTCTTTTGGTATTGGAATGTGTGGCAAGAAGGAGGAAAGGGGTTAACACTTAAAGCATTTTCACACCTAGAAACTATGGATTCTGCCTCACTGAGAGGAACAGAGAACTGGCAACAAAACAAACTTTGTTAACAACATGCATAAATTTCCCTATGCTTTGAACTATGACAGAACCACTGTTCATCGCAGTTCAATTTTTCTAATGCAAGTTTACCACTGGGGAGAAAGGCTGCTGTTTACTGAAAACAAGCAATGCCCGAGTGGTATTGTCACTAGACTATTAATCCAGAAACTTAGCAGAAGTTCTGGGAACCTGGGTTCAAATCCTGCCACAGCCCATGGTGGAATTTGAACTCAATAAGAAAAAAATCTGAAACTAAGAATCTACTGATGACTATGAAACAAACATTGTTGGAAAAACCCATCTGACTCACTAATTCCCTTTAGGGAAGGAAATCTACCATTCTTTCCGATTTGGCCTACATGTGACACCAGAGTCACAGCAATGTGGTTAAATTTTCAACTGCCCAGAGGAAACTCAGCATGGACAATAAATGTTGACCAGACAGGGACACCCATATCCCACAAATAAATTTAAAAAAACCGACATCAGTCTTTCATGTAGTATTTGTTGAGATGTTGGTTAACCCATGCATCCTCCATCTTTCTGTTGATTCAGCATCTCCTCACTGAATTCCTGAAGACACTCTGGATGATAAAATGTTCAAAACCAAAGATGTTTCTTGATAGGTTTTGGAAAGATTTCACTGTATAGAAATTTGGCACCGTATTAACATTTAACTGCCAGTGTGGGAGCAGTTCACGGAGTCTTCATACAAGCTGTGATAGTTGGGATATGCCAGTGACAACCTCCCTATTTAATCTCAGCCTGCTACAGATGTTGCTCCAGTGGGTCCCAAAGAGTTAATCACAGATTGGTACATTTGGGGATCAAAGGTAAGGAGAGGTTTGTGTGATTCCAACAGAGCAGTAAATTCCTATTCCTTATCAAGCATATCATGAGAACTTGGTGCTAATGGCCACAGTCAAATTACAGTGAATTCTCCTTATAGAAAGAAACAATGTGAACATTGGAATTAGGAGTAAAAAAGTAGACAATTCCACTCTTTCAGCCTGCTCCACCAGTCAATCAGGTCATGCCTGATCTCTTCCTGGTCTCAAATCCACCTCTCTAATTGTTCCCCAAATCTCTTTAGCCTTTACTTTATTAGAAATGTATCTATCTCTTTCCTGAAACCATCTAATGATTCAACTTCCACTGTGCTATGGAGCAGCGAGTTCCACCAATTCACCGCCCTCTGAGAGAAGTAGTTAAAGATTTTTACATTTAAGCTTCAAACTAAACCACTTATTAGTGTCACAAGTAGGCTTCCATTAACACTACAATGAAGTGACTGTGAAAATCCCTACTTGCCATATTCCGGCATCTCTTCAGGTACACTGAGGGAGACTTTAGCATGGTCCATGCATCTAACTAGCACGTCTTTTAAGCTGCGGGAGGAAAGCAGAGCACCCAGAGGAAACCGACACAGACACAGAGAGAATGTGCAAATTCCGCACAGACAGTGACCCAACCGGGAATCAAATCTGGATCCCTGGGCCTCTGAGGCAGCAATGCTAACCACAGTGCCACTGTAGTTCCTCCTCATCTCCCCCTAAATCTGCCACCTCTTTTCTATCATAATGCATTTATATTAAAATAAAGACCTGGATTTATGAAGTGCCTTTCGCAACATCAGGACATTGCAAAGTGTTTTACAACAAATTCAGTACTTTTGAGGTGTGGTCACTGTGGACGAGGCAATTTGTGCATAGCATCGTCACACAAACAGCAATGTAATAATTAGATTTTTTTTAGAAAACATATGTTGCTTATGGGATAAAATTGGCCAGTTTCTAATGGTCCCAGTGATAATGGGAAGGTGGGTCTTAAAGTACTTAACTTCCTTGGTACTACTCTTCAAAGTGCACTATCTCTTATCATCTGGGCAAATGCAGCAACCAACTCTATGCGTAGCAAGGGCTTGGAAGTAGCAAATGAGATAGCGAATACTTTAATTGTTGCTAATAGTGTTGGTAACTGGAGGGGGCTGGAGGGGCCGGGGCTGGGGGAAGCTGTTCAAGATACCAAGAGAGTTCTCTGCTTTTCATCGAACACTGCCTCTTTTACATTCAGTTGAACAAGCAGACATGCTCCAGATGGAATGTCTGCTAACACTCTCTGATCCCAAAGGCAATGAAGCAGAATATTTATCCATTTTCATTCCTCACATCTTCATTGCACAGTCCTGGCCCGCTGCCCTTTATAAACAACACCTTCTCTTCCAACCCTCAATGCCCATTCTCCACTTGCGGCATATGCTGCCTCACAGGATCTCTTGTGGAATATTTGATTATTTTTCTTTTGTGACTTATAAAGGAGCAAAATAATTGCAGATTCTTTTAAATATCTTAAATTTAAAATAAAAACAATGCGTGCTAAGTAACTTAGCACCATGTGCACTTGACACAGTTTCCTCCATTATATCGGTGGGGGCAGCATGGTGGTTCAGTGATTAGCACTGCTGCCTCACAGTGCCAGGGACTCGGGTTCGATTCTCAGCTTGGGTCACTGTCCATGTTCTCCCCGTGTCTGTGTGAGTTTGCTCCTGTTGCCTCCCATTGTCCAAAAATGTGCAGGTTAAATCGATTAGCCATGCCAAATTGCCCCTGTCGATGGTAGTCATGATGTGGAGATGCTGGTTTTGGACTGGGGCAAACACAATAAGAAGTCTCACAACATCAGGTTAAAGTCCAATAGGTTTATGTGGCTTTTGCTACCAAAAAAACCTGTTGGATTTAACCTGGTGTTGTGAGACTTCTTACTGTAATTGCCCCTTGGGTCAGGGAACTTGGTTGAGTAAATATATGTGGGGTTACGAGAATAAAGTCTGGGTGGGATTGTGATTGGTGTTGACTCAATGGGCTGAATGGGCCTCCTTCTGTGGCAATGAAGTCCACATAATCACCTCCCCTTTGGCTAAAGAAGTTCCTCCTCATCTCGATTCTAAAGGGTCATCAACAGCTGAATGAAATCTCCTTTCCCACTAACCTGAGAATAGTATTCCAACCCTCATATCTTAAAAACCATTTCTATGTTTGGCTTGAATTGTTTGACTATCAAATAGTTTAGAAACCATTTCGAGATGGGGGTCAAACCTTCCCATCATAACCTCTCAGATATGATTGTAAACCTATCTCTTACAAACAGAAAACATAACAGCTGTCTGTTTTTCCAATAAATGGAGCTTGTAAAACAGAATATTCTCCTTGTGCTTTTAACATGCCAATTTCTGATTTCCTTTCTCCAGGCCTGTAAACTGTAGAACTGTAAATGAAAGAATTTGTGAAAAAATTTGTAAGGCATCTGGATATTGTGCAGATGGACAACTTCCATTCCCTCTACCAACATCTGCCCCTCAAAAGCCTGCCCTCAATCCCCACTGCAAGCAACCCTCTACATCCCCTCATGTGAATCTACAACTTCCACAGCAATGATCATACAATGTTAGGGGTCATACATGCATAGAATCATAGAATCCCCACAGTGCAGAAGGAGGCCATTCAGACCATCGAGGCTGCACCAACAACAATCCCATCCAGGCCCTATCTCTGTAACCTCACGTATTTACCTTGCTCTTCCCCTGACGTCAAGGGGCAATTTTGCATAGCCATTCAACCTAACCCGCACAACGCTGGACTGTGGGAAGAATGATGTGGAGATGCCAGTGTTGGATGGGGTAAAAACAGTAAGAAGCCTCACAATGCCAGGTTAAAGTCCAACAGATTTATTTGTAGCTATTGTAGGTGTTGTGAAACTTCTTACTGTGGGAGGAAACCAGAGCACTGAAGGAAACGCACGCAGATACAGGGAGAACATGTAAACATGTTCAAGGCCAGAATCATCAGGTGAAGATACAGGGTAAACCTTTTAGGACTGAAGTGAGAAGAAATTTCTTCACCCAAAGAGTAGTAAATTTGTGGAATTCACTACCACAGAAAATAGTTGAGCCCAAAACGTTGTGTGATTTCCAGGTGAAATTAGATGGAACTCTTGGGCTAAAGAGAATCAAGGAATATGCGGGAGAAGGTAGGATCAAGATACTGAATTTGATGACCAGCCATGATCAAAATGAATGGCAGAGTAGTTTCAAAGAGCCAAATAGCCTATTCCTGCTTTTATTTTCTATATTTCTATGTCCTATGACTCAATGCAATGTTGTCATTGGATTCAAAAGATTTTCTCGACAAATAGTGGCCAAAAATAAATAAATGCATTACACAGAATTCTCAGATTTTCTTTTAAATAAGTAGCATGGTGGCATAATGGTCAGCACTGCTGCCTGCTGAGGGACTCAGGTTCAGCTCCAGCCTAGATGACTATCTGTATAGAGTTTGCACATTCTCCTCGTGTCTGAGTGAGTTTCCTCTGGGTATTCCAATTTCCTCCCACCCTCCAAAGATTTATGGATTTGATGGATTAGCCATGATAAATGCACAGTGCTCCTGGGGAGCTGGGTAAAATGCCCTTTCAGAGAGTTGGTGTAGACTCGATGGGCTGAATGGCCTCCTTCTGCAGTGTAGGGATTCTATGGTTCTAATGCAGAATCATGAAAGAAAATGAAGCTTGCCTTTACGTCATTCCATCTAATGTTTATTTTACAATTGCATCAACACGTTTACTTGACTGAATGATTTGGGTTTGATAGATGTGCCTGCCGAAAGATTTTATTTTCTAACTATTTATGTTCCATTACATCATTTTGTGTCAGATTCTGAAGCAAATAGTTTATTTTGGGTGATTAAGCTCCAGGAGATATTTTGCTTCCTTCGATATGACAAGGTTTCAGAAATATGTAATCCTTTACATTGACCCCAGATGTGTGGTGCTGCCCAAAGGTATATTAATCCAAAAGAAGTCAAAGCTGTCGTCAACATTTATTCTGTAAACTGTATATAATTCAGGAATCTTAGATGTCCACTGAACTCTTTAAATAATAAGTACAAGTGGTTTCTACTGAAGATGAATAATAGACAGCATGGTGGCACAGTGGTTAGCACTGCTACCTCACAACTCCAGGGACTCGGGTTGATTCCTGGCTCGGGTAACCATGTGGAGTTTGCAAGTTCTCTCTGCGTCAGTGTAGATTTCCACCGGATCTCCAATTTCCTCGCACAGCCCAAAGATGTGTGGTTATGTTGATTGGTCATGCTAAATTGCCCCTTAGTGTCCCAGTATGTGTAAGTTAGAGGGATTAATATGCTAAATGTGTGGGGTTATGGAGATAGGGTCTATGGTGGATTGTTGTCAATGCAGACTCAATGAACCAAATGGCCTCCTTCTGCACTGTAGGGATTCTATGTTCTGAACTCAGGTAAACTCCAACATCTGCAGTATTTTGCTTTTATATAAGCTTTCTAGGGTTACATTTTACATTTTCCCTGATACTCAGAGGTCAAATTACAGTAATTACCATGTTTGAATTATATTTATAAATTATATTATAAATATAACTGAAAATACAGGTTTGCGAGCATCTATTTCTCCTGTGTTTCAATGACACTTCTAGTGCAGAAGGTGAAGTCACATGGGATCAGAGGGAGCTGACTACATGGATACAAAAGTGGCTCGGTCACAGGAGACAGAGGTTAGCAGTGGAAGGGTCATTTCTGAATGGAGAGCTGTGACAAGTGGCTTTCCTTGGGAATCAGTGCTGGAATCTTTGCTGTTTGTAATATATATAAATGATTTGGAGGGGGGGTCATCCCATGCCATAAGACATAGGAGCAGGATTAGGCCACTTGTGTACAACACAAAGGTTAGTGGATTTGCAGATAGTGATGAGGAACATCAGAGGATACAGCAGGATATGGATCGGTTGGGGAACTTGGGTGGAGAGGTGGCAGATGGAGCTTAATCCAGACAAATGTGAGGTAATGTAATTTGGAAGGTCTAATGCAGATAGGAAATATACAGTAAATGGCAGAACCCTTTAAAGTATTGAGAGACAAAGAGACCTGAGTGTATAGGTACACAGGTCACTGAAAGTGGCAATACAGGTGGAGAAGATATTCAAGAAATTATATGGCATGCTTGCCATCATCGGCCCGGGGCATTGAGTTTAAAAATTGGCAAATCATGTTGCAGCTTTATAGAACTTTAATTAGGCTGCACTTGGAATATATTGTTCAATTCTGGTCGCCACACTACCAGAAGGATGTGGAGGCTTTGGGAACGGTACAGAAAAGATTTACCAGGATGTTGCCTGGTAAGGAGGACATTAGTTATGAGGAAAGGTTGGAGAAACTTGGTTTATTCTCACTGGAATAGCGGAGGTTGAGGGGTGACCTGATAGAAGTCTACAAAAATATGAGAGGCATGGACAGAGCGGATAGTCAGAAGCTTTTTCCCAGGGCGGAAGAGTCAGTTACTAGGTGACATAGGTTTAAGGTACGAGGGACAAGTTTTAAGGAGATGTACGAGGCAGATTTTTTACACAGAAGATGGTGGGTACCTGGAACTCATTGCTGGGGGAGGTAGTGGAAGCAGATATAATAGTGACTTTTAAAGAGTGTCTAGACAAGTACGTGAGTAAGATGGGAATAGAGAGATATGATTCCTGGAAAGGTAGGGGGTTTAGTTCAGTAGGGCAGCATGGTTGGTGCAGACTTGGAGAGCTGAAGGACCTGTTCCTGTGTCATAATTTTCTTTGTTCTTTGTTCTTTGACCGCTCAGGCAATGATATAGTGGCAATGTCGTATGATGCAACATTTGCAGGACTTGGGAAACTGGAAGATTTGGGCTGATGCTGACAGTTTGTAGAACACCGAGTTATCGATAAGCTAGAATTTTTTCCAACTTCTCAGCAGCGAATCATGGGCCTGAATTATATCTTCAGCGTGGGTGGAGGCAGATCCCACCTGCAATTCAGTAGTTAATGCAATATCAGGCTGGGTGGTCTATTAAAGCCCACTCATCGTTCAACGTGTCTGCTTGTTGGGCACACACTGAGAGGGGGCAAGAACAAGTCAGGTGCCACAGACGCAGTGTGGGAGAATTTAAAAGCTGTGGGGGGAAGCTCCCTAAAGGTGGCCAGGAGTTGTGGAGGAGGCTGAAAGCATTATGTGAGATAATAATAACCTTCCAAACATGTGTGAGTTGGGTGAATTGGCCATTCAAACTTACCCCTTCATGTCCCTAGATGTGAGGTTAGATGGATTAGCTATGGGAGATGTGTGGGATTATGAGGAGGAGGTGCAGGGAGAGTGCCTGGGTGAGATACTCTGCAAAAGAGTTGGTGTAGACTTGATGGGCTGAATGGCCTTTTTTGCAATGTAAAGATTCTATGATTCCAGCAATGGCATCAACACTGAAGGTCATGGAATGTGGGTGGGCAAGTGCACCCCCCCCCCCCAAACCTCAGGTCTGTCCTAATGCAGGAAGGTGTCATGTCCAGGAACGTGAACACTGTGTTGACACTGAGCACCGAGCGCACACATCCTCCTCCATCTAGAAAGCGGCAACTCTCATGAATATTGATGAAAGCTCCTGATTCACCAGCTAGCACCTTAATCGCCTCAGGTAACCTAACCTGTTCCTATGTCTTATGGCCTTATAGAGGTTATGGAGAATGGGGCTGCTAAAAATACCAGCCATAATTGAATGGCAGAGCAAACTCGATGGGCTGAGTGGCCTAATTCTGCTCGTATGTCTTATGGTCTTATACCACAAGCATACAGTCTATAGCACCATGAATGTGGGGAAACCCAGCCATTGCCATGAACCGTTGAGGTCTCTCTGCCTGACTGGCTCCATCTGTCTGATAGCTGTTGAGTCTGAGGGCATGTTTAAAAATGGCAGATGTGTGTCTGATTGAGAGATACGGTTTGAATCCTCCACTGAGCCCTGAAATGAACCGGAGGCCCAGAATTTGAGGGCCATGGTTACCTTCTACGTCACTGGCATGGAATGACCCTCCTCCCCACCATCATACCATCAAGTATTTGGAGGCAGTTTGGGGACTCTATCATGTTTGAAATTGATATCACTGGACAGGCAGCGTCTACTACAGCAACGAATCTCAGACATCTGGCGCTGCCTGTATAATCTAGCCACTGGGTTATAGAATTACAGAATCCTACAATGCAAAAGGAGGCCATTTGGCCCACCAAGCTAATCCAACGCAAAGCCCATAACCCCTTGCATTTGCCTTGCTAACCTCCTGGACACTAAAGGGCAATTTGCCATGGCCGATCAACACATCTTTGGACTGTGGAAGGACATCGGAACACCAGAGAAATCCCATGCAGGCATGGGGAGAACATGAAAAACTCTACATAGACAGTCATCCGAGGCCAGAATTGAACCCGGATCCTTGGCATTGTGAGGCAGCAGTGCTAACAACTGTGCCACCATGCCATGATGTCTTCAGCACCTTGATCTCTCTGCTGGGAGTTGCACCAAAAGAGCCAGTACCTCTCCTCTTACAGGCCTCTGCCTGGGATACTTCCTGCACTCTCTTACCTACCCCTTCTCTTCCTCTTCAGAGGAGGACTCTCCAGCCCAAAACACTATCCTCACTGGATCAGATACAGAGAAGCAGGGTCATGCACATGAGGGATCACTGTACTCCAATCCTCAGGGAAACCTTCCAGAGAAAGCCTGAAAGATTGGCTTCAAATGCTTGAGAATAATTAGAAAACTCAAACAAAACTCTGCACTCTCTGTGGTCTTGGAACCTTTTATCTTGCCCATGGATGAGGAAATGCATAAAAATGAAATGGAAGCCTTCCTGTTTTGCCCATGTGACAAAATGCAAATCACATGGGAAATGTGAAATCACAATCAATTGGACTTTTAATGGCTTTAATTGGTTCTTTAATTATCAGAGGGTGCAGATCTGATTAGCGCCTACTCCCTCTAACTACACCCAATGACATTGGAAATTGGCCTCCCATGTGATTTCTGATCGGTCACGCTTCCAGCCCAGCAACAAAAAATTCTGGCCTTGGCAGCTTTATCTCTCATCAAAAACGCTGTCCCATGGCCCCATTCTATCCCTCTGCCGAGTTCTTCATTTTGGATGAATAAACTAAAGTGCAATCTTGGGTAGCGCAATCGCACAGTGATTAGCACTGCTGCCTCACAGCCCAGGGACCCAGATTCAATTCCCAGCTTGGGTTACTGTCTGTGAGGAGACTGCACATTCTCCCCGTGTCTGCGTGGATTTCCTCCAAGTGCTCCGGGTTTCTTCCCACAGTCCGAAGGAAATGCTCGTTAGGCTGATTCGCCATGATAAATTGTCCCTTAGTGTCAGGGAGATTAGCAGGGCAAATACGTGGGGTCGTGGGGATAGAGTGCAGGGTGGGATTGTTGTCAGTGCAGGCTCAATGGACCGAACAACCTCTTTCTGCACTGTAGGGATTCTATTGTATGATTCTAATTTAACTATGACCAAAGCTACAACCAACATACCATCAAAGTTATCCAGTTCCGTCATAACCAAACTCTCTCTTTCTGTATCTTGCTGAAAGATACAACAGATGATGTTTCTGCTGGTGGTCTCTCAAATGGTGGGACATTTAAATGATTGAACAATTAAAAATACAGCCTCTTGTCATACATTCTGACTACATAGACTACTTTAAATGCTCGGGTGGCTGCAGAACATTTTGAACTCTGTTTTGGACTCCTAACCTTTCTCCACATTCTTTTGGCAATTTTGCAACGCAAAGAGGAGCAGCAGAAACAGAATGGAGAAAACACAGAGTTGCGAAGTGCAGGGACAATGAATAAAATGAGGCACGCTCGCAGGAATCCGAAGTTTCCCGATAGGGTTATAGAATGTGACCAGTGGTGCCCCTCAGGAATCTGTGCTGGAGCCTCAGCCTTTTACTATATTTATCAGGGAGACATTGGAGAGCTATACATCTATGTTTTCTGGCAGCACTGAGTGTTGGGAGCAAAAAGTTGTAAAAGGATATTGGTAGATCTGACAAAACTGTGATAGATGGAGCTCATTGCAGGAAAGTGTGACGTCATCCGTCAACGAGGAGAGGTGCGGGTATTTTCTAAATGAGAGAAACTGAGGACTGTAGGCGAGCAGGGATGTTTAGAAGACCAAATTACAGAAATCACAAAAACAAATCATTTAAAAGGCTAGCGGAACTTTAGCCTTGACCTCAAGGGACTGAAATACAAAAGGTTGAAGCTATATACATCTCTGGTTGGACTGCAGTAAGACAGAGGAATGGAATGAACAGACACATGGCTGATAAAATTTAATGCAGAGAATTATGATATTTTGATACAGTGCAGAAAGAGGCCATTCAGCCCATTGAGTCTACACTGACTTTCTGGAAGAGTATCTTTCAGGTCCTCTCCCCCACCCTATCCCTGTAACTCCACACATTTACTGTGGCTAATTCACCTAATTTGCATATCTTTGAACATTAACGGGAAATTTAGCCTGGCCAATCCACCTAACCTAATTTTTTGAGTGTGGGAGGAAACCGGAGCATCCAGAGGAAACCCAAACAAACGTGGAGAGAATTGCAAACTCCACACAGACAGTCATCCAAGTGTGGAATTGAACCTGAGTGTTTGACGCTGTGAGGTAGCAGTGCTAGCCACTGTGTCCTCATGAAAATGAGGAGAGGCAATATTATTTTGACAGGGTGCAAGAGCAAGAAGCAGAATTTTACTGGCATGCGCTTGGCAAGAACTTAAGACCATAAAACATAAGAGTAGAATTAGGCCACTCAGCCTATCAAGTCTGCTCTGCCTTTAAAAAATGGCTGGTGTTTTTCTCATCCCCATTCTCCTGCCTTTTTCCCGTGACCCAGATCCCCTTATTAATCAATCAAGGTAGGGGGAGGGGCTGCTAAAATTATGGGCAGTCATGGTCATCGATTCCACAACCATGTCCTGCAGGCTTCCTTCTGCAAGTAGCAAGGAAGTTAATTGAAACACAAAAAGACACTCTTAATAAGTGTCATAGTTACCACTGGTATTTTGCCAGAGCCGGAATGGTCACCCCCATCCCTTCCGGCACACGAGGAGGCCGAGAGCTGAATGAAAATGTCCACAGAGACTGAGACCACCCAGGGAGCTCGGGGTAGCTGGTGGTGGGACCAATGGGAAGATTATTAAAACTTGGAAAGAGTCATACGGTCACTCAGCACCTGTGATTTCCTCAGAGGGGTTTCCCTCCATCACTTCAACATCTCTAGCTGGCCTTCCTGCTGAATGCAGCAGGGTCTCCGCCTCCCTCAGCAATAGCACTGCTCCTGACAGCACTGCTGAGGCTGCTGAGCTAACAGATCCCTGGTGGGGGAGCCGATGCAGAAAGTAGAGAGTGGGAAACATGTCATCGATCCAAAGGGAGACAGGAGGTCCTCCAGGAAAAAGGCAATGAGACCATCGAGCAAGGCTGGAAATTCCTGGATCTTCGAGATTCAGTGTTCTGGAGGGTTTCCATCTTCCACTTTTGGAATGTTGCTGGTATTCCATCTTCTTTCACAGGAGGTCTATCTTCCAGCCTCAGAGTGCTTCCGTAGATTCATCTTCATTTCCGGGAGAACCACCTTCTTTCTTCAGTAGTGGGTCAGTGATGTTCGGAGCCTATTCAATATGGCACTTGGATAGAACACACCACCAAGCCTGCCCCATCACAGAAGATAGTGCAAAATCCCCAATTGCATAATCAATGAGGTTGGGGCCTGAAAGCTTGGCATTAAATCCCACCATCTTCTGCTACGGGAAACATTCCCTGTTCCTCCCCATGGAGGCACTTAGTCCCAGCATGGGAGAATTCCCTTTGTGCTTTCGGAATGAATATTTCAACATTTTTCACAAAGAACTGAAAAGGCTAATCACACTGAAATTGCTGAGAATTTTGGAAAAGAAATCAATGTTGCTCTCAGATTCAGTGTTGAATCCATTAAACCATAAGAAAAGGAGGGAATGGTTACTCCATTGTCCTTATTCTGGGTGCAGCCTGAGACTTAATACTTCTCTGTAGGAAGGCATCAAACCCACAACTGGGTAATATATAATAATTATAAGTTGAACATATTATAGTAAACAAAACTTTAATTACTGTACTCATCACCTTACCCAATAATTAAATATTTGTGTTTTTTTCTCTAAATAATCTCCAGAATGAAGAGTTATAATCTCATTAACTCATTTTAAAAATGAACCCTGAAGGCAA
Organism: Sphyrna mokarran; assembly: GCA_024679065.1. Lineage (NCBI taxonomy): Eukaryota > Metazoa > Chordata > Chondrichthyes > Carcharhiniformes > Carcharhinidae > Sphyrna > Sphyrna mokarran. The sequence goes on from JAGIQG010000003.1 coordinate 116,207,264, forward strand.
AACACAAAGGATGCACGGCATCAGAGCACTGTACATACAGGTCAATTGAGTTCTTTAGAAAGGCATTTAGAAAATAAGGATGCAGGAAGAAGCACAGGGAATTGGATTAAAAGGCTGCACCCCATACCTTCATTATTAACAATGGGGAGATGCTGGTGTTGGACTGGGGTAGGCATATTAAGAAGTCTCACAACACCAGCTTAAAGTCCAACAGGTTTATTTGGAATCACAAACTTTCAGAGATCTGCCCCTTCATCAGGTGAGTGGAGAAGTGGGTTCACAAACACGGCATATATAGACAGAGACACAATTGCAAGAGAATGGTTGGAATGCAAGTCTTTTCAGGTAATCAAGTCTTTACAAGTACAGACAATATGAGTGGAGAGAGGGAATAATCACAGGTTAAAGAGGTGTGAATTGTCTCAAGACAGGACAGTTAGTAGGATTTTGCTAGCCCAGGCATAACACCTCGCCATAATCCCAAAACCAAAAATAGTTGGGGTCTAGTCGAACATCATAACATACCTCAGAGTTTCTGATTCCTAACATAGGCAGTTATACAAATGGCAAAGCAAAATCCTGCAGGTGCTGAAATCTGAAATAAAAACAGAAAGTGCTGGAAATATTCAACAGCTCTAACCACACCTATAGAGCATTTTATAACAAATGATGCTAAGCCTTTTGAGTAATTTGAGTGATTAGCACAGCTGCCAAACAGCACTAGAGATCTGGGATCATTTCTGGCCTCAGGTCACTGTTTGTGTAGAGTTTGCACATTCTCCCCATGTCTGCATGGGTTTCCTCCAGGTGCTCTAGTTTCCTTCCACATTCCAAAAATGTGTGGGCCAGGTTGATTGCCAGTGGTCAATTGACCCCAGTATCGGGGGGATTGGCACGGTAAATGTGTGGGGTTGCGGGAATGGGGCCTCGGTGTGAATGGCCTCCTTCTGCACTGTAGGTATTCGATGGGATTCTATGATTAGCTAACCACCATTGTAATATGTCTCTGAAAACCACTGACCTGTTGAAGCTCATGTGAACTTTGAAATGTAGAACATGGATACATTACTAATGCAGAAGACAATCTACATAGTTAGAATGATATTTTCAGCAGAAAACAAACTATTTTGAAAACAAATCTAAAAGCATTTCCTAATTTGTTGCTTTTCCCCATTGTCAATGTATTTTTAATATTGTTTTCAACTGCGAATCTAAACTGAAGGATAAAAGCCTGAAACATAGGTTCCTACTGAGCAATGTGGTGCTTTGAGGCTAATGCGAAACCCAGTTCAGTTAAACCAACATTGCAGATTACCAAAAAGCTGATCCTTCTCTATTCCTTCCACTTAGATCATTAACCACCGAGTAGAGGATTGGGTATAGCACCACTTTACCACTTGCCCAGATTTTATCTTATGCCTCCATGTCACATATTCCATTCATTCATTCCTGCTTTGTTTTAAATCTACCATTTTGCTTATTGTTTCCAGGATATGGGCAATATTCAAAAAGCAACATTTTACTTCCTGATCTCACAATAATGAAGTTTTCACAATATTGACACAATACCTAACAATAATGAAGCAATCTTACCATATGCCTGAGTCAGAATGGTGTACAACTTGAAGCAAGTGTTGGAGGTGATGCATTTTCCTGATCTTACTGTTCTTGTCTTTAGTAGCATCAGAGGTCATCAGGAATGCTGCTGAACTAAGATTGGTCAGTTGTTTCGCTATGTCCTGTAGGTAGTTGTATAGTGCCGCCAGAATGCACAAGTCATACAGGGAACATTTGGACATTAAAAAATACAGAAACATAGAAAGTAGAAACAAGAAAAGGCCATTTGTCTCTGCAAGCCTGCTCCACCATTGATTGTGATCATGGCTGGTCATCAAATTCAATATCCTGATCCCTCCTTCCCCCCCTCCCCCACTCACTCACTCAGGTGAGCGCTGAGGATTTCATCACACATATGACAGTTTTACAGAAGTTAGAGGGACTTTGAAAGATCTAGAATTGAGCTTCCATCACAGACTGTGCCTGGCTCTGTGGCCACATTGTTAATATTATTCAGATCCTAGCTGGTGTTAGTATCCATGGATCCCTTTACCCCCAAGAGCTATATCTAATTTATTCTTGAAATCACATACTGTTTTGGCCTCAACTACTTTCTGTGGTAGCGAATTCCACACATAAACTTCCTTCTGGATAAAGAAATTTCTCCTCACCTCAGTCCTGAAAGATTACCCTTTATCCTCAAACTGTGACCGTTATTCTGGACACACCCACCATCAGAACATTCTTTCTGGATCTCCCTTGTCTAATCCTGTTAGAATTTTGTAAGTCTCTTTTGAGATCCCATCTCAGTCTTCTAAACTCCAATGAATACAATCCTAACTGACTCAATCTCTTCTCATATGACTGATGTGCCATGTCAAGTATTAGCCTGTTAAATCTTCATTGTATTCCCTCTATAACAAGGACATCTTTCCTTGGCTAAGGACAACAAAACTGCACACAATACTCCAGGTGTGGCCTCACTAATGCCTTATACAATTGCAGGCAATCATACTGACTTCAAATGCAAAGACTTAATCAAACCGATGACTCTATCCTGGAAAATATTGAATTTCTTGGGATTTGCTGCAATTACACTCACTCAGGTAAGCGCTGAGGATTCCATCACACATATGACAATTTTACAGAAGTTGGAGGGACTTTGAAAGATCTGGAATTGAGCTTCCATCACAGATTGTGCCTGGTTCTGTGGCCACATTGTTAATATTATTCAGATCCTAGCCTATGTTAATACTGAGCAAATCAGACCCAGAGTGAACCCTGGCTTGATAGATGCTAGCCTTGCTTTTAGAAACCATGGAGGAAAGTTATTGAACAAGTTCACAGGAATCTGCTACTGAACGTTCAACGCAAAGAATAAAATATTTATTGAACAAGAAAAAAATGAACCATATTACACCGGACAAAAAGATTGGAAAAATCTCAATGCAAACTCAAGAAGACAGTTCAAATTCAAACTATTCCTTTACCCCAGCAATATCTTTACAGTGAACCAGTGAAGAGTTACCACTAGTTTGACATAAAAGTCTCTACCTTGAATCTGGTACTTTTATGAATTATTTTCTTCTAATGAGCTTCTGAGCATTCACTTGATTCTTTTTGCCCAACTTGTTTTTGCCCAAGATCCCCAAAAACTACACTCTAATCTCTGGATTATACTGTAGGAAAATATGACATTGTTTACTTTGGCAGGAAGAATAAAAAAAGCAGAATATCACTTAAATGGAGAATGGCGTGGTGCAGAGGAATCCGAGTGTTCTCGTGCTGAGTGCGTGGGTACAGCACATAACTAAGAAGGATGATGGAATGCTATCCTTTGTTAGAAGAGGAATTGAACATTAAAGTAAGGATGTTATGCATCCATTGGAGAAGTCATAGTTGAGGCCACATCTCACTGTTGTGTATAGCCTTGGCCTCTTTATTTAAGGAGCAAGATAAAAATGTTGCAGAGAGTTTAAAGGAGGTTTATTGGATTAATACTTGGAATGTGGGTTGTCTCATAAGAAAACACTGGACAGACTAGGCTTCTTCCATAGAAATTTGGAAGAGTGAGAAGTGACAAGTGAATTATATAAGGTCCTGATGAGACACAACAAGGTGGACTTTGATAAGATATTCCTACTTTAGATGAGTCCAGGACACCATTTTAAAATTAGGGATCACCCTTTTAGGACAGAGATGAGGAGACTTTTTTCTCTCAGAGGGCCGTGCAATTTTGGAACTCTCTGCCTCAGGATGCATGGGAAGTGAGGGTCACTGAAAAAATTTAAGACGCAAGTAGATAGAATTTTGTGAGGCAGGAAATAAAAGGTTGTCAAGAGATAGATGGGAATGTGAAGTTCGAAATATAAACAGATCAGCTACATTTTTATTAATGGTGGTATAAGTCTGAGGGCCTACTGCTGCTTGTATTTCATTTGTTCATATATTATATTTCAACTTCTACCTTCATTGCATAGGTCTGCCTCAACATTAATTTTGCTTTTTGCAACATTTTAATAAAAGCAAATACAATCAATACATTTTGGTTCTTGAGTTGCTGTCATTGAAAATATTTCAATATGATTGGCTGCTTATTCTGATTGTTGGTATCATGTTGTGAGGAAAACGTTTTGTTTGCTTGATGATACATCATACTGACTCATTACGTCTGAGATTGGAGAATGATTGCAGCTTTCTATAATTCAGTCTACTGCTGGATAGATAGGGATTCTTGTGTTGTGGAAGCTTCAGAGCAACAACCCCAAAAGACAGCAAGAAGAGGCATTCTGTCTCAAACCTCCTGATCTTGGGACTATATAATTGTATTGACATTGAACAATTTGGTCATTCTATTTAGTGTGAAAGGTGAAGGTGCTTTTCAGTGCTGATTAGTGTATTGTTACAATCCTAGCTGATGTTATAATCGGACGGGAAGATCCCAGAATAGAACCATGGCTTAACAAACATAAATTGTTTTCATTAAAACGTGAAGAAATCAAGTCACAGGACTGCTAGTTAGTTTTAACAACAAGAAGAAAACATTTATTAAAACGTGAAAAAATTGAATTATAATAGAATACGTCTTTACTCTTCCCCCCTCCCCACCCCCACTCCCCTCTCCCCAACCACCACCACCACCAACAGTCTAACAATTACACATAGGTTTTAGGATTAATACAATTACAAAGTACATCTTAATCTACAATTGTCTCGATAACACAAAGTCCCTCTTAAGCTTACAGTGGCTAATATACCCACTTCACTCCGAACGCCAAGTTCCCCCACCAACTATGATAAAGTCAGCAAGACATAACAGGCCACAAGATGAAAGCATGTAAAATCACCAGCTCCAATGCAATGAAAACCTCAATGCATTCTATACCCGTTTTGAGCAAGAGGTCAGCAAGAGCCTGCCCTCCACTCCGGAAATTCTGGATGAACCTGTATGTGGGATCACTACCGCAAGTGTCAGAGCAGCTTTCTTGAAAGTCAAGCCACTGGTCCAGATGGAGTAACCTGATAAGGACTCAGATCCTGCACAGATCAGCTGGTGAGGGTATTCACAGACATTTTCAACTTCTCTTTACAACCATCTGAAGTCCCTATCTGCTTCAAGAAGACAACCATCATCCCGATACCTAAGAAAAACCAAGCAGCGTACCTTAACAACTATTGACTGGTGGCTCTGACATCCATCATTTTGGAGTGCTTCGAAAGGTTAGTCATGGCAGAAATCAATTCTAACCTCCCTCCCACACTATCTGGATCCACTACAATTTGCCTGCCACTTCAATAGGTCAACAGCAGATGCCATTATCCCTGGGCCTGCACTCAACCCTGGAACACCTAGATAACAAAGACACCTATGTCAGATTTCTATTTATTGACTACAGCTCAGCCTTCAACACTATTATTCCCACAAAACTCATCTCCAAACTCCGTGGCATGGGCCTCGGCACTTCCCTCTACAACTGGATCCTGAACTTCCTAACTAGTAGACCACGATCAGTAAGGATAGGCAACAACACCACCTCCATGATCATCCTCAACACCTCCTCCTCAATCATCCTCAACAATGGTGCCCCACAAGGATGTGTTCTCAGCCCTCTACTATACTCCTTATATACCTATGATTGTGGGGACAAATTCCCCTCAACTTGATTTTTAAGTTTGCTGACAACATTACATAGTGGGTTGGATCTCAAAAAATGACAAGACAGAGTACAGGAATGAGATAGAGAATTTGGTGAATTGGTGTGGTCACAATAATCTCCCCTTAGTGGCAACAAAATGAAGGAGATTATCATCGACTTCAGGAAGTATAAAGGAGAACATGCCCCTGTCTACATCAACAGGGACAAAGTAGAAAGAGTCAAGAATTTCAAGTTTTTAGGTGTCCAAATCATAGAAAGCATTCTTTCTGGTTGTATCACAGCTTGGTATGGCTCATGCTCTGCCCAAAACGGCAAGAAACTACAAATGGTCATGAATGTAGCCCAATCCATCACACAAACCAGCCTCCCATGCATTAACTCTGTTACCTTGGCAAAGCAGCCAGCATAATTAAGGACCCCACTCATCCCAGACATTCTCTCTTCCACTTTCTTCCTTCGGGAAAAAGATACAAAAGTCTGATGTCACATGCCAACCGACTCAAGAACAGTTTCTTCCCTGCTGCTGTCAGGCTTTTGAATGGACTTACCCTGCATTAAGTTGATCTTTCTCTACACCTTAGCTATGACTATAACACGATATTCTGCACTCTCTCGTTTCCTTCTTTATGAACTGCGCAAGAACCAATACTTTTCACTGTATACTAATACGTGACAATAATAAATCAAATCAAATCAAGTCAATGTTTGTGATGTTCCCTCAGTATCCCCCCAGATACTTATTATTTGAGAGTTCCAAAACTCCACTCACAAAAACACACTTTCAAATCTTCTTTCACAATAATTCTTTCTGTATATGATTTGCATTCCAAAATGTGGTCCATGTTTTCCAAATGACTCTTTTAAACAAAGTTTTTACTTCACTGTTAAGAGCAAATCCAGTCCAGGATTTTACATCAATCTCTTTAGGATTTCTTTGTCTTGACTGCTATGCAAACTACTCACAATGGTTTTGACTCTCAATTTCCAGATAATATTAAAATGGCATTAGATGTTTGATTTATCTTTTAAGTCCATTGTGCTGCTTTGAATCTGATTATTGTAATTGTCTGTTCAACTCAGAACACTTTGTTTCCTTTTCCTTGAATTTTTCTGAACAATGCTTGGTCCAGGTTGATTTAACCGCAATCGTCCTAAATATTCATTCTGTCTTAATTCTTTAGTTATTTGGGCTATAACTTGTACTTTAGGAATCTTGTCTCTTTGCAGTTTCTGTTCTATCCAATCTTTCTTCTGGTAGAATGAGAGATCTTTCCTGAAAGTCTGTCTCCAACTGTTAACAAAATCAGCTAAAAAAACTAAGAACTCTGGAAAATAGGCCCCTTTTGCAAAGCAATGCCTCATCCTTCTCTCTGCTTCTATTTACTCTTCATGCTGTAACTCTCTCTAAGCACAATAGAATCACACTTGGAACTTGAACATACATACACGGGCAGCACAGTTGTTAGCACATATGCCTCACGGTGCCAGGGGCCCAGGTTTAATTCCAGCATCAGATGACTATGTGGAGTTTGCATGTTCTCCCTGTGTCTCGGTGGGTTTCCTTCGGGTGCTCCAGTTTCCTTCCACACTTAAAAGATGTGCAGGTTAAGTTTATTGGCCATATAAAATTGCCCCTTAGTGTCAGAAGGATGAGAGGAGTTACAGAGGTGAGGCCTGGGCAGGATGGTTGGGCTAAATGTCCTCCTTCTGCACTGTAGGGATTCTTGAGGATACCAACACCTTTGTCTAGCATGAATCTAACTAAAGATTTTATTCTTCCAAGCACAGAAACATTAAAGTAAACTTACTTAAAACTATACCTTATTTCTAATGTTTCCCAATACAAATATAAATCCCTTAAAACTGCCTTTGTTTCCCTAACAGTATTGCAAGTTTGATAGATATACGGTTAGTGCATCACCTAACATTACAGCACTTACTGCAATGAGCTCAATTAATAGTTTAGGATGTTGACTCACATTTCAATCAGGGCTCATCTCAATGTTGCAAGTTGACTATGCGTGTTTTTATTGTGGTTGGCTAATTTCTTCCGGGCAGCTTCAAAGCAAATTGAAGCCATTGTTCTTGGTTATCAGCAACAAGACTGTCAAGACCTAAAGAATTGGCTCGTTGCCTGCTTATGTCCCAGTGTAGGTTAGATGGGCTTTAGGTTGGTTTCAAAGGTCAGCGCAACATCGAGAGCCAAAGGGCCTGTATTGTGCTGTAATTTCTATGTTCTACGTTCAGACATCTTTTACTTCATTCTGTACCATCCTAAACAGGGAAAAAACAAGCGACCTTAATGGGGAGAATATTTGGTCTCTGCTGGTTATAACAGAAATGGATCTTAGTAAAAAATCATTAATATGGAATAAAAAGCTAGCAAAACAGAGTGCTAAAAAGTAGCAGAAATATGGCCACAAAAATCTGTGACCATGGCAGATTTTATAACTTCCCTGCTCTTATTGCAAACCAACACACACACACACACACACACAAAATAAACAGCAAAACTGGAACAATTACAGCAGATCAGCCATGATCTCATTGAATGGTGGACCAGGCTGAAGGGGCCCACATGACCTAATCCTAAAGTAGTTAAAGTTAATTTATTAGTGACAAGTAGGCTTACATTAACACTGCAATGACGTTACTGTGAAAATCCCCTAGTCGTCACACTCTGGCTCCTGTTCAAGTCACACTGAGGGAGAATTTAGCACGGCCAATGCACCTAACCTGCGCATCTTTTGGCACGTGGGGGGAAATTGGAGCACCCAGAAGAAACCCATGAAGACAGGAGGAGAACGTGCAGACTCTACACAGCGACCCAAACTGGGAATTGAACCAGGTCCCTAGCACTGTGAGGCAGCAGTACTAAGCACCGTGTCACCTGTGCTTTGTTTGTATATTTGCATAAATTGTACAAGGTGCTCTTTCAAATTTTTGCACCAAACTGTGACTAATGGAGCTAAAGTATAATATTGGCACATGCGTTAAATGCTGACGTATGCTGAAATGCAGCGCAAGAGGAAATTGGCATAATTCTACTCTCCCTCTGCTGTTTGCGCATCTGCTATCTTGGAACATAAGATCCCTGAATCTGCCCAATAGTAAAGAATTGAAGAAACTAAATTCTAGTCTAAATGCCATACGCCAGTCTATTTAATAAAAATATGCTGTCATTTAACATAATTGGATTTATCAAAACTTTTGAAATTAGTGCTTTTTTTTGTGTGTGTACCCGTTATAATCACTTACTGCTATGGTAAAACCCAGTTAGGCTGCAGGGAATGAATGCAACACAGTGCAAAGTACAAAGAAGGTACTGATAACCGTATTATGTTTGGCAAGAACTAAATGGTAAAATTATTGACGTATTAACTCCACAGAATGTAGGCTCATTGTTTTTAATCTGCTGTTAAAATCTGTAACAAACAATTAGATAATGTGTGGACTATTGATTAAAATATGGGAATTGGTTTCCCGTCTAATTGAGAATAATTTAAACCAGCTCATACAGCACAAACAAAGAAAAAGAACTGGGACATTCTGCTGTCTAAAGCTTTGCAATGTTTTGGGCAGTATCCTACTTCAGAACAAGGGGAGAGCTGTCTTTTGATTTCTGCACTTGCCCTTCACATTTTCAAGACACTGCTGAATTATTTGTTCATCATAAGAGAAGCTGGAGGAAGTATATCCATCCTCACTGCTTTAAACAGTCAAATCAGAAAATAATTAGTCACCACCTCTCTGCATTGAGTGCATTTGCAGATAATTATCCCAAATCAGCGCCTTATTTTCCTAATTATGATTAATGGTCCAAGATATGTTAATAGTGCCATTAAGTATGTGGGCAAGATCGCTACACTTAAGTGTTTTTACTGATCTTTCATTAGTTGCCTGCAGGCATATCATTGGAGTAGTATAAACCACGTGATATGATCACTATTTAAGCAAAGATGAAAGATGTTGGAACACTTTAAAAATGCATCTACATTGAAGCTGTAATTTTTAATTACAGGGTTAGTAGATTACATTCCTTTTTTTAGACAATGAAGAATCACTCTCATTTTCGTTCCAAGCGTTGTTTTTATAAGGTTAAAAGTTGAAAATAAAGATAAGCTCAGAAACATGCATTTTGTTGCAAAACTTAAGTCAACGAATATCTTGTATGGGCAGCTGGAACAGTTCACTCGGTTTCAATTCCTGTTATCTGTGAATTACCATTGTTGCTCCAATGTTAATGTTCTCTTCGAAAAAATATTTTATTGTTGGAGGCATTCCTATAATAATAGTTGTAAAATAGTTCTGACATCTTTAAAGATTAGCTGCATTAACCTAAAGATTATCACATTGTGCAGCATAATGGCAGAGCGAGAAACATTTTGATTGCCCTTTACATTTTTTACCATGTGTGATGTTTTAAAATGTGACGCAAGCATATAATTAAGTAACTGAAATAAAGTTGATATCAAGCAATGTTTAAAATAACCAGACGTACATTGCGACTTTGTACCTAATGGAGTGAGGAGGTGTTTTGGAAAGGATTGTTGATCATCACTGCCACAAAACATGGATGGACTCAGAATGGAAAGACAAGTGGCAAATGGAATTTAAACAGATAAGGTGATACAATTTAATACAGAGGTGACACATTTTTTAGGAAGGATGTGGAAAGGTAATTCAGACTAATGGAGAGAGAGTAGAGCCAATATTTCGAGTCTAGATAACTCTTTGTCAGTTCAAAATGTTGGCTCCATTCTCTCTCTACAGATGCTGTTAGACTTGCTGAGATTTTACATTTTTCTGTTTTTGTCTCAGATTCCATCATCAGCAGTATTTTGCATTTAATATAGACCAATGCCGAGTTCCAAAGAGTATGTAGAGTGAGAGATACCTGGATATGTGTGTGCATAGATCTTTCAAAGTGAGCTCAGCAAAACATTTGTGATTGGCCCTTTACAGATATAAAAAGATTGAGTACAATCCCTCTGACGTAGCTCTTATGAAATGTCATCCACACTCAAAACATTGGCTCTATTCTCTCCCCACAGATGCTGTCAGACCTGCTGAGACTTTCCAGCATTTTCTGTTTTTGTTTTGTAACGAATGTTAGCTTTATTGCAAATCAAAACAAATGAGAGATTGATGTTTCAGATGTATTGAACCTCTGGTTTTGGAGACAAATTTTAACTTGCAATTTAAATAGTTCATTTATAGAAGAAGTCTAGAATTTACTAGTCAGAAGCATATTTGAGCTTTAAAGGCTTTAACCAGCTTAGACAGGGTGAGTTAAGCTAGAGAACAATTACAATAAGATCTTTGATCATGAAGTTTTACTTGAATGTGCAAAGGACCTCATGCTTGTTTTAGACATGGATGCTAGATATCTATTTTTTCCCAAACCAATATGGCAGGCAGTATGCTTCAATTCCATAATGAAGCTGCCAAATATACTGGAGGTGTGGCAGCAGTCCATTCCTAGGCCAGCATGATGGGTGGCCCAGTGGTATAATGGATGGTACAGTGGCACAATGGTTAGCATTACTGCCTCACAGCAGCAGGGACTAGGGTTCAATTCCAGCTTGGGTGATTGTCTGTGTGGAGTTGGTATGCTCTCCCCATGTCTGTATGGATTTCCTCTGGGTGCTCTAGTTTCTTCCCATAGTCTGAAGATGTGCAGGTTAGGTGGACTGTCATGCTAAATTGCCCCATGATATCCCAAGATGTGGAGTTTAATAGGATTAGCAGAGTAAATGCATCACTCAGATGCACTCCTTACCCTATGTCTGGGGACGATGAGGTTATGGAAATAGGGCAGGGAGTGAGTCTGAATGGATTGCTCTGTCAGAGAGTCAGCGCAGACCCAATGGATCAAATGGCCTTCTTCTGCACTGTAGGGGTTCAATGCTGTCAAGACCCTCTGTAAATGTCTGTGACTTTGAGTTAAACCCAGAGATTTCAGAGATTTCCACAGTACGTACGTGGGTAGTTATCCAGGGAATGTTAGCCAAATTAGAAACTACTCTAACATTTGTGTAACTACACAACTGATGGCCCAACCAGCCACAGGTCAGTATTTATCATGCAGGTTTTTTGGACCATGTGAACCTGTTAGGGGTCATGGTTTGAAAGTGCCTAATTGAAGTATAGCAATAAAAAAACAACACATGAGCAATATGATTGTGAAAGGTCTTGGTGTGTACTGGAAAGAAATGAGGCACAGACTGATAAAATGTGGAACATGCTTGTATGAGCCCAAGCTGGAATCAAACCTGGGTCATTGGCGCTATGAGATAGCAGTGCTAACCACCGCGCCACAAAGCAGAGGAATTCATCAGAAGTTGAAACTTTCCAGGCAACTCCCACAGAATTCCTTCCATCTGGACTCCCATATGATCCTGACATTAATCTTGGATTGTACTTCAAGTAAACAGGTACGATGACCTGGTTACCTGAAGATTTGACCTGTAATACTCCCAGTGCTAAAAGCTGAGACATTTTAACGCTTCTTTAGTTCTGGAAACGTCCTTAAGTTTGGTCATCTCTAATATTGTTGTCGTGCTTACTACTGTTACTGTGAACCCTGCAAACGAAAGGAAAAAATGAAATGAAGAAAATGTGGAGAAATGAAAATCATTGAGGGGAAGATCAAGTGGCTGGAAAAGCTGAACAGTTTCCAACCTTCCCTTATGTGAATATGGGGTGTAACTGGATAAAAAACTTTCATCAATTTAACTCAAAAAGTCATCACAACGTCAACTTGTGAGATAACAGTTAACAGTAAAACTCTCACCTGTCTCATCAGAGTTTTGAATCAGTTGCTTGGTCTGTTCCATAAGGTAAATAACAAGGATGATCGTTGCTTTTGATACTTGTGTCATAAACTCCAAAACTGGCAACAAATTTATCACAAAATCAAAACACTGCAGATATTCAACAGCTCTAAGCTTCTTTGCCCACTCGAGTGTTTTAACTTGATGATCCCTCACCACTGTGTCCCCAATTAATAAGAAATATGTCATGCTATTAAAAGTCATGGCATGGAGATGCCAGCGTTGGACTGGGGTAAACACCATAAGAAGTCTCACAACACCAGGTTAAAGTCCAACAAGTTTATTTGGTAGCAAAACTGTTTATGCTATTAAAATGCAGAGTTATTAAAATATCTAATCAATTTTTTTTGCTAGTCATCTCTGTCTGCTCCAGTTAACACAGTAAGAAGTCTCACAACATCAGGTTAACATCCATTTATTTGGTATCATGAGCGCTACTTCTTCAACAAGTGAGTTCCTGCTCCAGTTGAAATAACCGCAGTACTTCAGGTTTTACATCATATCTTCATTTTCAGAAATGAAGGGTTAATATTCCTCAGTCTCACAAGTCTTTCTCTTTGTAGATCTTGCACACTATCTTCCCCACCTACTCATCTGCTAAACCCATTCACACCTCTTCTGCACCCAACTTTTGTTTCAATACTTACCTCATTATCACCTTCTTTTGTCTTAATTTTGTTTTGTAATCGCTTCTACTTTCCACCCCATCACAGATCTCCCGCTTTCATTCTTTTCACGCTTTCTATGTCTGGCAATGTTCATCTTTGATATAAGTTTTAAGTTTATTTATTAGTGCCACAAATCAGCTTACATTAATACTGCATCAAAGTTACTATGAAAATCCCTTAGTCATCATACTCCAGCATCTGTTCAAGTACACTGAGAGAGAATTTATCATGGCCTAACCAGCACAACTTTCAGACTGCGAATTGAAACCAGAGTACCTGGAAATCCATGCAAACACGGGGAGAATGTGCAGATTCTGCACAGACAGTGATCCAAGCTGGGAATCAAATCTGGGTCCCCGGTGCTGAGAGGCAGCAGTGTTGACACCATGCCACTGTGCTCCAATTCTGATCCTGAAACTGGAAAAGAATTGTCTCATCTAGTGCAGTTTGTGGCAGCATTACACAGGCCTTGCACCATACCTCCAGTATCTCTCCTTACCATCAGCCAGTTCTTGCGTGGTGTTCTGCCAAGGGCACACGTAGGCATGCCCCTTGTCTATGCTGCAAGCATGTGTTTCAGTGTTATGAAATCACACAGCCTAACTAGCTAATGTGATATCAAAATCCCAAATTTAGACAATGAATGTCCAAGGCATAATTCATTCAAGAGAACCAGTGTGAAACTGCAAGGTGAGCACTGGGGGAGTGTTATATAAAGAGCCAGGCATGTTCAACTTTTGGAACTTTTGCTAATGCAGCATTTGGAAATACTGCTTTTGGAGATCTTTGAATCCTACAGTTCAGAAGGAGGTCATTCAGTCCATCAGCTCTGCATTGACCAAAATCCTACCCAGGCCCTATCCCCATGCATTTACCCTAGTTAGTCCTCTTGACACTAAGAGGCAATTTAGAATGGCCAATCCACTTAACCCACACATCTTTGGACTGTGGGAGGAAACCAAAGTATCTGAAAGAAGCCTACAAAGACACAGGGAGAATGTGCAAACTCCACATAGACAGTGACCCAAGCCAGAAATTGAACCCAGGTCCCTGGCGCTATGAGGCAGCAATGCTAAGCACCGTGCCACCATTGCCAGCACAGTGGCACTGACGTTACTGGTGAGTTCCTAGGTTTGTCAAACAGTGTTGCCACTTTTCATGGTGGGGGCCTGTGCAGTAGGTAGCCTGTGACTGCAGAACTGAGAGGGAACAATGTCCCTGGCAGTGTAGCAATGTGTTTAAATGATGACCCTGCCCTAGCTGAATTAGTGGAACTGAGTGAAGCCGATTACATTGTTCAGTACATGAGAGTGAAGTATAACATCTAGGGATTAGAATTGGATCCTGAGTGCCAAAGGAGCTGCTGGGTGAGTGGAGAATCTGTAATTCATTGAGCATTGTGAAAGGCTGACATTGTATTCACTGGCGTTGATTACTCAAGTGAGGTCAATAGACTTCTTTTGACACCACTGCCAGGTCCTAGGCCCAGAATCTGGAAGTTGATCTTTCCTAGTCACATGCAACAATTGCCATTTTCCAGATAAGATATTAAACTGAGGCTCCATCTGCCTTCCTACAGCACTATGGAAGAACAAGGGAGCCATCCCAATGTCCTGAACATATTTATATCCCAATCAATGTTAAAATAGATTATCTGCTCGTTACCACACTGGTGTTTTGGCAGCTTTCTCCACACAAATTGACTACCACTTTTTATTTTTTCTATATTACAACAGTGACTACACTCCAAAAGCCCTTCATTGGCTCTGAAACACTTTTGGACGCCTAGCAGTCATGAAGAATGCAGCATAAATGCAAATTTTTTTTATAAAAGGAAGTTCACATCAATTCAGTGGTTTCTAATAATTTGCATTAGGGGACTTCAACAGTGCAAACAATGTGGAACATTGGGAATAAGTGGTGGTAAAGTTTGGATTTCCATGTTTAACTGTAAGTTTTCAATATTACAACTGTAAAATTCAGATAGATTATCCCATCATACCTTTATCCTCAATAACCAAAATTCCACCTTCTAATTTGATTTGATTTATTATTGTCACATTTATTTGTATACAGTGAAAAGTATTGTTTCTTGCACACTATACAAAGCATACCATTTATAGAGAAGAAAAGGAGAGATGCAGAATGTAGCGTTAGTATTAGCTAGGGTGTAGAGAAAGATCAACCTAGTGCGAGGTAGGTCCATTCAATAGACCAATGGCAGCAGGGAAGAAGCTGTTCTTGAATCAGTTGGTATATAACCTCAGACTCCTATACCTTTTTCCTTACATAAGTGAAGAATGTCCTTAATTATGCTGGTTGCTTTTCTGAGGTAGCAGGAAGTGTAGACAGAGTCATTGGACGGGAGGTTGGTTTGAGTATGGACTGGAGTTCATTCAAAACCCATTGAGTTACTTGTGGTTTTGGGCAGAGCAGGAGCTATACCAAACTGTGATACAGAAAGAGTGCTTTCTATGGTGCATCTGTAAAAGTTGGTGAGAGTTGTAGACTACATGCCAAATTTCCTTAGTCTTTTCAGAAAGTAAAGGTGTTGGTGGGCTTTGTTAATTACAGCATTGGCATGACAGGTTGTTGGTGATCTGGACACCTAGAAACTTGAAGGTCCCGACCATTTCTAGTTTGTCAGCACTGATGTTTGACTCATTCTGAATTGTTCAAGTTTTTGCATTGGTTACTTGATTGTCACTGTTACAATCTTCTTTCCCAATTAGACTGGATAATAGACACTATGATCTAGATGTTTGCAAGTTCCTTTTGTTCATTCATAAATCCCTCATCACCCATCTCCTTTTATCTGTGTTCTTGTTGTTGTTAGAGCATTTCGCAACCTTTCTGAAAAACTCTTAGTTCCTTTATTTAATTAAAATTGTTGCCATTTTGAAATCCTGTCATCAATAGAAGCGTAGTGTTATCTTGAACATAGAGTATGACTCACTGCCATTGAATGGAAAAACATCAAGCATGAAGAAGTACATATAGTAATATATGTTTTGTTGCCATGTGTGGCAGTATATAGCAGTGACACATTGCACAATTCCAAAGGTAATATTAAAACATATTTACTGTGATTTAATGAACCTGTTAACTGCAGGTGCAAATCCCAAAATGGCTGCTAAACCTCACAAGCAGCCAAAAACAGGATTTACGTCAGCAGGATCTAAGGTTTGTGAATCTGATTTCCATTAATTTTAACATTATCATATAATTACCAGGCTTGATGCCATAGCATCTGCCCATGATGTATTTCTACCACCCGTCCCCCAGTGGTGTGATGTCACATCAGTGTGAATCACTACTGGATTTTCAAAAATTAAAAATGGCAGTGCCAAGGACAGTTCCTCTGGCTAATTCCATTGGGCAGGGCTGGGGTGGAAGGGCAATTGTTTTTGGGAGGCTCATGCATGCTTTAGGGTTGGGAGGTCCAGTGATTGTTAGGAAGGGTCGTGCACACATTGGTTTGGGAGGGGCACATGGTGGGGCATAGCCCATGAAAGGGTGAACCATTCCAATGCCGGGGGAAGAATGTCGGGTCACCCCAATAATTGCATGGTGAAGGAAGGGGGTGCCTCAATCTTTGTGTTGTGGAATATAGGGTGGGAGATGTTCCCATTTTGCATGTAGGGTTGGGATGGCTCCATTGTTTGTTGTTGAGTCCTGAACAGGATCCACAGATGGATATCTGTGAGAGTTTTCCCAATCTCCATGGGGCATTCTGATCTCCCATCCTACTATTACCATCAAGCTAGGCGATCAACTACATTCAATTAGGAGTTCAGGAGGACATGCCAGGAGCAAAACAAACATACCTAAAAATGAGGTGTCAATGTGGTGAAGCTATAACTCAGGCAACTTTCATGCCAAATAGCACATGATAGACAGAGCTAAGCAATCATGCAGCAAAGAACTAAAGGACAATTTCAAACAGCATGCCTTCAGAAAGACCTTTGCAAAGTATTCTGCACTACTTTAGGATTTAATAAGGCAGACTGACTGTCTAGAGTGAAACCATTAGCAGAGATAAAGAAAGAAAAAAAATCATACTTGTATAATGCATTTCAAGATTTGGGGTGTCCTAAAATATCACAAAATACTACAGTGCAGAAGAAGCCCTTCGGCCCATTGAGTCTGCACTGATGCATGAAAGGCCCTGACTTGTCCACCTAATCCCACTGGTTGGCATGTGGTCCAACAGTAGTCAGGTACTTTGAAGGTAGTTATTGTTCAATACAGGAAATGCAGCAGCCAATTCATTCACAGTAAGCTTTCACAAACAGAGATGTGATAGCGATCACACAGGCTGACTTGGGGAAGGATAAATATTGGATAGACTCTGCTCTTCCTCATGCCTTTTACATCCATCTGTGCTAGTTGGTAGGGGCTTCAATTTAATACTTCATCCAAAGGACAGCACCAACACCAGCACAGCACTCCCTCAGTAAATTAACTTGTTCATTAATGTTTAATCTGGGAAGAGGAAAATTAAAATAGTCAGTAAAATTCAATGTGTGCAGAATTCTCAAATAATTTGTGGAATTTTGTAGATCTGATTTTTCAATGCATCTTATTCAAATAAATAAGCACACTGTTTTCAAATGTAAAATAAGACATAACATGAAAAGGCAGCACATATCTACAAACACATGCAAGAATCTAATATATTTCAATTTCAAAAAGTCTCACAGCACCAAGTTAAAGTCCAACAGGTTTATTTGGTATCAAATTGTTATGGTTCTTCATCAGATGAGTGACTCACCTGATGAAGGAACAGTGCTCCAAAAGCTTGCAATACCAAATAAACCTATTGGACTTTAACCTGATGTTGTGAGACTTCTTATTGTGCCTACCTCAGCCCAACATTGGCATCTCCACATCATATTTTAATTTTAGCAGTGGCTTCTTCTTTTGCAGTGATACGAAAATTGTCATATAAATGCAGAAGTGGTGGAAGTTCCCTCACACTGTACAGAGTACAATTTCAGCCTGGTATCAAATTAGTTCTGAAGTGTTCAAGGTTCCCGAGATCACTTTGATATTTATCTGGGTTTGCACATTTTGACACTGTTGATTTTGCTGTCTTGTAACTAACCACAATTAGGTAGATGTTTCTCCTGGTCAGATAAATTCCATTTTGAACCAGAGGAAATAAAGTAGAACAAAGAACAAAGAAAATTACAGCACAGGAACAAGCCTTTTGGCCCTTCAGGTCTGCACCGACCATGCTGCCTGACTGAAATAAAATCCCTAACCTTCCTCAGACCATATCCCTCTATTCCCATCCTATTCATGTATTTGTCAAGATATCACTTAAAAGTCTCTCGTATCTGCTTCCACTACCTCCCCCAGCAATGAGTTCCAGACACCCACTGCTCTGTGTAAAAAAAATTGCCTCGTATATCTCCTTTAAACCTTGTCCCTTCCACCTTAAACCTATGCCCCCTAGTATTGACTTTCCACCCTAGGAAAAAGCTTCTGACTATCCACTCTGTCCATGCCTCTCATAATCTTGTAGATTTCTATCAGGTCACTGCTCAAACTCCATTGTTCCAATGAGAATAATCCAAGTTTCTCCAACCTCTCATAGTAAAGACCAAGTTTTTCCAACCCCTCATCATAGTTAATGAGTACTTCTTGGAATCCAAATTGCAGTCACCAGCCTGTTTCCAAGTATTGCTGATTTAAAAATGTAATCTTGTGATTACACTACTATGCACTTTGTTAATGAGATGTTTCACAACTGAAAAAACAACCCTAGAAAAACTCCTGATTAGGGGGTGGCACAATGGTTAGCACTGCCACCTCCCAGTGCCAGGAACCAGGGTTCAATTCCAGCTTCAGGTGACTGTCCGTATGAAGTTTGTGCATTCTCCCCATGTCTCCAATGTTTCCCTCAGGTATTCCTGTTTCTTCCCACAGTCCAAAGATATGCAGATTTGGTGGATTGACCATGCTAAATTACCCCTTAGTGTCAAAGGGATTAGCAGGGTACGGGGGTTACGGCCTGGATGGGATTGTTGTCAGTGTGAGTTCGAAGAGCTGAATGGACTTCCTCTGCGCTGTAGGGAGTTCTAGGATTGTCAAAAGCTGCACACACTATTTTCTGCAGATTTACATAATGAGTCAGTTCAATTTAGCATTAAGGTGAGGTAGGGTCAAATGTTAAACATAAGCCACAGCCATTCATTATCAGCTACTGAACATTAATTATTTAAACCTACCTGCAATCACAGGACAAAACAAAGCGAGAGTAAACCTTCAACTGAACTGTAATTAATTTGGAATGTTGACTGTGTTATTTTTCCTCAGGTTGGCTGAGAATAGCTTTGCATTTAGAAAAACTTATCAGTTATTTGTTCATGGTTGTATTGACACATTGGGAATCTTCACAACAAATGGAGGCTGTTAATCTTTCAACATTGTCAAGCTAATTCAGCAAAATATCATGAAGCATCTTACAAATTTCATAAAATCATAGAATCCTACAGCACAGGAGACCATGCAGCCCATTGAGTCTGCACTAACCACAATCCCACCCAGGCCCAATTCTCATAATCCCATGCGTTTATCCTAGCTTGTCCCCTTGACAGTAAAGGGTAATTTAGCATGGCCAATCCACCTAACCTGCACATTTTTGGACTGTGGGAGGAAACCCAAGCAGACATTAGGAGAACGTGCAAACTCCACACCGACAGAATTTAAAAACCAATTGTGAATGACATCTACCAACAGTATCCTATGTATTTGATATCTGCCAGATAGCATGGTTTTGGAGGAATTCATTTCAGAATAGACATCTGAATAAATTTCATTGCATGCCTGTAATGCCATTAATCCTCCTTTGCAATGGCATCACCAACAGATATGCTGTATCATGCTTTTTAATGCAACAACAGAATTCTATTAAGTGATAAGAAATGCATTTGCACCATGACACAGCATGATCCCACAACCAGAAATTAGATCAATGAACAATTAATCAGATTTTGATAGTTTGATTGAGGGGAAAATGTTGAGTGGGATTCCATGATATTCTAGTCTCTTCCTGGAAATAGTGACACAATGGGGAAATACTTCCCATCCTGCTCACCATGGGAATCATAGCGGGGGGGGGGGGGCAGATATGTTAAGGTCCATTGTCCTTGGGTGGGATTTTCCGGTTTTGGGATGAGTGCGACTGGAAAATCCCACCCAAGATCTTTAATATTGACCCAAATCATTTGAACAAACAGTTCCGTTTGATATTGCAGAGCTGAAGTATCTGCAAATGGGCAGCACTAATTTAGTAATGTATTGAAATTTTTGTCTAGATTATCTGATCAACTTGAAACAAGGTTCAAACCCACATCACCTCAGGTGCATTAACAACAGTTAAAGTATGCTTGTTTAATTTAATTGGGTATAACAATGTTGTGATGCCAAAATACAAAATGATAGAGGTCACTGATTTGATTACTAAGCATTAATATCTAATTTATGTTTTAGAATAATTAACTTGGAAGTTCACTTCTCAGTGCATCTGATGCAGAAAGGAAAATTTAGATTGCATCCCACAAACTTGGTTCAGAGTTAAGCTGGATAATGTTTTATGCCTTTATTAAGACCATGTCAAGTATTTAAATTCCCTCCTCTGAAACATAAGCAGCAAATCTGAGAGATATTAAGTACTGATGAAGCAAAATGCAAATACAAAAATGCTTGGGATGGTAGCAATGTTGTGATGAATTGGACCAGTGATGGAGAAGCCGAGACTAATGCTCTGAATGAGCTCAAATCCCACCATGGTGGCTGGAGGAATTTAATTTAATAAATAAGTCAAAATGTTAGTCTCATTGATAATGATTGTGAAACCACCACACAGTCATAAAAGTCCATCTGGTTCACTAATTTTCTTCAAGGTAAGAAATTTGTTGCCCTTACTCAGTCCAGTTTTCATGTGATCCTGGTTCCACACCAATTTAATTGACCCTTAACTACCTTCTGAAATAGCCTATCAAGTCACTCAGTTGCATGTTGTTCACCATCACCTGCTCAAGAGCATTACAGATGGTATGACAATACTGTGCCTTTAAGAAATGTATTTGTGTCATGTTTGATGTGAAGGATATGTTTAAAAGTCCACTCTGTTTCATCAGTGCTGATTTATGCACTCCAGGCAGCCCACATGCTGAACATGCAGAAGCATAATTGACCCTAGATATCAGGGTGTTGGTTTTAATCTGAGGTAATGCAGTTTTGTTTATTTTTTTGGGTTGTTCCCTGAGATTTCAGAGTAGAATTTAACTAGATTGATTGACAAGAGAAAGTCATGTGAATGAGTAGGGATAAGCTTGCAGAAGCAAGTAGGCAGTTTCTGCTTGGATCTGCAAGGAGCAGGAGTTATTTTGTATTTCTCTCTCATTTAGGAAATCAGTTTGGGACCTGCTAGAAAATAGGTATCTCTCTCCAGAAATGTTCTGCAGGTTTGAGGGCTATCAGCCCATGTACTAGCACATAAGCCTATTATTTGTTAACCGATTTTGAAGAAAAATTATGTCTATGAGGAATATTGCTTAAATTGGAACTAATAGACAAAGATTAGCAGTTAAGAATTATATCTTGTCACATTTAAGTATTTCAATTGGTAAAGGTTAGACTAATTCTTTTTGTTACAGTTGAAATTTATTGTTAAATAAAATTTGTTTTGATAAAATCTTCCTATTGGGTCAGTAGAATCACACCTGCAGTGAAATACTTTATTCTCACGCTAATGCCAAACTCAAAAACAGTTGGGGTCTATTCTAATTTCATAATATACCTTGGAGTTTCTGATCTAATTCCTAACAGTGAGTAATAAACCTTGGCCTTGCCAACAGTGCTCACATTCCAAGAATGAATAAAATATCACATTCCTTATCAAGATAAAGCTTTACTTTTTGTGAGGCTGAACTGAGATAAAACAATATACATTCAGGTGAGACCAAAATTTTGATGAGATATTTCCAATGCAAAATATTTGATATAATGCTTACCATGATTGCCATTAATTAGTGCTTGGAACTTGGATTTTGTAAAAAAAAAAGAGATTATCATCTAAATATCAAATGTATGATTCAGATTATTAAAAGTAAATTATTCTGTTTTTCACTGTGGATTGTTTGGTTATTCATTGGTTAATGAACAGTGTTAAATCCAGGATCATATTTACAGAAAGATTGGCAGTGGAAAGTTCCAATTTGCCAAATTACAGCTTCCAATCTGTAAAACCCTTGGTAAACATTTAAACAAATGAGTAAATACCAACTACAAATCTTTAGAATAAGTGACTTCTACAAACCAAATATATCACCAGCTGTAAAAAGTGATGCATTCTGAAAGATGGGGGTTAAATGCCACACAGCTGAACTTTACTGCTATATGTCACAGTGTCACAGTGGTTAGCATTGCTGCCTCACAGCACCAGGGACCCAGATTCAATTCCTGGCTTGGGTCACTATCTATGGGGAGTCTGCACATTCTCTCCATGTCTGTGTAGGTTTCCTCCAGATGCTCTGGTTTCCTTCCACAGTCCGAAAGATGTGCTGGTTAGGTGCGTTGACCAAGCTAAATTCTCCCTCAATGTAGCCAAACTGGCATCAGAGTGTGGTGACATAGTGGATTTTCATAGTAACTTTGTTGCAGTGTTAATGTAATGTGATACTAATAAATAAACTTTAAGAATTACATTGTGGGCAAATGAGTGAATTCACCAGGAAAAGAAACAACTTTATGATAAATGGAACAGAATTCATAATAATATCACATTGTTAATTTACAGGGCATTCACCAACAAGCAATCAAACCTTTAAAATCTGTCAATGTAATACAACGAAAATCATCAAAACAATACTGCAACTCAGCTCATTTGCTTCAATTTTAATGCTAAGTGGTTTGACTTTTTGCAGTAGTAGAAAAATACATTCAGAAATGATTGTTATCAACAATAATAGAGAATATGGAGAATATGCAGAATTAAACGTTGGATTTCTTGGTCAGTGGTGAAGTGGCAGCACTTAATACAAATCTAAAAGTGAGCCATCAGGATCTGATGAGCTTTGTGGCCTAGATTTCACCTTGCCTGCTATTAATTTCATTCCTGTTAGGGCATCAAGCAACAGTGATGTTATCAAGTAGATTAAGCAGCTAGTCACCCTGAATAATTCCCACAGACAGCAAACCAGGAAGTAACAATCAACTACTTATTACATTTTCACAGAGAGCGAAAGAAAAGATTTAGATGTATACATTATATTAAGCTAGAAGCTGAAATATCATAGAAATTACTCATTTAAAAAGGTTTGTTTATTATTTAAAAATCTCTGGATTTTTGAAATAGAGTGAAGAGATTTGACATTCCACAAATATAAAATTAGTTTTTTCTTTCAGGACCAGAGAGGCTGTTCAACAATACTTGTGACTTAGTACATTGTTAAAAACCAGTTACATCTCATTCAATAAGTCATAACTGTTTGACCATTTGTACAGCCAGAATAATAGCATAAAAAGAAGACATTCACATCAATCCTGTGATTTTTAATGATTTCCATTTGTGGGGATTTCCCACTCCACTCTGTGGGGAAGTGGGAAATCACTGACAGCAACTTCACATCGCTGCATGTAACTGTGCGCATGTAGTTTCCAGATGTTGCTGTCAGTTTCATAGTTGCACTGATGGCAAACATTGGCGTTTTGACCATCACTACAATCACAAAATCCAACCCAATCTTCAACTGATAACAACTTCATGTGACAGAACTACATCTGTAACTTTCAAAACCAAAACCCCAGTAATAAATCAAATATATATTTTATTTAGTATCTCTCATCTACATTACAAGTTTATGTTTTTTGAAGAAAAATATAATGATACCAGTTTATTTTTATTAGATTTCAATATTCTTCAAATGGCTTCAATCCACATGCCTGGTATTTTAATGAAAACTGAGATCACATTAATCAGGTTTAAAGTAAAAGAAAATTAATTAGTACAGTAAAAACTTATTATCTTGTCATTTTTGTCCTATTTTCATGGCATTTTCAATCAGCATGTGGCACCCACAATGTCCTACTTAATCAAAATAAGTTATTTATTCTCTCTCTTGGACATTGCCACAATCATCAAAATATTACATAGAATTAATTTACAGAACAGAATGGTGCCTCCTCCTACTCCATTTCCTCAACTCACTCTATCAATGTGTCCTTCCATTCCTTTCTCCTGAGTACTAACTTTTCCTAAAATGCATCGAGGTCTATTTTCTCACTTGTTTAAAAAAAGATCCATCATCCAATTCCCTTCTACGTCTAGGTAACTACACGAAGACTAGGTAAACTTACTTCAGACAAATGCAGCTGAAATTTTACCACCATCCGCACTGCTCGCAGAAAGGAATTCTCAACTGACCTCGAGCAGGATTTTACGAGCCTCACGCGAGCGAGGTTGTAAAATACTGGCCATAGAAGCCAGACTGTGAATGTCAGTCAATGATCAACTTCACACTTAGGTATCAAATGGGCAACTGAAAATCTTAAAATGTTTGCCAAACTTAAGTGAAGTACTTTTTGGATATTCTTTTTGGTCCGAATTTCCACTTGGCATTATTAATGAGCGAGCTTCCACACAAGAAGAATAATGTTGGAAATGAACTCTTAAATTACAATTCCACATTTTACATATTGCTTCTATATACAACACACAAAATGAGTTGAGCAGAGCAAGTCGCCAATCCTGAACATTTATTCAGAAATAGACTTCGGTCTCTTTCTAACTCTCTGTCATGTCAATATCACAGCATTTGGACATTTCTTTAAAAGTTTTCAGGCTTTATTTCCTCCATTGTCTGAACCAGAAGTCTACTCTATATGTTCATCAGCCCATATGTAAAGAGAAACTTCCTATCAGCAGTGTAAATTTTTTCTTAAATTGCAATATGACTTTATTGCATGCGATGTCCCAAAGTCATGAAAGTCTATTAAAATGTCATTTTTTTCAATCCAAAATTTTTCTTCATTAGAACAAACCTTTCTTTACCTCTTTATCAAAATTTAATTCAAAGCGACTATTGCACGTTTCCCATTTCTATATCACTTGCTAGCTTAGAAGCCTGAAAGCTATCCGCTTTCAATCATTCCATCTCAAAACTTCTTCAGATATTCTTCATAACTCAGTCTTATTTTCTCTTGAGGTCCTTCCCTATCTCATCTGCAGACATTTTTGTTCTGGTGACAAGACTTGAGCACATTATTCAAGAGAAAATACAGTTTAAGCATGACTTCCTACAATGAAAGAGTAGATTGACCTTTCACCAAAAACCTGGCACCACAGATTGGTCACCCACTTACCCATTTTTTCTCACTGTTGCTTTGCTGACTGCTGCTTTAGTAATAGGTTTGAATAAGAGCAATTTCACAGCAGGTGACAAAAAAGTCCTCAGAGGTTAGATCATTTAGAGATAAAATGCAAGACACAATTAGGACTGAATTTCCACCTAGGCTCAGGAAAACCTGCTCGCAAAATGTCCACTCAACTTACTTGTGACTTCACAAGGAGGAGAGAAGGAATGTATGAGGAGTACGGGTATGGAGATGGGCAGATTAGAGGGTCCTCTTGATTCTTCAAAACAGCCCAGCTACCAGCATTAAATCTGACCCCTCACCCACCCATCCCCCGTACCACTTCATGTCCTTCTAATGCCAATCCATGCCCTCTCACATTACTGCATGCCTCCTCAAAACTCCAACTCAAACTTCCTCCATGCCCTGCTATGCCACACGTATTCCCTATGCCATCGCCACTCACCCATTATGGATTATGTACAGGGACATCGCAATGACAATGAGACTTATTTGAAAATTATTGAAAAGCCAATAATTTAATGACTCCCTGAATTCAAATTCATAATCATTGATTGATGCTGGATCAAAAAACCCAACATAAAAAAATGTTGTAATCCTTTAAGTTTAAGATTTTTAACCAAGGAAACCATATCAAAAATTACCCAGCTATTATAGGTATGTAAAAGTTTCAATAGTTCTTAGAACAATATGATCACTCGCTGAACTGAAGATCCCACAGACAGAACAAGTATCCATTTCCCTTTCAAATCAGAATGCCTATCCATCAATGGAGGGGAGACAGCTGTGCAGACCTTTTTCCATCTTCAGAAGCAACTTTGTTCAGATCTACCAGTCCAATTAAATCAGAGCACAAAAAACATGGCAGCAGAGGTCATTTTGTTTCACATTTTTTAGTACCTTATGGTATTTCTTCCATTGGAAAAATACCGTAATGCATGTGAAAAATTGCACAATGCTGGTCAATGCAAGGGTCAAACTACCTCTGAGTGAAAAATCCCTATGACGAATCGCTGCATTAAAAGTACATTATCCATTAGGCATTATAATGTCAGTGACATTTGAAAGTGGCACAACATTTTATACTTAACTTGCAAGCTATTCTTGACTCCTGAGCAGGCTTTCCATCCCCTTTAAATTTGGTATATTTTTAATGGGCTTCCATAGCCCTGTAACATCCCAAGTGAAAATACTGGGCCTGTGAAGATCCAGACATCGCATATCTTGCCAGACAGAACATGGTTTGGATCCTCCCCTCTCGTCAGCAACATCATCAGGTTTATGCCCATAGCAGTAAACCTACTTTTTGCATGCATTTAAATAGTATTAATCCATACCTTTGCCATATATTGATACTGCGCCAATGTTCACAGCAGGTTCATGCACATATGAACCTGTTGTGAGGGTCTCCGTGATGGGGTGCAAAGTTAAATATATTCCTGGAGGGGTCAAAGAATGTGACCAGGCAGTGCCGTGGCAATGCCCCTTGGCACAGGTTTGCACCATGCCACCCTGACAGTGCCAGTCTGGCATTGCTACTCTGGCAGTATCAACCTCTGCCAAGGGATAGATCCTAGTGGGATCCTCATGAAGCAAGCAATGGTTAATGCTGCTGTGCCTACTGGGATGGGAGCAGTCTGATGAGCAGGAGATGCTACAATTGCCATCGCAGGCAATGGAAGAGGTGCCAGTCCCAACTGTGGGGTGAAAGGAGCCAATGGTCACCAGAGGAGCAGGAGGGGGAGATGGGGCTAATAATCCAATGATCGCAGGGGAGGGGGAGAGAAGGGCCAATGATCACAGTAGAGTTGAGAGAGCTGGCCAGTGATTTGGTGGGGGGTGGGAGAAGGGGCTCTTGATCATGGCAAGGGAGAGAGAAGGGGTCGATGATTGTGGTGGTACTCTTAGTACTTAGGTTTATTGGATCTCTGTGCAGTCAGGTTTGGCCGGCGTGTTTACGCACTGCCCCCCCACCCCGCGTGACATCATTAATCACACCCCCTTGATTCTCCTTGGCAAAGTGTAATCGAATCTGCAGAGAAAACTGACTGGTTTCTCTGGAGAGAAACACACAGGTTTTTCCCCCAGAAATAACACTCTGCCATTTTCACCCAGTGTGCGAGAGGGAGATCCAATTCTCCTCCCTATTGGGGAAGCCAAGCTTAGCAAGGTCCTCCCAACTGGCAAAAAGGCCAAGGGGGAAAATGGCCTCCAAAAACTCACTGTGACCATTGGCACATCATAATGTTCCTCCATAGACAGATGAAAATCTGGCCCATAGTGTCAGTTATAGTGAATAAATGTCAGAAAATATTACAGTCCTACTTAGTATTTAAATTACTTAAAACATAAGCGGTGCATTTAGCTATTTAAATTGCACATTAATCTACAGTTCCAAATACTTTCTGTGGGCTGTAACAGAAAGGTTTTCATTATGAATAACACAATCATACAAAATTACAAGAACATTTTCAGCCAGGAACTGAGAACAGAAAGCCAGACATCTTCTATCTAAAGGCACATTCCTTTACAAATGGATGCTGGGCAATAAAATAAATTTTTTACAGCAATGTGATCCAATTTTCCAGGATATTTCAGCAGTTTACTACTGTCTCTGATAACTGCAACTATATTTTTCATAAAACAAACTGAGTTACATTCTTCTCAATTGCCATCACTATCTCTTCTATTTTCCATACAATAGAATGAGAATAGCGATCATTTTAAAATTATTTCACTTTTGTGTATCAACAGTTGTATGACTAATCTCTGGTATTGAAATGGAAAAGACATTCAAATTTTTATATGTAAATCATTCAAGAATTGGGGTGTGGCAAGCTAGATAATTCATTTGAAAATTTATATTTCTTTTAGATTTTTCACTCAGTCATGTGGATATATATTAATAATTTAAAAATCCCATGGTCTTTATTGCACCAGACAGGAATGTTCCTTTAAGACATTAATAGTAGTGTAAACCTATTGTTTCTTCACCTACCTACATTTATACTTTTCCTTAGTCAGATTATAGAATATTGTTATTTAGCATTTAAATTACATTTTTCTCCAGACTAATGGAAGTTCTTTGCATTGATAGTGGTAGCGTTGCAGCTAATACAGTTTGGTGTATTAGAAGCGTTACGTTAAGAATCATCCATTGCACCTAAACCACCTGCTGGTCTATTAGTTGCAAACGGTGCAGGTTGAGGATGGAATCAGCTATGATCCGAGCTGTGGACCTTAGGTAGCCTCCAGATGTCACCATCAGGATGGGGATCTTACGCTTGCGGGCGATCTCAAAGACTATTTGATCTCTTTTAATGATTCCCTATTTTGAAACAAAAAGAAGTTAGGAGATGGGTGTCATAGGACAGACAAACGTTTGATTTTCTATATTTCAAGAAAACATGTTAAACAGTCCCCAACCCCTCTTAAAAAAAAGGGCAATAAGATTAAAATATTGAATAAATACATATTATCCCACAATGTGAATTTAACATGGTAATTATTTACCATGAATTTCTAAGAAAACTATCAAAAGATGGTGGGAAAAAAAAGCATAAGTTGATGTTTTCAGCATTATTTCCTTCTTATGTCTTAAACTTAATGATACAACTTATATGTCATCTTACTTAAAATACATGTTATTGCACCGTAGCACAGTGGTTAGCACTGCTGCTTCACAGCACCAGGGACCTGGGTTCAATTCACATTTCTTCCCTCCGGGTGCTCCAGATTCCTCCCACATTCTGAAAGACGTGCTGGTTAGGTGCATTGACCCGAACAGGCTGAGGCGATTAGGCAAATTTCACAATAACTTCATTGAAGTGTTAATTAAGTCTTATTTGTGACTAATAAATAAACTTTAGCTTTTAACTTTGAATGATATCATTTCAGAAAGTTAAGTGCAGTGTTAAAACAGTCAGAACTAAATTCAATGAGCATGAGACCTAGTAAATATAATGCAATATTGAAACAATAAGTATTTTTCTAATTTATTCTTCATATGCAAGTCATATAAAAGCATGTCTGAGACTAAAATGTTTCAAAATCTGTGTATCTAAATTTGTAATTAATACTGTTGCACATGTAAACTGGTACTTTTAAAACGGTAATTGTAATTTTTCTCTCACATGTAATGTACTTACTAATTATGAGAATGCAGAGAGTTGTATTGCTACAGTAGCTTAGCTGAATAAACCTAACTAGAAATGTTTGGCTTATTATAATTAAAAAGTCAAATGTTGCAGAAATGATAATGAGTTAAATGTTGCACGATAATGAAGTAGGAATTATATACACCATTTGATCAAACCAATGAGATTTCTGCAACAGGCCTTAATAGGAGTGAAACTTTTGGACAAATGTAGCAAATCATTTCTCCAAACCTTCTGCAAAGTGAAATACGTGCATTTTCCATTGCTTAATTAAGTTTACATGGATTCAAACATGTTGCATATTTAAAACTTAAGGCGCGGCTTACTTTTGAAGCGCTTCACGAAAACACCTGCAAAATGCAAACATCTGGAGACACAAGTTTGTAGTACGAACCTGAGGTGAAATCGCCAAACCTCCCAGTTGATCACCATCTAAGATGTCGGTGCCTGCATTGTACACGATGATGTCTGGAGTGACTTGCTTCAATGCTTTTGACATTAGTGTTTCCACTTTCTGCAGATACTCCGAATCCTCTGTGTCCCAGTCCAGCTCAATTTTCCACTTGATGGCTCCTGGTAACAATTCATGAATAAACTATTTAAAGCAATCAATCATTTCACACAGTTAACGCCATAGGAAATAAATCTTTAAGCACCGTGAGGCAAACACAATGAATCAAAATCCAGCCCACAGTTACGTAGTCAAATAGTGTGTAAACAAATAACTTTTCTATCCAGATTATTCGACAGAAAATGCAGATACTTCAATGACAAATTGTTGCTGCTAAAGAACATTGGAGCGCAGAAGATCACACCTGGATCTCAAAAACTGTTTCACAGAAACATGGGGCAGAATTTGCCCCCAAAATGTCACAACAGTGGTAATACAAGAGCAAGCTGTGACAGTCTGTCAGATGCACTCCAGACTGCATTCGTCCCATATTCAGTCACTTTTTGGGTACGGTATGGGAGAGAGCGGGGTGGTAGGAGGTGCTAAACATACTAGTAAGCCCAGCTGCAGAGTGCTTCAATCTTACAGTGAACTTGGAGACCCCCTCCCTCCCCTCAATGGACATTGAGACCTGCCCCCTCAAACTGTTTGGAGTTACATACGAAACCAGTTCTTTGACCGGCACACTTTTTTCCAGGATTGGCCTGATCTACACCAGGTGAAGCAAGATGGGAAAATCACAGTCATAGTGTCAGATGAGAAATATAATTGTCAACACCAAAGATTATCTTAAGATAATTATTCAGTTTTTTGCCAAAATAATGAAGTGATGAAGTTGACGACGGCAATACAAAGAACATTGGATTCTCTCCAATCAAATTTCCATTCCAGCCACGGTATCAAAACAGCTCTTAGCAAAGTCACATATTACATCCCATTTGACTGTGACAAATGTAAACCATCCGTCCTCGACCTGGCTGCAGCCTTTGATCACAACATCTTTCCACCATTACTCAGCTGGGTCTAAGTGCTCACCTGGTTCCATTCTTATCTATCTAATCATAGTCAGAGTATCGCTATCAGTGGCTTCTCTTCCTGCTCCTGCACTACTACTTCTGTTGTCTCCCAGAAATATATCCCTAGCTCCTCCTATTTCTCACCTACATGCTCCCTTCAGCAACAGCATCAAGTTAGCTTCCACGTGTACGCTACTTCGCTCATACCTCTATCAACCTCTCCACTCTTTGCAACTTGCCAGATTTATTCTCTGACATGCAATACTAGATGAGCAGCAATTTCTTTCAATTAAATATTGGAAAGACCTGCCCTCAACCCTGCCACAAACTCTGCTCGCTTGCCACTGACTCCACCCTTTGCCTTTTGCAACCGCCTGAAGCTAAGCCAGGATACTCACAACTTTGCTGCTATGACTGATACATAATCACATATCCACACCGTCACTCGAGACCTCCTGTTCAACCACGAATGAGCATTGCCACGCTTTGCCTCTGCTTTCCTGCTGCTGAATTTTGAGACATTCATTTACATCTTTGTTCAACGATTCAGCTGCATTCCTGATCAGCCTTGCACATTCCATTTCCTGTAAACTTGAGCTCTTCCAATACTCTGCTTGCTGCTCATGCCTTAACTCCTTTCCCGCTCTGCTGCTTGCTGACTCCTGCTTAAACAATGCCTGAGTTTTAAAATTCTCATGCTGGTTTTCAATCCTCTATGTCCTGGTGCCATACTAGCTTGGCAATCTCCTGCAGCTTGAAAAACCCTCTTAATATCTTCCCTCCCTAATTTCAGTTCCAGAACATCACTGATTTTAATTACTCCACCATTGGTGGCTATGCCTTCAGCTGCCTAGACCCTAAACTCTGGCATTCCCTCCATAAACTGTCTGTTTCTCTCCCCATACCTCAATTTCCCCTTTTAAGACATTCTTTAGAATCTACTCCATGATCATGGTGCACAGTGGTTAGCACTGCTGCCTCACAGCACTAGGGACTCAGGGTCCCAGCTTGGATCGCTATGTGTGGGGAGTCTGCACATTCTTCCTATGCCTGCGTGGGTTTCCTTTGGGTGCTCCAGTTTCCTCCTACAGTCTGAAAGACATGCTGTTAGGTACACTGACCATGCTAAATTCTCCCTCAGTTTACCTGAACTGACATCGGAGTGTGGCAATTAGGGGATTTTCACAGTAATTGCACTGCATTGTTAATGTAAGCCAGTGATAAATAAGCTATAAAATGATCAGGTTTTAAAGCATCTCACCTAATATCATCACCTCATGTGGTTCAAGGTCATATTTTAAAATGCCTCTGTGAAGCACCTTAGGGTGCTTTATTATTTGAAAAGTGCTACATGGATACAAGTTGTTGTCAGCTAAGAGTTATCCTGACAGGTTGTGAGATAAACTCTCAAGTGTTCCTTAACAACAGTCATTAGAAACCATCACATTATCCAGTGACAACTCCATTATGCAGAATGGAAGCAAGGAGGCCACAATAATGCCTTCAGGTGACAAGAAAGCAGGGCTGAAAATTATTTTTGTACGGGACAGTTGGAGGAAATCTTAGGTCTGATCACAGATAGTTTGTCTAATGCTGCACCAAATTGCTTCAAGTGGTTGATTTGTTGATTTAAATAATTTATAAGAAATCCTGCTTTTCCTCTGCCTTATCTTTTAGTATTTCACTGTAGATAGCTGCTGCTGTCATGTATTGCATTTTATTATTCTACTTGCATAATGACTTTCAAACATCTAATACAACATCAATAGATATGTAAAGTTAAAGCACATGGGATTGCAGATGGATAGAAAGCTGCTTAGCAGACAAAAAGCAAAAAAGTTAGTATAAATGGGTCTTTTTCCAACTGGCAAGCAGTGACTAGCAGAATACTGCAGGGATCTCTAATAGGACCCCAACTGTTCACATTATATATTAATAATTTGGAAGAGGGAACTAAATGTATTATCACCAGATTTATAAATTTATTTATTGTCACAAGTAGTCTTACATTGTAATGAAGTTGCTGTGAAAATCTCCTAATCGCTGCACTCCAGCGCCTGTTCAGGTACACTGAGGGAGAATTTAACACGCCCAGTGCTGCTAACCAGCACATTTTGTGGACTATGGGAGGAAACCGGAGCTCGCGCAGAGGAAATCCACACAGACACAAGGAGAATGTGCAGACTCCACATAGACAGTGGCCTAAGCAAGGAATTAAACCCAGGTCTCTGGTGGTGTGAGGCAACAGTGCTACCCAATGTGCCACCATGCCGCGCATGTCCCTACAAATTTGCAGACAAAATAAAGTTGGGTAGGAGGTTGAGCTGTGAGAACGATGCAGAAATGCTTCAGCGTGATTTAGACAGGCTAAATGAGTTGACATATTGTTTTGAAGTTGCATGTGAAAGGTTAAAAATGTGATATCGACAAATGTAAATAGTGAAAAGAAATGCTAAGAAAATCATATAACATTGTCTCTAAAAAAAAAGCAGGTAGCTTTGTGGTTAGATTTTTAAATTGCTGAGAGAGAAGGCTGCAGAAGCAGGTTTTGCAACATTTGTGTCAAAACTTTGCAGCTAGTGTTCCAGCATAGCAAAACAGGCTTTTGACTTGGACCAACGAGGTTAAAGCAAGTATGGAGAGACACAGGACTAATGGAATTCAAATGTGAGATTCAAGCCACTCAGATCGCAGGAATACTGAGGTAATTCCAGTATATAAACCCAGACAAGGGCGAATAACTGTTAGAATAAGCTTGCCACCTCCTTAGGAGGAAGGAAGGGAAACTTGGCTCTCATATAGAAACCTGCAGTAATATACGTATGTCTTCAGAAAATCACCATCTAAATTGAAGGAGATACCAGCTCAGAAAATATTTCAGACAAGGTAATAACCAAAGAATGTTCATTCTTCTAAAAGACATCTGGTTGTATACTCTCTGAGAGTGACTATATTCTATAAGGAATTATTTCATCACTCCTAATGGGTCTTGTAATATTTGGACATCATTCTACTGGGATTTTAGTTAGTTTGTTAATTATTTAATAAGGTTATCATCAGTTTTAAAAATAAGGACCTGTTAATTGTTCATAATGAGAGGCAGATCTTGCATTAATTTACCAAAATCAATAACTTCCTATTTCTTCACACATCCTCATACAAAGATTACGAGGTGAAGTATATCCCTTAAAGTCACACAGAAGGAAAGATCACCTCTCCATCGTAACCTCTGCATGGCAGGTGCAGTATATTGTGGAAAAATATAAGGTTATCCATTTTGGTAGCGTTAATAGAAGGCAGATAATTATTTGAATAGATGTAAATTGAGAGAAGTAGATACTCCCTGAGACCTGAGTATCCTCGTGCATCAGTTGTTAAAAGTAAGTGCATAGGTACAGCAGGTAGTAAAGAAGGCAAATGGGTATATCAGCCTTCATAGCGAGAGGACTTAAGCACCTTAAGCATAAGAAATACATCACTCTCAGAGTATTGTGTGTAGTTTTGCAGTTTTGATGTCCTTATCTGAGAAAGGGTGTTCTTGTGATAGAGAGAGTGCAGCCAAGATTTACCAGGCTGATTCCTGGGATGGATGGCAGATCTGTCATCTGAGGATAGATTATGTCACTTAAGATTACATTCATTGGAATCTAAAGAGTGAGAGGGGATCTCGTAGAAACTTATAAAATTCTAACAGGGTTAGACAGGGTTGATTCTGAAAGAATGTTTCCAATGGTGGGGGAGTCCAGAATTAGGGGTCATAATTTGAGAATAAGGGGTAAACCTTTTAGAACAGAGGTGAGGAGTGGTAGGTATATGGAATTCATGTCTACAGAGTCAAAAACATTGAGTTGAGTCCAAAACATTGAGAGATTGCAACAAGAAATTAGATATAGCTCTTGGGGCTAAAAGGATCAAGGGATATGGGGAAGGTGGGATCAGGATATTGAATCTTTCTCCTCTTTCCTGCTCTTTATCCTTCAGAGCAGCTCTGAGGGGAAATAGCCATCATATCTTATATCCATCACTTTAAGTTGATTTATTAGTGTCACAAGTAGGTCT
The DNA here is from genome assembly GCA_024679065.1 of Sphyrna mokarran. Lineage (NCBI taxonomy): Eukaryota > Metazoa > Chordata > Chondrichthyes > Carcharhiniformes > Carcharhinidae > Sphyrna > Sphyrna mokarran. The sequence continues at coordinate 116,242,552 of JAGIQG010000003.1, forward strand.
ACTACAATGAAGTTACTGTGAAAATCCCCTAATTGCCACACTCTGGCGCCTATTTAGGTACACTGAGGGAAAACTTAACATGGTCAATGCACATAATCAGCACATCTTTCAATCATTAATTCGCTTCTTAAAGGACTCAAGTCAAGTGGCAGGAAACAGCAGCCTTAAAAAAAAGGTAATCAGCCATATGCCTTCCTGGCCAGAACTTACTTCCAGTGAAGATGGGAAGGCATTGGTTATTGGTCCTGACACCCAGATTTACAAAGCTGTGTACCTCCTTCCATGCCTAATGCGGGTAAGAAAATTCTAGCTACTGTCTTTCAAATATCAATCTGCAGTTTGTCTACCTGTTCTGTTGACATAAAAGTTCTGATGGTACTCGTGAAGAACAGCATTGAAGTTCATTTGATGTTCTGATCACCATTTATTCCTTCATCTATGTCATTAAAACTAGATTATCTGGTCATTCATAAAATCCCTGTAGTGCAGAATGAGGCCATCTCCTGAGGCCCATTGTGTCTATACCAACTCTCCAAAAGAGCATCGCATCCAGGCCCTCCCTTCTGCCCTATCCTTTTAACCTCACATATTTATCATAACTAATCCACCTAATCTGCACATTTCAGGACACTAAGGAGCACTTTAGCATGGCCAATCTAACTAACCTGCACATTTTTGGACTCATTCATCTCATTTACCTCTCTCTTAAATGGCCAATAATTGTTTCTTCGTACAAAGGCTGGTAGAATTGTGGAATCCTCTCCCACAGAAAGCACACAAGTTAATTCAATTAATAATTCTAAACCAGAGATTGATAGATTTTTTTGCTATGCAAGTGTATTCATTCATTGGGTGGCTGAATGAAGTTAGGGTACAGATCAGTCAGGATCTACTGAATGCCAAGACAGGTTTGAGAGGCTGAAGGATATACTCCTTCCTATATCTATGTTCCAAATGCTATTTGTAGACGTTAGTATTTACAAATTGGCTACCATGTTTGCCTATTTTACAATAGTAACCACACTTAAAAAAATACCTTAATTGATAGTTAAATATTTTAAGATATTCCAAGGACCTGAAAGGCATAATATAAATTAAAGCTGTTTCTTTCTTTTAAAGACAAGTGAATTAATTAGCTTTCAATAACTTTTAAATTGTACTTGATGGTAAGAAAGGCAATGAACCTTACTATAATTGCAGATGGTGGCATTGCTACCTCAAAATGCCAGGGACCCGGATTCAATTCCGGCCTTGGAGTTTGCACCTTCTCCCCAGGTTTGTGTGGGTTTCCTCTGGGTGCTCCAGTTTCCTCTCACACTTAAAAGATGTGCAGGTTAGGTTGATTGGCCATGCTAAATTGTCCATTAATATCGGAGATTAGCAAGGTAAACATGTAGGGTTATGGGAATAGGGTCCGGGTGGGATTATTGTCAGTACAAACACGATGACCCAAATGGTCTGCTTCTGCACTGGAGGGATTCTATAAGAGCAGTATATAATGTGTATTGTGTTCCAATACATTGTGGAATTTTCACTTTGGCCTTTGCTAACCCTTTTAAGCTGAAATTGATGATCATTGAGGTATGAAGTTATAGTTGTGTTAAGAATACATGCTTGTCTAGAGCAAGAGTCATTAGTTTTAGTGTGATGTCCTTCATGCTGAAAATTAGCATGACTTCATGTGTTTAAAGGGGTTTTCAACTGTCACCCACTATTTGATCACAGATGTCACTTTGACTATTTTCAGGGCATGTAAATGATAAAGGATTGGCTTGTAGGCTGCAGGAACGTAAACATTTTTGGGTTTGGAGTGTGCAGCAATCAAAGCATTTGTTTTGACATGGAGTAGAAGGCTCAGAGGTAGGTTTTCAGTTTTCCGCCTGGATGTAACATCAGCGCTGCGGATCAAAGCCAGTTACAGAAATCAGCTGATTCTCATTTCCATTGAAGTGCTGCTCAACTAATGCAAACTAAGCCACTGCTACTGAGTGCACAGAGCAGATTCCACTACACAAATGTAAAAAGCACTGGTGTTGTTTGCTTCAGTTTGATGAGAATGCAATAATAATCTCTTTATTCTAAACTAAGGAAAGGTCAAATTTCATCAAGAAGTAGAAAATAAATAGCCTTGTGCCCATGTCAAAAACTCTTCTTCATACAGTCATAGAGTCATAAAGATTTACAGCATGGAAACAGGTCCTTTGGACCAACTTGTTCATGCCACCCAGTTTTTAACCACCAAGCTAGTCCCAATTGCCTGCATTTGGCCCATATCCTTCTATACCCATCTTACCCAAAGAAACTGTGTAAATGCTTTTTAAAAGACAAATTGTAACTGCTTCTACTACTACCTCTGGCAGCTCATTCCAGACACTCATTACCCGCTGAGTGAAAAAATTGTCTTTGTGAACCCTTTTGTATCTCTCCCCTCTCACCTTAAACCTATGCCCTCTAGTTTTAGATCCCTTACCTTTGGAGAAAGATGTTGACCATCTACCTTATTTTGTAGACCTCTAATATCATATGTAAACCTCCTGTACTCCAGGGAAAAAAAGTCCAGTCTACACAGCTTCTGCTTCTAACTCAAACCATCAAATACCACTAGCATCCTAGTAAATCTTTTCTGGACTTTTTCTCTATTATAATAAGGTGACCAGAATTGTACACTGTATTCCAAGTGTGGCCGTATCAATATCTTGCACAACTTCAACAAGATGTCCTAACTCCTGTATTCAATGTTCTGACCAATGAAACCAAGCATGCTGAATGCCTTCTTCAGCACCCTGTCCACCTGTGACTCCACTTTCAAGGAGCTATGAACATGTATCCCTAGATCTCTTTGTTCCATAACTCTCCTCAATAACCTACCATTAACTGAGTATTTTTTGCCCCAATTTGATCTACCAAAATGCATCACCTCAGATTTATCTAAAGTCCAATCTACCATTCATCAGCCAACTGGCCATGTGAAGCTTTCCACAATTCAATGGATAAAAGCTGAAGATATAAAAACATGTACAGTCCATTTTTATTTCTGTTTTGAGTGGATGATCCACCTTAGCCTCCTCCAGAGGTCCCAGCATCAGAGATATCTACCTTCAGCCACATGGATTCACTCCACATGATCTCAACAAATAGCTGAAAGCACAGAATACTGAAAGGACTCTGATAATGTTCTGGCAATCATACTCAAGAGTTCTGCTCCAGAACATGCTGTACCCCTGACTAAACTGCTCCAGTACAGCTACAATACAGCAATGTGGAACATTGCACAGATATATCTTGTACACAAGAAACAGAATAAATCCAACCCATCAAAAGCCTATTCAATGACGTTCAGCTTAGATTCCGCCAGGGCCATTCAGCAGTTGACCTCATTACAGCCTTGGTTCAAACATGGACAAAATTTAATTTAATTAAACATGAACAAAGTTTAATTTAACAGGATATCATAACTTAAAACCTGAAATCTACGTTTGACCATTTGGATTTGTGAAAGGGCAGCAGGGAAAAAACGTAATATAGAACTTCTAAGCTACAAACAACAAAAGTGGTAGAAGTGAATTTAGTGAGTGTCAGCATCTGTAATCTTTTAACTAAACCACCCACAACATTATCCCAGCCTTGCATAGCAAACAGCACTCCAACCCCCACAGAGATTACGGGATGGTGTCAAAATGAAGGCAGTGCAGCAACAGTCCCTGTTGAATACACGTTATGCAATAAGATAACTGCTGTGATAGAACACTGCCAGAATTAGAAGTTCCGCATCCCTCTAGTGTATACAGTCAATAAGCAGACGAACTGGACTATTACACAAAGCTGAAGATCTGGATGAAGAATGTTCACCTGATCATTCATAACGCTCGACAGACGAGGACACAAAATCTCTGATCCAAAAGCTCTAACTCTACCAGCGTATTCTTTCATGCAAGAAAATTAAACTGATTTATTGAAAGAAATCATACAGTGCGAACACCAATGGGTGAAGAACTAAATTAAAGTCACAACCGAAAAGCAGAGGTTACAATTTCCAAATTGGATAAATCAACCAGATGATTCCCAGCTGCAAACTGTTTGTGAAAGACTGATTTATCCCCAATTGCACCTGATTAGTATTAAGTTTTAAGTGAATAATAAATTGACATTGGACTTATTCCAAATACACAGAACATTGCACAAGATGGGACTAACTGATTTTGGAGAATACCACTAATATAGAATTTACAGCAATAGAAACAGATTATTTAAAAGATATATTCAAAATCATGAAGAGGTTTGACAGAGTAAGTAAGGAGAAAGCATTTTCATTGGCAGAGGGTTAAGAAAGGCTCAGAAACTGGGTGAAAATTTTTAGGATCTGAATGAGATTTAATTGGGATAAGTCCTAGAGGGAGCTCCAAAGGTGGGTTATGAAGTTTTTTAATCTGGAATTGTGTCCATCACTGTGTAGACCAGAAGCTTCTCCTTCCTCTCTATCCTGATCCCTGGCTCCATTCCCCAATTTTCGGAGAGATGCTTTTAATCCCTGGCTTTGATAGCTATTTGGGAAGTACCTCTGTTGGTCATTATCCACTCCAGCATTCACAATTACATCTAGAGTAAAACAGTACAATGCAGTGGTCAGTGCTGCTGCCTCCCAGCTCTGCGGACCCGGGTTCAATTCCAGCCCCAGGGAATGACTATGTGGAGTTTACATGTTCTCCCCATGTCTGCATGGGTTTCCTCCAGAGGCTTTGGCTTCCTCCCACTATCCAAAGGTGTGCAGGTTAGGTGGACTGGCCATGGTAAATTGCTCCTTAGTCTATCTGCATGTGTCCTGTGGTGGACTGATATCCTATGCTGTGTGTAACGTGCCAAATGCCCAATATGTGTCAGGATAGGCTCTGACTCCCCGTGACTCTGAAGTGGAGTGAGTGGTTAAGTGAAGTCTGGATTCAGGAGTGATTTCAACAGAAACTATGGAGATGAATATTCCCTGAAACTGATAAGGTATCTTGAGTATAATACACGTGAACATTGGAAGGTGCCACAATACAACTGTATCTCAGCCAACACTCTTTGAAAAGATTTCAGGAGCTTTTCTCCTTTGCACTCTAATGCTCTATTATTTGCTTTTTAAAATCTAGAGAGCATGTTAATTGCTCGCTGGTATGATATAATCTAAAGACCACAGCTTTTCTCCGTTTTAATGTTTATTGTCGTGAAATTCTAGCTCTTTATTTTTGAAAAATGATTTTTAAAACCTTCAACCAACTGGAAATTCTGTAATCTGAAGTGAGACAGAACAAACTACTTTAAAATGCAAGGCCACCTTCCAAGATGGAGATGAGAAAAGCAAACAAAACACCCCCTTGACCTCCTTTCCTCAAGGGAGTTTGAGGAAAGAGACATTTCTCAATTTACAAATATCAAAATCAACACTATCTAAGATGGATATAAAAAAATGCAAAATGCTGGATTTTATTTAACTAATCTTTTTGAGACGATGGGGAACATTTAGCCAGCCATACACAACTTGCACTCCATCCAAGTGGGAACAGATACTTAACCCACCCCGTGGATTGTGAAAGATCCCCATTACTGTTAGGTTTTACAATCTTAAAATGCTACAAAAGGCTTAGAATCATAGAATCCCTACAGTGCAGACGGAGGCCATTCAGCCACCAAGCCCGCACAGACAATCTGATCCTGTAACCACCCACCACCACCACCTCCCCTCCCCATATTTCACTTGCTAATCCCCTGACACTAAGGGTCAACATAGCATGGTTAATCCATCTAACCTGCTATCTCTGGGAGGAAACTGGAGCACCCGGAGGAAAGCCATGCAGGGAGAGTGTGCAAGCTCTACACACAGTAATGCAAGACTGGAATTGAAACAGGATCACTGATGCTGTGAGGCAACAATGCCAACCACCATTTATGAGATGAAGAATCAAAAAAAAAGTGATCATCTGTTCTATGATGACTACAGCATACATGGTAATTGAATTTCTCTGGAATATACAGCCAGCAGGTCACCATCAAACAAATTTTGGAAACATATTTTAGTAGAGTAATAATGAAGAGATCTCATTCTCTTTCTGGGAATGAATGTAATAAATACCTAGTTAAAGACATCAACATACCAAAATCTACTAATGGAGCAAGATCTTGTAAGACTTGCAATACTTTCCATTTCTGAGTGCACCCAAGAAACTAGCTATCATAAAATTGGCCATAATGTTTAAAAATCAACGTTTCAAGGACAAGCAAGAGTTATGTGACTATATGCTCTTTTAACTTTTATTTGGATTTTAAGTGTTCTTACTCCTGATGCCTGTGACATTGAGTCTTTCAACATTTTCCTTGGGTTTAGTGGCTAATAAACATGGAGCGGGTAGTGTTTCTGGCCACACGTGCCCTAATACTGGAAATTCCTGCCCGAGTTTAAATGGTCCACTGAATTTTCTGTCTTGCCCACAACAATTCCTACAGTGGGCGAGATGGGAACATTTCAGCCATGCTTTTTGAAAAAAAAACTTTGTTTGATTGGTTCCTGATTGTTCACTGAGTAAAAAAATACTGTGGCATTTGGAAAAGATATCCACACAGGAAAAAACTTCTAACAAAAAATCTTTGTTGGGATCAACTAAGAACGGTGACTAGAGGAGAGCTCATTTATTCCTCTTCAACTGGTCATAATATGATCTTGAAAAGGACAGCCTATCATAATGTTATAACATAATATTATTTTTGAAGGCTCACCACCAATACCAACTAGTGCAGGTCCAAGGATGGGGCAGCTGATAGAGCCAAACACTGGAGCTGAGGGAATGGGCACAATGTTTCAAGCAGTTTCTCCTCCTCCCACTCTGAGGAGCCGGAGCTGCAGACCTGGAAAACTGGCTTTAAAAAACGTATTTGTCGGGCTGAGAGTTCCAATATTTTTGGAAATAGATCTGTCAGGTATGGGGTTGCAGTGGGACGGGGGGAAGTTAGAGGGGAACATTGGAGGGCAGATTAGTTACAGATGTGAATTGTTTTTGGAAATGTATTAATTCCTCAGCCACTTTGCTAACACTGGTTAATTGCTCCGTGATTAATTATCCTCAGAGAATTAGCATTGTGTCTCTATCTCACCATAGCTATGGCCACTCTATTGTCTCCATGCAGGTGTAATGAAAGAAAGATAAAACCTTTCACTTTGTCCCAAATTGATTCATAGGCAACCAACGATATAACAGTACAGCGTGGGAAATGTTATCAAATGGCAGATCAGGCTCAAGGGGTCGAACTGTCAACTCTCGCTCCTAATGTGTATGTTCGTGGGGCAAATTTTCCCATCCTGTCATAGGAATTGTAGCGGGCAAGAGGTGGACAATGAAAAGGTCCGTTGACCTTGAGTGGGATTTCCCGGTTTCGGGGCGAGCGCGGCCAGAAAATCCTGTCCCTGATGTCATTTAGGGATGAATGGGATGAGCTTGGCTTAATGATCTTTGTCATCTACAAATACATCGAGAGCAGAGCGTGGAATCAGAGTTGGATTTCTGTTTATGTTGTTGATAATGGAAGCAGGCTTTGTGGGGTGAGTAGGAGTGGATAATGAGCTCATAATGAATCATAACCTGTTTTATCTTGCACATGATTCTCAAGAATCTCTTTCATTGACTTCAATCTTGTCCCTTTGTCTGCCTACCTATTATTCTAGTCTATTTTGGTGACTTCTTTGTGCTTTTTGAAATGTCGAAACATCATGATAAAGTTGTGTTGCACAGTAGATATTGAAAATATATTGTAGTGAGAAACAGCAGAGTCTTCAGCCTTCCTGATCATAAAACAGATACAAATATGAACCATCCACTCTCAGTCTTATCCTCTTAAACATTCTGCCGGATAGACACACCAGGAGAAACATCAGGGGTCATGATTTCTCTCGCTGGCCCTGCCAACCAGCCAAAGACTCTTTTATAAAAATAAAAATTTGGATTTGCCACTTCAGACAAGAGAATTCTTGAAACTCTTACATCTGACCAATCTGATCAATCTTTGGAGGCAAGGGTACAGACTACGTGTAGAATTTAATCTGTGGCGAACCATGCATGATAGCAGAAACGGAAGTGGGCACAATTTCCAGCTTTGTGTTAGGAACTGCTGCTCACACTACTTGAGTGAAGGTGTAAAGGGCTGACAGCAGGCACGTGAAATATCTGCAACTTTGCGGTGGGATAGATTTCCACTGATAGATCTTACCATTATGTGACAACTCAGCACACTGATGATAACCCTCTGGCCGTGGACACCAGTAGCCTGCTGCAAGTGCCACAGAGATTTGGAGAACATATGGCAGAAATGTCAGGGATTATCCATGGGTCTGCTTGCCATGAGTTCTGCCATATCTCAGACGTAAGAGAGCATGGCTTCCTCCATGGAGAAATTAAAGAATGCCATGAAGAGCCAGGTCAGAGAGTGCATGAGCACTTGCCCGATGGACACTCCCTGCACTTCATCACTCTATAAGAGGTCTGACAACACCAATTTTAAATCCAACCGATTTATTTGATAGTCAGCAACCGCTGAAGTGTTCGCCAACAGGAAGGGAACTGTTGTGCTTGGTCTCTGCAAGACATGCCGGATCATCAACATGGATGACATCATCAAACGTGACAATACCTTCACCACGTACACGGTACATACTCTTGCAACTCGGCCAACGTTGTCCACCTAATACGTTGCAAGAAAGAATGTCCAGATGCATGGCACATTGGGGAGACCATGCAGACACTACGACAGCAGATGAATGAACATTGCTCAACAATCACCAGGCAAAGCAGTTCCTTTCCTGTGGGAGAACACTTCTGTGGTCATGGGCATTCAGCCTCCGACCTTCGGGTAAACATTCTTCAGGGGGGCCTTCACGACACACGACAGCGCACAGCCGCTGAGCAGAGACCGATAGCCAAGTTCCGCACACAAGGACGGTCTTAGCAGGGATGTTGGCTTCATGTCACACTATCTGTAAACCCCATGACTTGCCTGGGTTAGCAAAAAACCTCACTTACTGTGCTGTCTGGAGACAATACACATCTCTCTAACCTGTGCTCAGTCCTTTGCACACACATTGTTAGCCACTTTAAGACTTGAATAGCAGGTTAGGTGTAAAGATTCGCATTCTAATCAGCAATCTGTAAACTGTCTGTGTTAATATGTGTGCTTTTGGAGACCAGAACACCTCATTCGCCTGATGAAGGCACAAATGCCAAAAGCTAGCAAGTTTACTATCAAATAAATCGGTTGGATTTAAAATTGGTGTTGTCAGACCTTTTACTGAGTTTACCCCAGTCCAACGCCGGCATCTCTACATCACTTTATCACTCTAAGCAGGGGCTCTGTACAGTGGCTAGACAAAAGGGATCTAGATACCTGAATATCCTTCTATTTACAACTTCTCCTCAGCTAGAAAAGGAGATGGCAATCCACACTCAGGTGGAGAAAGAGTGCATAGCTCCCAAGGCAGTAGGTTTCTGTCAAGGCATCCTCCAGCAGTGCAGTCAGTCCTCTCCCCCCTGTCACTATCCTCATTGCATCCTGTAGACATAGCAAGGAGGTTGTCCCTGTACCCATGCAGGACACTCCTAAAAGGACAGAGCCCTCAAGACCTTGAACCTCCAAAGGAGGCCCAAAGTCATTGCAGGCAATGGGGCATCACACTCAGCAAACTGCCACTACCTCAGCTATTGAAGTTGGCATCACACTAAGACACAGCAATGGGAAATTAAAACATAATAACTGATGAGAGCAGAAAGAAAGCACAGGCATCATTAGAAAATTCAGTTTGTCACATGAAAATACAATGGAATATATTATTTTAACTTTGGTTCCATGTGCATGCTTTTTGGGGATTTGCTTAGTCAGAAACCTGCCTGCACTGCCATGCCTCATGGTTGGCACTCATTGGAAGCTTTGGGGAATATTAGACATGTCCCTTATTGTATAGGTGACAACGGTGGCCAGTCTTTCTTTAATGTTCATATGTGTGTCCTTTGTGATGGATATCAGGCTGTGGGACAGAAAGAAACATGCAGATCCTCAAGCACTTATATGGAGATTGTCTGAAATTATATTCCACTTTGTACTGCCTGATGTGAATGAAGGACCTGTAACAATGGAGAAGGTTCAGAGATCTTGGTTATGATAGGCTGCTTGATGTACACCCACTGGTGCATTAGTTCCCCCAGGTAACATGCTTAAGTGGCAAGTGTGTGTAAAAGAAACACATCGTTATTCCAGGTAGCAGAGACTGCAAATTCAGAGATAGATCTTGGGGGGAGAATACCAACAGGATTTGATAGATATTCTGATCAGATAAATATGCTGAGCAGAACCATGAAAAGCTATGAGTTCAACAAGATACATATATGAATTATGAGGACTATCCAAAAAGCGAGCACAACGTGCACAACAGACCAATTGGAAGTTAAGAAAATGGAATCTCTTGTGATTCATATATGTTGTCTGTTCTGAGGGAGTTAAAATGGCAACATGAGTGTAATCAATTGCAGTCTAGGGGAACAAGGAATGGCTGCAAAGCCCATTGCCCTGGTGGTCACCATGGACCTTGCTGAGCACATGAGCCAAATGGAAGGGGATACTGGTCACCTCTTTGATACTACTGTGAGCTGCAGCCTGGGAAACGTCACGTCATGTGTGGAGTCCTGGAACCAAACAGTGGTGAAAACGTCAAGAGCTGTAGTCACTCTGAGCGCCACTGGCATCAGGTTGCTGTCAAATTCACTTGGCCGCAAGTCTTACTGCAGGATCTAGCAAATTCTAATGACCATTTCCCAGGAAATCCGCAGGCACTTCTGGCATTGCCTCTCGCACGTCTTGAGGTAGATTGCCCACATCTTGGAGATACCCATACATGCTAGTGGTCTTATTTCCAGATGCCTCCCCAGACATGCTCCCCCTCTGGTGTTGCCTGCTGCTGGCCTGGGGGCTTCAGTTGTTTCCTCGTGACAGCCCATCTTTATGCCATCTTTTTCTCAATGCTTTACCTTCATCTGTACCTGATTGTTACGTGTGAGGTAATATATGTGGGATGACTGAGTGAAATGTTGCTTTTTTAATATCTGGGATGAGTGTGTGAAAATAAATAACTTTCTTCAGTTAAAAAAACAGACAAAGCTTGCTGCTGGAGCTATTTAAATTGGGATAATCATACTGAAGACTTAATTTCAAAAGGTTTTAAGACAATGGGTGGGTTCCTTTTTGGTATAGTGGTTAGTATTCTCACCTATCACCATAAGACCACAAGACACAGAAGCAGAATTAGGCCACTCGGCCCATCAAGTCTGCTCTGCTATTCAATCATGGCTGATATTTTTCTCATCCCCATTCTCCTATCTTTTCCCTATAATCTCTGATCCCCCTATTAATCAAAAACCTATCTATCTCTGCCTTAAAAGACACTCAATGACCTGGCCCCCTCAGCCTTCTGCGGTGAAGAGATCCACAGATTCACCACTCTCTGGCTGAAGAAAGTCTTCTTCATCTCTGTTTTAAAGGTTCGGCCCTTTAGCCTGAGATTGTCCCTCAGGAGGCTGGGGTTCAATTCCCCATCGGGGAAATTTGAACGATTTGGGGTGGCACACAGCTGGCATTTTCAGAGAGCCGGTGCAAACTCGATGGGCTGATTGGCCTCTTTCTGCACTGTAGGGATTCTACAATTCTATGAGTACTCATGACATGCAAATATGTTAAAAGTAGAAACATGCAATGGAAGGCATGGCTCATCTCTGCCTTGCCACGGATTTAATTTTTCGGTTTGAACCCGCTGTTGCAGTTTCAAAGTTTTGACTTCTGCATAATTAATTCACTCCACGTTGCACTTCTGCTCCTGAGGTTATCTTTAAATTCAGATCTACAAGAAGATCATATGAAGCATGGACTGAAGCTTCAAACATCAAGCACATGCAATTTGAACTTTGATACAGGAAGAATAACTGCTCTTCCAATTGGAGGGAATCATTGTTATGAAGTAATAACTTCCCGATTTAATGATTAGTGTGTAATGGGACAAGGCTCAGACGGGAAATTTCCTCTTAGCACACAGAGTACATCCTACATTGGTCATCTGATTTGAATATATCTCCTTTAAAACTGACCCGTGGAATGCGTTGCCTGCATCAAAAACAAAAGCTGCCTGGTTTGATCAGTATGTTCATTAAGTTTAAGTTTAAAGTTTATTTATTAGTGTCAAAGTAGGCTTACATTAATTCTGCATGAAGTTACCATGAAAATCCCCTAGTTGCTACACTCCAGCTCCTCTTTGGCTACACTGAGGGAGAATCTAGCATGGCCAATTCGTATCTTTCAGACTGTAGGAGGAAACTGGAAACCCACACAGACAGACAGAACATGCAGATTCCATAAAGACAGTGAGTCAGGCCGGGAATCGAACCCAGGTCCCTGGCACTGTGGGGCAGCAGTGCTAATGATTGTGACACTATGGCATCTGATAAAAAGCATTTACTATAGTAAATGTTTTATATGATCCGGGAAGTGGGGTGACGTTATGACATTTTTCATGTGTCTCCTCAATCCATAGTTTCTCCAGAATCCAAGGAGATATGGGAAAGCTGCAGAATAAATTGGTCTTTCAGAATCACGTAACAGTAATCATTCATAAGTCACACATCCTAGATCAATTTCAAAGACGCTTGCAATTTTTTTTATATATCTTGTTACACTGGTTGAGAAAATGTCCCATGCTTATAAAGCTGCATGCGGCACTAATTACATTTGAAATTTAACAGTGAAAACTTGACTTACGCTTTGCATATCCATCGCCTGGGTAGATGTATCTATTAAAAACATCCATAATATAGACTCTATTGTCATTCATAAAATCTCTCTCATGTCCATTCCCCTAGGAGTGAAAAGATTGATGAGTATTTTAAACAGAAAATTGTTCTTTGCAGGACTCATAAAAACATTGCTGATTAAGTTTTTTTGTGCTAGCTTAACAGTGAATACGTCTGAAGCACAGAACACTCCTGATTGCATTCTGATTTGTTGAAGCTTCTAGAGTCAATCAGGGTGTTTAGCTTACAGCTTTAAAATTACATTTGACTGGAATAGATGTTGTGCTTTCTTAACATTGCTTAGATATCCTCATATTATCACTCTATCAATTAAGCCAAGGGGAGGTGATGGTTAGCGGTATAACTGCTAGACTATCAATCTCAACTAATGTTCTGAGGACCCAGTTCGAATCCCACCATTGCAGTTGGTGGAACTTGAATTCAGTAAAGAATATCTGTAATTAAAAATCCACTGATGACCATGAAACCATTGTCGATTGTCGGAAAAAAATATCTGTTCACTAATGTCCTTCAGGGAAGGAAATCTGCCATCCTTACTGGCTCTGGCTACACATGACTCCAGAACCACAGCAATGCCACTGAACCTCTGAAATGACCTAGCAAGCAACTTACTCAGTTCAAGGGGAATAAATGCTGGCCAGCTAGCGACACATCCATGTCCCACAAATGAACATTTAAAAAAAAATTATTTGACTGTATTTATCTGTAAACATAAGCAGACAGTACTAAATGACGTGAAAATATAGTTTATTTAATCTAAGCAACAATTACAATGGCCCTAAAAGTGTTGCCAAATCTGACACTTCAGGATAAATTTTACCACCTCCACCAGCTATCGTGTACCTGTATGATAGCGGTGATGGGGAAATCATTGTGAGTCAAGTGCAGATGACATAAAATTCAGATTATGTCAAAGTCGTCAATCAGTCCCACCAACAGAGCAGCAAATCCCACAAAATGATGCCCGTGATAAGCCAAAATTACACATCAATAACTCTGGATTAGCTGAATTTGTCTTGGGCTTGTCCCATGACCGTACTAACCACTTGCATGCTATTGGACCACATGAGCACAAAGTCATGGAGCACTGGACAAGCTACCTTTTGATATTGATGAGCTCCCCTGGGAAAGGACGTGCAAAGCCTGCGACTATGGCTCAACCTACGAGAAAGTAAAAAATATTGTCTATCGGCAGGAGGAATGTAGAGCAAGGAACTGTGATGGTCTGCACCAACATGGATGGTGTGAAAGTTGCCACTTCCTGTGACAAGAAAATCCAAGAAGCCATGTTGCTTCATGAATATTAAGAAAACACCCATTACATTTGACTGGAATAGGTGTTGTGCTTTTTCAACATTGTTTAGATATCCTAATATTATCACTCTATCAATTAAACCAAGGGGAGGCAATGGCCTAGTGGTACTATTGCTAGACTATTAATCTCAACTAATGTTCTGAGGATCCAGTATGAATTCCACATGGCAGATGGTAGAATTTGAATTCAATAAAGAATATCTGGAATTAAATATCCACAGGTGACCATGAAACCAATGTTGGTTGTCAGAAAAAACCATCTGGTTCACTAATGTCCTTTAGGTATGGAAATCTGCCAGCAGGAGGCTAACAAAACCACCAACATTTTTAAGGCCTGGATCAGGAAAGTGAACATAAATTAAAAAAAGAAAATGAAGACTGTCATCATTACACACAACCAGCATGCACACCCCAACATTGCTGGCATGAAGAGGGTAAAACTGTCGTTGTTGCCTCCCAACACCTCAGCCAAGTCCCAGCCAATGGATCAGGGGCTAATTTGCAAACTGAAAATCTACTACCATCAGCAAATGATCGCTTATATTATCAAAGCCATCAATAAGAAGCAGCAGTAGAATGCAGCTATACCAGAAGCCTTGTTAATGATGAAAAGTGCTTGGAAGATGATAACAGAAGCTAAAATTGACAACTGCTTCCTCCGCGCTTGGTGCAAACAGGTTACAATAGCGTAAGACATCAAAAATAAGGAGGAACTGGATGAGGCCAAACGACGCAATGATAAGATACTTAAGTTTTCGCTCAGCTGAGAGAAGCCAGCATGAAAAGTCCAACAGATGCAAACATGGGAGAATTATGAAGCAATGGCTGATGCTGCACGCTGCATAATGGAACTGACAGATGATGTAACCTATGTTCTTCAACTGAGGAAGATGATCCTGAAGAGAATAATGAATGCTCCATTCACTCAGCCACTTGCTTCCTCAGCTAACGCTTCAAAGCCTGTCTAGACGCTCTGGGATTTTTCACTGCACTGAAAACATGCTCGACCACATTAAAAACATGGTGGACTATGTCACACACATCCAAAAACAGCATGCCAAGCACAGAAGGATTACCAATCTTTTCTGAAATCAACTCTTGGTCTTTTGAAAGGTCAAGTCACATAGTAAGGTGTAATCAAATAAAGATTTTCACACATTTCCTGTGTTTCATTAATTGGCATTTGAACCTGTCGATTTTGACAAAGGCTGCACTTTGTATACATGCTGGGTTATACGGAGATGCGTCAATGTGGGAATTGGGCCTCCTCAGTTACTACAAAGCTCCACTTAACACAAATTTGTGGGATGCTCTCCTGGAATTGGACTCATTGGGATTTTATTGTATTCAGTTAAGTGATAAGCACAGTGTTTTGGGACAGCATCACAAAAGGAAAGGCGGGAACACAGGACAAGTGAGGCCTATATCATACTCCCACACTTCCTGATCACAGACTCATAAAATCAACACAGAAAAAGGCTTTTCGACTCAGGTAGACCCAATTATTATAATTCAATTTTCCGGCATTTGGCCCATAACCTTGTTTATCTTGGCACAACAAGTGCACATCTAAATACTTCTTAAATATTATGAGGGTCTCCGAATTTCAGACAGTGAGTTCCAGAGTCCCACCACGTTTTGAGTGAAAAAGATTTTCCTCAAATTTCCTCTTTGTGGAGGGGATCTAACTGAAACTCACAGAATACTGAGAGGCCTAGATCGAATGGATGTGGAGAGGATGCTTCCACTAGTGGGAGAGATGAGAACTCGAGGGCATAACCTCAGAGTGAAGGGACACTCCTTTAAAACTGAGATAAGGAGGAATTTCTTCAGCCAGAGAGTGGTGAATACGTGAAACTCATTGCCATAGAAGGCTGTGAAGGCCAGGTCATTGAGAGTCAGGGGATCAAGGGTTACGGGGAGAAGGCAGGAGAATGGCAATGAAAATCAGATCAGCCATGATGGAATAGTGGGACAGACTCAATGGGCCAAATGGCATACCTGCGCTCCTATATCTTACAGTCCTATGGTTACAAATCTCCTGTCCCTTCAATTAAACCTATGCCCCCTAGATATTCCTCCATCAAGGAGAAAGGCTTTTTCTCGTTTACCCCCTCTATGTCCATCATAATTTATATCTCAATCATGTTTCTCCTCCATCTCCTCTACTTCAAGGAAAACAACCCCAATCTATCCAATTTCTCATCATAACTAAAACTCTCCAGCCCAAGCAACAGCCTGGTAAATTTACTCTGTGCAGTGCTGTGACAAGAGTGAAAAAGCAAAAAGCCTGCTACAAGCCCTGGTTAACAAGGACAGGTACAATGGTGCATCAAACGTGGTACAGGAAAGGATACAGATAGAAGACAGAAAGAACTGACACCTACAGGCTTCATAGGGAAACTGGTCAGGACAGCATTGAAACAGACAAATTTGGCAATGCAAGGTTCAACAGGAACCTGACCAAGCATTCTTCATCTCAGAGTACGTTTATTTATCAAGTCCATTCAGGACTGAGTTAAGAGACGTAGGATGGGAACATGGATTTGGGTAGAAGATCAGTCATGCTTTTACTGAATGGTGCCTCAAGGGGCCTTGCAGACTATTTCTGCTCCTCCTCCTTATGGCTTATAAAGAATAGACAGACGTAGACAATGAGATAAGTGGGATTAGGTGTTCCTTTTGAAGAGGATATGGATTAGTTTCTCTTGACCTTTAATGCCTAGGAAGTCTGTTTCCCTAATCCATTTAACAGTGAGATGTGTACTTTACTTTCCACACTATTAAATAATAAAACTTCATTATTTATACTATAAAAAACTGCTTCTTTAAATTCCAATCCTTGTTGTGTTTACCACAGTATGAAGTGCTGCGCAAGGTATTTCAGAATACTCATTAATCACATCCCACTAGTGGGTACAGATGCCACAGCAAAAATCACACAACATCTGATAAAATGCCAGGATTACAAGGGCACTTCAAGCATTTTCCCTGTATTTTATTATCTCCTCTTTGCGGTGGAAGTCAGCTAAGCTCCTGTGTATTAATTTAAATTGAACTGGTCAGGATCTGATTTTTGTTTTTGCAATCCCTCTGAGATCTTATCCTTCTTTGCTATCTCCTCCCACTGGTTTTGAAGAATTAATATTAACTTCGGATTCATTTAATAATTAGAACACAGTTGAAAAGAAAATCCCAATTATGTGTTGGTGATAAAATTAGTCAGTTTCAGAAACACACCAAGAAATGCGACAAACCAAAACAGGGATCTCTAAATATTGTTTTTGAACGGCATAGGTCTGATGTTATACTAATACCTGTGCAGTTATAATCAAAACACATTTGGATTTTTCGAATCTTAATTTAAAAATAGTTTATCTGCATGAAGTATGTGTACATTCTTGTTCACATGCATAAAAAAATTTATTTTTTTACCATGCCAGCAGTATAATACATCAAGCCATTCAGATATCTTCCGCACTTAACAATAGACTTCAAACACTCTGTTTGATTTTGATTTCCATGTACTTTTGAAACTAAACTTTGCAAAGTATCACACCCAATAATATACTATTTTAGCAATTTTCTTTTTGGTGTTATTCAATCCCAACCAATGCTAACTCAATCAGCATCTTGGGAGATTTTGCAAATAGAAACATTCAGCAATATGAGACATTACAACCACATGATGGAGCTGTAACACCACAAATAGATTGATGATTTGCAAATCACATCTTAAACTAACACAGTGAGCATTTTTTCCTTATTTAAAGAAACTAATCTCTGCATTTATGTCACACAACTACAAAAGTATTTTACAGTGCAAATTGGCAGTATCTTATGGCCAAACCCATCTACCCCTGAACATCCTGCAACATATTTATAAGGTACCTACAGATACAGATTCTCTGGTTCATTGATGTTATAATGTAATTATGTTATGCATTAAGCACTTTTTTTTAATGATGCATGAGTTTGTATTCTACTTTGTTTACAAAACAGCTAGGTTTAGATTAAGTATAGCATCTGCCCAAATCTTACTGGGTATTAACAGAATAAACTGAACAAATTCAATCTTGATATAAAGTGAAATATATCTCAGGGTATATTTTACACCAGGGCAATGTTAAAGAAAATAAAAACATTGGCAATAGATTCACAGTTATAGAATTATAGAATAAATAGTACAACACAGGAGGCCATTAGGTTCTTTGAGATTGTTGTCTCCTTACTGCCCACGTCCAAATTGTTTTAGCTATATCTCCAACCTTGCATTGTTAAAATTGAACAGACCTGGAGTTTCTGCTCAGCTGTGCTTTTGTTCTTACATATGTCACCCAAAATCAATGGTAACAGCACAAAATATCACGAGACATTACACACGAATTAAGCACAAACCAAGTTTCTAGATCTCTTGCATAATGTTCAAAGACATTGGAGGGAGATTGACCTTTCCCATTTTCAGGGTTGGGAAATCCCACGTGAGCCCCAAAACGCAGTTTACACCAGGGATTTCCCATTCCCGTTGTCCCCAGCCTCCTGCCAATGAGCTTAGGGGAATCCAGAAGTTCAAAGTTATGATCCTCATTTGAATATATTTAAATATATTCATCAGGTCTTTACGTCTTGGAAAATTGTCCAATTACCTCGGCATGGTGAATCCCAACAGATGCCCATCGACATGTACCAGGTGAGCAGTGCCCACTAGAAACACGCAAGTGAGTACATCTCCCAGGGAGGAGGGAGTGATTGATCACCTCTTTGATGCAGCCCACTAAACATCACATATGTCACATGTAGAACCCTGTAAATTCAAAATGGGCCCAGTTTTGGATGCAATTTGCACTTGTTTCATTGACTGCCAATACTCAAACCAATATTTTTATTTGTGCTCGAATGCATGCGGATTTTTTTAAGGCTATGGTCAGAAATGTTTTTTAAAAATCATAACCGGAGTTCCACTTCCGAGAAACAGCAGAGTAAATAATGTTACTGCACATAATCACTGAAATCTAGTACTGAGCACAGGTTGACACCAGGAGGTCATTAATGGACCTTGGGCACCACGTAAACCTGCAGTGCAGACAGCTGACTGCACAAAAGTACAAACTCAGCTTACTTAAATAATTCAGTGGCACTAGAAGCACAACAGGTTCAAAAGGTCAGATATTTGTTATCAACAGCCCTTAAAGAGATCCTGATCACCCTTAAAGTCATACTACCCTTGAAGAGGGGGAGAGATGGCAATATCAAGGGCACATATTAGAACAGCAATATTTACTGGACGGCCAGCTGGAAACATTCTTGTTAAGTGAATAAACCTTTTACACAAGCTCTGACAAAGACCAATTTGGAGGCAGAGGAGGCCACTATATTGTCCATTCCCTCCTTTAGTTTGGACTGTTCACTGCTACATTCCACAGCAATAAAACCAGGGATGTTTATTTTAGTATTCAAAAGCCTGTAAGCCACCAGACTGACTTCACAGTCAGAATTTTGTTAGACGCTGAAACACAGAAAAAAAATATTTTTTTAAGAAAGCTAAATTTCCTAAGAAAATAAGTTACACAACTTCAGGGCTCACATTTCCCCTTCAGAGATTTCACCACAAAATGCACTTCGGTTTTCCCTGCGCTGCAAGAAATGGAATATCATGTAGGCATGCTAGCAAATGACAACAGGCTTCTTTTTGTGCTATTGGCAAGAAGTTTGGGTTTTGGTTTTCACAGGAAGAAAGGGATAATTAATAAAATTGGATCCCCAAACATTGGCAACAATCTTAGAATCCTACAGCATCACAATGTAGTCTTTAACATACTTGCTCACCCTAAAGCAGTGACCTAAGTTACAGGTTTATATTTAGGATTGTTTAAGTTGTTGCTCAGTTTTCACATTGTCAGCTTTTCAAAGTTGTTCATCAGCTTTTGCAGATTTTCAGGGTTGGTGTGTCTGGCATTGTGTTCAAAGGTTTTGACACACAGTTACTTGATAAAGAGTTTACTTGGCAAGGGAATTGGGCACATGTTGAGCTTTGTGTATTTCAAGCAATTAACTAAATGTGTCATATATTATAGTTCCCTTTCTAACCCCTGCTGAGTGACTGGTTCCTTGCGGAAACAAATGTCCTTTTCGTCTGGTCAGGCTAATGTTCTGCCACTGGTTCCTGCTGTCTGCCTTCTGCCTGCTACATGATAAGACCTTTTACTTTAAAACCCAGAAAAGGTAACAATAAATGTGGCCACTTTAGCCAGGCTTTTTATATTCTTTTTTTCAATGTTTCTTTTTGGAATCTGAATCACTCACATTATAACTCCTCCCCAGTTATCCTTCAAAAGATAGTAATGATTCTCCTTGAATCATTGCAGCCCATGTACTCAAATTGTTCTCATAATTCTGTTCAGTAATGAGTTCTACAATTTTGGTCCAGTATTGCAGGGGGAGAAGATATGCAGTTATTATAGAATTCCTACAGTACAGAAGGAGGCCATTCGGCCTGTCGAGTCTGCACCGACTCACTATCGTACCTACCCCTGCCCTATCCCCGTTGCTCTGCACAGTTACTATGGCTAATCCACCTAACCTGTACGTCTTTCAGATGGCAATGGAAAAATGCAGAGGCAAGTGGCTATATAGGGGTAGTAGAAGAGAGTGGATATGCAGGTGTTGCAGCGGGCAATAGCTATACAGTTCTTGTATGGAGCATATATATGCAGTTGCTACAGAGTGAAGTGAATATGCAGAAATCATTGAATCCGTACAGTGCAAGAGGAAGCCATTCGGCTATTTGAGCCTGCACTGGCAACAATCCTACCTAGGTCGTACCCCCATAGCCTTATCCTCCTAATCCCCCTGATACTAAGAAGCAATTTAGCATGGTCAATCAACCTAACTACACATCCTTAGAGCTGCAGAGGGCTGTGCAAATGCAGATGTTCCAGGGTAAGTGAATATGCAGTTGTTGCAAAAGACAATGGATATTCAGGTGTTACAGGGGATAGTGGATATGCAGGTATTGTAAAGGGTAGTGGATATGCATGTGTTGCAAGTTCCACAGACGTGGAGGTATTGCAGAGGGCAGTGGATATGCAAATGTTGCAGAGGAAATGTATATGCAGCTAGGGAGATGGATATGTAGATATTGAGAGGAAATGCAGGAGTTGCAGGAGAAACAGATATGCAGGTATTGCATAGGGCAGTGGATGTGTAGATGCTGCTTGTTATAATGTAACCAAAGATAACATTGGATCTGTTACAATGTAACCAATGGTAACATGCTGTGAAGGTCAGCTGACCAGCTACTCCACTAGACACTGTAACTAATGGCAAAATGATGTAGTGGTAAGTATAAATGAACAGCAGATGTGAATTATGAAAAGCTTGTATGGCCCAGAATTTGGCCCCAATCATTGGAATAATGAAGTTTCTTTATTAAACCTTTTTCTTTGATTTACTTTTGAAGTTAGCTCTTTTATTGCTTGCAATTGAAGTATCGCTATTATCGGATGAACATTGCTAGGGCAGTGGATGTGTAGATGTCGCCAGGGGACCGGATATGCGGATGTTGCAGAGGGGAGTGGATATGTAGGAGTTGAGGGGGACTGAATACGTAGTTGTGCAGGGGGAGTAAAAATGCATGTGTTGCCGGAGCAGTGGGTATGCCAGTGTTGCATGGGGCAGCAGCTATGTGCATTTTGGAGTGGGGAGTTAATATACAGCTATTCCAGGGACAGTAGATATGCCAGTGTTGCAAAGGGGAATGGAAATGCAGTTGTTGCAGAGGAGAGTGGATACACAGGTGTTGCACAGAGGTGGATAGACAGGTTTTGCAGAGAAGAATGGATATGCAGGGCAATCGATATGCAGATATTACACAGTGCAGTAGGGCAGTGGATACCCAGTATTAATGAGACAGTGGATATGTAGTGTTAATGGGGCAGTGGATTTGCAGGTGTTGCAGAGTGTTGTAGGTATGCAGATGTTGCAGAGGAATGGACATGCGGATATTGCAGGGGCAGTGGATAGGCAGTTGTTGGGGGAACGAATTAATCAGGTACTGCAGAGGGTAGTGGATATGTAAATGTTGAAGGGGGAGTGGATATGCAGTTGTTACAGCGTGCTGTGGATACACAAGTGTCGCAGGGGGTAGTGGAAATACAAGTGGTAACTAAGTAGTGGATATGTAGCTGTTGCTGGTGCTGCAGATATTTATTAATGAGACTGTGGATACACAGGTGTTAATGAGAATGGATTTGGAGATGTTAATATGACAGTCACAGGCGTTAATGAGCAATGGATGTGCAGATGTTGCAGATTGGAGTTGATTTGCAGATGTTGTGGGGAAGTGGATATGTGGATATTGCAGGGATAGTGGATATGCAGTTGTTGAAGGAAGGATTAGATCAGGTGTTGTAGAGGCATTGGATATGTAGATGTGGTAGAGGGGAGTGGATGCGCAGTTGTTATAGGGTGTAGTGGATATGAAGGTGTTGCAGCGGGTAGTGGATATGCAAATGGTAACTGGGCAGTGAATATGTAAGTGTTGTGGATATGCAATTATTAATGAGACAGTGGATATGGAGATGCTAACATGACAATGAAGATGCAAGTGTTATTACAGATCCATATCACGTGTGGATATGCAGGTGATAATGAGACAGGAGATATGCAGGTGTTGCAGAGGGGACTGAGTATGCAGATGTTTTACGTGACAGTGGCTATGCAGGAGTTGTTGAAGGGAATGAGTATGCAATTATCCCATGGGGCAGTGGATATGTAGGCTTTGAGGGGCTGATGAATGTTTCAATTCATAGATGAAATGATAATAAAGTAGACCAATTTGTTGTGAATGGTGTCATGCTCCTTGAATGTTGTATTTAGGGCCTAACCAGAAAAATGGAGAGCAGTCATCACATGCCGGTGAAAGGCACTCAGATACCAAGGGTTGAGCCATTCACCATAAAATACTCAGTTCTAATCCACCCTCATAGCTATGGCATTCATGTAACTATTCCAGGTAAGCTCCCAATGGTGCCCTCATTGTTGGAGGACTCAACCATGATATTGTCATTAAAAGTTAGGGAAATGGTTATGCTGTCTCTTGCTGAGTGAGGTAATTTTCTGATACAAAAGCCAAATGTCATTTAGCAGCCCAAGATATCATTCAGTGTTGCTTTATGCTGGTATCAACTGCTTCAGTGTCTAGGGAATTCCAAATGGAACTGTGCAAATATCTGTGGAGAGTCTCACTCTGATTCTATGATAAAGGGAAGGTTATCCATAAAGAAGATGAAATAGTTTGGCTTAACACACATCCCTAAGGAACTCTTACAGGATGACCAAGGGCTGGAATAATTGGCCTTCAACAATCACAACCATCCACTTTTCTGTGAAGCATGAATTCAACCAGTGTAAGCATTTCCCCTAAACTCCACTGACCTCAGTTCTGCTGGGTCTCCTTGATGTCACACTAAGTCTAATGCTGCCATGATATTAAGGGCAATCACCTTCACACCTCAGGCATTCAACCATCAATGTCACTATTTGGACAAAAGGCAGTAACGTGATCTGGAGTTGAATGGCCTTGGCAGAACTGAGCACCAGAGAGCAGTTAAATGCCACTTTAAAACTGCTGTTGACCTCTTCCATTACTATGACAACTAAGAGTAAGCTAATATGATGATATTAGGCCTGAATGGATTGGCCCTGCTTTTTGTGGGCAGGACATGGTGGGTAATTTTTCACATTGTCAACGTAGTTATACTGGAACAGCTTCATTACGGCATGACAGCCAGAATTTTGTTGGTTGGCTAAGTTTTGCTCAGCCATATGGAGTGAACCAAATCAGTCATGTCCAACCCTTTAATATTACAAATGTTTCCCTATAACATTATGACATACCGCATGCAATGGGTGAACAATCTTAGTGCCTGATAGTTCTCTTGCCAATGCACATCAATGCTATTGTCATCAACTTTCACATTATTAGTACCCAAAATCAATACAATACACAAGCAGAAAAAAAAGCTTCTTTTTATTCGTTGGATGTGGGTGTCATTGGCTGGGCCTGAATTTGTTATCCATATCTAACTGCCCTCAAACTTGTGGCTTGCTAGTTGCTAATTGCTGCCAGGCCATTTTAGAGGGCAATTAAGAGTCAACCACATTGCTATGAATCTGGAGTCACATGGCATATTTGCTTCCCTAAAGTACATTAGTGATTCAGATGGGTTTTTATGACAATTGACAATGGTTTCATCAGACTTTTTTTTAATTCTGGGTTTTTATGGAATTCAAATTTCACCATCTGCCATTGTGGGATGTAGTCCACGCAGTTTTACCCTGCATCTCTACATTACTAACCCAATGACGATATCAATATTGCCACCATCTCCCCCAACAAACTGATTCAGAAATATTTTACTGAACTGTAGCTTGGAATGTCGAGATATATACACTTCTCTTTCACTCTTGCAGCTGCTCAAAAGAACACAAGCAAATACTCTGCAAAAGATTTCATTAGTTCTTTTAAGTCTCATTTAGGACCACATTAAACAAATGAACAATCCTATTTAAAGGGGGGAGAAAAACAAAGGCAATAATAATGCAATGTACAAAAAAATTATTCTGGATCTCCATCTAAGGTAATAAGTATTCTGCACTGTATAAAAGCTAAAGCAAATGATTAAATGATAACTTGATGTGACATTATTGCTCAAATTTCTTTTGGATGATTGATTGTTGGTGTTCCACTATCCACAATGTAAAATTGACACGGCAAAACATCAATAATTTCATTTCTTTCACTTAAATCTGTCCTCTCTATAATGTAGGGTCAAATTATGCATAAACTCAGCAACTGCTGCACCTATGATTTAACTTTGTATTAAAATATATTTCAATAATGTAACCTGAACAAAAAAAAACAATTATTCAGGAGCACAGTTAATACTTTCCGAAAGAGTAAACAATAAAAGTGCATCATATCTTTGAAATGAACTTTAATGACTGATATTGTTTAACTCAAGGCAAAGATTGTTCAATGTCATTTTTTTTCCCACTGGGAAGTTATTTCTGATTGCTCCAACAGAACGTGAAATTTTATCAAAAGACCCTTCGGCCCATCTTGCCTGCACTGAACTTGGGCTTCTTTCAAATTATCCAACATTCTCCTGATACTAGGTAATAACAGAAGAATATTACCATAGTGTATCTTTTCAATGCTTCAATCAATGTAGGATCATCATCAATCAGTGTTAAGTCAATCACAGCAATCAGAAAGGCAGAGCACTGTACATTTCAATCAGCTTTGAACAAACAAGTTTCTTCTCATCTCCCTCTTTAAATATTTGTGCATACTGTATTAGCAAATAACTGGAAGTAATCCACGTTTATGCTAATGCCCAAGTTTTGAACTCTCTTTTTTCTCATTGATCACTCAGGAAAGCAAAGGATAAATATTCCTTCATATTGCACAGGGGACAAAGGAAGGAGTGAGGATTAACACCAAGTTAGAGATAGAGAATCAAGGGGATGACCAAAGACTTGGCCAAATGTCTTAAAGGAGGAAAGGCAATTGAAGATTTGGAATTCTAGACTGCAAGCCTAATGTTGATAGTTTCAAATCAATAATGATTAATATGATCATTATTGTAGTCTAACTTTATGTGTTACTTAGCATTTTGTGCTGAACGGACAAAAGCCATTAAAAACAACAAACCTCCATTATTGGAATACAGCTGGATTAGTTAAATATGGCACACTGGTTAGCATTGCTGCCTCACAGTGCCAGAGACCCAAATTCTATTCCCAGCTTGGGTCACTGTGCAGAGTCTGGACATTCTCCCCGTCTGTTTGTGTTTCCTCAGGGTGCTCCAGTTTCCTCCCACAGTCTCAAAGATATGCTGGTTAGGTGGATTTGCTGTGCTAAAGTTTCCCTCAATGTATCCAAACAGGCACCGGCGTCTGGCAACTAGGGGATTTTCACAGTAACTTTATTGCAGTGTTAATATAAGTCTACATGTGATCCTAACAAATAAATTTAAACATAAACTAAATAGACGGCCTTATTTGTGAGACAGTTGAAGAATAAGTAATTTATTAATGCTTTGTTATTAAGGCTGGTATGATCATGTAACCTATAAACACAAAAAAGTTTATAACTTTTATAATTATAAACATACTATATAATTAACATTTGATTATTAATACTGATTCTTAAATTGCCGCAAGAACTGTAAGATGTTCCCTTCTCAGCAAGCCAAAAAAATAACTTGTCAGATCTTTCATTAATCCTGACTGAAGGAATGAATAGCCTTCTATCAAAATGTCTCAACTTTAAGCAACAGTTACATTAACCAATTATTGAGCAACACTCAGGCAAACTCAAGATAAGAAATATCATTTAAGAGAAGCCAGAGTCTTAAAGTTGAGACAATATGCATAATTAGGTTAAAAAAACAGCCAAATCCTATTTCATTATTGACAAATTATTAACTAATTGCCCATTCTCCAACAATTGATCAAGATGGGCTTTAAGCTTTTAAAAAGGATGTCATGAAGCCATATTGAGAGGTGTGAGGAGGGGCAGAGGAGTGTTGCTTTTACATGGTTTCCATGTTTTTGAAGCCTTCACACCACAGCCTCAGAGTGGTGAGGAGCCTGTTCAGTTGTTAAAATTAACCTTTCTCCTCCTACAGTTAACTATCATTAACCGACACTTCATTTTTTTTTGTCTTTCTGCCTTGTTACCTTTTAATGGTTAATAAACTTTCTGAATTTGATATTTAAACGTTCTTTCTTGCTATGTAGTTAAGTCTATAGAATATGGCGTGATTTACAATCAGCAAGTTATTGCAAACAAATGAACCCCATAGATCGAGATTCAAATAAATATTGCAGCATCAGGTAGCTAAAGGCACAGTGGTGTTACTTTTCATCCTTCATGTAATTTGGAAAACTGCAGTTTGAAAGCAGCAAAAATGGGTGGCATTCCCCTGCCAGTAAATTTAACGGTGATTGGGGGAGAGAGAAGCAGAATTCAACATGAGGCTCAAAATCATTTTTACGCTGGTACGATCTTCTACCTTCATGGCACATCAGAAAATCCACTGGAGGCTAGTGTGAACCTCATTTGCATCTCTCATTTGCATTCAGATACAGATAAAGGCCTGATCAACCATGCCCAATTCTCCATGGCGCCAGTGGTAAAACACGTTGGTGTGAAACAGGCTTAGAATAAGATACTGTGCAGATATTAAAACAATGCCTGGGATTGCTTTTGGAGTTCAGGGTAGAGGCTGACACCAGCCTTGGACCCCTGAACGCCCACAGCAGTGGGTGACGATAGCATCAGCAATTGGACATTCTAGATTCTGTGTCCTGAATGGGGTCCACCTTCCAGTCTCAGGATATTCTGGGTATTCCTTCTATTTTCTAAGGAGATTCATCTTCCAGCCTCAGAGTGCTTCTGGAGATCTGTCTTATTTTCAGGAGGTCTACCTTCTTCCTTTAATTGTGGGCCAGTGGTGTAGGGGACTTCTTCAATCTGGCACCCAGATAGGATAGTGGAGACTGTGTGCCAGCAGGCCTGCCCCACCACAGATTACAATGCGAAACACCTGGCTGCATAAATAATGAGGTCAGGGCCGTAGGACTGGATGTTTTTCCTGCTGGCCTTCACAGCAAGAAACAGTCCATGTTCCTGCCCAGACATGGGACTAATTCCCAAGATGGGGGAATTTCACCCAGTGATATTGTGCTTAGAAATAATTTCATATTGAGGCCCAACCAAAATACATGAAGTCCAAAAGTCTCAGCATTGTATCATCCTGGGACCTACTACCCCAGAAAACAAGGCCTCTGTTCCCTATAGGGATGATGTAGAGATGCCAGTGTTGGACTGGGGCAAACACATTAAGAAGTCTCACAACATTGGTGTTGTGAGACTTCTTACCCAATAAGGATGGCATGGAAGAAATATACCCAGAGGTGCTATCTAAATAAGGCAAGATTTAATCGAAAACATACACAAACATTAAAAGGAGACAAATCAAGTGAAAGAATCATGGAATCATAGAATCCTACAGTGCAGAAGGAAGCCATTCAGCCCATTGTGTCTGTTCTATCCATAATCTCACCCAGGCCCTATTCCTACAACCCTATGCATTTAACCTAGCACTAAGGGGCAATTTAGCATGGCCAATCCACCAAACCCATTCATCTTTGAACCATGGGAGGAAACCGGAGCACCTGGAGGAAACTTATGCTGACACGGGGAGAATGTGCAAACTCCACACAGACCGTGATCCAAGCCAGGAATCAAACCCAGGTCCCTGGCATTATGAAGCAGCAATGCTAACCGCTGTGCCACCATGTGCCCCCTCTTTGATCTTTGTTCGAATGATAAAGCTTCTTCTATACATGAAAATCAAGATCAAGATAGAATTAGTTCTTATAATTTTGAATAAATCCCTAGATACTTTTTAGCCAAGACCTTCAGCAGGAGAGAAAAACAATCAACTAAATCTTGAATTTCCACTATCCTTTAAATTGTTACTCATTAATTATATGTAGCATTTTTCAACATCTCACTAAATTCTTCTTTCATCAATGCCAACCCATGCTGTGGTTCATCTTGAAGAAAACACCAGAATTTTCCATCTGCTCCCAAGACTAAAACTCCAGTTTCTCTCGTTCAATCTCACTGATCAATCCTCTTGAAATTATGAATCACCTTTGCAACTTTTCTCTAAATTGTTTCCATGGCTAGAACACTGCCTCTGAATAGAATTTACCAAAGCTGCATGGCCGTATCACCGTATAATTTCAGCGTGGCCTTCCTTATACTTGGAGTTCAACATTATGTTCCCAATATCAGTTGCTGCTTAATATTATTATTATAAACAATACTTGGTATAAATAAATGGGTGGCATGGTGGCACAGCACTTAGCACTGCTGCTTTACAGTGAAAGGAACATGGGTTCAATTCCCAGCTCGGGTCACTGTCTGTGTGGAGTTTCCATATTCTCCTCCTGTCTGTGTGGCTTTCCTCAGGGTGCTTCGGTTTCCTCCCACAGTCCAAAGATGTGTAGGTCAGGTTGATTGGCCATGTTAAATTGCCATTTCGTACCAGGAGGACTAGCTCAGGTAAATATGTGGGGCTAGGGTATAAGTGCTGGGTGCGATTGTGATCAGTGCAGACTCGATGGGCCGAATGGCCTCCTTGTAAGGATTCCATGATACACAGAAAGTTGCAATTTGAGCTTTAAGCAAATTAAAAAAAAGTGAACTATAATCGAAATTAAAAATGTCTCCACGTCATTCCACAACTTGCTCTGACTGGATTAAAACGAGGATAATTTGTGAGCATAATTTGTTAGAATGAAAACTTGTTAGAATGCTTAAAATATTCAGATAGTTTGGCAAGATGACCTGGACTCAAAACGTCAGCTCTTTTCTCTCCTTACAGATGTTGCCAGCTCTGCTATTTTCCAGCATTTCCTCTTTTGGTTTCAGATTCCTGCATCTGCAGTAACTTGCCTTTGACTTTTCATCATCTACTTGTTGGCCAGAATTTTCCAATCATTCCCACCAGCTGGATCTTCTGGCACTGTTGATGGTGCACCCACACTGCGACTTTCCCAGCAGCAAGAGCAGCATTCAATAGGAAACCCCCATTAACAATGACAGGACCAGAAGATCTCACAGCCAGCCAATGACAAATACTGCAGCAGGGTGCGCAGAAAATCCTCCCCATTATCTCAGTTCCTCATCTCTCAGATGCTGAGTATTTCCAACACATTTTGGTTTTATTTCAGATTTCCAGCATTGACAGTATTTTGTTTTCTCTACAAAGAAAGTTCCTCAACTCTGCATCTTCTCTAGGATGATTACAAAGTGGAGATGCTATAGGAATATTTGTGGGAATTAAGTACATACCTTCTGCCACACCCTCTCCTGTCGTGAAAGTTCTTAAAAATTCAAACGTAACTGCTCTGCTGATCATAAGAATCGATTGTCCATCTAATTATATCAAGCATCAAGCAGCCTCACCAGCAAAACCTAAAGTGATTGCTGGAGTCATTTCAAAAGAGCACCATATAACTTAGGTCTTTTTTTTATTTTTTGTGGGCCTAGGAAAAGTAGCAAAGCCCCTTCTGGCCCCACATGTAAACTCTAAGCCCTTCTTATGCCTCTGAATTGACACTCAGATCCTTCACAGACCTGGTCTGCCATCCAGCTGAGTGCACAGCCAGCCAATTACCTGCCTTCTTCAACAAGCAAGTTGCCCAGCAGTTTAATTGCCAGCATTAGAATGAAGTTGGAAGCCAGAATGGTCAGCCTACTGACTTTGTGTCTATTTTGGAGGCCCCATCAAATTTTTCCATCAACAAGTCCAATCCAACCTCCCACTGTATGGTTCCCAGTGAGTAACCAATATAGTCACTACCAGAAAAAAATGAAGCACAAAGTGCTCTTTTTGCCATGGAGAATCTAATAGAGGTTTACAGCGTGGAAATGGGCCTTTAGGCCCAACCAATCCATGACACCCAGTTTTTACCACTATATACTCAGCTTACCCATTTAACCGTATCAATACTTCTTAAAAGACAGAACTGTACTTGCCTCTAGTACTACCTTCGGCAGCTTGTTCCAGACACTCACCAACCTTTGTGTGAAAAAAATTGCCCCTCTGAACCCATTTGTATCTTTCTCCTCTCACTTTAAACCTATGCCCTACAGTTTTAGATTCCCCCATCTTTGGGAAAAGATGTTGACTATCTACCTCATCTATGCCTCTCATTATTTCACAGACCCGAAATAAGATCACCTCTAAGCCTCCCACACTCCAGGGAAAAATGTCCCAGACTGTCCAGCCTCTCCTTATGACTCAAGCCATCAAGTCCCAAGGGCATCGTAGAAAATCTTTTCTGCACTTTTTCTAGTTGAATAATATCCTTAATGTTGGAGAGTAGGCAATCACTCGGTTTGACAATAGTATGTGGCACTGAATGAGAAACATTTATTTTCTGATATCATTGGTGTTAACAAATTGTCCCTAAATTTGACCTCCCCAAATCTGGCACTTGTAGAGAAAAGTCATAGATAGAATAAGGTAGATGAAGCATTCACTGAATGTTAAAATGGTAGTGCAGGCTTGTTGGGCCAAAGGGCCTGTTTCTTGTGCTGTGTTGTTCTTTGTTCTTTATTCTATTTCATAAGGTGATGAAACTTCTCAATCCTACTGAAGAATATTCAAGTTATCTACATCTTTCATGACAGTACAAATCATTTGGCTTCCTATCAGCCCATTTCTGACACAAATGTTTACAACATAATTATATCAGCAAGTCACTTTTCCTTATAAAACAGAAGGAAGAAACAGAGAAGACATTTTTCACTTCAACATAAAAATGATTGCAGGTAATTACCTGATGTGCATCCAAATCAATGATCATAGCCTTAGACACTGCTTCCACTCTCTCGAACAAAAACTGCAACAAAACCATAATCATAGTGATGCTCAAGGCAAACAAGAGTAGCTGCAAATTATGAATTACCATGCATAACACGAAAAACTTGAAAGAATTAGGAAATTGTTAATCAAAGAAGTACAAAGAACACATAAATAAAAGGTGCCGGGAATATGATGTTGATACTATTTAATAAATAATATCTTACATTTGCCACATACTTTGAAACACAGATGATCACTTAGATTTGAAACAAGGAATAATAAAAACTTGGAGAAGAAAGAAGGGTGCTTTATAGAAGTAGAAACGTAAATGAGTGTTTCCACACAAACAATTTCAAAAGTGGTTAAAATATCTGACTACCTTAACAGAGAAATGAATACTGTGAAGATATCCACTAAAAAGGGCACCAGGATTATTCCCCATTTCATATTGTATCATAAAGCCTTTATCATGCACCGCAAGTGCTCACTGCTATGCTGTCTCAGGTATAATACTGGTGGCCTGAGTTACTGCTTAACAGCATACCACTGGCATTACAAGCCATAAACAAGATGGATCACATGATGGATCACATTCTCCCAAAAATTATAGATGATTGTGGATCATCGAATCCTAAGAATCCTACAATGCAGAAGGAGGTCATTCAGCCCATCGAGTTTGCACCAACCACAGTCCCACCCAGGCCCTATCCCCATAACCTCATGCACTTACCCTAGCTAGTCACCCTGACACTAAGGGGCAATTTATCATGGCTAATCCACCTAACCTGAACATCTTTGGATATTTGCATATCTGACACTTGTCTCTTATCCCATCACAAGGTTTCTTCTAATCCAACCTAATCTCATTACTTCATTTCGACAAGATGCACATTATTGCCGTGCTAGGTTTGAGAACAATAATTACAATTTTAATGAAATAAAATTATTTCATTGAGATTGCCCTGCAAAGAAGAACTTCCAGTTATTTCTATACAGTTTGGATGTCAGCATTAACTAACTATTCCTACTATAATATTTTTCATCTTGGCTACTGCACAGGTTTCTTTTGTACTGACCCAACAATGAGAGTGAAATAGGATTCAAATCAGGATAGATTCAGCCTTATTGTATACAGAATTACTTAAGTCAACTGATAAACAATATTTTGCTAAATTATCTGCTAAATTAAGTTATTTATTTTGAATCTATACTCTGCTCGAACAGATAAAATGCTGAAAATGAATTTTGATTTACAAACAGCTGATATGGGTTACATGGATGTAATGGTAGTACAAATAGCATTCACAAAAACAAAAAGAATACCAGCCAATAACAGACCTGTGGTGGACAACAAGAAAGAGACTATATTTAAATGATACAATGCTCGACACTGACGATAAGTGTGGGCTCCTGTCACTAAAACATAGGGTACCTTGTCAAATGCCTTCTGGAAATCCAAGTACAGCACATCTACATATTCCCCTTTTATTATTACTTCCTCAAAGAACTCTAATTTAACTCTAAATTAATTAAACGTAATTTTCCTTGCACAAAACAGCACTGACTCTGTCTGCTTGCATGGTAATTTTCAAGAAGTCCTACAGTTATCTGTTTAATAATGGATTGTAGCATTTTCTCTGTGACAGATGGTAGACTGACAGGCCTACAGATTTTTGCTTTTTGTCTCCCTCCTGGCGGTGCCACAATTACAGTTTTCCAGTCCATTGGGATCTTTCCAGAATCTAGGGATTTTGGAAGATAGCAACTAATGACACTCTACTCTCTCTGCAATCACTTTTTTAAGTTGCAGGTCAACAAGTCCAGAGATGTGAAACCATTCATTTTGATAGTTTGACCAGTACCTTTACCCCATGATTGTGATTGCCTTAAGTTAATTTGATTTGCAAGTATTCTTGGGAATTTTTGTGTTCTATATAATGAAGCTAGACACAAAATACCTGTTCATATTTTCCTTGTTTCCCATTACTAATTCCCCAACCTCACCTCCTAAGGGATTAATACTCATTGCAGCTACTCTTTTCCTGTTTAAGTACATACAGAAACCATTACTTGTTTTTAATATGCCTAGCTTGTTTTCTCTCACCCTCTAATTTCTCTTTTTTTAAGTTATTCTTTGCTGATTGCTAAAATCTGCCCAACCTTCAGGCTGATCTTTTACATTACAGGCATGTGCTCTGCAGGAAACTGATGAACATAGAATGGAATGATCAGCAAAAATTGCACACAGGTGTGAATGAAATGTAAACCAGCATCTTCATCATGAATACTCCTTCCACTTTCACAAGATTATGGTCTGAATGTGCATTGACTGCCAGCTGAACTTC
The DNA here is from genome assembly GCA_024679065.1 of Sphyrna mokarran. Taxonomy (NCBI): domain Eukaryota; kingdom Metazoa; phylum Chordata; class Chondrichthyes; order Carcharhiniformes; family Carcharhinidae; genus Sphyrna; species Sphyrna mokarran. Next base: position 116,276,536 of record JAGIQG010000003.1, read on the forward strand.
TGAATTTTTAACATTATTCCTATGTCTTTGTTTTATCATTAGACAGTCTAGTTGAAATCTTCTTGTTTTGTCAAATATTTTCTATGTATATTGTCTTCTTTAATGCCTAAATCATATACTTGCCATTATGTACTTAGATCAGCCATGATCTTATTGAACGGCAGGGTAGGCTGAAAGATACTACTACTAGATAGCTACTACTCCTGCTCCTATTTATGTTCTTACTTGTTACAATAAGTCCTGTTCATAGAATCACAGAATCCCTATGTTCAGCCATCGAGCCTGCATTGACAACAATCCTTCCCAGCCCCTATCACCATAACCCTGCATTTTTACCCCACTATTTCCCTGACACTAGAGTCAATTTAGCATAGTCAATCAAGCTAACCTGGACATCTTTGGAGCAACTGGAGAAAACACGAGCAGACACAGGAAGAATGTGTAAACTCCGCACAGACAGTGACCCAATCCAGGAATCGAATCTGGATCCCTGGCATTGTGAGGCAGTAGTGCTAACCACTGTGCCACTGTGACAAAATATATCTTATACAAAATCTACCAGTTTTCAGCCTCACACATTTCACTTTCCAAGATCATGTGGTCTTACTTCACTGTCACTTCCTTCTGCAATCTCTCATAACAATAACATAGTTCTTCCCACTCCCTTGCTCCACTAGCTTTTCAATTCGATTGTATATTTTACTAATCTCATCATCTGGACATTCGCTTATGGGCATACATGTACTTGAATGATAATAATGTCAAATGATGCCCCTTAAGTTTCACTAGCATCTCTATGATTTGCAACACAATTCTCTCACACATATGGCAGCTTTCCTGTCTAGCATTACTGTTATTCCTCATGTCTTTCATCTTCTCCTCAGTATAAATCACTCTCACTCCATCACATGTAAATCCCTCTATTGCTGTACTTCACATAACCCTAAGATGCTTAAGCTCTCCTTTTCCATTTCTTGCTTTAGGTTCTCTAGCTTTCCTTTCCTGGTCATTGTCCATACATTCCACATTCCTATTTTTTAAACGTTACCAAGTATGTATACGTGAGGATAGGAATATCAAAACATAGGAATTAGGAGTCGAAGTAGACAAGTTCAGCCCTTTGAGCCTGCTCCACCATTCAATCAGACCATCTCTGATCTCTCCCTGATCCCAAATCCATCTCCGCACCTCCCTTTATCCCTTCTTTATTAGAAACATATCCATCTCCCTCTTGAAACCATTTAATGATTCAGATTCAACTACGTTAAGAGGCAGCAGGTTCCACAAATTCACCAGCCCCTGCGAGAAGTTGTTCTTCCTCATCTCAGTTTTAAATCTACTGCCTCTCAATCTATACCTGTGATCTACCCCCCCTCCCCCAAGAGGAATCATTTGGTCTACATTTACTTTATCGATCCCTTTTAACATTTTATATACCTCGATCAGATCCCCTCTTATCCTTTTAAACTCCAGCGAATATAAGCCCAAACTGTTCAATCGCTCCTTGTACATTAACCCTTTCATCCCCCGAATCAATCTGGTAAATCTCCTCTGAACTCTCTCCTATGCCACCACATCCTCTCTCAAATAAGGAGGCCAAAACTGGACACAATACTCTGGATGTGGTCTCAACAACACTCTATAAAATTGCAACAAATTTCTTTACGTTTATACTCCAATCCCTTTGCAATAAATACCAACATCCCTCTTGCCTTTTTTTTGTATTACATGCACTTGCATACCAACTTTCTGCAATTCATAAACACAGACACTCAGATCCCTCTGCACAGACACATTTTGAATCTGCTCTCCATTTAAGTAATAATTTGTCTGGATGGGAAACTGGGTCTCACTTCCTCCCTTGCTGAGCGCAACCTCAAGTCTGCTACTGGTATCACCATAACTCAGTACACTATCTGTCACAATGATGATGTTCTCAGTGACTAAAGCAACAGCACTGTGGAATGCAATGGCAAACAACCACAGAAAATAGCCAAGAAAATGGTACAAAGCAGCCTCAGTCAAATGTAAGTATGGAATGTAAAAAAGGTGTTACAATAAGATGAAATTGAGTCTTAAACTGGTAATCATTCAATAAGATCTGCAAGATTCAAATCATTGCTCATTATACACAGACTAAAAGAAAAGAAGTGGACATACGAATGAATAATGAAGGCACAATTTTTAAGAGGTCTGGAAATAATTTGAAACAATGTTATTGTATGGACATGAATCTCATTCCTCATTTCATGATTTTTAACGGAGCCATGCAGTTACTCATTTTGAATATTTCAGTACTTCTATTAATATAGCAGAGAGAAATTCAATACAAACAGATTATGCAGGCATGATAACATCATTCACAATAATGTCCAGGCCAATACATTCTGAAAATGTCACATCTGCATTGAAAAGCAAGGGCAATTTAACTTTAGCTTATAGCAAAGTGATAACATTTGGAACCTGCATCATTTTTGAGTGAAAATTTTTCCCCTAAACATTTGTTTTGCAGTGATAAACAGGTTATTAGAGAGAAATGGGGACAGCAGAATATGCAGGATGCAAGCTTTTAAAGGTTTACATTAAAAATAAATGGTTTGTAAATGTTTTCTTTGATAGTTGGGTAGTTTAGTGTTGCAGCAGTGAACTAATTGATATATTTCTCACATCTTAATATTAATTTTATTTCAACAAAGCAGAGTTGAAAGAAATACCATCCAGGAAAACATACTTTTCTCTTAGATTGTTGCCAGATTGAGGAGTTTACACTTAAAGATATCAATAACATAAACAGAGCAATAATCAGTGAAGTGCATTATAGAGTCACAACTAAATGTAAGGAACGAGTTGCACCTTATAAATGCAATTTTTTTTCCCATTTTGTTTCATAAAAAGCAAAATACAAAATTTCATGGTACAGTTGCACAGTGGTTAGCACTGCTGCCTCAAAGCACCAGGGATCCAGGTTCAAATCCAGCCTTGGTGGCAGTGTGAGTGGGATTTGTACGTTCTCCCTGTGTATGCCTCCAGTTGCCTTCCACAGTACAAAGATACGTGAGTTAAGAGGCCTGGCCATATTAAATTGTCCTTCAGTGTCTAAGGATGTATAGGTTAGGGAGATTAGCGGCGTAAATGTTTGGGATTACAGGAATAGAGGCTGGGTAATATGCTCTTTCAGAAAGTCGGTGCAACTCAATGGGCTGAATGGCCTTCTTCTGCCTGTAGGGATTCTGCAAAGCTTCAATTCTATGAAACAAATATTTACTCAAGATTCTCACCTTAATTGCCAAGGTTATGTCAGCATAAGCACAGAATCCTCCTCCTTGTTCACTTGAGCAATGATGAAAGCCGCCACCTAACAGCAGGAAAGTGATGATTACTACAAAGCTTATAAAGTTGCGTTTGGTAATAAATAGTTAAAAAGTAAGTGCTCCATGCCCAAGCTAATAATTAGCATAAAATAATTAATATTAACTGAGATGACTTACTGTAAAATTTAAAGTTTAGGAATAATTTAATGTCAAACTTTTTTTGAAGGATCAAAAACAAGAATTAAGCGGATAGCCATCTGGAACATGGCTTTTATGCATGGAGTAAAAGATGATCACATAATTAACCTCATCATGGTGAAATCACAGGTGATCATGAAATATTAGCAATTATTTAAATTTAGCAAGGTGTCAACTTGACTCAGAAGCTCATTCTAAAAAAACTTGAGTACATCAGTTTTGGCACTGCAGTGCTTAACTGAGGGAGGGCAGCACTGTTGGAGAGGTGTCTTACAGAGGAGAATTTAAACTGAGGCCCTATGGGAGGGAAAGGATACCTTGGAACTCAGCCAACATCATTAAAGGCAGATTACCCAATTATTTATCTCACTGCTATCCATGGGTCCTCATTTTCTGCAAATTAGATATGACATTTCTCTTACTGCACGAGTGGCTGCAGTTGCAAAGTAATACAGTGTGGGTGCAGCACATTTGGATATAGAGAATACTGTTATTAATACAGGATCTCCCTTCTTTTAGTATTTCAAAAAGGTCCATTGAATATTCTGCTCCTACAATGTGAAAATGTGTTTATTAAAACCATGTTCAAAAAAATCACAGAATCTCTGCAGTGCAGAAGGAGGCCATTTGGCTCACTGAGTCTGCACCAATCACAATCCACCCAGGCCCTATTTAGCCCACTAGTCCCCCCGACACTAGGATCAATTTAGCATTGCTAATCCACTTAACTCACACATCTTTGGATTGTGGGAGGAAAGCAGAGCACTCAGAGGATACCCACACAGTAATAGGGTGAACATGCAGACCCCACACAGTTAGTGATCCAAGCCGGGAGTCGAACCCGGATCCCTGGCACTGTGAAACAGCAGTGCTAACCACTGTGTCACCGTGCCGTCCCAAGAAAGCTGACTAAAATTAGGTGGGAAGGGGAGATTTTATGGCCGCTCCCACCAGCAGGATTTCCTGGTCCTGCTGAAGTCAATGGAGTTCTGAACAGCCTGCTGCATTTTCCGGCCCCACGATGGAGCTGTAAAACCCTGCCCTATATTTCTGCACCTTAGCTTGCAATATGGCAGCTTGAATAATTTAAGAAGCATTTTGAACAGGTTTCCAAAAAAACAAATCCTTCAGTAAATACAAAATCTGAGGAGCCGGATTCAAATCATGCTAAGCAGATGGCGAAGTTTGAATTCAATACAAAAATATCTGGAATTAAATGTCTACTGATAACCTTGAAACCATTGTCAATTATCGTAAAAACCCATCTGATACACTTAATGTCCTTTACAAGTCTATTATCCTTAGCTGGTCTGGCTTGCGTGTGACTCCAGACCCACAGCAATGTGATTGACTCTCAAATAACCTCTAAAATGGAGGGCAGTAAATGTCAATATGTTAATGCCAGCCCAGCCAGTAATGCTCCCATCATAAAAAAAACCTTTGTCCAAAGATGTGCGTATTAGGTGGACTGGCCATGCTAAATTGCCCCTAAGTGTAAGGGGGGCTAGCGAGCAGTTATGGCGATAGGGCCTGTGTGGGATTGTGGTCGGTGCAGACTCGATGGGCCAAATGGCCTACTTCTGCATTGTAGGAGTCTATGATAAACAGGCCACACTGCTGTGGACTTCTCTAGACCGCCGTGGTGCTTTTAAATGCATGATGTTGCAAAGGTGCTAGGCTTCAAATATCGCACATCAAAACTAGTCGTCGAGATTAGCCAAAAATTTTACGACATCAATAAACTGTCCCTGAACCTGATGATCTTAACACAATTCAAATGTGCTTGAAAAGAAAAGTAGATTCATTTTCATCTCAAACTGAAAAGGGGGTTTGTTCACCTGGTATTAACAAACACAACAGACACATTTAAATTTAACATTTAATCTTAAGAAATAAATGAAATAATTGAGCAAGTCATACAAATCTGGCTTGACAAGTCTTCTCGGAAATATTTCAAAACACCGGCTATTATTATAAACCTGTAATAGCCATGACATTTGTAATTTTCATCATTTGCCTGGATGTACTGCAAGACAAATAATCAGAACTGTCAAGGGGACAAAGACAGCTGTTTTCATAGCTCAGCAAACTGACATATTAGAACAGCGGTAAAAGTCTGGTGAAATTTATTTGCAATAACAAAGCTTCTAATTTCATGTTGTACAGTATTGCCTGATATTAAAAGTTCCGATGTTGCAATAAATCTCAAGCATTTTCCTTGCCTTTATATTCAGCCAGCTGACTGATGAACCATAAACGCAACTCACTGTCACATTAGCAGATTATTTGTTCTACGGTAAATTAAAACTCAAATCTAAATGGCATGCACATGGCCTACAAATATTTTCAGTAATTAAGTTTCAGCTACCTACCAACATTGATTGCCCATCCCCGGTCGATAGCAAGCTTCCCAGCCTAAACATTAAAAACACATGAAGGAAACAAATTATTACTGCAACAGAAGCTTTGCACAGCCTCCAGTTTATAAAACAATTATACTTGCGGTACACTTGATACGGTGTATAGTGTAGAAATAAACAGCTAACTACTAACACTGAATAAATGTATAATGTAGTTTCAGAAGTGCATTCAACAAAAGGAGGCCATTCAGCCCATTAGGCTTGTGTTAATTCAATGCAAAAGCACTTATGGGACAACACGGTCATACAGTGTTTAGCACTGCTGCCTCAAAACACCACAGTTCAATTCTGACATTGAGTCACTATGTGATATTTGCACGTTCTCCCCGTGTCTGCATGGGATTCCTCCGGGTGTGTGAATTTCCTCCCACAGTCTGAAAGATGAACTGTTTAAGCTGAATGGTCATGCTAAATTGTCCCTTAGTGTCAGGGGTTTCGCAAGGTAAATACTTGGGGTTACATGGATATAGCCTTGCTTAGTTTTGTCGTCGGTGCAGGCTTGGTGATCTGAATGGCCTCCTCCTGCACTGTAGGAATTCCATGATTCTATGCTGACGTACACATTCCCACTTTTTGTCAATAACCCTGTAAGCTCCTCGTCCTCGAGTACCTGTCAAATTCCCTTTAAAAACCAGCTTCCACCACCCATTCAGTTATAGTTAATAAAAACTTTCTTCTCAATCTGAGCCTCGATGAGGACTGTCACAGAACCCCATTTGGGATAACTGTTTTTTTCCTTTAAGTACGGGAACATGATGGTGCCTTTTGCCACAGTACTGCAAGAAAACTAAAACCAGGGCAAAATGTTTTGCACACAAGTGATTACCAAGTAGAAGAAAATGAGACCATTATAAATATTCTGCAGTGAAAAAGAAAATGGCTCACAATTTAAAATTCATGATGCGCTTTGTTGTAATATGCCATTAAGTAAAATGTGATCACAAATCATGTGATCTAGTCTTGGTTTCACTGTGACCTGTGAGCAGAACACAACACACATAGCTTTGCTGCTTACGTCTTCAAGTTTTCTACCTTTGTATACATATCCTCATATGCCTAATCTCAACAAATGAACCCACAACATGTTTACAAAATCCTTCATGAGCTCTATGTAGTCTCTACATCATTATAAAACATGACAGTCTTAGCACATATGAATGACAGACAAAAAAAGATATCTTGAGTAACTAATTCATAAATTCATCTCATTGCAGCCACTTAAACTGAAAAATAACTGCGTCAGTGGATGGATGGTTGTCGTGGTTACCCATCAAAGCTGGGGAACTTTATCTCTCCAGTCTGCAGTTGATCTCTCAGATTTTTCCCCTTGATTCTTTTGTACAGAGATCTGCAGTTTTGTCATCTAGAGTCCTGAATATCCAACATAATCACTTCAGGGTCTCTCACTCTCTCAACACATTCAAAGGATTGCAATGGTCCATCCACTGCAATGTCCTCTAGTCTGCATGATTATCAAGGAAGACATGAACCTTGAGACAACTTGATCAGGGAATGCATCACTACTAACCTCCAGCCCTGGGAAAGAATGTTATACCACAAGCTATCATGGCATCATGGCAGCCTGTGCTTCACAAGAGACTGCTGCCTCTGTGAAATGAAGACATGAAGACACAATTTACTACTGATAAGTCAGAATGAAAGCCATTTAATTTCTACAGCTCTGATTTCTTCCACTCATCATTTGAAATCTGTGCTATAACAACCAGGGAGAAGTGAGGAGCCCTTTCTGCAGGGGTCCAGGAGGGGACGGGGTGGATAAGGATGTTGGGAGGGGTTCTCCAATGACTGTGGTGGGAGAGGGGAAGGCTGTACCCGACTCGGGCAGGGGGTAAGGTTTCTGTATGCAGAGCTGTTATTTTTCCAGTTTTCTTGCACATGCACGGTTTGAGGCTCTGATCTGAGCTGCTAGCTGTCTGGTGAATTAGGCCCCACTCACTGTCTTTAATGGCTATAAATGGCCTAGCCCGTATCTTCAAAGACTGAGTGCATAAAACTGGTAGTGAAACCTCACCTGAAAAATGGATTGCAACTCTCCTGTTTTCACGCTAGCTGGACACTTAGAAAATTCTATGCATTGCTTCCACAGGGTGCAACAGGTTATCAATGAATGCCCACATAACAGTGAGATCTCCACAAGTGCCCAGACATATCAACTGGAAGGGGTTCCACTGAATACATTTGCAAGCTGTACAAAGAATCCTGCATGCAATTGCTAAGCATCAGTTTAGGTTTAAGTTTATTTATTTATTAATGTCACAGGTAGGCTTATATTAACACTGCAAAGAAGTTATTGTGAAAATCCCCTAGCCACTACACTCGGGCAACAGTTCAGGTATGCTTGAGGGAGAATTTAGCATGATTAATGCATCTAACCAGCCCGTCTTTTATACTGTGGGAGGAAACTGGAGCACCCACGGGAAACCCATGCAGGCACAGGGAGAATGTGCAGACTCTGCACAGACATTGGCCCAAGTCGAGAATCGAATCCAGGTCCCTGGTGCTGTGAGGTAGCAGTGCTAACCACTGTACCACCATGCCGCCCTGAGGAAAAGTGACATGCCCTTTTTGTTATTTACTGTGCTTCCATCAATTAATTGTTCAGCCACAAGGTAAAAGGAGGTAGATGGATCTTGGAGCACATGGCCCACACTCTGAAACTGTAACTGACAGTAGTTACCACACAATAACAAATGAAGCACAAATTTCCCAGCCTGTGTAGTGGATAATAGAGGCACTGAAAGTTATCCTTGTGCACCTAGAAGATCAGAGGACAGAAACACCCTGCTACATGTCCTCTATAAAATGCAAAAGATCGAAGTGTTGGACTTGGAACTGCCCAATTTCACCCTATAGAAAGTGCTCAGCTGAACCTGGTGTACTAGATGCGTCCAGGAACCAAAGGACATATTTGCAAACTGATAAGTGGTGGCCATCTGAAGGTTCCACACTGACAGCTTTGACATCAGCTAGATAAAAAGCAGCTGCTTCAGCCAATGATAATCTCCAACTCAACTGGGTGGTACAGTGCTTAACACTGCTGCCTCACAGCACCAAGGACCACAATATAATTCCCAGATTGGGTCACTGTCGGTGCAGAGACTGCACATTCTTCTCCAGTCTGCATTGGTTTCCTCCGAGTGCTCCGGTTTCCTCCCATAGTCTGAAAGATGTGCACTAGCCATGCTAAATCCTCCCTCAGTGTTCTTGAACAGACACCGGAGTGTGGCGATTAGGGGTTTTCATTGTAGTGTTAATGTAAGCCTACTTGCGACAATAATAAGTAAACTTTAAACTTAAACATAATCATCAGCAGCAGAATTTGAAACAACTGCTCTGAGCTGGGGCTTTGACTGTAGCTCCAAAGCGGCATGGACTCTGGCTTGCAAAAAAAAGTTTTCAGATGGAAAATTGGTGAAATAAATCATCTTGATAACCATGGCAAACTTTGCTTGGAAATTATGAACCAAAGATAAAAACACAACAGCGTGAAAGAGGTTTGAAATTTACGGCTGAGTGACCAGACAATTTGCTCTTCAATTGCAGGATTTATTGCAAAATCCTGAGATCCACCAGTTCAGCTGGGGAACTGTATCATTTTCAGCAGCATCAGGCAAGTCAGACAACATGTGACAAGCTGTGCAGTTCATTTTCTGGATTTGTTTCTTATTTGAAGATTTGGAGACTCACAAAGAACTGCTAGCAATTTCTGGGCTGAAGAACTGTACTTGTAAACTGTCATTCTTGGTCTTATCAAAGCTGGATTGTATTTGAAGAGGTTAGCTTCAATCATAAAGACTGGTGCATCTGGGCTGTTTGGACAAAAATCTGGAATTTGTCAGTATGCCGAAGAGCATTTGATTGCAAATGGCTTTGATGGCAATGCTGGCAATGATCTGGTCTCATTTCACTGTGTTTTGCACCAAGAAAATATCTGACGCAAAGAAAGGATTTGATGGGCACGGTTGGGAAAACTGACAACTTCTGTTTGCAGATGCACTCTGAATCACTGCCATTTTGGTGGAGTGTTGGACGAAATTGCACGAAAATCTTGAAATGAAAGATCTTGTGACCTTGCTCTCTCCAACCTAAGATTTTCTTTGCCAACAAAAGGAAGGTTGATGATTTTGCCTGTTGAGGCGTGGCGACGTGACATCTGGTTTCTGATCCACATCGCAGCTTACTTGAATGAACTTCAGGGACAGGGAAGGTTGATGTGCAATTTGATAATAGACTGTTCATGCATTTCATTCAAAACCAAAACACTTTTAGCGGTGTATGTAAGGACTCATGATTTCACACATTTTCCAGATCTGTAGCAATGAATGGCAGGTGCTGATTCTGACCAGCAGCACTAAACAAAGTGCTGGGGGAATCCGTCCAGTAAGTCTGACAAATGCTCCTCAGGTTTTGAAAGTTTCAGCCTGGCCTTTTCAGTTCACATGAGATTCCCTTCACTTTAACATCTATAGTTCTAAACTAGATCCAGCCCTTCGTAATATACTCTCCCTGGACAGAATAAAGTGGATCTGCCTTCATCTTAAAGCTAGATAAATCATTAACAACAAACGTATCTGTCTTGATGCAATCAGCTCACAAAGGAAAGTGACTGCATCGTTCGCCACTCAGGCATTTCACAGTTGTATTCAATATTTGGCTCAATGCGGCTGTGTAAATTCAGTAAGTAGTCTCACAACAGCAGATTAAAGTCCAAAGGGTTTATTTGGTAGCTTTCGGAGCATTGCCCCTTCATCAGGTGACTCATATGGTGACCTGATCTCGACGGATTGTCAAACATTGAAATACTATTGGACGATAGTCTACCCATTCCAGGAAATTCCATACAGTTATTAAGTCTGTAAACAAACAGCGGCAGTGAATTTGATCAGCTGCTCTGATGCAAAGTCATCGATCGGAAACTTATGGTAAATTTTCCAGGCCCGCCCATCACGGAAATTGTTATGAGCAGGATGGACCATTTAAAGGTCTGTTGACCTCAGGTGAGAATTTCTGCAGTTGGGGCGGGTGTGACTGGAAATTGTCACCTATTAACTGTTTTTCTCTCTCTCCAAAGATGTTGTCTACCTTGCTGAATTCTTCCAGCATTTTCTTTCAGATTTTTAGCATTTGCTTTGGACCAATAGTGTTTTTCCTGCATAAGTCCTTGCATCCACATCAAGCACCTTCAGTTTTGTCTCCTGGGAAAACATTTATTACAGATCTTTTGATGACTACAGAACAAAATTAAGACTTAGATATACTGCTTGCTGCTTGAGAGCAAGTTAGTTCTTTATTATTTTTGCAGGAGGGCCTATTTTTGTTTGTCACTCACCATGCACCATCTGCTGTGTGTGGACATGTTTTAAACACCCACACATCTTCGCAACACAGCCTGGAATGCCTGCTTGATCCCTGCGCCAACGTACAATATGAAGTAAGTGAAATATATGCTTTGCAGGTGAAAAATTGAAGCCGAATTCTAACGCAAGTATAGTACTTCAAAGCAGAAAAGGGGGAATTCACGTATACACTAAGTGTATGTATAAGCATGACTTTTGGTGATGAATATAAAGGGGGACATCTTATACGGCATGTAGATTTATATGTCATGATTTACAATATTTTAAAGTAGTTTAATAAATGCAAGTTGTTGTTGTTGAGGTAAATGAAATAAACCAGACCAAGAGGCCCAGCTGATGGGCTTGTCAATAGCTTATCATCAGCAACGTACAACTGCGTCCTGACATGTACAAGATTCACCCTGCCCAATAAAATATCTGATCAACCACACTACTTCACCACGCCCCCATCCACATCTACCACTGCCATCTAACCAATATGCCATTACGACCCTGATCAGCAAATAAAAAGGCAGACCCACTGAGAGACCAGTAATAATAATCTACTGAGTACTCAGAGCTACAGCAAGCAAGCCCCAGGAGGGTAAAGGAAATACTTCAAAAATGCCTTCAAGGTCTCTTTCAAAAAGTTGAATTTCCCCATCGACACCTGGCAATCTCTGGCCCAAGAGTGCCTGAAGTGGAGGAAAAGCATCTGGGAAGGAGCTGAACAACTCAAGTTTCATCGCCAAGAGAACAAACCGAAAGGAATGTGTGGCAACCCAGACACCCAACCTATCTGGTCATCCAACTACTGCCTGCCCCTTCTGTGATAGAGACTGTAGGTCATACATTAGTCACTTCAGTCACCAAAGAACTTATTTTTAGAATGGAAATGAGACATCCTCAACCTGAGGGACTGCCTAAGAACAGAAGGCCATATGAATAGCCTCTGATAACACCATGCAAAATTAAGGCAAAACTAATGCTTAATTCAACCTATTTAAATTATTATCAAGACTGCATTCTGTCAGCATAAAAATAAGGACCACAACATTAAGGTTAAACAATCTGAAAACTAGCGGTCTGTCATAGTAAGACTTGTCAAATATTGCCTTGGCTTTTCACAACGAAGCATAGATTATTCTTCTACATGTTTACTACCTCATAAAAAAACAGCATTTTTATTTTAGAAGGAAAATTACATTCAAATACACGCTAGAACAAATGCCATGTCAACATTGGTGCCAGCAGACTATGAAAAACAGTCATCTCAAGCCTCAGAAACAAATGCAATTAATATTACGGCACAACAATTTTGAGACTTGAACTCCATTTATTAAAGATGTGGAAATTTAAAAAAATCGGATACGAGTAATAGTGATAGTGAGCATGAAGCTATTGTATTGTCAAAACCCAACTGGAATATCTTCCAAGGAAAGAACTGCCACCTGTACCCAGTCTGGCCAACACGAAGTGTGACTTCAGTTTGTGAAGCAATTGGAAACTGTCAAATTCAGAATATGTTGAAATGAAAAGTCAAAATGGAATTCTACAATTTTTGAAAATATTATTTTTTGTTCCTTTTTTCTGCTCTGCTGTCTTTTGGCTGTAGGCAATTTCCCTGACTTTTGCGTACATCCCGCCCTGTGCTCCAATTCCATGTGAACAACCAGCCGTCTCTGACTCCTAAATAAATGAAACGCCAATGGTGGGCCTCAAAAGCAACCCAGGGAGCTACTTCTTTCATTTCTCGTTATCTCAGTGTTCAGCTTTAAATAAGGCTTTGGCCAATTAACTAAACAAATTTAACCATTTCTTCTGGCATCAATCATACTGCAGTAAGTGCAGTGATTAGCACTGCTGGCTCACAACACCAGGGACTCATACTTTGTCTGTACAAATAACAAAGAACAAAGAACAAAACAGCACAGGAAACAGGCCCTTCGGCCCAACGAGCCCGCACCACCACCACGATGTTCCCACTTCTACCCATGATCCCTGTCTGTGTTTATAGATTTATGGCTTAAAAACCAAATTTGAGACAATTTAGGGAGAATTTGTTTTGCCAATTAGCCTAAGAGCACATCTTTGGGATGTGGGAGGAAACCAGAGCGCCCAGACAAAACCCACGCAAGCACGGGGAGAACGTGGCAACTCCCACAGACACAGGCCCAAATCCATGTATCTGCACAGCACAGTGATAGTCACTGAGCTGTCGTGTTGCCCATCAAATGGTCCAGGTCAAGCTTACACTAACAACGTGAAGCACTAGGATACTCTCGAAAAAGATCCAAGAGCAGTCCTCTCACGACCCATCGCGTGTATGCCCCTTGTTAGACAACAAGGTGGACCAAAGCATCTGTAGGATAAAAACAAGTACATCAATATCATCATCTATTTACACACTTCCCAGGGACTCCAAAGGCTCATGATCCCTATTTTAAATCAGTTTTCTATACCCCTCCATTCCCATTCTGTTCATGTGCCCATTTAAGTATTTCTTAAATAACTCCAGAGTACCTGCCTCCACCACTTTACTTGGCAGTGCATTCCATATCTCCACCACCCTCTGTGAAAAAACTCCCTCTAGCATCCACCTTACCCCCCCTCACCCTAAGCCTGTGACCCCTCGTGCAATTCAAGTCCATCCTAGGGAAAAGCTTAACTCTGTTTATTCTATCTATCCCCTTCATAATCTTGTACACAAACTCTGCACATTCCCCTCATGTCTGCATGGGTTTCCTCTGCGTACTCTGGTTTCCTTCCACAGTCCAAAAGAGCTGCCAGTTAGGTGCACTGGCCATGCCAAAATCTCTCAGTTTAGTCGAACAGGTGCCAGAGTGTGGCAACTCCGGGATTTTCACAGTAACTTCACTGCAGCGTTAATGGAAAGTTACTTGTGAAACAAATAAATAAACTTAAATAACTTCAGCACATAGGGCTGAATTTTAAGGAAAGTCTATAACTTGTTGCCATGGAAGTCGATTCCAAACTGCCCAGCTACCCAGCAACAATAACACCCTGCCAGCAGCCTAAATTTCGTCTCTCAGTGGAAAGAAGTGGTGCCCTCTGATTGGCCAGCAGTCCCAGATCTCTGTATCCGGCACTGCTGAGACTGCCAGATGTTCCCAGGGAGGAGATGACATGACCATCAAAATAGAGGTGGTCAGGAGAAGGATCAGGTAGTTTAAACAGCAGCACAAGGGGTTGGAGTGGGTGAGGCAGGAGGGGAGGGATTCAGTTTTGGAGGTCAGGAGGAGTAATATCTTGGAGATGCGGGCAGGAAATATTATGCTTCTGATAAGTGCAAGACATGATGTGGCCCCTTTCCCATCTTTTCAAAGAAAAACAGCAACCTTTCCACTACTACATATTCCCCAGTAGTTTGTGGCAGTGGATACAGATTGAGGACCTTAAGTCAGTAATATTTGGTCACCTACTGCATGGACAGGCTATTGGGTGCCTTCCCCAACAGCAGGGGTGGGCAAAAAGATAGTAGGCTAGCCACCCAACATATCTCACATGCCACTACTAGTAATGCTGCTGCCAGGGAAGCATAAAATCCAGACAATTGTTCTAAATGTGTGTTTTTTTCCTGCTCACTTCCAATCAGGTTCAAAATTTAAATTGAACATTTCCAAAAACTCCATTTGACTAATCAATGTGTCTATACTGAGAGTATTTCACTTTGTGCAGCAGGAACAGCATCAAATTCCTGGTTATTTGGGACCTGTGTAAGTCAGACAAGTTGTATCGGACCAGGGCTGGAAACATTGTCCTCACAGTGGGGTTAACTGGAGCTGTGGGGAGAAGGATTTAAACTAATTTGTTAGAGAAGGGAAGAGGAACCACGACATAGCAGTAGAGAAGAGAAATACGGTGCACAGAAAAACAGGAGATAGAAGTATAGAAGGAACCTCAACAGGAAAAATAGCAGACCAGACTAGCATGACATTGAATGAAGCTGTGCAGCAAGTCAGGTTAATGGGCTGAAGGCAAAAGTAGGATTCCTATAGTGCTGAACAAGGTTGCACCAATTCTCTGACAGAGCATCTTACCCAGGACCTCTTCCCCACCATATCCCCACAACCCTACACGTGGCCAATCCTCATACCTGCACATCTTTGGATTGTTGAAAGAAACCAGAGTCCCTGAAGGAATCCTATGCAGAAATCAGGAGAATGTGCAGGCTCCACACTGACAGTCACCCAAGGCTGGAATTGAACCTGGATCTCTGGTGCAGTGAGGGAGGAGTGCTAACCACTGTGCCAATGAGCATCATGAGCAAAAGGCATTTGGATAGATACAACAAAATATATCCTCCCAAGGCACTTCACAGGAACATTAGAAAATACAAAAGGGGGTGACTAAATAAACACGAGGGAGAAGGGAATAGAGGGCTATGTTGATTGAGTTAGATGAGGAAAGACAGACAGAGATTCAAATGCCAAAGTTCATTGGGCCATGTGCCTGGTTCTGTGCTGCAAGGTTCAGAATTTTGCTTTGCACCTACTGGTTCAGTTGCACCACATGCTTGATTTTTCATGTATTATTTTACCTACATGACACCTTTCACTGTTCATTTTACAACCCTAATACTAAATAGGATATTAGCATGTGCAATGTTAATACTCAGCTAGTGGGTAAGTAGCACCATATTCCAATCACATAGCATACAATCCAAGTGGACAACATCACTCTCAACAACTCCACCAGGACATCAGTTATACATTCCTGACAGGCTCTATCCTCCAACTCAGCATGTGTGTAGTAGATCACCCAGTACATTATAAAATATGACAGGTATGTGGGAGTTATTTTCTTCTATCACTCCATTTATAGTTCAGATGACAAGCTTCACTTCTCCTTGTCATCATTTAAAAGCTTGAGGAGATTGCAACATTACAAACTAAAGAAAGGCAACAATCTATCTGGAATATTAAACATCTTATGTTTGGGTGTGCCACCTTGTCACTATTCCAATATCAATTCCTCTGTCTGCATCGAAAATGGGAACCGCAGTTATAAGTTTATCATGTTGTAATTACATCCTTTCATCAGTGGAGGTACCCCAGGTTATTGTGGGAGGTGAGGGATGTCATTGCAGAGCCCCTGGCGATGATCTTTGCGTCATCGATGGAGACGGGAGAGGTTCCGGAGGATTGGAGGATTGCGGATGTGGTCCCTATTTCCAAGAAAGGGAACAGGGATAGTCCTGGAAATTACCGACCGGTGAGTCTGACCTCAGTGGTTGGTAAGCTGATGGAGAGGCGTCTGAGGGACAAGATTTACGAGCATTTGGAGAAGTTTAGGTTGATTAGAAATAGTCAGCATGGTTTTGTAAAGGGCAGGTCGTGCCTTACGAGCTTAATTGAGTTCTTCGAAAATGTGACTGAACACATTGACGAAGGAAGAGCAGTGGACGTGGTGTACATGGACTTCAGCAAGGCATTTGACAAGGTCCCACATGCACGACTTCTTGAGAAGGTGAGAGGCCATGGGATCCAAGGGGCTTTGGCCTTGTGGATCCAGAACTGGCTTGCCTGCAGAAGGCAGAAGGTGGTTGTGGATGGCTCTTTTCTGCATGGAGGTCGGTCACCAGTGGAGTGCCCCAGGGATCTGTTCTAGGACCCTTGCTGTTTGTCATTTTCATAAATGACCTGGATGAGGAAGGGGAGGGATGGGTGAGTAAGTTCGCCGATGACACGAAGGTCGGTGGTGTTGTGGATGGTCTGGAGGGACGTCAGAAGTTGCAGCATGACATCGACAGGATGCAAGACTGGGCGGAGAAGTGGCAGATGGACTTCAACGCAGATAAATGTGTTGTCCATTTTGGCAGATCCAACGGGATGAATGAGTACACTATCAAAGGTAGGAGTTTTAGCTGTGTGGAAGAGCAGAGGGATCTTGGGGTCCGGGTCCATAAGACTCTCAAATCAGCCTCCCAGGTGGAGGATGTGGTTAAGAAAGCTTACGGTGTACTGGCCTTCATTCATCGAGGGATTGAGTTCAGGAGTCAGGAGGTACTGCTGCAGCTTTATAGGACCCTTGTCAGACCACACTTGGAGTACTGTGCGCAGTTCTGGTCGCCTCACTATAGGAAGGACGTGGAAGCTATTGAAAGGGTGCAGAGGAGATTTACAAGGATGTTGCCTGGATTGGGAGGCATGCCTTATGAAGACAGGTTGAGGGAGCGGGGACTGTTCTCCCTGGAGAGACGAAGGTTGAGAGGCGACCTGATAGAGGTTTACAAGATGTTGAGAGGATTAGATAGGGTGGACTCTCAGAGACTATTTCCCAGGGCTGAAATGGTCACGACGAGAGGGCACAGATTTAAGGTGCAGGGAAGCAAGTACAGAGGGATGCTAGGGGAAAGTTTTTCACTCAGAGGGTGGTGAGTGAATGGAATCGGCTGCTGTCGGTGGTGGTTGAGGCGAACTCGCTGGGGTCTTTTAAAAGACTTCTGGATGAGTACATGGGATCCAATGGGATTGGGGGTTATAGATAGGTCTACGGCTGGGTAGGTTTTGATGTGTTCGGCACAACTTGTGGGCCGAAGGGCCTGTTTGTGCTGTAGTGTTCTATGTTCTACGTACTGACGGATCACAATTAAGTGTCATCTCCAGGCTGAAATAACTCCTCAGCGTCACTTCACCAGACTCCCTTTGTTTGCAAACTCAATTCCATTCCAACAATGCTTCATGCACAAAGTCAGAATCCAGAGTGTCAGTACCCCTGACGTTCCTCAATATACATACACAGTTAAGACTCCCTGATTGGGCAGGCAATCAATACTAATCTTTTTGGCCAACCAAATAAATTAACTCAAATTAACAACAGGACAAATTAAAAGGAGCAGCTCCCTAAAAGGAGGCAAATTACCCGAAACAAAGGAGAAAGTGGAAAGGAAGCGTAAATCATCAAATCAAAATGTAATTAATGGATAATTACCCCAGTCCGTCATGCCGAATGGCATGGATGGCATTAACAGTGCCCTCAGACACCGCATGCTCCCTCTCCAGGGACACCCGGCTGCAAATATAGCTGCTGTTGAGGGGCAGTCGGGTCAGATGACCTCCCCTTGGTCACCCACTGCCTGAATTTGTAGATGGACAAGCTTTACCAGGTTGCAGACAATAACTAACTCAATCAGGGAGTTCATTCTTCTGGAGGCCAACCTCTTGGCTTCATTGAGGTCATTATGCAGGCCTACTTATTCAATCATCTCCATTCGATCCAGGAGCAGTGATATCATGAAAGACAGCTTCGTATCAACTCACCAACGTTCCTTGGACAAAATCGTCTGAACTTGAAATCTGTGAGTGATCAGGATTGATCTTACACACATACTTTGTACATGACTATTCTCTACTCCCTCAGTTATGTTGATGAAGTCAATCACTTTGTCTTTATTGGGAGATTTAGTTTTGGTCATGAGTTGCTGTAGTTCATAGAGATTCTTTTTGAATCAGCTGTAGGGCTTTTTATTTTAACATACTGTGTTTGCTTTATTCGCTGTGAGTCCGGCCTGGAGACTCTAACTTATTGGCTGATGCAATAGCATCAATGAAATTGCTGTAGCCGCAATGTTTCTTTTAGATGATACAAATGGCAGCTAGCTAACACCAGTGGTGAAGGGAGTAAATACTTATGGTAGATCATGGGGTGCCAATTGTTATGTTCCTGTATAAAAGCAAATTACTGCAGATGCTGGAATGTGATGGGTGATCCTTTGCTGAACACCTTCAGCCTATGCGCAATCAGAACTCTGATCTTCTGGTTGCTTGCCATTTTAACACACAATCCTACTCCCGCATGTCTGTCCTTGGCCTGCTATAGTGTTCCAGTGAAGCTCAACTCAAACTGTAGGAACAGCATCTCATCTTCCAGTGAAGCACTTTACAGCCTTGCAATCTCAACATCCAATTCAACAACTTCAGGTGATTAGCTCTCCCCCACCTTTGTTTTTATTTTGCTTAACTTTTAACTGTTCTCCTTCATTTCTTTATTGCCTTTCTTTATTTTTCTTCTCTCCCACTCTTTCCCCTATTTTATCCCCCCTTTTCTTCCCTTTTACTTCCCCTTTTTCTCAATTTTTCTTCTTTCCCACTAATCCTCCCCCTTGCCCCACATCTTCATCTGTCACAGCTTACTTTCTGATTTCAGCTTCTTTGCTATTTGGCCATTCACATCTAGTAGTCTCTCTACAGACTACCATTAGCAGCCTTTCCTCTTGTTTCCGTGACTCATCTTTCATTCCCTCACCCTACTGTATAAATACCTCCCACTTTCTATGCCTTTCAGCTTTGACAAAGGGTTATCTGTAATTGAAACATTAGCTCTTGTCTTACTGATGCTGGCAGACCCATAGATTTTCCAGCATTTTTTCTTTTGGTTATGTTCCTGTAGGCTAATCATTTTTTTAAAACAATGGATCCCCACAACACCAATGGAAAGAAAACCAAGGAAAAATGTTTCACTTTTGCGGTACAAACCAACTGAAATTAAGATAATTCACCACTAGTTACCAGGTGAAGGATACTTCAAACAAAGAGATAATTTCACTTCAAATAGTCAATAAAGCAAATAACCACTTCAAATGGTTACAAATACTTGCATTCCTTCCCGCAAAAATGAGGCACCATGTGCAATGTTACTGATATTCCCACTATGTAGCATCTCTCTTCACTGCTCACTGAATTGTTTCAGTCATCAGCAAACATAATCCATACAGAGTCCCTGGATACAGTTACCACTGACATACCTATAAACACTCTCTCATGAGGGTCACAATAATCCTGATAGCACTGTATCTCCAGAGATTCACTTCTCCAATCCGGCAACACTGAAATAGCAATAGTGGGTCTTGTTCAATCCGCAATACGTTGTTACATCAGTTCTTTGCTCTTTTCAACTGTATAACACACACAGTAACTGTCTTGCTCTGTTCTCAAAGACTCACTTCAACACCAGAGCCTGTTCCAAGGCTCCCAAACAGGAAGTTAAAGTTTATTTATTATTGCCACAAGTAGGCTTACATTAACACTGCAGTGAAATTGCTGTGAAAATGCCCTAGTCACCACACTCCAGTGAGTGTGGACACTGAAAGAGAATTTTAGTATAGTCAATGCATCTAACCAGCATGTCTTTCAGGCTGTGGGAAGAAACCAGAGCACCCAGAGGACACCCAAGCAGCCACGGGGAGAACACATAAACTCTGCACAGACATTGACCCAGTCAGAAATAAAACCCGGGTCCCAGACATTGTGAGGCAGCAATACTAATCACTGTGCCACCATGTTGTCCTGTTGCACACAGAAGAATCTTTCTTTCAGAAGGAACTGTTCCATCCAGAACAATCTTGCTCATTTCCTCTTTGCACAAATTGTTCAGTAGCAAACACAGGCTGACCCAACCCCACTGCAACTAGCTTTCTGTTTATCATTTGCTTCATAGGGCTGTTCATCCCTACGGCAGTCTAGAGTCACAGGAGTCTTCTTTACATTCTAATGATATCATAATTAGGAATGCAATTAATCTTCTTTTGGAGTACTTGGAAGTTAACTATGGTCTTAAAAAAGACACATCAAACAAAAAGAAAATGCATGCATTTCCCAAAGCACATGATTCATTAAACAATCAAGCAGGTGACTGTTTTGACTTGGATATGTTGAGCTGGCAAATCTCATAAATTATTAAAACAAAGTATTAAGTTTATTTTTGCCCAAAAGTAGTCACCATAATAGCAACATAAAAGATTTTAAAATTCTGGGAAAGATAACTTCCATTGAAACTGAATAAAGGGTTTAAAAATGGGGGAAAAACATATTTAACAAGATGGAAGAGATAGTTGTGAAAGAAATAAAGTAAGCTCTAGTCACCCTTCGAAAAGTGTCTGCTATTCCAGAAAGCAAACTTTGGTACACGTCTTTGCTTTATTGAAGAGAGAGAGAAGTCTTCTGAAATACCTCCCTATAGTAACAGTGGATGTCCTGTAGTAATATTACTGGATTTTGTAAAGATTAAGAATCTATAGGGACTGTTGCAAGAAAAGGGTTGTTTTCAGTTATGAGTTTAACTAAGCGGAAACCTTTTGGGAATTGATTGTAGGACTATTAACGATGTAAGTGTAACATTGTGTTGTTTTTCTTTTTGTTAATAAATGTTTTAATTCAATAAGTAAGATTTCCAAAGTTGATATTGAAATTCTTGTTCCTGACTTTGTTGCACATACCTTCTTGTAATAAAATGCAAATTGCAAATCATTGTGATAGTTTGTCCAGTGGGAGTTGGGATGCCCAAAATGACCACCTGCCATATCATAAATAGAGATGGACACTGAAATCCCTCACCCAGAACACCAAGAAGCACACCTTCTTGGTGTTCAACACAGAGGTTCAGTTAATATGGGAGACCAATAAGTGATAATCAGCAGAAGGATCCCTTGTCCACTTGTGACCTGCTGCCATGAGACATGGGATGGCATGGTTTGTCAGTGATCAGCACTGCTACTTCACAGCAACAGAGATCCGGGTTCAATTCTGGCCTTGGGTCACTGTCTGTATGGAGTTTGCACAGTCTCCCTGTGTCTGCATGGGTTTCCTCTGGGTGCTCCAGTCTCCTGTCAAAGTCCAAAGATGTGCAAATTAGGCTGATTGGGCATGATAAATTGCCCCTTATTGTCAGGGGGATTAGGAGGATAAATATGTAAGGTTACAGGGATAGGACCTGGGTGAGATTGTCGGTGCAGGTTCGATAGGCCAAATGGTGTCCTCCGCATTGCAGATTCTATGATTCTATTGATGAGATCAAGAGCCAATGTTGAACGTTCCCAGGGCCACTTATGCCATATGCAGTCTCCAGGTCTGGTTGGTAAGAGAATTACTCAAAAGTTACAAACCCAAGAGGAAAAAAAACTTAACTTTCAAGTCAGAGATAAGGCCCTCAAAATTCAGGAAATACAGTTCTCAGCTGGCACTGATAGACACTGTGCATATACCAACCTTGGCATGGTTGTCACATACACAGTTCCTCCTTTTTACAACCTTCAAGTTCGGTACATGCGCTATGCAGATAATGGCCACACATGCACAGTCGGTTCATTTTTTCATTGTCATTCAGGTAAATACACTTGTGCACATCCACAGTTTATTTATTCTGACTGGAAACTGGTTCTGTGTATCTGCACAGAAGGAAAAGAAGATCCTAAAAGTGAAACAGCATGAAAAGAATGTTCCAGAATGAAGAAGAAAATGTCTTAAAACCAGTCTCTTGGACAAAGAGATCCCCGGAAGACAATCAAGTTCTAGGGACAAGAACCGGAAATTGGAAACAGGTTCTGTTCAGCGAAATTGAAAATAATGAGCTAAAAGGAAGATTTTAAATGAAAGAGCAGAGCTGCAGAGAGCAGACTTAAAGGAAAGTGGGCTTGAGAGATGCTAAGGAGACAGCCAAAATTCTGTGACTCCTTACGACAATCCTTTGGATAATGGTGTTCTGCTTTGTACAGCTGAAATCTGAGAGAGTTCATGTGGAAGATGAAACATGCATGTACAAAGACATCCTGGAGAAGGAACATCAGAAAGAGAACATGAAATCCTGGAGAAGGATCAGTGTTGAAAACATCCAAGACAAAGGAGAGTTACCTTGGGGAGAATTCCATGGGGAGTCCTTTGAGCATGGAGATTGGAAACCCCCTTGTGAAAGCAGAATTTTAGTGAAACTAATTGACTCATGGTGTGACAAGCTTTTGGTGAAGATGGATTTGATGAGTGATCCAGAATCCAAAGAATTTGTTTTGGGGCATTTGTCACTTGGTTTCAGAGTATGGTTGTCCGACCACAGCTCACTGATTAATTTATATGGATTGCATGCTTACTGTGAATGTTACAGCACAAGATAGATTTTGTAACTTGTCTTATCCTTATGAATTTGTACATATCTGTAAAAGTGTAGTTGGGTGAAGAAATAATGCGCATTTTTCTTGTTTAATAAATGTTTTATTCCTTTATTGAAATTCATCAGCACACTCCTGTGACTCTATTCAGTAACTCCAATTTTCTAAACAAAAAAATAAAACTTAGGATCTATTGAGTCAGATTCCACTCTGGAATCTGTCCAGTAGGAATATCAGCTAGGATAATAGTACAATCATTTCCATTCTGGCCTCGTAGAGTGGTATCACTATATGCAGTAATTTTCCTTTCTAAACTCATAGCAATTGCTCATAGCAATTTATAAGTTAAAGTAAAAATAATGGCATAATCAAAGTTACAGAATGGCAACAATCTACATCTGCCCTGATCCAATTTTGCACCGCTCTCCAAGTCTGCTTCACATGACGTCTATAATGTTACCAGAGGAAGGAAAGAAAGTTCTTGTTCTATCAATTAAATGTGATTTAGCCTTTTCCAGTGCTGAAAAACGAGATAAAATATAGACCCATCTGAATCTGAAATTTATCTAGGTCTTTTAACAATCAGTGCAAAATTGCCACAGTTCACAGAAGTCAACATCATCGGTCACACATAAGTCACTGACAGCAATTAATTTTAATATTATAATATGCTTTGGGTCACTACAAATTCGAGATCACTAGATCTAAGAATACAGGAAAAAGGATAAATTTGGATCCTCTATATTCCAATAATAGATATTGGAAAAGCTATTTCTAAAGCTTTTAGATTAAAATGCCCTTGATGTTTTAAATTGAAATGCACTTCCAATCTAAAAAGGTTAATGATCAGTGATCTAAAGGTCACTATTATCAGAATAATATTTTTAAATCATGCAAGAAACACTGAATGCATTTGGATGTCTGCACTGTGCACAGCTTTTCTTGCTAAGCAATGGACTCAGAATTGATTGGTGCAGTTACTGATTTTAGGCTATGTTTTGCAACGTGATGTATGCCCTTTCAAAAAAAAAGTCAATGCAGCTTCATATGCAGCACACATACATTGTGTGGATGTCATAATGGCGCACAGAATCTGGTTGCATCTCCTGCGTCAATGGATTTCCTATTGATGAAGAACTATGTCCCTCAATATTAACACAACAGTTCCAGTTCAAGTTTTTTTTGCAATAGAGGATTAATAGTACTGCAGTAAAAGAACAAATTTCAGTAGTTTTATTAATGTGGGATCTTCACTATATAAGACATCAGATTAACCCCAGTTACGCACTTTACGTACGTACATAGGTACTGTGTGCGTGTGTGCATGTGCGTGCATGCAGATCGTGACCTCGGACAATTTCCTTTACAATCCATGGAAGGAAGGGTCAGCTGAGGCTGCAGTTTCAGCCATGTCCCAGAGGGCAGTGAGTACAATACTGAAACATAGAAACATAGCTTATAGGTGCAGGAGTAGGCCATTCAGTTCTTCATGCCTGCACCACAATTCAATATCATCATGGCTTATCTTACACTTTCAATATCTCACTCCTACTTTTTCTCCATACCCTTTGTTCTCTTTAGCCACAAGGGCCACATCCAGCTCCCTCTTGAACGTATCTAATGAACTGGCTCCAACAGCTTTCTGTGATAGAGAATTTCACAGGTTCGCAACTCTCTGAATGAAGAGCTTCCCCCCTTAATTCCGGACTTCCGCAACATTGGGAGTGTTCTTCCTGCATCTGTCTTGTCCAGGACTTTGTATGTTCCTATGACATCACCTCTCATTCTTCAAAATTCCACTGAGTATTAGCCCAGCCAGTCTTGAGAACTGCCATTCTGGTAATCAGTCTTGTGAACCATTGCACTCCCTCAATGGTAAAAATAGACACTAACATGAATATTCAATAAAAAGTGAACAAAAAACTCAACATTGTTTCCTCCACAATAAAGGAAATATTCCTAAATATCTGTAACCATCGACGCATTCCAATAGACACGTGTGACAGCATAGTTAGTCTTGGACTGGGCTAGCCTCAACAACGATGCACAAATGAATAAAATCAAATCAATGTTCTGATAAATATTTACAACCACAATTTAAATTGGAAAAAGGTATCTATGCTACCTTTGTGCTCACAAGTAAGTCTTACATTCCGGTCAATGAAATTGGGCAGGAAAGTTTAGTCTGAGATGCGGAGCCTCCCTATTTGACCAGGCAGACTTTGATAAGCTGCCCTAAGCACCAGCATTGTTGACTAATGGCAGGTTGCACTAAGAAAAGCCTTCCCCGTCAGGGAATCGCATGGTATTTCCCATGCATACTTTAACTTTAATTGGAATTACATGGGAAATGGGTAAAAGTAAGAGCGGAGGAGTGGCACACATTTCCAGATTCACCGCTGGACTGGTACACCACTGATAAAGTTCTGCCTCATGAGTTCAACAGGTCACTGGGCAGGTTTCTGTTGGTAAATGGCATTCACAATTATTAGATTCAAAACAGTATCCCATTGTTTATCCTATTGAAGTAGGATGGTTAGACTAAATGGACCAATTATTCACTCCTTCCCATGATGGGCGGCAATGTAGCACAATAGTTAGCCTTACTGCTTCACAGCTCCAGAGACCAGGGCACGATTCTCGGCTTGGGTCACTGTCTGTGTGGAGCTTGCACATTCTGCTTGTGTCTGCGTGGGTTTCCTCCGGGTGCCCCGGTTTCCTCCCGCAGCAGGAAACCTGATATGTAGGGATATGGGAATAGGGCCTGGGTGCAATTTGTAGTCGGTGCAGACTCGATGGGCTGAACGGCCTCCTTCTGTACTGTAGGATTTCTATGATTTCTACGATTCACAGTCCAAAGATATGCAGGTTAAGTCGATTGGCCATGCTAAAATGTCCTAAGACGCATAGGTTAGAGGGATTAGCAGGTAAATAGGTAGGGATATGGGGGTAGAGCCTGGATGAGATTGTAGTCGGTGCAGACTCGAAGGGCCCAATGGCCTCTTTCCGCAGTGTAGGGTTTCTATGATTCTATGATTATGCCACCAGACCAGAGTTTTGTTGTGTTGAAGTCAGAGTGTTACATGCAAAGTATATTTAACACAGTATTCGCTCCCAGGTTGATTCTAGCCAGTAATCAAATATGACAACAAGATATGACAGGCACAATGCTACATGTATATGTTGTAGAGTATTTGGCAATTCAAAGAATATATTTCCTTTTTAAATTGAGCAGTTATAGTATTAAGCACCCTGAGAATGCATACCGCGTGAAGCACTTCTTGTGCAGTACCCCATTATAAATTTAATTACATTTATTTGAGGAAGGTAACTGCTGTTTTGTAATGTAGTCTCACATTTTCTAGAACTGCAATTCCATGGCTGAGCAGTTATTCGCATACAAACAAGCTGAAACTTCAATCTCAAACAGCAACCAATTATTTCCTTAAATATTTCTGCAATTTAAGCAATTTTGAGACAGGAACCATCTTGAACCCCTGGTCACTTGAGACAGATTCTCTGTGCAGTTAGCATAATATATAGCAAATGATAAACAGCTTGTCAATGCTGAGAGCAGACAACCAACTAAATAACAGGCAATATAAGAACTCAAAAATTCTGCACTGATCCTTCTTAATATTCAATACCAAGAGTAGAAGAGGATGTCATAAATGTAAAGGTTCAATATTTGTTTGTTATTTGTTTGTTCCGATCAGTGGAGTAGGATCATGATTTCAATTCTACTGAGAAATATCCAGATCTATCGATATCATTAGGGATTGTCATAGAAAAATCATAGGAATTCTACAGTGCAGAAGGAGGCCATTCAGCCCATCGCGTCTGCACCAACAACAATCACACCTAGTCCCTATTCCCATAATCACACATATTTATCTGCTAATCCTTCTAACCTACGCATCCTGGGACACTAAGAGGCAATTTAGCACTACCAATACACCTAACTCACACAGCTTTGGACGCTGGGAGGAAACCCTTGCAGCCACTGAGAGAATATGCAAACTCCACACAGACAGTGGCCCCAAGCCAGGAATCAAACTCAGGTCCTTGGAGCTGTGAGGCTCACCACTGTCCCACCATCTGAAATTCTTGTTCTGTGAATTTAATGCTGCAATCTCATACATGCCGTCTTCCAGCACTTTCATTTTATAAAAGCAGACCTACAGGCCAGAATTATCTGGTTGTTCATGCCCCTCCACTGCTGCCAGTGAGGTTGGAGAATTTGGAACTCAGCCAAATCTCCGTTCACGCAGAACGGATCAGCCAATCCCAGACATGAACACCTGGAGAATCCCACCTATGGACTCTGGTGTAAAGTTTAAACCAACATGCTGTTTTATTTTACTGATTATGAACCTGAATCTATTGTAGAATTCTCCTTAAAAGATAAAAAGTAAGAAAAGCATTATACTAGCTACATTAATAGCTAAATTCATTCTTAATTGTAATTCTCTGAAACTGAGTGGTGCTGGACTTACGAAGAGAGTTCTCACCATCTAGCCTGACTGCTTATTCAGACTTCTATGCACCATCTGTCTTTATGCATTTCAACAGAAAGCCAAGTACCAGATCTTCATCCAATTCTTGAGCTGCCAAGCAAATTAACCAAAATGTGAGCTTTCTCGCATCTACACTCACTGGATTTATTTGAATGGTGCCATCTCAACCTATTACCTGCAAGTATCATCAAAGTTCTAATGACACTAGCTCATATGGCGTACAGGAAGCACAGTTTCTTCAGCTAGATTTAAATTGCATTTGCAAAAGAGCCTGTGCATTCTGTAAGCTTAACACATACTGTATGTTGAGTTCAGCTTAACAAGTTTTTGATACATTACCCAACATTTCTCTTCAGTCAAACCATATGACAGGAGTGGGGTATGGTGGGGTGTAGTAATACTTGAAAGGTGGAGGGCAGGTTTATAATATAGCAAGACCCCAGTTAAAGTTATGCTTGCATTCCTGAAAATTGCAACTTTAAGTGAAACAGCTTTAAGTGAATCATGTGTTCCCATAAGAATCAATGTTAAAGCCAGAGTTCAGGTTCCTTCAAACATTTGTTGCTCGGAAAAATTAACATACAAGTTGATAAACTGTACTCTACGGATGCAGCACTGTGCATTCCTAACTGAAACTTACAAAACAAAATAAATCACTGAATGTAAGAGAAATACTGTATAAATTCAAATTAGCTGAGCCTAAATAACCTAAACAAGTCCTGAGTAGTGCAGCATCTGTGTCGCATTCACAGCAACTCTGAAACTCAGCTCAACTTTTGCTTGCCTTCCTTTCCCATTGTCGGCTCCCTCCTCTCCCATTCTGTCCCAGCTGTATCTGGAGCATCCTTCCCAACAATCTGCAGTAGGCTAATCTCTTGTCCCCCACCACAAAGGGAAGACGGGGCAGGGGGTTGTGGATGGAGGCAGGGCTCTTACTCCATGCTCCCCACTCCCAGCGACTGTCGCAGACAACAGGGCATGAGAGGATAGGAGATGGAGCCCAAAGTACAGACAAATTAAAACCAAAAATGGCAACACCAATTGGAAAAAGATCCTAAAGAAGTAATGATGTTAAAATGAAATGACATGACATTAAGTGGGCCAACTTGAGAGCATGTGATGCAAAGTTAGGTGGTAATGTAAACATTAGAAGGGTACACAAAGAATCTGCAAAAACATGTAAACAGGTTATGTAAATGGACAACTTAATGTCATTGTGTTTTAATGTCTTTGCCCTGGCAAATGTGGAGCCACTGGAAGACCAATGCTGCAATGTAGTTATCATGATGTAAAGATGCTGGCGTTGGATTGGGGTGGTAAGAACTCAGTAAGAATTAAGCAACACCAATTATTAATCCAACCGATTTATTTGATAGTAAATCCGCGAGCTTTCAACACTCCTTGTGTGTCACACAAGAGTGTTGAAAGCTCGCGGATTTACTATCAAATAAATCGGTTGGATTAATAATTGGTGTTGCTAAATTCTTACTGCAATGTAGTTATGCAGCATTTCTTAAGAACCAAGCTTAATTACATGGATTTTCATCACCACCTATTCTACAGGAGTTAATCTTTCACTACATAGGGACAATGCATCATTTAAACAATTGGCAGCTGTGTGCATTGTAAAATTTAAATGCTGCCTAATATTTGAAGAATTGCTCGTTGAAAATGGTACACCAGAGATTAAGTTCAGGACATTCAGTCACTTGTGTACGTTGATCAGACAGACAAGAACAGCTTTGTCTGTGGACAACTCAGTTATAACAAAAAACTCATAATTCACAACACAAGATAATTTTAATATAAAACAATTTCCTTACCATAATAGTTCCTCCAGTCTGTGTCCGGAAAGGTCTTAATACTTTTCTCTGGACGATAAAGTTAGGCAGAAATGCCACAGGTAGTATCTCAGTAATAGTAGCAACAATAAATGACCACTGTGAAAGAAAGATACATGGGCGATTAAGTGCTGTGTTACAACTAATTTTATATCATGAAGAAAGAACTTTGACACAGAAGTCAAAATGAATGAAACATAATTCTTAATTTTAGAAACCAATGCTTGAAATGGTATAATTAGTTTTCTTAATTTATTTAAAATGGTAAAAACATATATCAGTGAAAAAATGATGACGAAGGTAAGTTAATAAGATTTTATTCCTCCAGTCCCATGCATGGCAATGGACACTAAGATTTCACTACTGGCCCCCAATCAAATCTCTTTCATTCCGGTCCTGGTGAATCTTGAAGGTCCTCCTTTATGTGTTTCGCTTGGTCTTCTTTGACCAGCTCCATTATGTTCTCCCACCTGGTGGTATCCATTCTATTGGCACTATGAACGGTATGTCTGGCAGACGAAATACATGTCCTACCAGCCTCAGTTGTCCCTCCATCACCATTTCCCACTGGCATTCCTGCGCAATCCTCTGCAGCATTTCCTTGTTAGTGATGCCATCTCTCTTTCTGATCTCCAAGCAGTGCAGATGCAAGTTGTCCAATTTATGTGACATGTTTACTCTTTGCTTACATGTCTTGTTGGTATAGTTGGTATGACTATGGACATTTAGAGTTGCAGCTTCATGGTGTGTAGATGTTCAATGCCCACATGAATATGGAACTGCTGTAACAGCAATGCTGCTTTTCCAATTCTTGTGTAGACAGTGATCTCTATAATATCCTATCTGGAAACACTGCTTCCTAGGCAGGCAGAATGGTTGTGATCCTCAATGTTCTTCTACCCGATGGTGACGGGAGGACCCTGTTGCTGCCCAGTCATCACTGTCTTGGTCTTCTCACCAATCTTGGCAATATCTACTCTCAAACCTGGTGGTAAAGTCTTCAAGAATGTCTGCAGTTCTTCGGTCATCATCTATGAAATTCAGATCCATCACCCAGTGGCATTGTCATGTCAGTGGCACTCACCACTGCCTTCAGTAGAGACTGGGGAGAATATGCAGCGATGCTGGACTCTTTTGATGATATTGAAGGAGCCATGATGCACTTGCTAGTCTTGACACAGCAGCTGGAATCGTGGCAAAAGATGTTAATATATCATTCTGGGATGCTGTATCGTCTTGAATGTATGATAGTGACTGCTGATGGATACCATCAAAGCCTTCCTGAGATCAATGAGGTTAATAACAAGCAGATTCCAAGACTCTGGTCTCTGGTCTATGATGTTCCTCAGCATAATGGTCTTTCGCAGCTGCCACCCCAGAAACTTGTCTGTTCTTTGCAAAGGATATTGTCTACTTTTGCTTTCAATCTGTTGAGCAGCAATATGCTGGCTGCTTTGCCAGGTACTAACCAAATATTATGCCTCACCAGCTATGACAGTGGCTGACATTCCTCTAAATTTGCTAGCTCAATGATTATTCCTCACCTCCAGTTGTCAGAATAATCTCCACAGTCCATATCTTGTTTAACTGATCCATCAGTGCTATTGTGATGGCGTTCTTGCAATGTTTCAATAGTCTCCTTAATCTATTTTTTGAAGATTTCCCACTGTACCTCTATGTTGCCTGATCTCAGTAGTACTTTAAACCTATTGGTAAGAACTGCCTGAAATGTTTTTGCCTTGAACACATGGTTACATTTCTAGAACACCAAGAAACAAAATTCCAAACAGTTTGCTTACAAAAAGAACTGTAGTGTTAATCTATACTACACAGTTATTACAAAACAGAGATTAAATCATTTGTCACAGCCAAGCTAAGGAAGCCTTTTATTTTCTGGTACAGCAAAGAAAAGGTTCATTCCTCAATCTGGTGGTAGACTGTTTGCAGACATTAGTTGTCAATGCTAAATGTTTACTTGCTGTCAAAATAAGTAGAAGTATATTGAAGTACAAGCTTAACAGCTGACATTACAGAAATTTTAGTTGAACCATATCAAAAGAATATGCATAAAAAAAACACTGCAGGCCTTGGGACAAAATTTGCAGGAAATTTATGCCACAGTAAAGATGCATCTTCAGTGACCCCACTATTTTTTATTATTCATTCATGGGACACATGGGTCACTGATTGGCCAGCATTTATTGCCCATCCCTAGGGGCAGTTGAAAGTCAACCACATTGCAATGGCTCTAGTGTCACATATAGGTCAGACCAAATAAGAATAGCAGACTTCCTTCTTGAAAGGATGTTAGTGAACCAGATAGTTCTGATAATTGACAATGGTTTCAAGGTCATCAATAGAATCTTAATTCCAGATTTTTTTATTGCATTCAAATTCCACCATCTACCGTCAGACTCAGCTCAGAACATGAGCTGAGTTTCTGTCTAGTGATACTAACACTAGGTCATCATCTCCTCTCATTACATATGGTAACATAGGTAACAAACTATGATTTGCACCACTCAAAAATTTCCTAGACCCTCTGAGCTCCTCTGCCATTGCCCTAATTAAAACTATGAATATCAAAATCATAGAATTATAGAAACTAGAACAAGGAGTAAACTATTTGGCCCTTCAAGGCTACTCTGCCATTCATTTTGATCATGGTTAATCGTAGAATTCAAAATCCTGATCTCCCTCCCATATCCCTGGATCCTTTTAGCTCCAAGAGCTATTTCTAATTTCTTCTTGATGTCAGACATTTTGGCCTCAACTACATTCTGTGGTAGTGAATTCCACACATTCACCACCTCTAAGTGAAGAAATTTCTCCTCCCCTGAGTCCGAAAAGGTTATCCATTATCCTCAAACTATGACCCCTAGTTCTGGACTCCCTCATCACTGGGAACATTCTTTCTGAATCTACCCTGTCTAACACTTAAATTTTATTAGTTTCTGTGAGATCCCCTCTCAATCTTCTAAATTCCAAAGGATGTAATCCTAGCCCATTTAGTCTCTTCATATGACAGACCTGCTATCCCAGGAATCAAGCTTGGTAAGCCTTCGCTGTATTCCCTCTATAGCAAGAACATTATTCCCCAAAAATTGCACACAATACCCCAAATGTGGCCTCAACAACATCCCATACAACTGCAGCAAAACATCCCGAGCCCTATACTCAAATTCTCTCGCTATGAAGGCCAACATACCGTTTGCCTTCTTTACTGTCTGCTATAACTGTGCATTTACTTTCTGCAACTAATGCACAAGAACTCTAAGGTCTTGTTGAGTATCCACTTTTCTCAATTCACACCCATTCAAGTAATAATCTATCTTCCTATTATTGCTGCCAAAGTGGATAACCTCACATTTATCGACATGAAATTGCATCTGCCATGCACCATCTCACTATAAAATTAATGATGATATTCAATGGTGATAAATTTGTTGCATTAATGCTGTTATGAACAATGCTGCAAGTCAGATTAAACCAGAATGACTGAGACCTGGAAGCAATATAAGTGATATTGCAAGAAGAGAAGTTTACAAAAACCTCAATTAATTGGAGAATTTCAATGAACTGGAAAAAATACTCGCTTCATTGGTGCTAACTAACTAAATGGCAATTATGTTTATGCACATGCAGATAGCAAAGCACTCAAAACACTCTGCAGTTGAAGGTACTAGCTGAATCAAAGCAGAATTTGACCTTTTACAAATACCAAGGCCTTTAACAATAACCTTTTTAAAAAGACAACTACAGCTGTTTTAGGTAAATGGTTCATTCATTGTATCCAGGAACACAAATTTGAAATATGTCGGTAGTATTTCAAAGAACAAAGAACAAAACAGCACGGGAAACAGACCCTTCGGCCCAACAAGCCCGCGCCGCCACCCTGATGTTTCCACCTCTATCCGTGATTCATGTCTATGTTTATAGATCTATGGATTGAAACCAAATTTGAGACAATTTAGGGAGAATTTGTTCTGCCAATCAGCATAAGAGCGCATTTTTGGGATGTGGGAGGAAACCAGAGCACCCGCAAAAAACCCATGCAAGCACAGGGAGAATGCGCAAACTCCCACAGACACAGGCCCAAATCCATGTATCTGCACAGCACAGCGAAAGTCACTGAGCTGTCGTGTTGCCCATCAAATGGTCCAGGTCAAGCGTACACTAACGACGTGAAGCACTAGGATACTCTCGAAAAATCCAAGAGCAGCCCTCTCACAACCCATCGCATGTATGCCCCTTGTTAGACAACAAGGCGGACCAAAGCACCTGTAGGATAAAAACAAGTACAGAGTTATTACAGATCAGAAAGAAAATATATTCTCTCATTCTTCTTAGAGCCAAGCTCAGAGCAGCAACTTGGTAAAAATATACAATATCCAATTAGGTACCAAACACTGTAAGCAATTCATTTTTATTCATTCATTGGATGGAGTGTTGCTGGCAAGGCCACCATTTGGCACATTGCATACTCCTAATTCCCCTCAAGTATTTAATAATCAACTCCACCCCGTGCTGTGGGTCTGGAGTCACATTTAGGCCAAATCTGGTGAGGACAGCAGATTTTCTTCCTGAAAGGCCATTAGTGATACTAACACTGCTGTCTCAGCGCCAGGGAGCTAGGTTCAATTCCCAGCTTGGGTCACTGTCCATGCAGAGTCTGCACACATTCTCCCCATGACTGCGAGGCTTCCCCCGGATGCTCCAATCCCCCTCCACAGTCCAAAAGACTTGCTGGTTAGATTTATTGGCTGCTGTAAATTCTCCCTTAATATACTCAAATAAGCGCCAGAGTGTGGCGACTAGGGGATTTTCATAGTAACTTCATTGCAGCGTTAATGTAAGCCTACTTGTGACACCAATAAATAAATAAACTTAAACTTTAGTGAATGAGACTTTTTTGATGACAGCCAATAATAATGGGACCATAAAGCTACAACTAGCTTTTAATTCCAGATCTTTAAAATATTTAACTTTGGCCAAATGCTGTGATTTAGAACTCATTCCATTCCTAAATGCAAAAAACTGCTTGCACATTGCCGCTCCTACCACACAAAATAATCTCATTTTATAGGTAATTCTCAGGTTCTTCCCACTGCAGACAAGCCCTGGTGTCTCACCCTGCAGATTGTGTAATAATTGCCGACAAACCCTTAGCACATTCATGTGAAAATCCTTTTGTGGCAACAAATCTCCTTACTCACGTTAAACTGAATGCGACAACGTTTTCTAAAGGTAAGTGCATTAACTGTGTTCTGAACAATGTATTATTTTACTGCTAGAAGTGGCTCTGTGTTCCTAGAAGTTCATGTTGTTGAGTAAACTCAGGAACAAGTCAACAAAGTGCTTGAAGTTCCGTGCTGCAACCAATACAGAATTACTGGATCAATTTGACTTTTACAAAAGATTGATTAAGCCTGTGTTCACATGACAGACACACAGATGCAGCAAATCAGCAAGACTCCTTGGACAGCACCTTCCAATTCCACAACCTCTGCTACCTAGAAAGACAAAACCAACAGACACCTGGGAACACTAACGCCTGCAAATTCCCCTCCAAACTACATCCATCCTGACTTGGAAATATAACGTTATTCCTTCACTGTCATTAGGTCAAAAACTCCCACACAGTGGTACCGTGGGTTAGCATTGCTGTCTCACAGTACCAGGACCCGGGTTCAATTCCTGGCTTGGGTTATTGTCTGTATGGAGTCTGCAATTCCTGGATATCTCCCAGTTGTTATCCCTTTCACATTTCAGAGCAGATGCACCATCTCTTTAATCACTTATGCTTTAACATTTAATGTTGATTAAACATCCAAATAATGAGTTTAACTCAGCATGGTGTCTTAGCTGGCAGATTGCAGCATCTTCTTAGCCGTAACATTAAAGGGATCAATATATTTATTGGCCATTGCATCACTTCAGAAATGCCATCTACTGAATACGTTCCAGATAATTTTGGTGTGAAGCCACTGGAGGGTCAGGAAGTACAGTAGTCTAACCTATGGTGTTAATGGCCAATTGTGCCAGTCCAGCAAATTTCAGGTCACAATTGGTATTTTCAACTCTCCAGTAAAATGAACAGGACTTATTCCAGCCTAGACCAAAATAATATTTTCTTTCTTAGCAATATTATACAGATAATATCTGTATAATCTGTGCAAGGCATCTCAGAACAGGATAAACATCCTGGATTTCTTCTGAGTGACGAAAACTGCCAGAATTACATCATTTTATTAAATTAATTCAAAATCCCCATCATCTCCTTTTCCTTCCCTCCCCGAAAATAAAGATACTACATTCGCTTCATTCTTGCATACTCCACACCCCACATTCCACTGCAATGAGTTCACCATAGTCATTATACCAAAGTATGTGATCTGCTTCCGTAATACCATCCGCATATTTTCACATTATGCAGAGTACGTACAGAGTGATGGAAACATCACGTTCACACACAAAACATTCAACTAAAAAAATTCTGCCTTTAATGTTTGCGAATAGAAGACATATACGCAAACAGTAAGCATTCTGTAAGCACAGATAGCAAGCCAAATAATCAACACACACACACACACGCAGTAAAATACAACACAAAGGGCCAAATTAGCCTCTCCCTTTCACATGCAAGGAAGGGATACCGTTTGCTCATTAGATCTAAACATATTGCAATTTCAAAACAAAACTGGCAACGAGTTTGCAATGTCTGTGCTCGGAAGAAAGCACAGATACTTAAAGACCCTCAATCCAGTTGTAAACAGAACATGTTGCCACATCCTGCATATGGGTTTTTTTTTGAGCAGTAACTCCAAAATTTGTGTATAAATACAATTAATCTGCGATAGAACAAAATCATTCTTTCCCCCTTGCCCCACCCACTCCCCGCCAAATATTTGAGTTTCTCATCACTGCTGGGACAAAAATTCAAAAAACAACCTTGGAATTTTGATTTGGAGGAATGATAAAATTCTGGAGTAATTGGAAGGGTTTACTGAAGATTGCCAACAATGATCAGTCCCTTTCTGCAACTTCCAAATACCTTTCAAGATGTGCTTGTGTACATTAATTAAATCCAAAAATCAGACTCTAGACATTTAGGACAGGAACAGGTAGAATACAAAACATTCTTTCATGGATGTAAAAGGTCAGTTTTGCACTTCCAATGTAAGGGTGGAGAACTGGGCCCATTTTATTTAAAACACAGAATCAATAAATTTCATCTCGACTAAGAAGGTTTTTGTTTAACATTGAAACATAAACTAAAACACTTGCGCAAAACAATTTCACTTCAACCACTACTGATCATTGCAGGCAAAAGAAATATGTTAGCTCAAGATCAAATTCTTGGGCTAGCCTTTGAGTTAAATCATTTTCGCAAGCATGTACACAGCAGAAGCACAAGAAGATTTACTTGGATACCTCTTGTAAGCCTTCCAAGAAATGGTTCTGTTTGCAGGAAGAAAAGAAAATATATTCACAGAATATAAACGGATGCAACAATGAAGAAATTCATTTTAGGTGCTAAGTCAGTACTTTAAACAAATCACACATGATGAAGGATACTGCCATCAAGCAAAGACCACAACAAGAGATATTAGATTATGCATTCCCAGTGATTAAACCAGGGCAGCATTTGACACCAATAACTCAACAGTGAAATGGTTTTGGAAGCATCTGTGAAAACACACACATTATGTTGAAAGGAACCCACATTATACTTTATCACAAATTACAAAAGTTAGGTTGAATTACTAAGTTATATTGATAAAATGCAATCACATGGAATTAAAAGGGAACAAGATATCACAACACATTCACAATACAGCTTGCATGAGGGTATTTTATAAAAAGAAAATCAGCTGTCAAGTACAAACATACATGCCCACAAGTCACAGGGAATTCTGTCATTGCACGCAAAAGATGCAAGAATTGATAGCTTCCACAAAATTAATTGTAATTATAAATGTACATCCACACACTCAAGGCATGCAAAATATTAAGAGCTAAATTATTTGTTCTTTTTAATTAGGGGCCTGTCATTTAACTGACATATTTCACAGTGAATATGAATGGTTTCTTAACCAAGCTACAAAAACAGAACTTTAATTTGTAGGCATTTATAGTTACTTGAATTCCAAGGTGTGCTCAATGACAAAGAGCTCAACTTTGCACTTAAGTCATTATGTGGAAATAACCAAGATCTGCACACATGAGGACAGCCTCAACTGCAATCTTGGGTTCATGTCACACTATCTGTAAACGCCACAACTTGCTTGGGCTTGCAAAATCTCACTAACTGTCCTGGCTGGAGAAAATACACGTCTCTTTAACCTGTACTTAACCCTTTCTCCACTCATACTGTCTGTATCTTCAAAATTTGATCACCTATAAAGACTCACATTCCAATCATTGCCTTGTAAATTAAGTTTGTGTCTGTATATGCCGTGTTTGTGAACACAAATACACACTCACCTGATGAACGAACCTGAGCCTTTGAAAGCTAGTGACAAATAAATCTGGTGGACTTTAATCTGGTATTATGAGACTTCTTATTGCACTTATGTGACAGTTGGCAAGATCAAATTAATCGTCTGGACATTGTGAGGTAATTTGGAAAAAAAAGTGGAATTTACAGACACACGAGTTATGGAATTACTACATTGCAGAAGGCGGTCATTCAGCCCATTGGGTCTGCACCGACTCTCCAACAGAGCATGTTACCCAGGCCTATTATCATAAACCCACACATTTACCATGGCTAGTCCCCTCAACCTACACATCTTTGGCACTAAGGGGCAATGTAGCACGGCCAATCCATCTAACCCACACATCTTTGTGCTCTAGGGGGAAACTGGAACACCCAGAGGAATCACACAGAGACACTGGGAGAACGTACATACTCCACAATCACCTGAGGCTGGAATCAAACCCGGGTCTCTGGTACTGTGAGGTAGCAGTGTTAATCAGTGTGCCATGACTGATCCAGATGGTGGCACTGAGATTTGAAAACTGTTACAGTTCAAAAGCTTTGGCATAATGGAGGATAGATTAAAATGGTTGCCATTAGATGAATTTTACAGTATGGGCATCAAAATAACTCCATTTTAGTAATATGCTTGGGCAAAAAACAAACTTTTTTTCCAGCTGGATATTAAAAAAACATAATTTCAGGTGCAAATGAGAGAATTTGTCAAAAGTTTCCACTTCTAAAAGAACACCACGAAGTTATTGATCATTAATTTATTGATTATAGTAAATGTATTTATTAGAAATATTTCATAACGTATTTCATTTACAATTCCTTTTCGGTGTTCAAGCTAAAATTTGTGAATAATAGAAACTGAACTCTTAGAATCCCTATAGTGCAGAAGGAAATCATTTGGCCCATCAAGCCTGCACCAACAATAATCCCACACAGGCCCTTTGGCATAACCCCTTGTATTTACCCGACCAATCCCCCGACATAAAGGGGCAATTTATTACGGCCAATCAACCTAACCTGCAGATCTTTGGTGCGCGGAAAAAAACGAGAGCACCCAAAGGAACCCCATGCAGACACAGGAAGAACATGCAAAGTCCGCACAGTCACCCAAGGCCAGAATTGAACCCAAGTCCTTGGTGCCGTGAGGCAACAGTGCTAAGCACTGTGCAACAGTGCTGACCAGGAAGGCATAGAATCACAGAATCCCTACAGTGCAAAAAAAGACCATGTGACTCATCGAGTCTGCATCAACGCTCTGACAGAGCATTTTATTCAGGCCAACCCTGGTCTATCCCCACGATCCCATGCATTTACCCTACTAATTCCCCCCCAGCCTATAAAATTGGGGAATTACGTTCCAGAAATTACTTGACCGCGTAAGCCTAAGAGCATAAAAAGCTGACCATCCTGTTCAGTGCCGGCTTCTCATCAATAAGTCTCTTCTACAGCTAGCATCTCAACTACCAACTGAAAATGGTCTGAGAATCATACGTACCAGAATACTCTGCACAGTAGATTATCTCTGATTAGTTTTATATTTAAGCAATATTCTTAAATTCATTCAGAATTTCATTTCCTTTTGAATTAACATTTTTCCAGTCTCATCTTTATTCCTTAAAACAAACTAGTTCAGTTGAGTCTCCCACTTTTGTTTCTAATAACCAGTCTTTTCTTTAAAGGAGAAAAGCGTTTTAAAACTTCAGACAATATTCCACACATTTAATGTAACACACATTAAAGTAATGTGTCTCACGGTCAAATCAAAGGTTTCAGGGAGAACTTCACAGCAGTAGATCAGGCAGGCAACAGGTAGCAGAAAGTTACAGCTAGAAGTCAGCATATATTCCTGTGAAATGCTGAAGGTTGGCCCCAGATAGTCAGCGAGTTGCCAACACAGAAAGGTCCTCAGTGGACAGCTTGCCAATTAGAAGATGGGAAATCTAGCAGTGATGTGATAGTCTTAAGCTTGTAGCAGCACCTCAGAGTAGGTGAGTCCTCTGTTGAAAACAGAGACAAGCAAGATTGTGTCACCGCAGGCACTATTAGTTCCAACAAGAACTCCACCGTTTTCTATGCAGTGATGAGAATATTATCACAGCAAGTGACTGTCAGGAAAGAGGTCTTCTTCCTCACACATAGCTGTGGGGTAGTATGCAAATTCGTGCATGGGTATGGAATGAGGTGACAGAAAATGGCATGGAAACTGATTACACGCAGAAAGAAATTTACTGATTTGCAAAGGGAAGCCTCGCTTTTACATCTCTCACTAACGATGTGGAGGTGGCCTCAACTGGGATCTTGGTTCATGTCATACTGCATGTAACCTTCACCATTTGGTTTAGGCTTGCAAAATCCTACTATCTGTTTTAGCTTGAGACAATTCACATCTCTTTAACCTGTGATTATCTCTCTCTCTCTTCGCACTGCCTGTACCTGTAAAGATCCACATCGCCGCTGGATTTCCTATCTCTTAATTGGCAAGCTGTCTACTGGGACTTTTTTGTGTTGGCAATTCGCTGACCATCTGAGGCCAACCTTCAACATTTCACAGGGACACACATTGACTTCTAGCTGTAACTTACCCACTACCCATTGACTGCCTGT
Organism: Sphyrna mokarran; assembly: GCA_024679065.1. Taxonomy (NCBI): domain Eukaryota; kingdom Metazoa; phylum Chordata; class Chondrichthyes; order Carcharhiniformes; family Carcharhinidae; genus Sphyrna; species Sphyrna mokarran. The sequence goes on from JAGIQG010000003.1 coordinate 116,317,180, forward strand.
ACCTGTAAAGGCTTGATTACCTGTAAAAACTCGCATTCCAACCATTATCTTCCAAATGTGTCTCTGTCTATATGTAGTGTTAGTGAACCCACCTTTCTACTCACCTGATGAAAGGGCAATGCTCTGAAAGCTCGATTCCAAATAAACTACTGGACTTTAATCTGATGCAATGAGACTTCTAACTATGCCCACCTCTCATTCACTCAGCAAGATACAGCAGGATCTTACCATCGCTTTACAGCTACACTTACTGTTTCTTCATGTCATCATGCACAAATATATGTTGAAAGTATTGACAAGGGTGTTTATTAGCAAACTTACACTCTTATCGCACACAGAGCTGGCACGTACTGAGAGGAGCAAACCAGAGTAGGTTATGATCCTAGCAGTCAGAAGAATGTTCAGCCATTCTACAGATATTGACACCAAAAGAAAAGATTGCAATCAACACTTCTGGGTGACAAAGAACAGTGTCAAAGGTGCACAGCAGAGTGTGTAGAAATCTTTGTTTTCTCTTCTCTTGCTACTTAACAACCTCACTTACACTCAGTATGACAACTAACTCACCCTGCAACTGATTACTCTTCAACTAGGTGCAAACTTTCCTTTCTCTTCCTTTTTGAAGGTCCAGAAACACAAGGATTCCAATCACAGAGACTGTCCAGGATCATCCTTCAAGAGATGTTCTGTCACTCACTAAAATCTTTTCAAATCTAAACACAGGAACTTGTGCAGAATATAACAAGTCATAGAGGTCTGCACTAGAGGTTCACAAGAAACAAATTATCAGAAGTGGGCAGTGGTGTCTGCTTCCACTGAAGTCCAGTGTTTTTTTCTATTTTTATTTGTTCCATTGAGACGTCCTTTAGAAACAACGCTCCAAACTTTGAAAAGTGAATGCTGATTGGGAGGGGAGGGTGTTCATTCAGAACTTACCCATCAGTGTGACATCGTGGGACCAGCCTCCTTCATTGAATCCCTACAGTGCAGAAAGAGGCCACTCGGCGCCTCAAAACTACATCAACAATCGTCCTATCTAGGCCCTATTTCCATAACCTCATGTATTGACACTGCTAGTCCCCCTAACTCTACATGTTTACTCTGCTGGTCCCTCAACATTAAAGGATCAACTTATCATGGCCAATCCACCTAATCTGCACATCTTTGGAGTGTGGAAGGAAACCGGAACACACAGAGGAAATCCACACAGACACAGGGAAAACATGCAACTCCACACAATCAGTGACCCGAGGCCAGAATTGAACGCAGGTCTCTGGCACTGTGAGGCAGCAGTGCTAACCACTGTGCCACTGTACCACTACTTTTGACTACACACAAAAAGATATGATGGGAAAAGCCCACAGCACAGCCTGTGGACTACACACCACTTTTTCTACCCAGGTTGACATATACAGTAAAATCTTGCTGACGGCACACCCCCACCACTAGACTTTCCCACGTCACAGGAAGCATTCAACAAGAAGCCCTGTTGACAACAGCAGGACCACAAGATTCTGTCACCTGTGATTGATACACTGCCTCCTGCCATTGTGAAAAGGGGAGGAAAATCCCACATGTAGTCATAAAATGAGAAAATTCTGCCCCAAGAATCAAGGCACAGACCTGCAGGATCCACTGTTCAGGAATCACACACCAGTTGCACACAGTGACCACTACGGTCCACTACACTAAAGTCCATGGGGTGACAGGATGCAACTAATAACACATATCATTTGGGAATTCCAGCAATTTCCTCAAAACCCTCAAGTCCAATCCTGCTACTTCTGGATGTCTATGTTATAGAATCCTGACAGAAGGAGGCCATTCAGCCCATCTAGTCTGCACCGACCACAATCCTACCCACACCCTATTCCTACAACCCCATGCATTTACCCTGCTAATCCCGCTGACACTAGGGTCGATTTATATGGGCAATCATCCTAATCCACACATCTTTAAAAGTGATTGACTTCTTCATCTGGCATTAAGCACTTGCTTAGCACAAGCAAGATCATTATTGATTTTGATATACCCCATGGAGACCTTGAAAGGGTTGGAGACAGGGAGTCAAAAGTGTCAGTGATCTTAACTGCAATATGAAATGACAAAAATAACAATTTTTGTCAATGACAAAATGACAAAAATAACAAATTGATTGCAGGTTTTACTGCTAGAAAACTCTGTTCCCATGAAATCAAAGAAATCTTGGAGCACGCCTCACTCCTTTGGAGCTGCAGTTTAGAAATATCAGTTTGGTTCAATTAACACCAAAAGAAAAAATACTGAAAATCTCAGCAGGTCTGGCAGAACCTGTAAGGAGAGAAATTTGCCTTTATTTTCTTTTATCCTTGGTTCAACTTCTTGCGGTTTCTACTCCTGCCAGAGTACGATCCATAGAAGGACCACCATGAAGAAAAGTCTGAAGCTAGAAGTATTTTAAGAGTTAGACCGCACTACAGCAGCTAGTATTTAAAAATTACCGAAGGTTCAAATATCTTTGAAAGATAATTCTAAAATTAGCTGATTACTTAGTGATTTTAACAGATTTCACAACGCCAGTAGAAATGCTGTCCTTCACTTCATATGATTTATGCATAACTCTGCTGGGGTCTGCCAGGCAAGTTATTTTCCATTTATCAATCATCATTTCGTTTCCCATTGCCAAGCCAGCTTTCAATTAAACTAATCAGTAAAAATCAGTCAGCTACTGGCATTTTGAAATTTCATTCCTGCACCACAAATCACATCAGACAGTCCATAAAAATAGAATGGAAATTCAAGAATGAAGCAAAATGCAATCATACTAACTAGAACCCACAGACATTTCATTCATTCAGTAAGTATAAAAAAGGGTTCAAATGAAGATATTATTTGAAAAATAAGTTATTCTCAGATGCTGGACTCAACACTAGTTTAGATGCTTATTTCTGTGAGATAATGCAACATTAATTATATATCATGTCATAGAACATAGATAGAACATTACAGCACAGAACAGGCCCTTCGGCCTTCGATGTTGTGCCGACCAAAATAAAAAGCAATGCCCCTCCAAACTAAACCATTCCCTTCTCTTCCATATACTTATCAACTAACCTCTTAAACGCCACCAAACTTGGCGCATCTACAACAGCTGCAGGCAGGGCATTCCACTCCCTAATCACTCTTTGAGTAAAGAACCTACCTCTGATATCCGTCCTATAACTCATACCCCTTAATTTAAAGCTGTGTCCCCTCGTGCTAGCTTTCTCCATCCTAGGAAAAAGGCTATCACTGTCCACCCTATCTAAACCTCTAATCATCTTATATGCTTCAATAAGATCCCCTCTTAGCCGCCTCCTTTCTAACGAAAACAACCTCAAATCCTTCAACCTCTCTTCATAGGACCTGCCCTCCATACCAGGCAACATCCTGGTAAACCTCCTCTGTACCCTCTCCAATGCCTCCACATCTTTCTTATAATGTGGGGACCAGAACTGCACACAATACTCCAAGTGCGGCCGCACTAGAGTTTTGTACAGTTGCAACATGATGCTGCGGCTCCTAAATTCAATCCCCCTACCAATAAAAGCTAAGACTCCATATGCCTTCTTAACAACTTTATCCACTTGACTGCCTACTTTCAGGGATCTATTGACACATACACCAAGATCCTTCTGTTCCTCAACACTATTAAGAGCCCTACCATTAGCCCTATACTCTACACATTTATTGTTCCTGCCAAAGTGCATTACCTCACACTTTTCCACATTAAACTCCATTTGCCACCTCTCGGCCCAGCTCTGCAACTTGTCCAAGTCACTCTGTAAACTATAACACCCCTCTTCACTATCTACCACTCCACCAACTTTAGTGTCATCTGCAAATTTACTGATCCATCCCTCAATACCCTCATCCAGATCATTTATAAAAATTACAAACAGCAGGGGCCCCAAAACAGACCCCTGAGGCACACCACTCGTCACCGAACTCCACGATGAATATCTCCCATCAACCACCACCCTCTGTCTTCTATCTGCCAGCCAATTCCTAATCCAATTAGCTAAATCACCCTCTATTCCACACATCTGCATTTTCTGTAGAAGTCTTCCATGGGCCACCTTATCAAACGCCTTACTAAAGTCCATATATACTACATCAACCGCCTTACCCCCATCCACCTCTCTGGTCACTTTCTCAAAAAACTCAATGAGGTTAGTAAGGCATGACCTACCCTTCACAAAACCATGCTGACTATCCCCAATCAATTCATTTCTCTCTAAATAACTATAAATCCTATCCCTAATAATTCTCTCCAATACCTTGCCCACAACAGAAGTAAGACTCACTGGCCTATAATTCCCTGGAAGGTCTCTCTTCCCCTTCTTAAACAATGGGACCACATTCGCTATCCTCCAGTCCTCCGGAACCACACCCGTAACCAACGAGGACCTGAAGATCAGAGCCAGAGGCTCTGCAATCTCCTCTCTTGCCTCCCAGAGAATCCTAGGGTAAATCCCGTCCGGCCCAGGGGACTTATCCAATTTCAAACCCTCGAGAATTTCTAGCACATCCTCCCTTTCTACTACAATACTTCCCAATTTGCAACCCTGTACCTCAGCGTTCTCCATAGCTACATTTCCAGCACTCTGCGTGAATACCGAAGAGAAATATTTATTCAGTGCCTCACCAATCTCTTCAGGCTCCACGCACAACTTCCCACTGCTGTCTATGACTGGCCCTAATCTTGCCCTAACCAATCTTCTATTCTTAACATATCGAAAGAAAGCTTTAGGATTCTCCTTAATCCTATCAGCCAACATCTTCTCGTGTCCCCTCTTAGCTCTCCTCAATTCACTTTTTACCTCCTTCCTGGCTAATCTATAGCTATCCATTGCACTAACTGAGCCTTCAAGCCTCATCCTGACATAAGCCTCCTTTTTCTTCTTAACCAGCAAATCAACTTTTTTCGTACACCAAGGCTCTCTTACTCGTCCATTTCCTCCCTGCCTGACAGGGACATACTTATCAAGGACTCGCAGCAGCTGCTCCTTGAATAAGCTCCACATTCCAGATGTTCCCAGTCCCTGTAGTTTCCTAGTCCAATCTATGCACCCTAATTCTCTCCTGATGGCCTCATAATTACCCTTCCCCCAGCTATAACTACTGCCCCCAGCTTCATGCCTATCCCTATCCATCACTAAGGTGAACGTAACCGAATTGTGGTCACTATCACCAAAATGTTCACTAACTTCCAAGCCTAACACCTGGTCTGGCTCATTGCCCAGCACCAAATCCAATGTAGCCTCACCTCTAGTTGGCCTATCCACATACTGAGTCAAAAAACCTTCCTGCACACTCTGTACGAAAACTGACCCCTCTAACGAGCTAGAGCTATAGCTATTCCAATCAATATTAGCAAAGTTAAAGTCCCCCATCACAATTACCCTACTACTTTCACTCCTAATCAGAATTGACTTCGCAATCCTTTCCTCAACCTCTCTAGAACTATTAGGAGGTCTGTAAAAGACTCTCAACAGGGTGACCTCTCCTCTCCTGTTTCTAATCTCAGCCCATACTACCTCAACAGACAAGTCCTCATCAAACTTCTTAACCTTAAGTTATTAAGGAATATTTTGAAAACAAAATACAGACAATTCTCCCAAAAAAAATTCTAAAGTCGAATTTGCATAAAAATTGGAGTAAACCCATTCCTTTTTTTAGCAAGATTTTCAAAATGAATCTCCCACACTATGTACTGCAGGGTACACTAGCGTGATTCACGTGAAAGATCATGGGGCAGGACCTATTCCCATTGGAGAGGCCAGCAGCATAGCGCTGAGCGGGCCATTGCGCATCCATCAATCTGTCCACACTGAGATCAACGCATGCACTGTGGCCTCAATCTGCCGGCCTCCCGATTGCTGTCTGCCCAAACATATCCAGGTCAGACTCAACCCTCTCCCCCAGCCCTACCTGATCCCATTCCAAGCCACAACACCCCGCCAAAAAGCCCCAACCCCCCAACAGGCTGAACCCAAACCCACCCCCTCCCCAACCCCCAGTGATGGCCATCCCCGATCACAGGCCTCACTCCCTCTGTCACTCAGCCCAAACGCAGAGGCAGTGGGACCCATCAGCCCCGCCAATCGATCTCGAGGCCATACCCTATCAGGCACTGCCCCCATCAGACGATGTTCCCTTGGCACAGTCCCACACCCAGTGGGCAGTGCCAAGATGCTCCTTTGGCATTGACACTTTACCCGTTGGACAGTGTTGGGGCTCACACCTGGGGGTGGGTGCCCTCCATGCCCAACCCTCTGCAGGGCCTCAATTGCCCCCTCTTCACTCTAGCAGAGTTGGTTGCCAGCTTCCCACAAGTGGGGAATTATACTAAACCCCACTGGAGTGAACCATTCCTGCAGGGAAAGGTGAAGCTGGAGGCCCAGAGACTTCAATGTTGGGCCCATTAATGAAATTTAAATTAGATTGAAATTACTTTGTGAATACTATGCAGCATCGTGCTGATTTCTGATACAGAGCAATCGTCATGGCAAATTTTAAGTTTGGTATTATGGAAATGATTGAGCAGCAGGATTAGGAAATAAACATTTCAAAAACTTGCAAAACTTTGAGTGCAATTTACACCTTTTCAGATTAGAAACCCAAAATGTGACAATACTGTGTCTTTAAGAAATGTCTGTGTGTCATGTTTCTTGTGCAGGCATTTTTATCAGTGCTGCTTTGTCCATAACTGGCAGCCCATGTTAATATTGCAGGTGCATAATTGCTCCTAATTGCTAGAATGTTTGTTTTAAACTAGGCTAATGCAGTGTTCTTATTTTAGTGTTCTCCCTTGGAGTTTTCCAGAATGGGGTTTGACTAAGTTGACTGATAAAAAAGTAATGTGTACGAGCGGGACTAGTCTTACACAGGAACACGTTCGGTTACAATTTGAGATCTTTATAGAGTAATAGATCTCTCTCTCTCTCTGGATTTGGAGACTGGGATCTGGCACAAAATAAGGGTCTTCTTCTGAAGTTCTGCTGTTTCAAATACACCTATTTCTCTGGTGGCTGCAGAATGGCAATCAGAAGACAGGAATCCTTCTATATATGGCCAGAGGAGTTAAAAGGCTGGAAATCTACCATCCACGTGAACTAATATGTTTTTGTCTGCATTACCGTAATCTGAAGAGGGATTTATGCTTATAGGAATATTGCTTTCAGTGGAACTACAGGGAAAGCAGTTAAGAATTATACATTGTCATGTTTAAGTATTTCAATGGTCAAAAATTATGCTAATTCTTTTTATTATATCTTAACTGTGTTGTTATTTCCTCTGGGTGCTCCAATTTCCTCCCACACTCCAAAGATCTGCAGGTTAAGTTGACTTTAGTGTCAGGGGAACTCGAAGGATAAGTAAGTCTGGTTAAGGGATAGGGCCTGGATGGGATTGTTGTTGGTGCTGACTCGATAAGTTAAATGGCCTCTTCCTGCACAGTAGGGATTCTATTCTGATTATTATAGTGATTGGGAGAATAACATTGGTCAGGACACTGAAAGACCCCCCTGCTCGGGCAAGGAACGTTAAAGTTCATCTAAATAACCATCAAGCGGACTGAAGATTTAACAAATGAACTATATAGAACAAATTATATTTACCGGTATTTCACACATTTAACAGAATGAAAGATCTCAAGGCACTTCACAGGACCATTCTAGAGCAAAGTATGACACTTGGCAGCTACATCAGAGATATTGGGTTAGATGGCCAAAATCTTGGGCAAAGAGAAATAATTTAAGGAGACTCTTAAAGAAGCAGAGAAATGGAGAGGTACAGGGAGAGTATTCGATAATATGGAGCTAAGGCAACTGAAAGCATAATTACTAATGATAGAACAATTATAATTACAAAAGGTGCAAAAGAGAGCAGAACTGGAAGAGTCCTGGAGGAGATTGCAGAGATAGGGAGAAGCAAGGCTTAGTAGGGATTTAGAAACAAGGATAACAATTTTAAAATCAAGGTGTCACTTGACCAAGAATAAATGTAGGTCAGTGAGCACGGGTGAAATAGAGGAACAGGACTTGCCACATGTTAAGACACGAGCAGTGGTTTTGGATAATCTCAAGTTTATGAAGGATTGAATGTGGAAGGCCAGGCAGGATTCATTGTAATTGTCAAATCTAGAGGTAACAAAGATACAAATGAATAAGGGTTTCAACAGCAAGGACAGGCAAGATACTAGCGATGGAAATAAGTGGTCTTACTGATCAGCTTCTGACCACATTTGTGCCAGATCAGGACCAAATAAGACACCAAGGTTGCAAACAAACTGATTTGATCTTAGATTGTCACCAGGGAAAGGAATGGAGTCACTAGTTAGAAATTAGAATTTGAAACAAGGACCAAAAATAAGACCGCAAGGAACTACATGAATATGCCCAATCCATCACACAAACCAGCCTCCCATCCACTGACTCTGTATACACTTCCTGCTTTTCGGCAAAACAGCCAGCATAATTAAGGACTCTGCGCATCCCAGATATTCTCTCTTCCACCTTCAGGAAAAAAAATCACAAAAGTTTGAGGTCACATACCAACCAACTCAAGAACAGCTTCTTCCCTGCTGCTGTCAGATTTTGAAATGGACTTACCTTGCATTAAATTGATCTATCTCTACATCTCAGCTATGACTCTAACACTACATTCTGAACACTCACATTTCCTTCTCTATGAACAGTATGTTTTGTCTGCGTACCACGCAAGAAACAATACTTTTCACAATATGTTTAATACATGTGACAATAATAAACAAAATGAAATCAAAATAATGCTTCCGTCTTCCAAATATTTATTTGGAGGAAATTTCTACTCATCCAGTGTTGGCTGTTAGATAAGCAGTCTGAAAATGTAGTAACAGTGAAGAGTCAAGGAAGCTGATGGTGAGATGTTGTTAGTATCATGTAGAAATTAATGCTGTGCCTTCGGATGATGTTGCCAGAACAGCCTTTGGTTAAGAATAGCACAGACCAAGGATGTATTCTTGGGGGATACACACAGTAAGAAGTCTGACAACACCAGGTTTAAATCCAACCGATTTATTTGATAGTAAACTCACAAGCTTTCGAGGCTCTGCTCTTCATCACCTGACAAAGAGCAGAGCCTCAAAAGCTTGTGAGTTTACTATCAAATAAATCAGTTGAATTTAAACCTGGTGTTGTCAGACTTCTTACCGTGTTTACCCCAGTCCAACACCGGCATCTCTACATCATGACTTTTTGGGGGATGCCAGAAGTTATGGCGCAGGAGCTGGAAGAGAAGCCTTTGCAAGTGACACTCTAGCTTACTGTACAGGAATCTCAGTCTTGAGACACGCAAGCTATGAAGTCCATAAAATCTGCTGCAGAAACAGTAAATAAACATCAAACGGAGAAGATTGTGTTGCCCCAATTATCAAATAGCTATGTCATCATTTGTCTTCACAAATATGAATTTTACACTTGAGCATGAAGGATCACATTACTACTTGAATCAACCCCTTCAACAGAGGATGGAATGCAGAGATTTCTTTACTAAAAGGGAGAGAAATTACTGCTCATATCTATTTTAATGAAGCAACTTTATATTTTGCAGTTTTATGGTCAATTTTACATTTTGCAACTATGCTGGTCTAAAATATGTAAACACTTCGAAATTATTATTGAATACAATAGGGTAAATATTCCAGTCTCTCCACCACGAGAAACATTGCAGGTGGGACAGACGTTTTGATGGGCCGTTTAAATTTTGTTTACCTCAGGCAGACTCTTCCACTCTCAGGCCGGCTGCGTCCTACTCATATATCCATTTCATTTTTCTCCAGTAGATCAACAATGTATTGTATCAGCAGCCAATTTAGTTCACAATTAAAGTAATTGAAACCTGATTAAAGTGGACCTCTCACCATCTAGGTAAACTGACTAAAAGATATGCCATGAAAATCGGTTTTAAATCAAGGTAAACCAGTCTTATTTTGGTGCCCAGCCAAATTTTCTTTCACTACAGTGGGACCAGATCCCAGCTGCGGGAGAGGTCAGAGAATCCAGCCCAGGGTTGGACATTAGGCAGACTAAATTGGGAATAATCCTAATTCAATGATTCTACCATGAGAATGTTAACTGGATCCTGATTAATCCTCACAAAAGCAAGACTCTACAACCAAGGAAGGAGCAGATCAATTAAGAAGTTTAATTGGACAATTAAGTTGGTTATGCATACAAAGTAGACCAGATGGGTGACATGATGTAATAGAATTGAGCATTATGTTGAAATGTGCTACTGTTGGGCAAAAAGAAAATAAGTTTAGAAGAATGTATGCTCAGATTCCTAGACCTGGATGATGCAGAAGAGATGTAATTAGTAGCTCTTAGTGATGTCTCACACACTAAACGCCCCAATAGTTGTTTGAGAATACCAAGACTAATTACATTTTTAATGGAAAGAAACAATAATGGTTGTCCATCAGCCTGAAAATCAAAGACAATACAGAGTAGTTAACAGCATCTGACCTGTGGGAGAGACATTTGCATTGGTAGAAACAAGCAGTATGACTGCCCCATTTTGTGGGCCGTGTATCACTAACATAATGCAACTCACACACGTGCACTTTGCAAGCTGCAGGATATAGAACATTACAGCACAGAACAGGCCCTTCGGCCTTCGATGTTGCGCCGACCAATATAAAAAGCAATGCCCCTCCAAACTAAACCATTCCCTTCTCTTCCATATACTTATCAACTAACCTCTTAAACGCCACCAAACTTGGCGCATCTACAACTGCTGCAGGCAGGGCATTCCACTCCCGAACCACCCTTTGGGTAAAGAACCTGCCTCTGATATCCGTCCTATAACTATCACCCCTTAATTTAAAGCTGTGTCCCCTCGTGCTAGCTTTTTCCATCCTAGGAAAAAGGCTATTTGCTCCAAGATAGTAAATTAACTTTGAGCCATGGAATTGCCAATAATGAAAATGGGACACTTTCTAGCACCGATTAAGACTCTGAAATCGAGTTTATTAAGGACAATGGGACATAACTGAATGGTCTACTGCCAGAATATGTAGCAGTTAACTGACTGTTCCATAGTTCAATGGTTTGGAAACTGATCCCACCAGGCAAAGAAGTTTTAAGCCCCCATGTACCGTCAATGTTACAAGCAAATCTGCAAATTTAAAACACTCTCTTTTTGCTTCTCTACCTTTCATTCTGTTTTTGCGTTCAAATTTCCTCAAAGGTCTCTTTCCAACTTTTGTGTTTGCTTATCCTTTCCAATCCTTCTATTTACCTGGGCTTCACGTTCTCTCCTTTTTCTCTCTAACTTACTTTCCTTTTATTGCTCTCTCCACTATTTTAATTTTTTAATGTACCTCCATTATTTTACTTTGACCTCTGTCTCAGCAATTTCTTTTTTTAAATTCATTTGTAGGACATGAATATCACTGGCTGGCCAGCATTTACTGCTGATTCCTAGTCGCCTGAGGGCAGTTGAGAGTCAAAAACATTGCTATGGCTCTATAGTCACAAATAGGCCAGATCAGCTAAGGATGGCAGATTTCCTTCCCTAAAGGACATTAATGAACCAGATGGGTTTTTCTGACAAGTGATGATGATTTCATGGTCATTAGTAGATTCTTACTTCCAGATACATTTTACTGAATTCAAATACCACTGTCTTAGATACCACTTAGATAGTGAAGAGGGGTGTTATAGTTTGCAGAGGGACTTAGACAAGTTGCAGAGCTGGGCCGAGAGGTGGCAAATGGAGTTTAATGTGGAAAAGTGTGAGGTAATGCACTATGGCAGAAATAATAAATGTGTAGAGTATAGGGCTAATGGTAGGATTCTTAGTAGTCTTGATGAACAGAGGGATCTTGGTGTGTATGTGCATAGATCCCTGAAAGTAGGCAGTCAAGTCGAGAAGGTTGTTAAGAAGGCATATGGAGTCTTAGCTTTTATTGGTAGGGGGATTGAATTTCGGAGCCGCAACGTCATGTTGCAACTGTACAAAACTCTAGTGCGGCCGCACCTGGAGTATTGTGTGCAGTTCTGGTCCCCGCATTATAAGAAAGATGTGGAGGCATTGGAGAGGGTACAGAGGAGGTTTACCAGGATGTTGCCTGGTATGGAGGGCAGGTCTATGAAGAGAGGTTGAAGGATTTGAGGTTGTTTTCGTTAGAAAGGAGGCGGCTAAGAGGGGATCTTATTGAAACATATAAGATGATTAGAGGTTTAGATAGGGTGGACAGTGATAGCCTTTTTCCTAGGATGGAGAAAGCTAGCACGAGGGGACACAGCTTTAAATTAAAGGGTGATAGTTATAGGGCGGATGTCAGAAGTAGGTTCTTTACCCAGAGGGTGGTTCGGGAGTGGAATGCCCTGCCTGCAGCAGTTGTGGATGCGCCAAGTTTGGTGGCGTTTAAGAGGTTAGTTGATAAGTATATGGAAGAGAAGGGAATGGTTTAGTTTGGAGGGGCATTGCTTTTTGTATTGGTCGGCGCAACATCAAAGGCCGAAGGGCCTGTTCTGTGCTGTAGTGTTCTATGTTCTATGTCTGACATGGCGGGATTTGAGCCCGGATGCCCAGAACATTAGCTGAGTTTCTGGATTAATAATCTGGCAATAATACCCCTAAGCCATCGCTCTTCCTTTCCCCTCCCCCTCACAAATTTATTGCACAGTTCATGGCATGTAGAAAGAAATTGAGATGAGGTGGAGTTTGGATGGGCGGGCGGGTGGAGTTTGGGTGGATGGGCGGGTGGATGGATGTAGGGTGGGTGGATGGATGGATGTAGGGTGGGTGGATGGATGGATGGATGGATATAGGGTGGATGGATGGATGGATGGATGGATGGATGGATGGATGGATGGATGGATGGATGGATGTAGGGTGGATGGATGGATGTAGGGTGGGTGAGTGTAGTGTGTGTGTGAGTGGATGGAGTGTGTGTGGGTGACCAAGGACAGAAGTGTTATCAGCAGATAGAGTCTTAGTTTGCATCAGCCAGAAAGCAGCAACAAACAACTGATTGAGTCTCTCAGAATGCTCCTAACTGGAGTGGGTCACACAAGATATAGCTTAAAATTTAAGCACCAGCTCACTAATTAGTTGTATACCAAATGTGATTTACACCATCAAGTTTAAAACAGAACTTCTGTTTTAAGAACAGAAAACATATTCACACAATCTTCACAAACCACTTTTTCAAAAAGATGAGAAAAGCCAATATGAAGATTTAAAAAATTAACATCACATTATCACTAGAATGAATCCACATTATATCATTTGTATTTTATATTTGCTCTTTTTACTTAATACAAGGCAATTATATTCAAAATGTAGCACTAATTCAAATGCAACTTTGTTGTTTGTTCAGGCCTCAGAGTACTTTATTTATCACTCAAGAAAAGGCAAGCAGAAGGTAGAAATTAAAATCTGATAGTGAAAATGGTGGATTTATAGTTATTTGAAAAGGTTTCACAATGCAAAACCGAGCAATTAATGCAAACTTCTTCTCAGGAAATTTCAAGCTTCTGCAAAACTTCTATTACGAAATAAAAATACAAAATTGATTGTGTTTCTGGATTAAAAACAATATTGACCAATGATAAAAGTTTTCCTACTGTGGGTTTTATTTTTTTAGAATCGAAGTTCTTTTTTCATTCATTTATAAGATGTGGGATTGCTGGCAGCATTTATTGCCCACTCCTGAGAGTATTTTAAGAGTAAACCACATTGCTATGGCTCTGGAATCACACGTAGACCAGACCAGGTAAGGACAGCAGATTTCCTTCCCTAAAGAACATTAATGAATCAGATGGGTTTTTACAGCAATCAACAATGGACATCATTAGATTTTTCTTGAATTAAAATTCTACTATCTGCCGTGATGGGATTTGAATCCGAGTCCCCAGAGAATTATCCTAGATTTCCGGATTACTAGTCAAGTGACAATACCCACTGCGGCACTGCATCCCCTTCTGGTATTCTACAAATATTAAAGCAGAATAGAACTGAACACAAAAGGACACCTTTGCAAAAAAAACTGCATAAATATTTATGACATGAACTAACAATTTTTCCAGTTGTTTTCAGATTTTGGTACATGATAAGCGTACGAGCCTGTTATTGATTGTTTCAGATGAACTCAGTGGATAAGTTTGCATCTACCCACGGTTGAGAATCAGGAAGAAGCACTGAAAGGGAATCACCTTGAGTTTATTGAGGTACCGTTTTGAGTGCACCACCAACAAGTCCTCTTCCTGGGCTTCTCGAGCTTTAACAACGTTCTCGTCAGTTAACATCTTCTCTTCTAAAGTGAGCAAGCACAGAAGAAATAAAGGTCATGATTCATATGTCATTTTCAAACTAGCGTTTTTACCAAAACCTTTCTTCAAATTGTCCCTAGCAAGAAGGCAGCACAATGTCACAGTGGTTAGCACTGCTGCCTCACAACACCAGGAACCCAGCTTCAATTCTGGCCTCCAGCCACTGCCTCCTCATGTCTGAGTGGATTTCCTCCTGTGCTCCAGTTTCCTCCCACAGTCCAAAAGATGTGCAAGGTAGGTTGATTGGCCATGCTAAATTGATTCTAATGTTAGGAGGATTAGCAGGATATACACGTGGGATTACAGAAATCCAATTCTGCGTGGGATTGCGTTTGGTACAGACTCAATGGGCCATATGGCTTCCTTCTGTACTGTAGAGATTCTATGATTCTAAGATGTTGAACATTGCACTTTTTTCCCTCCAAGATTTCAGAACAGCTTCTGAACATTGAATTCCCTGCACTCAGAACAGCTAAGCAACATTTTTGCAAAACAATCAGGCAAGCAAAATACCATATATGAGCAACAATGGCTAATAAAACTCCTTTGGCCTGTAAAACAAATCAAATATTCAAAAATATTTTTCAAGAAAGACGTACCTTTTAAAAAGTGGACAATTTTCCCCCACTTGCCCGAATCAAAAGGATGAAGCTTTTCCAGGCCCAGGAATGAGATATTGTAGTCAGGTGAGTACACTATAGGCCATTGTGTTGCTAGAAGATCAACGTATAGGTTGGTGTTGTGTAGCCTTTAAATGTGCAACAAATATTGAAAGAATTTTAAAAAGGCATATTCTTTTTATGTCAACAAATGCCCTCTTGATCTGACCCACTAGCTAAAGAAATTCAGAAGTTACTGAACAGCAAGAAAAAGAAGTACAAACCTAAGACTATCCTTCGCCTCCTCTAAATCAAGTCTGGAGGCACAGAAGTCAAATATTGTGCCCAGGCCTCTGCAGCACGCCATAGCAAAGATATGCTGTATAGACACTAGTGTTGCTATTTAATGTAATGTAGTAAAGAAATATGAAGTTATTAATATCACATTTATTCTATTACAATACAATTCAAGATACAAAGATAGCATCTTCAACTTACAGGTCATTTTTCTTTCTGCTAGCTTGCTCTGACATCTTCTTTCTCACATGTTCTTTTAGACTATTAGTCCTGAAAAAGACATAACAATTAACATTTCCTCAAAATTCCTACGATCTTTTCTCAATTGAATAAAATTGTGTCAAGTTATCTTTCAAAAGTGATGTTTTGTTGCATTATTCACAACAGAAATAAGCATCATGCCTGCCTGTTTCTCTCCCACTGTAATACTTCATTTCTGACAAGATTTTGAACAAAAACAATGTGGCCTCTCACTTGGGTAAAAGATCCCATTACCCCTTTCAAAGAGGGGCAGGGCAGCTTTCCCAATGTCCTTGCATACATTTACCCTTCACAAAACCAAAAAACATATTAGTGGGTATGTGTGGGACCTTACTGCGTACAAATACAAACATACAAAAATGACAGGCAGGGAAAGACAAGCTGGTCCGTCAAGCCTAGCTAACGTGATGGTTAAAGTTTAAGTTTAAAGTTTATTAGTGTCACAAGTAGGCTTGCATTAACACTGCAAAGAACTTACTGTGAAAATCCCCTAATCACCACACTCTGGCGCCTGTTTAAGCACACTGAGGGAGAATTTAGTCTGGCCAATGCGTCTAACCAGCACATATTTCGTGTCCCTGGCGCTGTGAGGCAGCTGTGCTAACCACCGTGCCACTCCCTGTGATGGTTTAGTTGCTGAGATAAACAGACCAACACTGTGACTGCTGTTGGGTTTTTGAGGTGACCAAGTACTGTATGAAATTTCAGACAATATGAGATGCACAAAGTCAGTTTAAAGATGTAACGTTTATTTTTGACCAGCAGCCATAAGGAGAAATCATGAAAGAGTCCTACGCCCCTCCAGGCATACAGCAGCTGGACCTCTCCAATAAGTTCTGACATGTACAGTTCAATTATACACTTCCTTATCAATTAATCCTGCCTTTCATTTAGCTTTAAATCCATCATCTTCAATACACATAAATCAACAATAATACCTGTCATAAACATTAGCCAATTTGCATCTTACCCTCTGGCATAACAGCATTTTATTATTCCTTAGAATCCAGACACTTCCTACCCTTTTGGCTAACCCAACTTCCTCTGTTGCCTAGTAATCTCAGAGGCTAGCCACGAGGTTGAAAGTGCACATTCCCATAAGTTCCCCTGCAGGACACTGCCAAACCAGATTATCACATGACTCCATATCTGGACAAACATCAAGCTTATCTGGACAGTGAATAAACCCTATTCATGAAGTTTGAGTTAGTGTTCTAGATGTTCTAACCGTTAGAAACTCTGTTGATAAAGCTTGCGTATTCCCAAGGTTTCAACATTCCCTTAGAATTTGACTTTATCCTAATACTTTTTACCATGATGTTTTATTGCAACCTGCCTTTAGCTAAAGCGAACAATGATTCTTAAAAATACATTAATACATTCAAAATATCAGCATATTGTTTTAAATCATAATCACTTGTTTAAATCTCTTACTGCATTTCATATGTATGTAAACTGCTTTCTTGTTAGCTTATAAGTCTATTTTAAAGTCATTAACCTAATGCTAGTAGTTCTGTCAGTGTCTTAATATCTAATGGTTTAAAATCTTTACTAACCAATTAGGATTTCTTCCCTAACACTAGCACAGTGGTTAGCACCGCTGGTTAGGTGCATCAGCCATGCTAAATTCTCCCTCAGTGTACTCAAACAGGGGCCTGGCTGTGGCAAGTACAAGATTTTCACAATAATTTCATTGCAGTATTAATGTAAGACCAGTGCTGACACTAACAAATAAATAAAATAAATAACATGGGTAGCAGAAGACATGTGTAGTTTATTCAACATGGGGATGGGACCTGGTAAGTTTTGGGTGACATTTTTTTAAAATTTTTTTAATTAAATTTTTTAAATTTTTTTTTAATTTGTGCATCACTGGCGAGGCCAGCAATTATTGCCCATCCTTACATGCCCTCAAGAAAATGGTGGCGAGCTGCTTTCAGCAAGTGTTGCAGGAGTACCCACAGTTCTGCTGGCGAGGGAATTCTAGGAATTTTGAATCAGGGATATTGACAGAACGGTGACAGGGAGGAAATTTGCCATATTTTTTTCAGAGTGTCAGGCTTTGACATAAAACTGGCAATGGAGTTCTCCAGCTGCACTGCTGAGTTTTTAATCCAGGTTTTCAGGCTCTGAAACAGAAAGAAATGGGGTTTGGACCATCAGTCTGGCAGAGCGGGGCCTGATAAAATGGAAAAGCTGGCTCCGTAGAGATCAGGGGGCTATCATCGATCAGCACTAATGTTGAACTCCCTCCATCGAAGTACTGTGTTCGCCACAGCTCTCCCCAACCGCTCAACTCCCCCATCACTCAGCATAAATCATTGGGAGCTCTCCCCACCCCAACAATAACCACTGTGGAAGTATCACTGGCAATCACCACAGCCACCTTCCCACCCCTCCCACTTACCATCTGCTCCCCCCACCCCATGCCTGCAAGAATCCCACCTCAATGGTCTTGGCACGCCTTCCCACCCCCATCCCCTACAATGGGGCTCCCCAGCCTGACCCAGCACTGCCCCTTGGCACAAGTTGACACAGCCATGTTGACAGTGTGCCAACCTGTGCTCGACAGCAGTGTCAGGCAAGTGCCCAGGTATGGCCCTGTCCCCACCCTACCCCCTCCACTAGGGAACGTAGCCAGGGGGATCCCCTCAACTGATTCACGTCTTGAAATAATTGTTGTAACGTTCGCTGATGTGACGTCATCAGTGAGGTTTGAATATTCTGAGTGGGAGGAGGGGATCAGACGGTTGCGTAATTTCATTGAAATGTATGCAGAAACATTAAAATGAGGTTCTTGTTGTTTGTGGACATGAATCTCATGACTTTACATAGAACATTACAGCACAGAACAGGCCCTTCGGCCTTTGATGTTGCGCCAACCAATTATGGAAAAAAAAGCAATGACCCTCCAAACTAAACCATTCCCTTCTCTTCCATATACTTATCAACTAACCTCTTAAACGCCACCAAACTTGGCGCATCTACAACTGCTGCAGGCAGGGCATTCCACTCCCGAACCACCCTTTGGGTAAAGAACCTACCTCTGATATCCGTCCTATAACTATCACCCCTTAATTTAAAGCTGTGTCCCCTCGTGCTAGCTTTCTCCATCCTAGGAAAAAGGCTATCACTGTCCACCCTATCTAAACCTCTAATCATCTTATATGTTTCGATAAGGTCCCCTCTTAGCCGCCTCCTTTCTAACGAAAACAACCTCAAATCCCTCAGCCTCTCCTCATAAGACCTGCCCTCCATACCAGGCAACATCCTGGTAAACCTCCTCTGTACCCTCTCCAATGCCTCCACATCTTTCTTATAATGTGGGGACCAGAACTGCACACAATACTCCAAGTGCGGCCGCACTAGAGTTTTGTACAGTTGCAACATGACGTTGCGGCTCCGAAATTCAATCCCCCTACCAATAAAAGCTAAGACTCCATATGCCTTCTTAACAACCTTCTCGACTTGACTGCCTACTTTCAGGGATCTATGCACATACACACCAAGATCCCTCTGTTCATCAAGACTACTAAGAATCCTACCATTAGCCCTATACTCTACACATTTATTATTTCTGCCATAGTGCATTACCTCACACTTTTCCACATTAAACTCCATTTGCCACCTCTCGGCCCAGCTCTGCAACTTGTCCAAGTCCCTCTGCAAACTATAACACCCCTCTTCACTATCTACCACTCCACCGACTTTAGTGTCATCTGCAAATTTACTAATCCATCCTTCAATACCCTCATCCAGATCATTTATAAAAATTACAAACAGCAGGGGCCCCAAAACAGACCCCTGAGGTACACCACTTGTCACCGAACTCCAAGATGAATATCTCCCATCAACCACCACCCTCTGTCTTCTATCTGCTAGCCAATTCCTAACCCAATTAGCTAAATCACCCTCTATCCCATACATCTGCATTTTCTGCAGAAGTCTTCCATGGGCCACCTTATCAAACGCCTTACTAAAGTCCATATATACCACATCAACCGCCTTACCCCCATCCACCTCTTTAGTCACTTTTTCAAAAAACTCAATGAGGTTAGTAAGGCACGACCTACCCTTCACAAAACCATGCTGACTATCCCCAATCAATTCATTTCTCTCTAAATAACTATAAATCCTATCCCTAATAATTCTCTCCAATACTTTGCCCACAACAGAAGTAAGACTCACTGGCCTATAATTCCCTGGAAGGTCTCTCTTCCCCTTCTTGAACAATGGGACCACATTCGCTATCCTCCAGTCCTCCGGAACCACACCCGTAACCAACGACGACCTGAAGATCAGAGCCAGAGGCTCTGCAATCTCCTCTCTTGCCTCCCAGAGAATCCTAGGGTAAATCCCGTCCGGCCCAGGGGACTTATCCAACTTCAAACCCTCGAGAATATCTAGCACATCCTCCCTATCTACTTCAATACTTTCCAGTTTGCTACCCTGTACCTCAGTGCTCTCCATAACTACATTTACATCACCCTGCGTGAATACCGAAGAGAAATATTTATTCAGTTCCTCTCCAATCTCTTCAGGCTCCACGCACAACTTCCCACTGCTGTCTATGACTGGCCCTAATCTTGCCCTAACCAATCTTCTATTCTTAACATATCTAAAGAAAGCTTTCGGATTCTCCTTAATCCTATCAGCCAAAGTCTTCTCGTGTCCTCTCTTAGCTCTCCTCAATTCACTCTTTAGCTCCCTCCTGGCTAATCTATAGCTATCCATTGCAGAGAATTACAGCGAAGGTTATGGAAAATCAAGAAATGCGATTAAAATTGTATTACAGTGAAAATACAATTCTCACTGTATTTTCCACCTGAGTCATTCTTCTCTCTGGTGGCAAACATGGGCTAAAGATGCTCCCCCCCCACCCCGATAGTTCCAAGTCAGGACAATGTGTGACTTGCAAGAAAACACAGATGGATGCTGTTCCCAAACATCTACTGCTGTTGTCCATCTAAGTGGTAAAGGTCACAAGTTTGGAAGGAGCTATCGGAGAAGGGTTGGTGAGTTGCTGAGGTGTATCTTGTAGATGGTACACACTTCTGCCACTCTGCATCACTGGTGCAGTGACTGAATGTCTATTGTGGTGGATGAGATGCCCATCAAGTGGACTCCTTTGTCTTGGACAGATTGAGCTTCTTGAGTGTTGTTGGAGCTGCACTCATCTAGGCATGATGTAAAGATGCCGGCATTGGATTGGGGTGGTAAGAACTCAGTAAGAATTTAGCAACACCAATTATTAATCCAACCAATTTATTTGATAGTAAAAAAGCGAGCTTTCAACACTCTTGTGTCTTCCTCAGGCACTTGCCTTTTTTTACTATCAAATAAATCGGTTGGATTAATAATTGGTGTTGCTAAATTCTTACTGAGCTCATCTAGGCAAGCAGACGGTATTCCATTATATTCCTGACTTGTTTCTTGTAGATGGTGAACATGCTTTTGGGGGTGGGGGGGAAGTATCAGGTGGTGTATTACTCACCACATGATTCCTAGCCTCTGTCCTGTTCTTGTTTCCACATTTATATGATTTGCTCAATTCAGTTTCTTGTCTATGGTAATCCCCAGGATGTTGATAGTCAGGGATTCAGAAATGGTAATGCTATTGAATATCAAGATGAGATGATTAAATTCTGTCTTGTTGAAGATAAATATTGTTTGGCATTTGTGTGGCACGAATGTTACTTGCCATGTGTATGCCCAAGGCTGAACGTTATCTGGGTCTTGCTGCATGTAGACATGGACTGCTTCAGTATCTGAGAAGTCAAGAATAATGCTGAGCATTGTGTAATCATCAGCAAACATCCATACCTCTGACCTTATGATGGAAGGAAGATAACTGAAGAAGCAGCTGAAGATGGTTGAGCCTAGGGCACTACTTAAAGGACTTCTGAGCTGATATCCCAGAACTGAGAAAATTGATCTCCACAACCATATTCCTTTGAGCTCAGTATGACACAAACAGTAGAGAGCTTTTCCCCTGATTCCTGCTTTTGCTAAGGCTCCTTGATGCCACATTAAGTCAAATGCTAGTTTGATATCAATGGCAATCATTCCCACTTTATCTCGGGAATACAGCCTTGGACCAACACGGAACCCAAACTAAGCATCAGTAAGAAGATTATTGCAGAGTAATTGCTGTTTGATAGCACTGTCAATGACACTTTCCATCACGTTCTTGATACATTCAGTATGAGTCATTCAGTATGAGGGAATTCAGAACCCTAGAACCCCCACTGCCTTTCTTGAAATTGACTGAAAACTAGGATTTGTGACATTGGGCGCAGCAGAACAAGGATCGTGCACTTGTTACTTCTGGCTGAAAATAGCTGCAAATACTTTTGTTTTTGATTTGTTATTGATTCTGATATTACACCGGGGCAACAAAGTAGCACAGTGGTTAGCACTACTGCTTCAGAGTGCCAAAGACCCGGCTTTGATTCCTGGCTTGTCACTGTCTGTGTGGAGTCTACACGTTCTCCCCATGTCTTCTGGGTTTCCTTTGGGTGCTCCGGTTTCCTCCCACAATCTGAAAGATGCGCTAGGTGCATTGACTGGAACAGGCGCCGGACTGTGGCTACTAGGGGAATTTCACAGTGTTTGCCTTAATACTTCGATTTGGGTGTTTACATCAAAATTTCAACTTCACTTGTTGTCCAAGATCACTCAATTACAACAATATAATTATTTTACTTAGCAAAACTATCTTCTTGACTATTTTTTCATAAGTTGACCAGTGTTGACACAGTGGCTGGCACTGCTGCCTCACAGCACCAAAGACTCAGGTTTGATTCCTGACATTGGTCACTGTCTGTGCGGAGTCTACACATACTCCTCATGTCTGTGTGGGTTTCCTCCAGGTGCTCCAATTTCCTCCCACAGTCCAAAAGATGCGCTGGTTAGGTGCATTGGCCATGCTAAATTCTTTTTCAGTGTACCCGAACAAGCACCAGAGTGTGGTGACCAGGAGATTTTCACAGGAATTTCATGGCAGTGTTAATGTAAGCCTACTTGCAGCACTAATAAATAAGCTAAAGTTTAAATTTTTATTGTTCAGTAGTTTACTCGGATCAATTTATATCTCAGCCCATCAAATTTGCTTTATTTAAATATATAATTTAGTTTGTAACGCTCCCTTCTCAATCTCATCCTCTATATCAGATTCAAACATATTCTAAGCGCTATTACTAAGATGTTGCTTGAATATCCAAATGTGAACTAATTCTATCTCATTAGGCTGCACTAATTCTGGTACAATCTGTTTTTCTATCAGTTTTATAACATCCTTCCAGAACACTATCAGGAACATTTCCTCGAAATATACTGAACTTTGAACTTGAGATGTTTTGCTTCTCCCAGTGTATATGAAAATTAAAATCCTCACTCTATATGTAGGCAATCTGATTCTCTAGTCTCTGCTTATACATACTTATATGGCCACTATATCACTGCTGCTACACTACATCATTGTTACTGCGCTGCATCATTGTGTGGCACAGTGACAAAGTGGTTAGCACTGCTGCATCACAGCACCAGGGCCTGGGGTTCGATTCACAGCTTGGGTTACTGTGTGCACATGCACGCATGTGTGCAGAGTCTATACATTCTCCCTATGTCTGCGCAGATTTTCTCTGGGTGGTCCGGTTTCCTCCCACAGTCTGAAAGACATGCTGGTTATGTGCATTGGCCATGCTAAATTCTCCTTCAGTGTACCCAAACAGGCGCCAGAGTGAGGTGACTAGAGGATTTTCACAGTAACTTCTTTGCAGTGTTAATGATACTAATAAATAAACTTTAAAAACTTCAAGCTATATTAATTCAAAATTACATGGTGCACTAGGAGACCATCCAATGCATCATGCCTGTACTGTGACTTTGAATGAGCTTTCCAATTAATCCCATTTTCTACTTTTTCCCCTGGCAATTTCTTGCAATTTTCACCTTTTAAAATCAATATCTAATTCCTTTTAGAAGTTACTAATGACTCCTCTTCCACCACTTTTTGAGGCAGTGCATTCCATAGCCTAGCATCCCTTGCTGTTCCTTAATTCCACCTTAATGAAATCCCCTCTTCCTGCTTTAAGTTCTGACTTATATCAATATTGCTACTACTTCCCAATTTTCATTTAATAGCAATATGCATTTATAGAGCCCCTTTCATGGAATTAACTGATCCAAGGAAATCCACAGCAGCACTAGCAAACAAAATCTGACACTGAGCTGCACAAGAAAGTATTGGGATACATGACCAAAAGCTCGTCATGAGCTAAGGGCATCGTAAAGCAAATGAGGATGGATGAATGAAGGGAAGAGAGAGCAAGGCTGAGGTATGTTCAGATGGAGGAATCCAAGAGTTTAGGGCCAAGACAGCCGAAGGCACGGACCATCAAAGGGAAAGTCAGGGATGCACAAGAGGCCAGAATCAGTGAAAAGCAAAAACCTGAAAAGGCTGGAGAATGATAAGATGATGATTGAGGGATCAGAACAAAGCTGAGAATTTTAAAATCAAACACCAGCAGGCATTTCTATAATTCCCATGTCCTCCCAGAGTCTTTGTAACAATAATTTAGATCAAAATAAGCCACGATTCTGACTCACTTCTTTCATTCCTTATGCTACATGCAGAACTCATATCTAGGTAATTGTCTCTGTCCCGATAATATGGCCCAGTAATGCTCTGGTTATACTTTCTGACCAAGCATATTTATTCCAAATGTTCTTTGTGTACTATTATACTAGAAATGTAATCTGTCCTTATTTTTCATCACTCATTTTACTTTGATTCAATACTTTATTCTTATTGTCTGTAATCTCTTCTATACAGACCATTGATAATGTAGGCTGGAATTTTACTGGCACACCCACCCTGATTCCAGCGGCAGGCGAGGCTCAGAGAATAGCAATCGCCATTTGTCTCAGCTGGGATCGTGCACACCTCGGGCAGACATGCCAGTAAAATTCCACCCATAGTAATTTCACTTATGCCATCATCTCATATTTTTTCCTGCTTCTACCAAATTCATTCTCCACACCTACACTTTGTTCTCCCTTGTTGGTTTAAAATGATTTGCAGTCATATCTGAGCTTTCCAATAGGTTAAGGCGGCTGCCAGTCCCAGGATTACTACTACCAGCATTATCTCACATAACACGTAAACATTGCGTCAATTTACCAAATTTACAAAAGGTAACAAACATATTAGCAGAAGAGAAAAACACACAATAAATCTCACAAACCTTCCCTCCCACCCAAATTCGCCCCCATAATGTTCAAGAGTAAGGGGAGTGGATAGAAGCCAAAATTGGTGGCCCATTCAACTTATATAAATAATTAGGGATCAATTGAGTGCATTAACAAGTCAACCAATCCTGTTAATATGTTACCCATGCTATAAAAATGTTTGAATGTGAAATAGGGCAGGCTGCTTTTTAAAAGCATGTTGTATAATAACCTCTGAGCCTCCTGTGTATGAGCTCCCTGATTAAGGTAATGATTGCTGTTGATCCCACTGGGCACCATAAGGATTGGAGTGCATTATCGACCCCTTTAATTACATTTTGATTGGATGTTTAAGTTTGCTTTCCACTTTATCTTTTGTTTTGGGTGGTGCCCCTTTTAATTTGTCCTCCTCATAAATTTGATTTAGTTTACTTAGTTGGCCAAAAAGATTGGGATTGATTTCCTACCTAGTCAAGGAATCTCATCTATATCCTCCTCATCTATCTTGAGGACTGTCAGGGCTACCAACACTCTGGATTCTCACTTTTGACCTGAAGTACTCTTGGGAGTGGAGATAAGTTTGTCAATAAAGGAATCCAGTGAAGGGATATTGGCCAATGGGGAGTTAATTCACTTTCAAAAGGGCAGAAAGGAATCAAGACGTTTTGCTTTTGATTGGGGCCTTTGCATATTGGTGGGGGAGGGATACTGTTTTGGATCTTTTGCATATTGAGAAGGGGAGCCCCATAAGATAGCATCCCTTTCTTCCTAGCCACCTGTTCTATAAAATAAACCATCCCCAAACCCCTCTCCAAACTCTACAGCCTGTCACTGCCCAAGATTCTGGATTTACCTTGATCTATGAGCCGCCTTCTTGAACCTGGTTGCTGTATAAGCAGAACCCACAAATACGCTGTTGGCACTGCTGGCCAACCAGATTGGCCTTTAATTTACAAGGGCCAGACTTCTTCCCTAGTAAGGGACAGAAGTCCTACACTGTCCCAATTCAGCCCACCTGAGACATGTTATGAATGGGCTGGCATGGAGCGAGGCTCTATGGAGCATTGCAGCTCTATCTCAACTTAGCTTTATGGGAGTGGAATATTGATCTATAAATTATAGATTATAATTATAAACCCCATAAATTATAAACAGGGTAATAACAGACTCTAGAAGGCATAATGTAGAAGGTACCACAGTGGGAGTCCAGGAGATGGGTAATTGTAAAATTTAAAGACAAAGGTCAAGGCAATAGTACAGGACAGTGACGTGAGTAATAACATCCAGAATCTGTCAGTAAAGAACAGAGTGTACAAACATAACAATGTACCCACAAATAGGGTTAGAATAAGGAAATAAAAATGGGAAAAATTAAAGGTTCTTAATTTGAATACATGCAGAATTTGTAACAATATAGATTAATCACTGGCATATATGGAAATAAATGGGTATGCTCTGAAAGCAATTAAGACATTTCATTGCAAGTTGACCAAAGCTGGGCACTGAATATTCAGTAATATTTGTTATTTTGGAAGGGTGGGTGAAAAGGAAATGTAATTGGGGTTGCTCTGCTAAGAAGTAATGAGATCAGTACAGGAATGCAAAATGATCTTGGTTCAAAAAGATCATCACAAAGTGAGTTTGTGTGAAGATAAGAAATAACAAGAGCAAGAAGTCATTAGTGGAATAGTCTACAGGGCCTCTTATGCTGCAGGACAGACAATAAATCAAGAAATAATAGGAGCTTGTAATAAAGGTATTGCAGGAATTGTAGGCCACTAGTATTCAAGTAGATTGGACAAATCAAACTGGCAAAGAAAGGTAGCCTTGAGAATATGTTCCTAGTGTATATTCTTAGAACCAAATCAGGATACAAGCTATTTTGGATCTTGCAATGTGTAATGAGACAGGATGAATTAATTGGTTAACCATCCTCTAGAAAGAAATGAACATACCAATACAGTTTGAGGGTGACAAATTTAGGTTGAAACTAATGTATTCAACTTAAATGCAATTATTAAGGCAAGAAATGAGTCGATTAAGGTGGACTGGGAAAACTGGTTAAAGGATAAAACAGTGATGATCTCGAGACACATAAGATTCTGAGGGGGTTGGCAGTTGTGTATGTGTAAGGGGGAGATGGGGGGAGCAAGTAATCAGAGAGGCTAATGAAATGTTGGCCTTTATTTCAAGGGGGTAGGTGTATAAGAGTAGGGAAGTCTTGCTGCAACTGCACAATGTACTGGTAAGGCCACATCTGGAGCACTGAGAGCAGTTTAATCCCATTATTTAAGGAAAGATATCATTTCATTGGAGGCAGTTCAGAGAAGCTTCACTAGGATGGTCCCTGGTATGGGGGTATTGTCTTATGAAGAAAGATTAAACAGGTTGGGGCTTTACGTATTGGAATTTAGAAGAACGAGAAGTGGTTTCATTGAAACATATAGGATTCTTAAGGGGCTTGACAGGGTAAATGCTTAGAGAATATTTTCCCTCATGAGAGGGTCTAGAACCAAAGGGTGTGGTGTCAGAATAATGAGATGTCAATTTAAAACTAAGGTGAGAAGGAATTTCTTCTTTGAAGGTGTCTTGAGTACTTGGAATTCCTAGTCACAGAGAGTTGTGGGGCAGAGTCCTTGTGTATATTTAAGGCAGAAATAGATTTTGATCAGTAAGGGAATAAAAGATTACAGGGAATCATAGAATCCTACAGTATAGGAGATGGCTATTTGGCCTACTGAGTTTGGCATCCTCTGATTGAGCACCTTACTTAGATCCTCTCCCCCACCTTATCCCCGTTACTCCAAGTATTTCCCCTGATAATCGCCCAAGCTACATATCTTGGGACACCAAATGATAATTTAGCCTGGCCAATCCATCTAACCTGCCCATTTTTTGGACTGCGGGAGGAAACTGGGGCACCCGAAGGAAACCAATGCATGCACAGGGAGAAACTCCTCACCAACAGTCACCCAGGGCTGGAACCAAACCCAGATCCCTGGCATTGTAAGGCAGCAGTGCTAATCACTGTGCCACAGGAAAATGGATGTGAGGAATGCCAGATCAGCCATGACCCAATTGAATAACAGATCAGGTTTGAAGGGGGCAAATGGCTTACTCTTCTGTTCATATTTCTTACGGTCTTTGTAATTCTCTTCTTCCAGAGAGCTGCGGAGGCTGAATATATTCAAGGCTACAACAGATAGATGTTTTGAATTATGGGGAACAGATAGGAAAGTGGGGGTGAGGAAAAAACCAGATCACATTCTGGGGAACAGTAAGAAAGTGGGGGTGAGGCAAAGATCAGATCACATTTTGGGGAACAGGTAAGAAAGTGGGGGTGAGGCAAAGATCAGATCACATTTTGGGGAACAGGTAAGAAAGTGGGGGTGAGGCAAAGATCAGATCACATTCTGGGGAACAGGTAAGAAAGTGGGGGTGAAGAAAAGATCAGATCACATTCTGGGGAACAGGTAAAAAATGTGGAGCTGAGGCAAATATCAGATCATATTCT
The DNA here is from genome assembly GCA_024679065.1 of Sphyrna mokarran. Classification (NCBI taxonomy): domain Eukaryota; kingdom Metazoa; phylum Chordata; class Chondrichthyes; order Carcharhiniformes; family Carcharhinidae; genus Sphyrna; species Sphyrna mokarran. The sequence goes on from JAGIQG010000003.1 coordinate 116,345,424, forward strand.
TGGGAACAGGTAAAAAAAGTGGGAGCGAGGCCAAGATCTTACCGAATAGCAGATCAGAGCAGGAGCAGAGATGTCTTGCCCAGACTCTGGGCAAGACATCTCTACTCCTGCTCTTTTTTCATAATGTCTTTACATTCTAAGGTATAGATGTTGATAAAGGCTATTATTTCAGTGCCACAAGTTCCCCGCCCCCCACAAATAAAGACAAATACAACAAACTACGAGTTCCAAACTGAACTGTAGACACAGCCCCTAGCTGCAAGTTGAGTGCAACAGCCCAGCACCTAAATATAACACAAGGGGGAGGATTGGTACAATAGTGAGCAGCACGTACCTGTCAACAATGCGCGCTGACAGTCACGCAAGCCTGCACAAGGACACCCGTCCAGCCCGGGGCCTGGCGCTGCGGAGATGGCAGCGGACAAGAGTGGGGGGGGGCTGCCGGTTCCCCTCCCCCGGGGGCCCAGCGCCCAGGATCCCGCGCCCCCTTCACACTCGCCGCTCGCCGCACGATCGCCTTCCAGCGCTCATCCCGGGCGCTGCTGCCCTAGAGGTGAACGGAGCGGCCCCCGCTGCTGTGCAGAAGCTGCCGCTCCCTCATCACGCACCGACTCACGCCGATTGTGCGCAGAGCCGCACGTCAGTGGGTGGGGGAGGAGGGGAAGGGAGGGAGAGGGGGATCAACGCCGGAGTTTCCGCCCCTTCAGCCTCCTCTTCTTCTTCCCCCCGCCGCCGCCGCCGCCATTCCAACGTGGGCTCTTGCTGTCTCCACGCCCCATGAGCAGCAAACATGCTGTGTCATGGCAATGGAGCAGTCAGCTTGCTATGTATGTGTGTGTGTGCCCTTCATGCTTCTTCCTGATCACCCCAGAAATAACCACAATCTCAGATGCAAAATTAAAAGCCCCAGAAAAATGTTGGAAAATCTCAACAGATCTGACAGCAGCTGTGGGGAAAATCCAGCGAGATTTTCTGGCTGCGCTTGCCCCCGAGACCGGATAATCCCGCCCGGGATCGACGGACCTTTCCACGGTCTGCGCCCTCGCCTACTCCGATTCCCGTGATAGACAGGACCGGAAAGTTCTGCCAAACATTTCGAATCACAGTTTTGATGCAGGGTCATCTAGATTCAAAATGTTGATTCTATTCTCTCTCAGTAAGAGTCTGGCAACACCAATTTTAAATCCAACCGATTTATTTGATAGTAAATCTGCTAGCTTTCGACTTTCGTCTTCGTCAGGCAAATGCATTTGCCTGACGAACTCTTACTGAGTTTACCCTAGTCCAACGCCAGCATCTGTACATCATGTCTATTCTCTCTCCGCAGATGCTGTCAGACCTGCTGAGATTTTCGAGCTTTTTTTATTCATTTGTGCTGACATAGGTTGCTCTGGCTGGCCAATATTAATTGCCCATTCCTTGTTCAGAAGCACATTGCTGTGGCTCTAAAGTCACATGTAGGCCAGACCAGGTAAGAATGGTCGAATTTGTTCCCTAAAGCACAGTAGTGAACCAGATGGAGTTTTCTTACAATCAATGATAGTTTCATGGTCATCAGTAGATTCTCAATTTCATTTTTATTTATTGGATACAAATTCCACCATGTGCCATGGCATGATTCCCAAAATATTAGCTGAGTTTCTGGATTAATAGTTTAGTGATAATACTACTAGGCCATTGTCTCCCCCCACCCCCCGTTTGTTTTTGTTTCAGATTCTAGCATCCACAGTATTTTGCCACCATCTCAGATGGACTAGCAGCTGACACCCAGGCTGCATGTCTTTTGGAAATCTAAATGCACTACATTTACTGGTCCCCTTTTGGTTTGCAATTGTGTGTTGCCGCTTTAATGTTTTGTTGTTTCTCTTCAAAGATGTGTGGCTAAATTGTCCCTTAGTATCAGGAGGATTAGCAATACATGGTGGGGGAGGGGGGGGCAGGGCCTGGGTGGGACTGTTGTCAATATTCTATGACTCTCGCACCTAGTGGTGCATGAAGACTGACTTACATCTGTGCCCATAGGTAGTTCTTCCTGGAACAGGTCACTAATCTGTTACCAGAGGGCCACATCAAGCACATCTGATCAGGAGTCTCTCCCTCTCTTACTGGCTGTCATTGAATGGATGTTGGAAGGAATTTGCAGTTGATACTCAACCTGTTTGGCTGTGTTAAGAATACATTGTCCTTGACCATTAGGTCCTAGAGTGGAACTCGAACCCAGAACTTTTGACTCAGAGGCGGGACACCACAAACTGCAAGATCCCCTTGCTGCTTTAATGACTTAGCAGCCTAAATAAGATACTAGGTCTCCTAATAGCATAATACAGCAAACAAACGCCTTGAAACAATGCATCAGATGGTTGATAGAATGTAACTGTTTTAAGTTAATAGATACATAGCTCAAAGATACTTTCATCCACTGCTTTTCAAAATGTGCTTAATGTGCAAGTCAGTTCTTCAAACTTCTAGGTCCTGCACCCAAATGCAGCATTTCCCATCTTGGCAGCGGTTAGAGTGGAGTTGAGTCAGGATTCCCATCTGTACAATTCACAGAAGCAGCTGGCTCATCTTTCCAGTGAAAACAGCCCCAGTTTATTCAACATCTCCTCATAGCCAATACCTTTGAGATCAGACAACATCCTAGTAAATCTTACTTGCATTTTGTCCAAAGCTTCCACAACCTCTGGTAGTGTAAACTTTAAACTTTAAAGTTAAAAGTTTATTTATTAGTGTCACAAGTATGCTTAAGTTGACAGTGCAAAGATGTTACTGTGAAAATCCCCTGGTTGCCGCACTCTGCTGCCTGTCTGGGTACATTGAGGGAGAATTTAGCATAGACAATGCACCTAACCAGCACATCTTTCAAACTGTAGAAGAAAACCAGAGCACCCAGACGAAACCCACGCAGACATAAGGAGAACATGTAGACTCTGCACAGACAGTGACCCAAGCCAAGAATTGAACTCAGGTCTCTGGCGCTGTGAGGCAGCAATGCTAACCATTGTGCCATTGTGCCACCGTGCCACCGACTGAAGTGAGATTTTGGTAGGCCAGGAATGTGAAATGGAAGGATGCTGATCAGAAGAAGTAAGAGGCAATCTGAAGCTGGTGAGTCATTTGGTATCCCTTTGGAGAAGTGAAGTATCCCTTCAGAGAGCTCCTGTGATCCCTTTGGGAGAAGTAAGGTAACATATGGGATAGATAAAAGTATGCTTGATTATGCACTTTTAATGCACAAACTCATTGCCCAGCTGTCATAGCTGGCAAGCAGGATATGCAGTAATTACAGTGAAATATTCTCAGAAACATCAAAGCAGGAAGTTAAAAGCACTGAATGCTTTCAATTTTAATTTATATTTCCACTTAGTGAAACAAATGATCAAGATTATATATTAAGATTGATGTTAAAATAACAGTAGAATACAAAAAAATTGTGGATTTTTATCATCAAGTGCAAAAATATCAATATAAAATTAGCTTTGGTGAGCTACTAAAGGTATTTGGTAGAAATGATGAAGTTGGCTTTCCATTGAAACCCCAGTTACACATTGGTTTTAATAGTAAAAGTGGAAGTTTTCAATTCCCTGATTGCTTAGAGAGCGCACTCTGAGGGGGAGGGGAGGGCTGCTTCAAAAATGCACTCACTCTCTGGAGAAGCATAGAATCATTGACAACAGTTGCTACATTTCTACATTAGTCTATTCATGGGTAGATTCCCAAACTGCCTCCAGTTTGAGTGAAGTCATGATAGTGAAAGCTGATAGTTTGGTCGTCACTACCATCACAAAATTCAGCCCAGAGGATGTTCTCCAGCCAAAAATTCTTCACATTCAAACAACATTACTAACTCATGTTCTTGATGGAAAGGCAGGACAATGCAAGAGAAATATCGGAAGCATCTCTAACCCTTTAGGGAAACAGTTTTTCTGAGCGAAAGTATTACCTAATCAATTTGAGTATGCATTTATATTTGCTAATATGCATTTTAATGTGCTGTGTGATGGATATATTGTGTGATTTTTGAGGTGTTGTCCAAATCTTGAACCCTGGGTTGTCACATGTGCAAAGACTTGTAGTCAACTGCTTGAGCTTGAGATCTGGATTTTGGAGCTTGAACAGTGGGCATCATTGTGGTCACTAGGTGGCTGCAGATGTGATTCCCGGTCACATGTTGCCTCTTTGGTGCCAGGATTCAGGATGCCATTATGTGAGGGGGATAGTGAACAGCCAGCTATCATGGTCCTCATCAGTACGAATGACTGAGGTAGAAAGAGGAATGAGATCCTGATTTTAGGGAGCTTGAGAGTAATTAATAAGCAGGATCTGTATTTTTCTTTATCCATTTATGGGATGTGGGTATCGCTGGTGAGGCCAGCATCTGTTGTCCATCCCCACTAAGAAGGAAAAACAGTTCATACCAGCATTTTTATTTCTCAGTTTTTCCTGGTATTCCATTTCAAGGTACACAAGACCACTTTGGACCATCTTTTTCCTTCTGAGGGACCTGGGCATGCAAGTCCACAGTTCTCTGAAACTGATAGCACAAGTGGCCAAGGTAATAAGGCATATGGCATGCTTGCCTACATCAGTCTGTGCGTTGAGTACGAGAGCTGGCAAACCATGTTGCAGCTATATAAAACTTTGGTTAGGCTGCATGCAGTTTTGGTCACCACACTACCAGAGGACATGGAAGCTTTGGAGAAAATAAAGTTCACCAGGATGTTGTCTGGTCTCAAGAGTAATGGCTATGAGGAGACTTTGAATAAACTAGGACTGTTTTCACTGGAAAGATGAGGCTGAGGAGAGATCTGATAAAGGTGTATAACTTTATGAGCAGCATAGGGTGAATAGTCAGAGGGATTTTCTGAGGATGGAAGTATCAATTACAAAGAAGCACAGATTTGAGGTGAAAGTTTAAGGAAGATGTGTGGGGAAGTTTTTCATGCAGATAGTGATGGATGCCTGGAACATGCTGCCAGAGGAGATGGTGAAAGCAATCAGATTAGCAACATTTAAGAGACATCTGGATGGGTACATGAATAGGGAGGGAATAAAGGAATAAGGACAGAGGAAGGGCAGAAGGTTTTTTTTTGATTTTGTTAGGGCATCATGATTGGCATGGGCTTGGAGGTCTGACAGGCCTGAACAACTTTTCTTTGTTCTTGGTTCTAACTGCTCTTGAACCAAATGTCTTACTAGCCCATTTCAGAGGGCAGTTAAGAGTCAACCACATAACACTAAGTCTGGAGCAATATATAGGCCAGACCAGGTAATGATGGCAGATATCCTTCTCTAAAGGACATTAGAGAACCAGGTGAATGTTTACAACAATCAGTGCTGATTTCATCGTCACCATTACCGCAATTAGCTCTTGCTATTTACACTTATTGACATGGAAGAGGAATAAGTTTTTTTTGTTTTCCTGAATGTTTCTCCGAAAGCACACTTAAGGAGGAAGCCTTCTACGTTCAAGGGAATTTTGGGAAGCATTGTTATGATACGTTTTGTGGGTTCAAATTAATTTTTCAGCTCTGCTTTCCCCTCATTACAGCTAAATTTTAAAATATCTACCAAGACAAGATCATTATTTGACCTCTCATCTAGAAGACAACCCATCTGGCAATAGACAACTCTCCCAGTAAGGCACTGGAGTACCATCCTAAATTAGGTACCTGAATTCTGAAATGGCATTTGAACTTGCAATCCTCTGCCAAACTACAAGAGTCTTTTTTATGTATGCAAACGGTGGAACAATTAATGAAACTCATAGGATGTATCATAACTTGAGAATACCAACATGTTAGAGGCATGCATGTAAAGTGCAAAGCTTTTTTCCAAATACAATACCACATGTAATCAATTCTCTATTTGTTGAATACGATACACGTTTATAATCAATATTTTATTTAAGTAACTATGAACTATTGGTAATGCATTAAATTGTGCAAATTCTGCATCTTTGCCAAAATTGATTTGGAGGAATCTTGCTGAAACTATTTTTAAATGAACTATACTATAAATCTTTCTAAGGTAATGGGGACTCACTTTCTAGGGTCACTCTTAGTTTGTCATTTCATGTGCGAATTTTTCATTTTTCAGGTCTGCCTTTCCTATTTCATTACTTATTTCATGAAAGAAATGACAGAAGTAATAGCGATGCATTAGTAATTATTTATCAGAATTCACTGGATTCTGGGGAAGTGCCGGTGGATTGGAAAACAATTATGCCGCTGTTTAAAAAAGGTAGCAGACAAAAGGTGGGTAACAAAGACCAGTGAACTTAATGTCTGTAGTTGCAAAAATGCTAGAATCCATCATTAAAGAAGAAATAGCAGGACATCTAGAAAAGAATGGTTCGATCAAACAGACACAGCATGGATTCGTGAAGGGGAAGTCGTGTTTAACAAATTTACTGAATTTTTATGAAAATGTGACTAGTACAGTAGACGGGGGGAACCAGTGAATATGGTGTTTTTAGATTTCCAGAAGGCGTTCGATAAGGTGCCTCACAAAAGGTTACTACAGAAGGTTAGGGTACATGGAGTTGGGAGTAAAGTGTTAGCGTGGATTAAGGATTGGCTATCTAACAGGAAACAGAGAGTTGGAATCAATGTCTGCTTTTCTGGTTGGTAGTTGGTGACTAGTGGCATGCCCGCAGGGATCAGTGAAGGGGCCTCAACTATTTACCATTTACATTGATGATCTGGAGGAGGGGGCTGAGTGTAGGGTAACAAAATTTGCTGATGACAGGAAGATGAGTGGAAAAGCGAATTGCGTGGAGGACGTGGATAGGCTGAGTGAGTGGGCAACGACCTGGCAGATGGAGTACAACATTAGCAAATGTGAAGTTATCCACTTTGGTAGAAATAATAGTATGAAGGAATATTATTTAAATGATGAAAAGTTGCAGCATGCTACTGTGCAGAGGGACCTGGGGATCCTTGTGCACGATTCGCAAAAACTCAGTCTGCAGGTGCAGCAGCTGATCAAGAAGGCGAATGGAATGTTGGCCTTTATAGCGAGGGGGATAGAATATAAAAGCAGGAGAGGTCTTGCTGCAACTGTACAATGCACTGGTGAGGCTGCAACTGGAGTACTGTGTGCAGTTTTGGTCCCTGTATTTACAAAAGGATATATTGGCCTTGGAGAGAGTACAGAGAAGGTTGATAAGGCTGATACCGGACATGAGGGGGTTAGCTTATGAGGAGAGATTAAATAAACTGGGCCTGTACTCATTGGCATTTAGAGGGCTGAGGAGGGATCTTATAGTGACTTATAAGATAATGAAGGGACTAAATAGGGTAGAGGTAGAGAGATTCTTTCCACTTAGAAAGAAAACCAGATCTAGAGGGCACAGCCTCAAAATGGGGGGAGGGAGGTGTGTGTGGTGGGAGAGCAGTTTAGAACAGAGTTGAGGAGGAACTTCTTCACTCAAAGGGTGGCGAATCTCTGGAATTCTCTGCCTGTTGAAGTGCTGGAGGCTAGCTCATTGAATATACTTAAGTCACAAGTAGATATATTTCTGATAGACAAGGGAATTAAGGGTTATGGGGAGCAGGCGGGAAAGTGGAACTGATCCACTTCAGATTAGGCATGATGTTATTGAATGGTAGGGCAGGCTGGACAGGCTAGATGGCCTACTCCTGCTCCTATTTCTTATGTACTCTACATTACACTTTCTCTAAAATAAGTGAATTGTAACAAACATCTGGAAAATTTAATTACTCAAATAGTGCAAAGGCTTCTTAAGAATATATCTTCAGAGTTGATTAAAGAAGTCAAACATTTTTAAAGCAGCAATGGAGCAGAGATTCCTTTGACTAGGTCGACGTGATATGACAGGATGTGGTGAGTTGTAAAAGCAAACAATTTAGTCACTTCCTGAATTATGCAGGCTGTAATGTCAAGACATGCAACAAAATGAACTCAGTTTCCATTCTTGACCAATTTTAACATACAGTCTGCAGAGCCAATCACAGCCAGGTTAGTTTAGAGTATTATCTAATTGGTGTCATCAAGTGCCATACGTTTGTTTCATCTTAAGTACCATGCATGGAAAGATTTACAAAAAGTAATTTTAAAGTTACAATAGTTTAATATGCTATTCTTAAAAGTCTAACCATTTAACAGCAGAAAAAAATTGCATTGAAAGTTCTTGGATGCCACCTCTAAGGTGGAAAATAATTTAATTAATGACAGCAAAATCCAGCCACCACCACCACACCCCCCCTCCGCCACCAAACATGTATCTGAAAGCATATCATGGATGTACTCAGCGAACAGTGACCAGGAGAAGTAGCTTAACTGTTATTAAAGGCTCTTGGATTCCTTAAATTAAATCCTGGAATCTGACTTCTGAGAAGATAAACTTCTCATAGTGGATATGTCCACAATGGCACAATGGTTAGCACTACTGCCTCACAACACTAGCACCTGGCTCCAATTCCTGGCTTCAATCACTGACTGTGTGGAACCTGCATGTTGTCTGCATGAGTTTCCTGTAGGTGCTCCAGTTTCCTTTCATAGTCCAAAAGGCATGTTAGTTAGATGCATTAATCATGGTAAATTCTCCCTCAGTATACCCAAGCAGGTGCTGGAGTGTGGTGACTAGGGGATTTTCACAGTGTTAACATAAGCCTACTAATGACACTAATAAAATAAACTTTTAAACATTCTAACATTTCTGCTAAATCTCAATGTCAGCTTAGAAAATTTTCCAAGTGATTTGTCATGAGATAGAGCATATACTAGCAGCAAGATTTTGGTTATTTTGGGTTGAAGGGGTATGTGAATTTTAATATATGTCACATCCCTCTTGATACCGCTGCATAACGCAATGGTGCACAGTGTTCCGGGTAATGTATTAGCAAAGAGCAAGAAGTGGGGTAAATGAATGTTTTTCTGGTTGACGATCAGTGCCGAGTGATGTGCGTCAGGGATCAGTGTTGGGACCACAATTGTTTACAATTTACATAAATGATTTGGAGCTGCAGACCAAGTGTAGCATTTCAAAATTTGCAGATAAGTGGCAGAGCCAAGTGTGCAGATGGTCTGAATATCTGCAAAGGGAAAGTCTAAGTGAGTGGGTAAGGGTCTGGCACTTGGAGTAAAATGTTGGTAAATGCGGGAAATAACAGCAAAATGTGCTGTCATGCGTCATGAAGGCATGACCAAGTCACGGGCATTCGGCCTCCGACCTTCGGGTAAGCATTCTCCAAGGGGGCCTTCAGGGCACATGACAGCGCAGAGTCGCTGAGCAGAGACTGATAGCCAAGTTCCGCACACATGAGGACGGTCTCAACAGGGATCTTGGGTTCATGTCGCACTATCTGTAACCCCCCATGACTTGCCTGGATTAGCAAAAAACCTCACTCACTGTGCTGTCTGGAGACAATACACATCTCTCTAACCTGTGCTCAGTGCTCCTTCCACTCACATTGTCGACCACTTTAAGACTTGAATAGCAGGTTAGGTGTAAAGATTCGCTTTCTAATCAGTATTCTGCAAATACTCTGTGCTGTTATATATGCTGCTTGAGACCAGAACACCTCATTCACCTGATGAAGAGCAGAGCCTCGAAAGCTTGTGTGAGTTTACTATCAAATAAATCGGTTGGACTTAAACCTGGTGTTGTCAGACTTCTTACTGATTTGTGGTTAAATCAGAGCCTCTGGTGATGCTTATTTGTACTTAGTAACTGAGATTAGATACGCAGCCAGTACACCCTGGAGTACAGGCATGCAGTCCTTGCTAGTTCCCCAAATGTCTTCAACAACCAGTGGATTGGTAGTCTAAGATGACAGAGACTGAAATGTCTAAGAAGGCAGAGCATGCCCGGCACACACACTGGTGAAATTAGCTGTTGGCTTTGGTTTAGGTATTGTATTTTCTGTCATAATGTTTAAGTGGCACAGCTGATCTATTATTTTTGATGCAGGAATGGGTTTAAGAATGGACTATGCTACCTGCCAGAATAATTTCCAGTCTCTATGCCTTACATATGGGAAATTTGTCAAAAATCAGTCACCTTAGAATGTACTTAGAACCATAAAATCTCTACAGTGTAGAAGGAGACCATTCAACCTATCTGGTAGGCACTGACTCATATCCAGGTCCTATCCCCATATATTTACCCTGCTAATCCCCTTTAATCTTGGCACATTACGGAGCATTTAGCATGACCAAGCCACCTAACCTGCATATCTGTGACTGTGGGAGGAAACCGGAGCACTCAGAGGAAACCTACGTAGACACTAGGAGGACATACAAACTCTACACAGATAGTCACCTGAGGCCAGAATTAAACCTAGGTCTCTGGCACTGTGAGGCAGCAGTGCTGACAGCTGCACCACTGTGCGGCCCATGCTGCATAGTACCAGTTTCACATGGATCAATTCTACCTGTGTAAGCAGGTAATAGAAATTCTTATTGCTGCGATGTATTTAATGTCACTTCTCCATCCTGTTTATTAAAATTGTCATTAATAAAAAAAGACAGATTTGACAATTACAATTTGAATTTTTTAAAATTTATTTTAGGACTTTTGTTTGGATATGCCATCCATACCAAATGTAAATTTTTCAACCAAGGTGTCAGCTTGTCATTGTTTCACAGGAATAAAAAGTTTTTTTCACTGACATTGGAGATGGTGTGTGAATTAATCAGATTAATCAGAAGACACAATTAAAGGCTGGCAGAAACAATCAGATCAGTTGGAGACAAACTGAAGTTTGCTGGAGCATTTATTTTCTCCAGTTGTTGATTGTGGAAATCTTTTTTTAATTCAGTTCTGTACATGGGTATCATTGGCTGGCCAGCATTTATTGCCCATCTCTAGTTGCTCGTGTGCAGTTAAGGATCAACCACATTGGAGTCACATGTAGGCCAGACCAGGTAAGAGCGGCAGATTTCCTTCCACAAAGGAAGAAAAAGTGAACCAGATGAGTTTCTCTGACAATCATTTTATGGTCATCAGCAGATTCTTCATTCCAGATTTTTTTTATTAAATTCAAATTCCATCATCTGCCATGGTATGATTCAAACCCAGATCCCAGAACATTTGCTGAGTTTCTGGATTAATGGTCCAGCAATAATACCACTAAAGCCATCATTGCCCTCAACTCTTGAGGTAAGAAGTTTTGAGATGAGGTGAATGTTTCCATTATTCACTGTTACAGATGTGATAATTTAGAGTTGCTTTGCCAGGAAGTTTTATGACATAAATAAGACATTAAGATTATGGGCGAGATTTTCTGGTCATGCTCATCCTGAAACCAGAAAATCCCACCCAAGGTCAATGGATCTTTCCATTGACCTCACCCACTCCGATTCCTGTGGTGAACCATTAGATGTCCCCCCCCCCCCCAACCACCCTGAATACCGACCCATGGCGGGCAGGATGGGAAATCTCTTCCATAGTGTTAATAGCTTAAAATTCCTCAAAGGGATTCATAGAGTTTTACAGCGTGGTAACAGGCCTTTTGACTCAAATTGTCCCTTTTTTCAACCATTAAGTTAGTCCCAATTGCCCATGTTTGGCAGATATCCCTCTATACCCATCTTATCCTGTAACTGTCTAAATGCTTTTTGAAAGTCAAAATTGTACCTGCTTCTACTACTACCTCTGGCAGCCTGTTCCAGACACTCACCACCCTCTGTGTGAAAAAAATGGCTCTCTGGATCTTTTTGTATCTTTCCTCTGGTGTTGTGAGACTTCTTACTTGTGCCTAACACAGTCCAACGCTAGCATGGTTACCTTAAACCAATTTCGTCTGGTATTAGAATCCCCTACCTTCTGGAAAAGATGTTGACTAGCTAACTGATCTATGTCCCCCATTATTTTATAGACCTCTATAAGATCACCTCTAAATCTCCTACACCCCAGGAAGAAAAGCCCCAGTCTCTAACCTCTCCTTATAATTTAAACTATTAACTCCCAGTAGCATCCTAGTAAATCTTTTCTGCACTCTTTCTATTTAGTAATATCCTTTATATAATAGGGTGACCAGATCTGCACACAGTGCGAGCCTAAATTTGGCTTTGGTCATATACATCACCATATCTTCTTCATGACAAATTGCAGTCACTTTTTTTTGAGATATTGAAGACATTTCCAGGAGTGAATGCATTAAGTGGCTTGATCTTTTATGCCTGTGTACAGATGCAAGTATCAACATTTGAAAATAAAAAGTGATGGCGAGATGGCAATTAGATTCACTTAAACAAATTGTGCAAAGATTTCCATATTTAGGACCTTACCACAGTGCACTGCTGTGATACACGCTGTGTTTAGTTGGCTTATTTCTGGGTACATTTCAGCACCTGTCAGTTTTGTTTACACACAACACACATAACACTCATGGTTGAGGACACTTTGAATAACGAGATCCCACAACCATTTGAGCAGGAAGCATCCAAAAGGGAAATATGAGACGAGACATTAATAATTAGTAAGAAAACAATGGATTGCTACTTCTCACACAACTGCCCCCCCCCCCATTCTGCCCCACCAACCTCCCAACACTCAGATAGTAGGTGTTCTTCACTGCTTTTTTGTTGTTCTTGTTGGGGTGTGGACATCATTGGCAAGCTCTCAGAGTCAATTCAATAATATTTGATGGAATCATACATAGGAGTGGCAATGGTAGTGGGTTTTCTTCCCTGAAGGATATTAGTGAAGTGGTCCAGTATTTACAACAATCTAGCACCTCTTTTTTCGCCTGATGCGACACATTAGTAGATGTGTTTGGATTAACGTAGCAGGTTTGGCAATATGTGTGGAGAGAGAAACAGAGTTAATGAGCAGGATTTTGCGGCCTTGCTTGTCCCAAAACTGTAAAATCCTGCCTGAAGTCAATGGACCTTCCCATTGTCTGTTCCTCGCCCATTCTGATTCCCATGGGGTGGTAAACTTCTGGCCAATGTTTCAGATCCACATTGGCCCTTTGAAGATAGGGATGGGATAACATAGAAGGTCAGAGAGATTAAACTGTTTACATGATGTGAGCATCACTCACTGAGACTAGCATTTGTTGCCCATTCCTAATTGCCCTCCATTTCAGAGGGCATTTAAGAATCAACCACATTACTGTAGATTGGAGTCACATGTATGCCAGACCAGGTAAGGATGACAGATTTCCTTTTTTAAAAGGACATGAGTGAATCCGATGAGTTTTTACAAAAATGGTTTCATTGTTGTCATTAGACTTTTAATTCCAGATTTTTTTTATTGAATTCAAATTTCATCATCTAATGTAGTGAGATTTGAATCCGGATCTTGTCCTGGGTGTATGGATTACTACTCCAGTGACGATATCACAACACCACTATCTCCCCACATAGATACAAGACAGCAGGAATGGTAATGATAGTGTTAAAGACTAAGGTAGGTGTTAATAATGGCATAAAGGTCAGTTAACAGAACAAGGCTCAGCACATTATAAAAACAAAACATGAAAACAAGTTGCAGACTGACATGGGGCAGGGCAGAATTAAAATGGAGATCCAAGTTCATGAGGTGAAGCTGTTGAACTCAATTTTAAATCCAGAAGGCTTTAAAGTGCCTAACCAGAAGATGTGGTGCTGTTTATTTAGTTTGTATTGGTCTTCACTACAGCATTGCAGCAAACCAAGGACAAAACATTTTACTGCATGTTTACGGACTACTTCCTGCTGAGCATGTTTACTGCTGAGCTACGATTGGTGCTGGACTTTGTGCAATTGTAGCGAATATTCCCCCGCTTCTCCCCTGCTGCCATCAGACTTTTGAATAGACTTACTTTATACACTTATATACTTTATACACAGCTGATCTTTCTCTATGACGGTAACACTACATTCTGCACCCTCTCCTTTTCTTCTCCCCCTGCACTCTATGAATGGTATCTTTTGTCTGTATAGCACGCAAGGAACAATACTTTTCAGTATACACTAATACATGTGCCAATAAGAAATCAAATTTTAAAAAAATCAAAAGATTATTAATGAAACAGTTGAAGATGGTTGGATCTATGACAGACGAACTGTTGCAGCGATGACCCAGGGCTGAGATCATAGAACTCCATCAACGATAACCATTTCCTTTGTGCAAGGTATAACTCCAGCCAGTGGAAACTTTACACCCAGCTTCCCATTGATTCCAGTTTTGCGAAGGTTCCTTTAGGTCATGCTCAGTCAAAAGTGGCCTTGTTGCCATGGGCAATCACTCTCACCTCACCTGTTGCTGCCCAGGCCCCAAAAAATGGAATTTTCTTCCTACATCTCTCTTCCTCCCTTGAAAATGCTCCTGAAAATCCATCTCTTTGACCAAGCTTTGAATAACATATTCTAATACCCCCTCATCTGGCTAAATGTCAATTATTTGTTTTGTTAACAACAATGTATGCTTATACAACACTTCTAATCTGGGGAAATCTCCCAATGTGTGTCACAGGAACATAATCAACAACAATGTTTCATCGCACATCAAGAGATTCCCTTTGTTTTGCACACAATGTAAATTCCCACCAGGAAATGGGAAGATGAAGACACAGATCTTCTTTGGTAACTTTCCTTGAGTTCAGCAGCAAGTGCTGTTACTTCACCACTTAACACAAAATCTAGTACGTTCTGATGGATCGCCCAGCTGAACTGTGAACTTAGTTTCACTCCCCACAGTAATTAAATAAGACGACATTGGGCTGCTTCAATGTCATTAAAAAATACCCTGAACAAAGAGGGTACATTCATAAAACAATATCAATACTAATGCTTTGAATACACACTCTACAAGTTTCCTCGTCTGTTCAGTGTTCCCTGCGTCTTGAGTTTTAACTTCTGCTCAATACTCTGATGAGCTTGATGACTCAGGTGTCGAGTTTGACAAAAGTGCCCCTTTTTTTTGCTGGGGCACAAACCATATCATCCAAGGGAGAAGGAAATCTCAAAGAGAGCTTAATAAGTAAATATCATGACATTGTTCTCTTCACCTGCTTGTTTTATTTATTGACTCTGTCTGTACTTCCAGTTGCCTTGGAAAAGCAGCCAGCATAATCAAGGATAATAAGGCAGTGCAGTAGCACAATGGTTAGCAATGCTGCCTCACAGCGCCAGGGACCTGAGTTCAATTCTGGCCTTGGGTGATTGTCTGTGAGGATTTTGCAAGTTCTCCCTATGTGTGGGTGCGTTTCCTTTGGGTGCTCTGGTTTCCTCCCACAGTCCAAAGATGTGCAGGCTAGATAGATTGGCCCTGCTAAATTGCCCCTTGCTAGCAGGGGAATTAGCAGGGTAAATGCGTGAGATTGGGGGAGATAGGGCCTGGGTGGGATTGGTGCAGGCTCAATGGACTGAATAGCCTCCTTCTGCACTGTGGAGATTCTAAGATTCTTTGATTCCAAGGACACCAAGCACCCTGGATTTATTCTCTTCATAAAGTTTTACAACACCAATTTTAAATCCAACCAATTTATTTGATAGTAAATCCGCGAGCTTTCGACACTATAGTGTCGAAAGCTCGCGGATTTACTATCAAATAAATTGGTTGGATTTAAAATTGGTGTTGTAAAACTTTACTGAGTTTACCCCAGTCCAACGCCGACATCTCTACATCACATTTATTCTCTTCCACATTCATCCATCAGGAAAAAGAAACAAAAGTCTGAGATCACATATCAACTGACTCATGAACAGCTTCTTCCCTGTTGCCATCAGACTTTCAAATGGACCTACCTTACACTAAGCTGATCCTTCCCTACACTTTAACTATGACTGTAACACTACATTCTGCACTCCCTCCTTTTCTTCTCTGTGAACTCTCACAACACCAGGTTAAAGTCCAATAGGTTTATTTGGAATGATGAGCTTTCGAAGTGCTGTCCCTTCATCAGGTGAGTGAAAAGGTGGGTTCAGAAACATGGCATATATAGACAAAGAATCAATTGCAAGATAATGTGAATCTTTACAGGTAATCAAGTCTTTACAGGTACAGAAAATGCAAGTGGAGAGAGGGATAAAAACAGGTTAAAGAGGTGTGAATTATCTCAAACCAGGACAGTTAGTAGGATTTTGCAAACCCAGGCCAAATGATGGGGGCTATATGTAGTGTGACATGAACCCAAGATCCCAGTTGAGGCCGTCCTTATGTGTGCAGAGCTTGGCTATCAGTTTCCGCTCAGCGCTTCTGCGCTGTCATGTGTCTTGAAGACTGCCTTGGAGAACGCTTACCTGAAGATCAGAGGCTGAATGCCCTTGACTGCTGACAGGAAGGGAACACTTCTGGCCTGGTGATTGTTAAGTGATGTCCATTCATTCATTATCGTCTGCAGGAAAAGGCATCCTGAGGCATGGTACATTGGCGAGATCATGCAGCTGCTATGGCAACAGATGAACGGACACGTGCGACAATCACCAGGCGGGAATGTTCCTTTTCTGTCAGGGAACACTTCTGCAGTGAAGGGCATTCAGCCTCTGATCTTCTTACTGTGCCCACATCAGTCCAACGCTAGCATCTCCACGTCTTCTCTATGAACGGTATGCAGTATAGCAAAACAGTACGTTTCACTGTGTACCTATACACGTGACAATAAAAATCAAATAATCTTGAATGTTACACCTGTTTATTTCAATGGCTGGCAAATTGCACTTTACCTAGCGCAGGAGCCAAAACTTTCCCCGCACACAATTGCAAATAAGAACAAGCTGAGATTATTGCCGGTTTAATTACAGTACAGTTTCACCAGGAAGTTCAAGGTTTGAGTCTCTATGAGACGCTGGGTAAATGATGGCTTGGAAAACAACCCTTTTTAAAGAGATTGAATGTTATTTCTGCTATTTTCGTGTTCGGTAATGTGCAATTTCCCACCCACTGAAATAATGAGGTGTAACATTCGAGATGACAGAAGCAGGTTAGAGGAAACAATATTATGATATTTACCTATTAAATTCTCTTTGCAGGACAGTGGGGATTTCCTTCTATTGTATTGTTTCTGCCCCAGAAAAAGAAGAGGGGGAGGGGCAATTGACCAGTGTAGGGAGGCAGACGGAAAGGTGGGATATAGACTGGGTGAAAGCGGAGATGGATAAATCAGTCCAGCAGCGACTGGGTTAACAGATCTGGCCTTTCTCAGCGCATGCGTTGGGTTGAAGCTGCAATTTTGAGGGTGGAGAGACGTTGATCAAATGGTAGGAAAAGGCGGGTAGTTCTTGTGTGGAGGACTGAGGCAATGCCGGCTTCATGCTGCTTTTTTTTTTAAACATACGTTGCAAGTACACACAAAGGTTGAGAGTAGGTGCTGCCGTTTCAGACACTGTGAGGCAGAGCTGTGTAGTGGGTTTCAGGAGTAGCTGAGCTATCACTCGGCTTTTTGTCCTTGTCCCTTTTTGTAAAAAAAATCACCATCTGCTCCCCACGCTTTCCTGCTACTCAGTGAAAGTTGCCTGGCAGAGGAAGAGCGCCCAGTGCCAGAGTAACCCTTTGCTCAGAGTAACCCTGCTGGTTAGATAACACACAGGACTATTTTGTATCCTTTAACTGCAACATGTCCGCCCGTCTTTTCAATTCTCCATGAGTGGAGTTACACACACACACACACACTGCCACTGTCTGGGTCCTCGCTGAGTGAAACCATTTATTTCCCCTGTTCGTTGCAAAAAAAAAATCCCCCTCCCCTCCCCCATTTATTTTCATCGGGTCTGCTTATCAAGCTTTCATTCTGGACTCAACATTATACTTCTGGCCTGTGACGAAGCAAGAATATGGGTCTCCTCTCTCACCACTGGATTCTGATCCTGGCGAGCTGTTTGCAATTTTATTCTGAAGCTTCAAAACTGAATATTCCCAAAGTTTTACTGCCCTACGCCAGAAGCACAACTGTCAACTTTACCTTAGAAGCGGCGGAAGGCTGTTATAAATGGTAAGAGCGACCGAGCAATCTTATTTATTTTTTTAAAGAAGTGTGTTCATGTTTATTGTTTGCCTTTCGATTTGCAGTAATGTGTAAATACAGCAGTTTGATATATTACTGTCACATGTACTAGCATGCAGTTGGCTGATTGAAGGCTGTCTTTCAGTGAATACACGTGTGGGAGTTCCGCTGTAAAGTCCATACGCCATTTCTGAGCAGACGGTATTAATATTAAAGGATCCGTGATTGTCCTTTCACTAAACCGTGTATAACATGCACTGCTCAACCAAGGCGCAGACTGCAAGTGTTTTGTCTAATGAGAGACGTGCAAATTCTCATGCTGTGACCTTCACGTGGACGAATATAGCGTCTAACTTTTGACCAACTTTAGTGCCACCGTCTACAAGTTAATCTCAAGTTTCATTCTGTCATTTTGAATGATCCATAGCCACCTTTTTTTACATACATGCACAAATTGTTATATACACCTATTTACTTCTCAGCATTGTATGACTTTCAAGAACTATTTTAAAACAAGAAACATTCATTAACATTTACTGCCAAAACCTGGTCCAATAGAAGAACAGAATGCACAAAGTGAGCAGGGTTCAGGCAATTCCGGAGTGATGTCAAAAAACAAATTTTCACATACTCCAGTCTGCTTGAAGTACCTTTATATGGTTTGAGATGAATTAAATATTTCCTAAAAGCTTGATGGATTTTTATCATGTAAAGGAAGATGAGTGTACGGTGGGTAGTTCTAACTGTCCAAACAAACATTCGGGCCTCTGGCCCAGGGTTAAGTTATGTAGGGTGGCACAATGGTTAGCATGGTACCTCACACGGTGCCAGGTTTGATTTCTGACTTGGGTCACTGCTTGTGTGTGGGATCTGCATGTTCTCCCCATGTCAGTGTGGGTTTCCTCCAGGTGCTTCAGTTTACTCTAACAGTCTGAGAGATATGCTGATTAGGAGCATTTGGCTGTGCTAAATTCTCGCTCAGTGTGCCCAAACAGGTGATGGAGAGTGGCAATGAGGTGATTTTCACAATAACTTCATTGTGTTATTAATGTAAACCTATTTGTGACACTAAAAAATAATCTAATTTAAAAATGTTTCTAAGGAGGTTGAAAACCTACAGAGGATGTTCTTAAAGTTATTACTCAACGATTGGGAGGTGATGGCCTAGTGATATTGTTGCAAGATTATTAATCCAGAAACTCAGCTAATATTCTGGGAACCCAGATTACAATCATGCCACGGCAGATGATAAAATTTTAAATTTTTTAAAAAAAGTCTGGAATTAAGGATCTACTGATGATCATGAAGCCACTGTTGAAAAAAAAAACCCACCTGGCTCCTTTAGGGAAGGAAATCTTCCACCCTTAACTGGTCTGGCCTACATATGACTCCAGACCTACAGCAATGTGGCTGACTCTCAACTGCCTTCAGGCAACTAAGAGTGGGTAGTAAATGATAACCAGTGATGTCCATGTCTCATGAAATGATTTTTTTAAAAAATTTTCTTTATATCAGAAGTGTATATAAAACACACGTGGGAACAGAAATGTATATTTGAAGGTTTCTTCTGATGCTATCTGACATCAGAATGATGTACTTTTGCTCAGCAGTGATGCTGCAGTCACTATAGAAGCGGCACAAATCCACTTGCGTGTCAGTGCAAAGTTGTGTTACTTCCTGGAACTGGCACAAAACTTAGGCCTAGGTGACAAAATTTGCATTCTAATTTGGTGTCTGTGCAAAGCCTAAATAACATTTTACTGGCCATAGTGTAAAACTGTAGAGTAAGCACATTAAAACTATGGAAATGAATTGTCATTGAGAGGGGAGTGAAACATAGTCAGAATTAGACCCTCAGGCCATAGTAAGTGGAAAATGTTGTGATAATTGAAGCAGAAATATTTTAAGACCCCAGAAAACACATCTGAAGATAGGAAATAGGATCAAGAATAGGCCTTATGGCCCTTTGAGCATTCTCCCCTGTTCAATAGGATTATGGCCAATTTACTTTAATCCACTGGCATGCACTACATCCATATCTCTTAATTGCCATTGTACCCCAAGAACCTATAATTTCTGTCTTGAATATACTTAATAGCTGAACATTCGCTGCTTTCTGGAGAAGAGAATTTCAATGATTCCCAGTCTCCTGAGTATAAGGAATAGATAGTAAAAATTTCTACAAGGAAAAGAGTAATGTGTGTCGTTCCTCTAGAGAGTGACAATGGGGGGAGTTAACAATAAATAAGGGAATGGCAGATGAAATGAGCAAATATTTTGCTTCTGTCTTCACTATAGAGGATGCAAAAATATTCCAGTAATAACTGTAAGCTAGAAACTGAAAGGGAGAGAGGAACTTGGTGAATCACTTGGGGAGTGATATTGAGTAAAGTTACAGCTGTGGGCTAATAAATCCCTCAGTCTTAAGACTGTCAAATGTTACAGCACAGAAACAGTCTTTTGGCCCTTCTTGCCTGTGCCGAACCATTTTTCTGCCTACTCTCACTGACCTGCACTTGGACCATATCCTTCTACACTCCTCTTATCCATGTACCTGTCCAAATTTCTCTTAAATATTAAAAGTGACCCCACATTTACCACTTCATGTGGCAGCTCATTCCACATTTCCACCATGCTGTGCATGAAGACCCCCCTCCCCAATATTCCCTTTAAACTTTTCCCTCTTCATCTTTAACCCGTGTCTTCTAGTTTTTTTCTCCTCTAGCCTCAGTGGAAAAAAACCTGCTTGCATTCACTATATACCCATCAAAATTTTATACACCTTGATCAAACCTCCCCTTATTCTTCTATGCTCTAAGGAATAAAGTCCTAACCTATTCAACCTTTCTCCGTAATTCAGTTTCTCGAGTCCCGGCAACATCCTTGTAAATCTTCTCTGCACTTTTCCAACCTTATTAATATCCTTCCTGTAATTGGATGACCAAAACTGTACACAATACGCTAAATTTGGCCACATCAATGTCTTATACAACCCTACCTTAACATTCCAACTCTTATACTCAATACTTCGATTTATAAAGGCCAATTTTCCAAAAGCATTCTTTATAACCCTACCTACCAGTGACACCACTTTTAGTGAATTATGTATCTGTATTCCTAGATCCCTCTTCTAATGGATGTTAGTGTAGGGTCATAAATGTCATGATGGATATTAGCCTAGGGTCATAAATGAGGTGGCTAATGAAGCAGTAGATGCGCTGGTATTAATTTTCCAAAATTTACTAGATTCCAGAAAGGTTCTGTCCAACTGGAATGTAGCAAATATAACCCCTCTTCAAAAAGGGAGGGAGGCAGAAAACAGGAAACTAAACCAGTTAACTTTACATCTGTCATGGTGAAGATGTTCAAATCGATCATTCAGGAGGTTATAGCTGAGTTCGTAGAAAAACTCAAGGTAATCTGTAAGATTCAGCATGGTTTTATGAAAGGAAAATCATGTTCAATCAGTTGATTGGAGTTCTTTGAAGGAGTAAGATGTGCTGTGAGTAATGAGGAACCTCTTGATTTCCCAAAGACACTTGAGAAGATGTCATATTGGAGGTTATTTTGGAAACTAAATGCTCATGATGTATGGGGTAACATAATAGCCTGGTTAGGAGATTGGCTGGCTGGTAGCGAACAGAGTTGGCTTGAAGGGTTATGTTCCTGATTGGCAGGATGTGATGAGTGGAGTCCCAGAACTGTCTGTGCTGGGGCCTCAACTTTTTACAATTTATACCAATGACTTAGATGAGGAGAGTGAAGGCAATTTGGCTAAATTTGCAGATAACACAATGATAGATAGGAAAGTATGTTTCAAGAGGCCAGGAGGTTGCAGACCTCCTCCTAGATAGGTTGAGTGGATGGGTGAAAATCTGGCAGATGGAATATAATGTGGGAAAATGTAAAGTCATTAACTTTGACTGGAAAAATACAAAAAAGAGTATTTTACTTAAATTGAGATTGGCTGCACGATTCCGAGGTGCAGAGGAAACTAGGTGTTTCACTGTACAAATAACAAAAAGTTGCTATGGAAGTACAGATCATAATTAAGAATGCTAATTGAATGCTATCCTTTATTGCCAGAGGATTTGAACATGAAAGTTAAGATGTTATGCCGCAGTTATGCACGGCATTGGTTAAACCACATCCAGAATACTGTGTGCAGCTTTGGTCTCCTTATTAAAAGAACAATACATATGTTAAAAGGATATTTGCTGAAGTGGTATGTGGAATGAGTGTTGCCTTATGATGAAGGGTTAGTCACACTGGGCTGATTTCCACTGGAGTTAAGAGTGAGAGATGACTTGATATAAGATCTGAATGGTTTTGCCGAAGTGGTTGTCAAAAAGATGTTTCCTCTTGCAGGGGGAGGGGGGCGATCTTTTTTAGGTTGTTTCCTCTTGTGGGTGAATCAAGAACTCTGTTCAAAAGTTTGGTATCACACCTTCAGGAGGGTTGAGTCTTTGGAACTCTGCCTCAGAAGGCAGTGGATGCAAAGTCACTGAATGTTTCTAAGACAGATGCATCCTTGTAAGGAGAGGGAATCGATAGTTATCGGGGTAGATAGGAATGTGGAATTGGAAACTCAACAATCAACCATGATCTTATTGAATGATGGAGCAAGTTCAAAGAGCTGAATGGCCTACTTCTCCTATTTCATAGGTTTATATTTTTCAGTTTGATCCAGGATGATCACTCCTGTATTCTGAGGCTGTGAGCCCAATTCTAGTTGGGAAATATCCACCCGGCAACTAACCCCAAAGCCCTTAAGAATTTTCGATGTATTTTATATCTAAAAAGGAATACCAGGAGTTAGTTTTGTTTCATCAGAAGTAATAATACTGCAAAGCAGCTTTTTTAAGACATAGCTGTCTGGCAAGTTGAGTACTTCCAGATGTCCCATAGGCGGTGATGGCTTGGTAGTATTATCACAGTCTGTTAATCCAGGAAGTAGTTGTGGGGCCCTCATTTTGAATCCTGCCATGACAGCTGGTGGGATTTGAATTCAATAAAAAAAAATCTAGAATTAAGGATCTGCTGATGACCATGAAGCCATTGTCGATTGTTGGAAAAACCGATCTGCTTCACTAATGTCCTTTTAAGGAAGGAAATCTGCCATCCTTACTTGCTGTGGCCTGCATATGATTCCAGAGCCATAGAACTGTCTGACTCTCAACTGCTCTCCAAAGACAATTAGGGATGAGCAATAAGTACTGGCCAGGTAGTGACTTCCATGCCCCACGAATGAATGAAAAAGATTATAGTGAGCTAACATAAATCTGGAGGCATTAGTTTTTTAAATCTAGATTTCTCAGACCCAGTTCCGCATCTATGGATTTGGGTTGAACTGAGAAGTCAGGATACATGTAGAAAATTTAAGTGTTGGGGAGGGAGGACACTATTAAGATTTTGAGTTCACTTTTTCAAAAAGAAAAATTCCAAGAAGATTCAATGGGCTATACTTTTTCAGAAATTGTCGCTTCCTCAAAGTTTCCTATTAAATTTGTGAAACAATATTGATTGAAGAGAGTGCTTTTGAGGATGCAATTTCAGTAACTTGGATAGATTGGAGAAGCTGGGGCTGTTTTCCTTAGCAAAAGGAAGATTGTAAGAAGGATAAGCAAAATACCGCAGATGCTGGAATCCGAAGCAAGAACAGAGGATATTGGAAAATCTTAAGCCAGTCTGGCGGCATCTATTGGGAGAGGAAGTTAGCATTTTGAGTCCTTTGTCTCTTTGTTAGAACTGAAGGGAGGGAGAATGTGTTAGCTGTAAGTATAAAAGACAGCTGGTGGGGGCAGGGGTGGGTTAATAGATTTGTGGGATACTTAAAAAAGGGGATTTAAGGTGGAGGAGAAAGGTCACAATCTAAAGTTGCCAAACTTAACATTGAGTCCTAAGGGCTGCAACTTTGAGAGGATGTTTGATTTGATTGAAGTGCTCAAAATCTTGAGGATCTGGACAGAAGTAGGTAGAGAGAATCTGTTCCCTTTGGCAGAACAGTCAAGAACTAGAGGACGTTGGTTTAAGCTGATTGATGAAAGAATCGGAAGCGACATGAGGCAAACCCTTTTTGTACAGCAAGTAGTTAGGATCTGGAATTTATTACCAAAAAAAGTGTGGATAGTGGCACATTCAAAAAGAAATTGGATATTCATTTGAGGCAAAGTAGTTTCCCTGCAACCTGACAAAAGGCAGGGGGTGTATGATTTAGTCAAGTTGTTTTGGCAGAGAGTTGAGATATGGTGGGTCAAATGGTGGCAAGCGTTTAGCACTGCTGCTTCACAGCTCCAGGGACCCAGATTCAATTCCAGTCTTGGCTGACTGTGTGGAGTTTGCAGTTTTTCACTGCTTCTGTATGGGTTTCCTCCAGGTATTCCAGTTTCCTCCCACGCTCCAAAGATGTGTGGGTTAGGTGAGTTGGCCGTGCTAAAGTGCCCCTTAGTGTCCCGAGATGCATAGGTTAGATGGATTAGGCATTGTTAATGTGTGGGGTTACAGGGTTAGGGCAGGGGAGAAGGCATGGGTAAGATACTGTGCTGAAGAGTCAGTACAGCTCAGTGGGCTGAATGACCTCTTCTGTACTGCAGGGATTCTGTGGTTCCATGTGCTGTAACCATCCCATGATCCTGATACTTTTCAAGTTTGTTCATATGCAGACGTTTTGGGAAATATCCCTGTTGTAGGGAAATTTTAAAAGGTGTCCAAGGCAAATATCTGTGCAAAGACTTAACACACAAGACATAGAACGAACAAACAAATGGACAGCTGACTGGAGGTACGCGAGAATGACAGAATCTCTCCCAAAGATCTGAAGTACATAGTTAAATTCAGGACAATTATAGTTTTTTCTAATAAATAATTCTGCCTTTCATTAGCTTCAAATCAATTCCATTTTACAGTTATACATCAATACAAACCTCTGTCAAGTACCTCAGCCAACCATATGATACTTAATAGCATGGTGATATCTTATTCATCCAACTTAGTCTAAATGTCTCTCTCTTTTTGGCTCCTTTTCCCTGTTGCCTGGTAACAGCGAATGCTACTATCAGTCAAAGTGGATATTCCCACTGGCTGACTTCTAAGTCGAATAGATGTGTGGTTCTGCAACCAAGGACTTATCTATACTTGTGTCTGGGCAGTGAATGGATTTATTCATTATTGTTGTAACATGTGTTCCCTTATAGGAAACCTCCTGATAAGACTGCTACTGACTAACCAATTCCCAGATCTCTGCCTTTAAACTAATGATATTTACCATCATGTCTTTCAGTAACCTTCCTTGTTTTAAGTGACTTTTAAAATACCATAGAATATCAGCATACATATTTTAAAATGATAAATACTTGTTTTGATTGTCTTACTTAATTTGGATAAGTGTAAATTGTGTTAAGAACTTAAAACTAGGAGCAGGAATAGGCCATTTGGCACTTGAGCCTGATCTTTTCATGGATTCAGCTCAACTTATCTGTCCGTTCACCATAACACCTGATTCTTTGACTGTTCAAAACTTTACCTATCCTTGCCTTAAAAACCTTCAATGAGGTAGCCTCAACTGATTCCCTTGGCAGGGAATTCTACAGATTCACAACCCTTTGGGTGAAGAAGTTCGTCTCAACTCTGTCTTAAATCTACTTCCCCTTATTTTGAGGCAACACCCCCAGCTCTAGTTTCATCTGCCCAGTGAAAACAATTTCCCTGCATCTATCTTACCTATTCTCTTCAGAATCTTATGTTTTTATAAGTTCTTCTCTCATTCTTCTGAATCCCAATGAGTATAGTCCCATTCTACTCAGTGTCAGTGTTAGCTGACTTAAGCATCATTTAAATCCTTACTGATTTCTTGTCCTCTGAAAGAATGCATTCTGCCTATAAATCTTATTAGTTGGTTAGGAATCCTCTTCCACAGTACCCAGTTTTTTGTTTTCTTTTTCCACATTGAAGTAAACTGAGTCGCATCAACTTCACAAAATGACAAACAAACTTAAATGCTACAAGTTCTGATAATTATCACACTGAAACAGAAAATATATTCATAGATCGGCAGATCAATATCCCACACTTGTACATTTAAACATCATTTAACTGTCCTACGTTTGTGAATTACTGGCTTTGAACACAATTAATCTGTATATCTTCTAGGGTTATTTTAATTAAGTCTCTATGTTTAGATCAGTAATGGGTACCAGTGTGGATGTGAACTAATTGCATGCTCACAATTTATCAGGGAGGACATTTTCAGAAGAATTGTTTGTAGAAAAATGATCTGCAGTTGCTTACTGACAATTTAATGAGATTGCTGTTGTAAATGGCAACGCCCGAAGCCCATAGCTGATTTGCAAAGAGTATTTAATGCAGCACTTTCAATTTTGCTGCAGTCACGACTATTCTTGTTTGTATTTAGTTCCAAAATGTTGTTATAGTTCACACAGGATACTTTGGAAGATAAAATGCCCACTTGGTGGTTCAAAGCCATGCTGATGAGAGAGTGTCAGTCCCTTCCAAGGTTATATCTGAGATCTAAGAAAATGAAGATGAAGCCAATAATAACGTTCCCAGTGGTAGGGAACGTTGAATGATTCGGTAGCAATAAGGAACAGTTCAGGTGATCAGCAATACCAGAAATATTGTGAGGTGGGGTGGGGGGGGGGTGGTGTAGAATAAGGGGAAATTGGGTATTTCTGAATAGTACCATATACTGAATTTATTCCTAGCATTGACTAGTTGTGGGATTAGTGAGGTTGAAGGAGCAGGAAATATGAAGGAATATGGGGATTCGTGATAATGAGTTCAGCAGAGAGAGCTTGAGTCAGGAGACAAGAACTTGGTTCTTGATTGTTTTGCCTCTGCCTTCATGAAAGAGGGAAATGTTGCAGACACAATTAAGGAGGAGTGCAAAATATTGGATTGCTGTAACCAGAAGAAATATTAAGGGGTTTTACCTTCTTTAAAAATAAATACATTGCATCTGGGCCAGGTGATTTATTCCACACAGTTAAAACAAGGGAGAAATGAAGAAGTCTTTGACAGTCATTTTCCAATCCTTTAGCTAGAGGAGTAGTGTCTAATGTTTATTTATTAGTCACAAGTAAGCTTACATTAACACTGCAGTGAAGTTACCTTCAAAGTCCCTCAGTTGCCACAATCCGTTGCCTGTTCAGGTACACAGAGGGAGAATTTAGTATAGCCAATGTACCGAACCAGTATATCTTTCGGACTGTGGAATGAAACCAGAGCACCCAGAGGAAACCTACGCAGACATGGAGAGAATGTGCAGACTCCACATAGACAGTTACCCAAGTCAGGAATTGAACCTAAGTCCCTAACACTGTGAGGCAGCATTGCTAACCACTGTGCCATCGTGCCGCTTTTGCTGGACAATTGGAGGACTGCTAAACTTATACTATTTAATAAGAGAGCAAGGGATAGACCAAATCATTAAAAGTTAATCAGCCTAACCTTGCAAATGATTGAAAAATATAAATTGCCAGATTAATTGCATTCCTAACCATGCCTAGGAATCAGAAACTAAGCTTTTCTTTGGCTAAAACAGAATGCCGGCAGCAGATCGATTAGACTTATTCAGCTGGGGCAGCTCACAATCCAGTCAGGATTTAGCTTGGCAATACCTCATAGTGATGTGATTGAAAGGTATAAATCGTTACTGTCGATCACGGTGTGTAAGTTGACCTTTGAAGGTCTGAAAAAAAACTTTCAAAGGTAGGGATCAGCCGATTGGTTCACATTTTATATTCGGCCTATGTTGCATAGGTAGTCACCATTTTGTAATGTGAAAAAGTATGGCTATTTTGCCATGTGTGGTCTGCTTTTTATGGTTTAACTCCATGCACTTCATTGACAGCAAAGCCCATATTGCCTGCTTGATCTCGTGTGCTGACTTATGAGCCGAAAAGTTGGTGTTGACCCCTGATGTGAGGTTAGCCCTAAATATATAGCTATTCGCTGAAGAATGTGGAGTTGACATGCTTTGCCATCCAAAAGCAGGGGTCATCTTTTATGCCAAGTCAAATTACACACCACGCTCTTTGCAGATTCAGTCTTTGATGAAGCTGAATACAGATGGGCAAAGTTGTGCAATCTCATAACCTGATAGATGTGTAATGAATTGATGGTTATTAGCTGCTGTGAGCCTATTCCCAACGTTATTTTAATTATCCATCAAAGAATAATCTTGATTTTTTTTTTTCTCTCTGGTAGGTGGTCAACAAGACCAGAAGTTGCAAGCATTGAGCCCATCGACCCAAATGATCGGCAGTGTTCGCAAAGAGCAATTGTTGTGGCACATGCGTCCCAACCAGCACGCCTCACCAGTATTATTTTCGCCGAAGAAATAAGTACAGTATTTCTGTAAAATGCTGATATTCCAAAAACTGTGATCAAAGCAATTCTATATATTACATAAAGTTGCCTTTTTGTTTTCAGTCACTTGATTTATGTTAATGGATAGAGTTTGGCAATAGAAACCGAGATGTTGTGAAAACTCTTAATTCCCTGCTCAAAATATAAGCTCTTAAAAGTTAAATTTATTTATTGATAGGCTTATATTAATGCTGCATTGAAGTTACTGTGAAAATCCCCCAGTTACCACACTCGGGCACTTATTCGGGTACACTGTGGGAGAATTTAGCATGGCCAATGCACCGAACCAGCACATCTCTTGGACTATGGGAGGAATCTGGAGCACCAGAGAAAACCCACACAGACATAGGCAGAATGTGCAGACTCTGCACAATCGTACAAGCTGGGAATCATATCTAACTCCCCGGTACTGGGAGGCAGCAGTGCTAACTGCTGTACCACCATGCCATGTTACCCACTAACATAACTAAGCATAACCATTGTTGCAAATTAGACTTTTGTCATTTTAATATTTTTTGTTTTCTCATTGAAGTTTCTTGCTTAGCAGGTAAGTGGCTTTTTCAAACTTGGGATTTCTGTGTAACAGGATGGAAGCTATTGTCTTCGAGCTGTCCTGGGTATATCATCTGTGTTTTCACTTCTCGATGCTCCCTCCTGAAAGCACAATTGGCATATTAAGATTTGTTAGTGCTGCTTCATTCTGCTTTGGTCATTGCTTTTTATTTTCTATTCTTTCAATATTTGTGAATTTTTTAAGTTGTATCTCTTAATAACTTGAATGTTCTTGAGTCATTACACTCCACAAATAGAAATCAAACTACATATGACTTTGCTATGATTGCTTCATGTTCCACTGAGCTGCTTCCTCACTTCTTTATCTTTCTTTGATATGTGCATCACTTCATTCAGGGGCATAGTGGTGTGGTGATTACCTGCTGCCTCACAGCTCCAGTGATCTGAGTTCGATTCCCGGCTCGGGTCACTGTCTGTGTAGAGCCTGATTTCTCTTCCTGCGTCTGCGTGGGTTTCCTCTGTGTGCTCCAATTTCCTCCCACAGTCCGAAACCTGTGCTGGTTAGGTGTGTTGGCCATGTTAAATTCTCCCTCGGTGTACCCTAACAGACACCAGAGTGTGGGCACTAGGTAACTTCACTGCAGTATTAATGTAAGCCTACTTGTGACACTAATAAATAAACTTAAATTCATTCCTACTAGGTTCTTTA
This sequence comes from Sphyrna mokarran, assembly GCA_024679065.1. NCBI lineage: Eukaryota > Metazoa > Chordata > Chondrichthyes > Carcharhiniformes > Carcharhinidae > Sphyrna > Sphyrna mokarran. The sequence goes on from JAGIQG010000003.1 coordinate 116,374,932, forward strand.
TCTATCTCCATCACTTGATGAATTGGGGGAGCAGCCAATCGAACCTTAACTTCAAGGATAGGAATCAATTGAATTCTGATGAACACTTTTAAATAGTTGTTAAAGATTTGGGGTGATATTTTCCAGCCGCCCTCACCCCCAAACCAGAAGACCTCACCTGAGATCGACAAACCTTTGCATGGTCTGCCCCCTGACCCGCAATGATTCCCATTGGGGGCAGGACAGGAAAATTTCCCTCATAATCTTTTAGCCAGAATTGGCCAGAAATCTATTTTAAAATCAGATTAGATTAAGATATTACATGAAGTAGCTAACTTTTGTTTTGAAAGACGTTCTGAATCTATTTTAAAATGCTTGTTTCTAATTGGAAGATCTTGCATTGACAAAAGGATTTGTTCTTCCTGGCAATTTTTAGTTTGTGGCGTGTTGGTCATTAATTTTTTTTTTCATTCTCTTGCCCTTAATTCCTTGTACGTGTCTAAATTTCCAATTTTTTTCCTTCTTCTATAGCAATTGGCCGAGTGTTGCGGTGTGATGCAATAGTTGATGTCATCAGTGAAATTGAAATTGTCTCCACAACCCGTGAGCTTTATTTGGAAGATTCTCCACTGAAATTGAGAATTCGAGCTTTGGATGCAGAAGGTACGTAATTAATTACTGACTGGCTCTGAAATTTGGTATGATTTTAAATTCTCGGATCCTCAGCTATTTTAAATCTTGTTGGAGTATTTGTTACATCGCCATGTTAGCGGGAGCTGAAGAGGCTGAGCTGTTAAACATTTCATGTTACTTTTCACTGAATAGTGAGTTATCAGAGAAGGGGCTTTTTTTAATAAAAGTAGTGATTTTGATCAGTGTAATGGCAGGAGAAAATGCCACTTTAAAAATTAATCTATTTGCGCTGAGATGTGATGGTATAACCATTACAGTGGGGCTGAGTACTGGATATAAAGTAATGGTCTCTGCAAAAACTAGATTTCAAGTACTTTAAAACCATTTGTTTCATGTATGATGTCAATATATTTTTGCACATTTAAGCACATGTTGCCACATGCAAATAAGTGGCCAATAGTTTTACTTCCACATGGGTTCAAGTCACTCATTCTGCATAAAGTGAATTTCCTATTTTAGTTCACTCTTTTTCCTTCAATCCATTGAACTCCTTGATTGAGGCAACTTTAACTTGAGGGCAATTAAAATTGGGAGATGTATTGCCAGCCTTGCACTGACTCTAACTTCAAGAACTCAAAATACTTTGAGTCTGAGAGACTGCACCTGTTCCTTGCAGCTAAACGCTATCAGAGCAAGCAAACTGAAAGGTTTAGGGCAATCTTACCAAAAAGATTCTAAATGCTTAATGAGCCATTTGAATGAGCAATTTGATTCAATGTACAGCACTCAGATAGAAAAGAGAGCCCAGATGGGATTCTTGGCAGTAGAGGGAGGGAGTGGAGCCTATTCTCACTGAGAAATCAGCTGTTGAGCTCTTGGGATGCCATTGCACCAGGTCTTGATCTCCCAGTGCACTGCGTACGCAATCGATTGGTGGGGTGAGCCAGTAAAATCACACTTTTTTTATGAGAGAGAACCACAATACAGTGACAAAGTGACTAGCAGTGTTGCCTCACAGTGCCAGGGATCTGGGTTCATTTCCAGCGTTGGGTCACTGTGTGGAGTTTGCACATTCTCCCCATGTCTGCGTGGGTTTTCTCCTGACACCCCCATTTCCCCCCACAGTCCAAAGATGTGCAGGTTAGATTGATTGGCCATGTTAAAATTGCCCCTTAGTGCATTAATGCATGGAGCTACAGGGATAGGGCCTGAATGGGATTGTTGTTGGTGCATGCAAAATGGGCCGAATGGTCTCTTTCTGCACTGTAGGAATTCTATGATTCTTTCGATGAATGTCACCTGGTTTGGAGAAGCAAGATTCACGTTACCCCTGTATCATTTTTCCTACCAACTAGACAAAAGCTGGAGGGCTTGAGCAAAGGTAATCAAAATTATTAGACAGTTCTAGCATGGTGCATAATGGCAATGGCCACAACTTTCATACTGAGTAAGTATGATAGGTACATGAAGAGCATCTATGCACACAACTTCCAATGTTTTGCAAGTAAATATTTCAAGGCACAGATCGCAGTCAAGTCTTTTTATTATAATTTTGGTTATTCTCATGTTGTTGCTGCTCTGTGCTGCTTTTGTCCCTCTTTATTTTTTTCTAGTGTTTTCTGCCTAAATTTATGCTTCTCAGTTCTGATCTTTTAATCCCGGTATTTTGTTTCACTACATCCTCTCTTGTGTGAGTGGTCCTCTTCACTTCTGCTAGTCTGATCTCCCCCTTCTGTCAAAATTCAATTAATACTGCATGGTGTTATTTATGGTTACTTTGAAATTTGTTGCTTAGTTTTGTGATTGTGAATTTCATGCCTCAAATCACAATTTAACCAAGGATTGTTCACCAATCATTGATTTAGCCAAGCCAGTTCTTTTCCTTAATCTTTCTACTATGGGAATGTATATTTCTTAGTAAGGTCATGTTTAATGTGAAGCTTTATTGTAGATTGAAATTTTTAAGAAGTTATACTTCAATTCACTCGAGCTTTCCCTTGACCATGGCTCATCAGCACGTTGTCATTTCAGCTCTTTGTTTGGCACAAGATGCCTAATAACAAAAAGAAGTACAGCACAGGAATGTGGAGCCTTGGGATTGAATGCAGAGGCCTGCACCGATCACAATATCCTATCTAGACCAACCGCCCATATCCCTCTATTCCTCACCTGTTCATGTGCATATCCAGATAAGTCTTAAATGTCGCTAACATGTCTGCCTCAACAACCTCACTTGGCAGTGCATTCCAGGTCCCCACCACCCTCTGTGTACAGCCAACTACACCCCACCCCCCCCCACATCTCTGTGAACCTTCTCTCCATCTCCCCCGCCTTGCCTTAAACTGGTGTCCTCCTGTGATTGTCATTTTCATTCAAGTTTCTAAATATTCACCTCATCTATGCCCCTCATAATTTTATAAATTTCTATCCGTTCCCCCCTCAGCCTCCTTCTTTCCAGGAGAATAATCCTAGTCGTTCTTAACTGATCTGGCTTACATGTGACTCCAGATCCACAGCAGTGTCTCAATTGCTCTCTGAAATGCCCAAGTGAAACATTCAATTGAAAGGCTACTTGGGATGGGAAATAAATGTTAGCCAGCCAATGACACCTATGTCCATGAAATGTATGTCTGGGGTATGTGTCTTCAGAACTAGGAATCACTGTCTGAGGATTCAGGTAGACCATTTGGGATGGAGATGAGGAGACATTTCTTCACCCAAAGAGTGGTGAGTCTGTTGAATTTATTACCACAGGAAGTAGTTGATGCCAAAACATTGGGTGCATTTAAGAGGTGGCAGATATAGCACTTGGGACACATGAGATCAAAGGTTATGGGGAAAAAGCAGGATTAGGCTATTGAGTTGGAGGATCATAATGAATGGTGGAGCAAGCTTGAAGGGCCAAATGGCCGCCTCTTGCTTCTGTCATCTACCTTCCTATGAAATGAATAAAACAAGATGTATGAAATTAAAGCGTTTGTATAGTTCTGACGAGATATCATTAAAACGTTACAAATGTTCTATGCAGTAAGATATGATCACGATAAGAAGTGAGATACTCGGTCACTAAATATAAATAAACAACATTCATGTGGAACGTTTACATCAGCAATCCTTTTTTAGAAAGTTGAATGGGAACCTTTTGGTAAATTCTGAAAACTGGTTTCACGTCCAAAAAGTTAAAGAACAATTAGACTGTGCTGGTAGTATATTGTATGTTAAGAAAATGCAGCTTTTTTTCTATTGATACTCAATAGCTGTCAGTAACATTTTTGCTGACCCAGGGCAAGAATATATTTGAATGAATTTTCCTCTCTAGATTCCCCATTCAATGCTTTTTACATTGCCAATGAGGGGACGGGGCTGTGATTATTATCGTGGAGCTCGGTAGCTGCAGGAAAATATGGTCTGAGATTGTTCGGCCTCCCAGCTGGGTGTTTCCCGCCAGCTGGAGTTGCCGCGTTGTTTGCTGGCAGTGGGATTCTCTGGTCCTGTCGCTGTCAATGGGGTTTCTCATTGACATTGCATCATGCCGGCGAGAAAGCTGCTGGTGGGACCAGAGAATCCTGCCGCCAGGAACATCCGGGAAAATCTGGCCATGGCTTCCAGCTTGTAATATTTATCACTTATTGCAGAATTTCCTCTTCCTATTGCACCTATTCAAGTGTCGTAGTGATGTAGAAATGCTAGACTGCAAGGAAACTTAGGTCATTTGAATGTGTGTCTATATTAAGCAAGTTTAATTAGACAATTAAAATTGAGAAAGAGGGACTGTGAGGAACGGAGATGCAATCTCTGGCTAACTAAGGAAGTTAAAGACAGTACTGAAATCATAAGTGCATAATTTTGCAAAAATGAATGGTAGGTCAGAAGATTAGACAGAATATAAAGGTCAGCAAATAATGACTAAAAAAATTAATAAGGATGGGGAAAATATTAAAGTTCATTTATTAAGAGTTTATTTCTTAGTCACAAGTAGGGTTACATTAAGTTACTGTGAAAGTCCCCTAGTCGCCACATTCCGGTGCATGTTCTGGTACACTGACAGAGAATTTAACATGGCCAATGCACCTAACCAGCACGTCTTTCAGATTGTGGGTGGAAATGCATGGGAGATGCAGGTCGAACATGCAGATTCTGCACAGTGACCCAAGACAGGAATCAAACCTGGATCCCTGGCACTGTGAGGCAACAGTGCTAACCACTGTGCCACCATGCCACCCAGAAAGTTAGCTATAAATATAAAGGCAGTTAGTGATTTTTTTTTTAACTAATATTTAAAAAGGAAAAGAGAATGTAAAGTCTATACCTTTATCTCGAGGAGTAAAATTCTTAAGCAAGCAAGGAAATTATTAATGGGAAGTAAGGAAATGGTGGACGAATTGAACAGATATTTTACATCTGTCTTTACTGTGGAGGATACAACTAACATCCTGGTCCCTAATTGCCCTTGAGAAGGTGGCGGTGAGCTGTTTTCTTGAAGCGCTGCAGTCATTGGGATGTAGGTATACCACGGTGCTGTTAGGAAGGGAGTTTCAAGACTTTGATCCAGTGACAGTGAAGGAATGATGGTATAGTTCCAAATCAGGAAATAGCTGTATGGAGTGATGTTCCCATGTTCTGCTGCCCTTGCTCTTTGAGATGGTCAAGGTCATGAATTTGCAAGGTGTTGTGAAAAGATTCTTGGTGAGTTGGTGCAATGCATTTTGTAAGTGTTACAAACTGCTGCCATTGTGTGTCAGTAGTGGATGGGGTGCCAAACAAACAGGTTGCTTTGGATAGTGTCAAGCTACCTGAGTGTTGTTGGAGCTGCACTCGTGTAGGCAAGTGGATAGCATTCTGTCACACTGCTGAATTGTGCCCTGTAGATGGTGGGCAGGCTTTGGGGAGTCAGGAAGTGAATTACACACTGCAGTATTTCCAGCCTCTGACCTGCTCTTGTACCCACAGTATTGGTATGACTGGTCCAATTCAGTAACCAAAAGAAGGTTAATAGAGGGGGATTTGGTGATGGTAATACCATTGAATGTAAAGTATAGGTGATTAGATTCTGTCTTGTTCGAGATGATCATTGCCTAGCACGTGCAGAAGTAACATTCATACCCCTTATCAGTGTAAGCCTGAATGTTGTCCAAATCTTATTGCAAATGGACATGAACACTTTCAGCATTTGAGGAATCACAAATAATGTTAAATATTGTGCAACTATCATAGAAATATAAAAAATAGTAGCAGGAGGAGGCCATTTGGTTGTTCGAGCCTGCTCCAACATTCATTATGATCATGGCTGATCATCCAACTCAATAGCTTGAACTTGCCTTTTTTCACCCTAAGAGCTATATTTAACTCCTTGAAAACAAAGTGTATTGGTCCCAACTGCTTTCTATAGTAGCAAATTCCACAGGCTTGCCACACTGACCAAATTTCTTCACATCTCAGTCCTAAAAGGTTTACCCCATGTTCTTAACCTACGACCCCTGGTTCTGGAATCCCCACGATCAGGAATATCCTTCCTGAATATACTCTCTCTTGTACTGTTAGAATTTTATATGTTTCTATGATGTCTCCCCTCCTTCTTACCAAACTCCAGTGAATATGATCCTAACCAATTCAGTCTCTTCTACATCAGTCCACCATCCCAATAATCAGTCTGATAATCTTCCTTTGCAATCCCTCGATAGCAAGAACACCATTCCCTGGATAAAGAGACCAAAACTGAATAAAATATTTCGTCTCCTCACCAATGCTCTTCTTAATTGCAGAAAGGTATCCTTGCTCCTATACTTGAAAGCTCTTGCTACGAAATCCAACATATCATTTGCCAACTTTACCATGTAATAATTAACCTCAGCAACTGGTATACAAGGATGTCCAAGTCTCATTGTACGTTCCTCTGTCTTAATTTATAGCCATTCATTTAACCTGCTTTCTGTTTTTGCTTTCGAAGTGGATAACCTCACATTTATCCACGTTGTATTGTCTTGTCGTGTATTTGCCCATTCACTCAGCAACTATCTCAACTCTGACCTTACGATGGAGATGAAGTAGCTGAAGATGGTTGTGCCAAGGCCGTTACCCTGAGGAACCCCTGCAGTGAAGTCCTGGGACTGAAATGATTGATTTCCAAGAACCATCTAAATTCCTTTGTGTTAATGGTTGCCTCCAGTGGAGAATTTCCCCTCATGACTCCAGCTTTGCTAGCACTCCTTGATGCCACACTTGGTCAAATGCTGTCTTGATGTCAAGGGCAGTCACTTTGACTTTATCTGTTATCCATGTTTGGACCAAAGCTGTAATAAGTTCAGGAATTGTGTATTCTTTGGCAAACCTCAAACTGAGTATCAGTAAGCAGGTTATTTTTGACCATATGCTGCTTGATAGCGCTGTCAGTGCTAAATTACTTGGCTTATGATCAAGAAGAGATTGAGGCAGTAATTGGCATGGTTTGATTTGCCTGCTTTTTATGGACAGGGCATACCTGGGCCATTTTCTACAGTGCCAAGTAGATGCCAGTGTCATTGATGCACTGTACTTTTAATTTACTGTCATTGTAGTTTTGGAATATTCAACTTAAAAGTACAAAGGAATTTATTGAAGATGAGCAATCCACTAGATGCCTAAATTTACAGTCTTAAGTTGCAGATTTTAAGGTGGCAGGAATATCTGGTTCGCAGTATCTGATTGTCACCCTTTAGATTTGCATTGGAATGATACAAACGTAAAGATAAGCATTTTCCAGATACTGAGCAAACTGATTTACTATTGATCCCAATAAAGATTTGAGCTTTAATGGATTTGCTTACGTGAAATAAACCAGAGATCCTCTGTTCCTCGTATGGCTAATCTATTTAGAGATTGAAAGCTGTTTTTTTAAATCTGTTATTTGTTATCTTTTCAAAAAAGCATGAGGTCTTATATCTGTGCATGGAGAATTGATCAGAAGAATGCAGAGTTTACAAATCTTGACCGTTACTATCTTGATAGTCTTATAACGTAGCACTCATTTAATTTTGTTTCCCTGGTAGCACTTCTGCTATGAACATTCTTCCTCCCCTTCCTTCACCGATGTTAATCTAGAGTCATTTAGATTAATTATAGTTGGTACCCTCCTGCAGCCCTGGTTGAAATAAGGTAGAATCAGAGAATCTTAACAGTGCAGCAGGAAGCCATTTGGCCCATTAAGTTTGCACCAACAACAATTCCACATAGGCCTTAGCCCCCCACCCCCACCCCACCCCGTAATACCATGTATATAGAACATAGAACAATACAGCACAAACAGGCCCTTCGGCCCACAAGTTGCGCCAATCACATCTATCAATCCACAGACATATCTATAACCCCCTATCCTACTCTTTTCCATATACTCATCCAGAAGTCTTTTAAAAGACCCCAGTGAGTTTGCCTCAACAACCTCCGACGGCAGTCGGTTCCATTCACTCACCACCCTCTGAGTGAAAAACCTACCCCTGACATCTCCTTTGTATTTGCTTTCCTGCACCTTAAATCTGTGTCCTCTCGTAGTGACCATTTCAGCTCGGGGAAATAGTCTCTGAGAGTCCACCCTATCTATCCTTCTCAACATTTTATAAACCTCTATCAGGTCGCCTCTCAACCTATGTCTCTCCAGTGAGAAGAGTCCCAGCTCCCTCAACCTATCTTCATAAGGCCTGCCTCCCAATCCAGGCAGCATCCTTGTAAATCTCCTCTGAACTCTCTCAACAGCCTCTACATCCTTCCTATAATGAGGTGCCCAGAACTGCCCACAATACTCCAACTGGGGTCTGACAAGAGTCTTATAGAGCTGCATCATTACCTCCTGACTCCTAAACTCTATTCCTCGATTAATGAAGGCGAGTACACCGTACGCCTTCTTGACCACTTCCTCCACCTGCGAGGCCGATTTAAGAGTCCTATGGATCCGGATCCCAAGATCCTTCTGCTCTACAACACAGCTAAGATTCCTACCCCTTATATTGTACTCCTTCATCCCATTATTCCTGCCAAAATGGACCACTACACATTTATCTGCGTTGAAATCCATCTGCCACTTCTCCGCCCAGCCTTGCATCCTGTCTATGTCCCGCTGCAACTTTTGGAATCCCTCTAGACCATCCACAACACCAACGATCTTTGTATCGTCGGCGAACTTGCTAACCCATCCCTCATCCAGGTCATTTCTGAAAATGACAAACAGCAGGGGTCCCAGAACAGATCCCTGGGGCACTCCACTAGTTACCAACCTCCATGCAGAACAAGACCCATCCACAACCACCCTCTGCCTTCTGCTGGCAAGCCAGTTCTGGATCCACGAGGCCAAAGCCCCTTGGATCCCATGTCCTCTCACCTTCTCCAGAAGCCTTGCATGGGGGACATTATCAAACGCCTTACTAAAGTCCATGTACACTATGTCCATCGCCCTTCCTTCGTCAATGTGTTCAGTCACATTTTCGAAGAACTCAACTAGGCTCGTAAGGCATGACCTGCCCTTGACAAAACCATGCTGACTATTTCTAATCGGTCCAAACTTCTCCAGATGTTCATATATCTTATCCCTCAGAAGCTTCTCCATCAGCTTACCAACCACTGAAGTCAAACTCACCGGTCAGTAATTTCCTGGACTATCGCTGTTCCCTTTCTTAAAGATAGGAACCATATCCGCAATCCTCCGGAACCTCTCCCGTTTCCATGGACGACGCAAAGATCATCGCCAGGGGCTCTGCAACCACTTCTCTCACCTCCCACAATAACCTGGGGTACATCCCATCCGGTCCCGGCGACTTGTCTATCTTGATAGAATTTAACAGGTCTAACACATCCTCTTTCCTAACATCCACATACTCAATCTTTTCTGTATGCCTCAAACCTGCAGTGCAATCTCCCAGTTCACTTTCCACTGTGAATACCGAGGCAAAATACTCGTTAAGCACCTCTGCCATTTCTTCGGATTCACACAGACTTTTCCCCCTTCACCTTTTATAGGCCCTATCCCTTCTCTTCTCATCCTTTTACTTTTCACATATTTGTAGAAGGCCTTGGGATTCTCATGACCCCTTCTGGCTCTCCTAATTTCTTTTTTAAGTTCCCTTCGACACACCTTATACTCCTCTAGATCCCTAACATCCCGTAGCTCTCTGAACCTTTTATATATCTTTTTTTCTTCCTAACTAGGTGCACCATGGTTCCCGCGTCTTACCAGAACCTCCTTGACTCCTCGGAACGTTGTCTTGCAGTGCCCTAGACAAACATTCCTTGAAAAACCGCCACTTTCCTTCTGTACTCTTCCCCAAGAACACCACCTTCCAGTTTATGCGTCCAATTACCTGCCTAATGTTTTCATTTTTCCCCTTGCTCCAGTCATGCACCTTCCTAGCCTGCCTGATCTTATCTCTTTCCATCGCTATCGTGAAAGAGATAGAATTATGATCTCCATTCCCAAGATGCTCACCTACCGTGAGATCCGACACCTGCCCTGGCTCATTAGCAAGCACCAGGTCAAGTACAGCCTCTCCTCTCGTAGGCTTTTCCATGTACTGTGTCAGGAAACCTTCCTGAACACACCTAACAAACTCCACACCATCCAAACCCCTTACCCTTGGGATATTCCAGTCGATGTTTGGGAAATTGAAATCTCCCATCACGACCACCCTGTTATTTCTACATCTGTCTAGGATCTGTTTCCCTATCTGCACCTCAAGTTCCCTGCCGCTATTGGGCAGCCTATAGAATACACCCAGCAAAGTTATCGAGCCTTTGCTGTTCCTAACTTCCACCCACAGAGACTCTGTAGACGATCCTTCCCCGTCTTCCATCTTCTCTACAGCCATGACACTGTCCCTGATCAACAGTGCCACACCACCTCTTCTTTTGCCCCCAACCCTGTCCCTAATGAAGCATCTGAATCCTGGCAGCTGAAGTACCCAGTCCTGTCCCTGAGACAACCAAGTCTCTGTAATGGCCACCACATCACACTCTCAAGCAGCAATCCACGCCCTAAGCTCATCTACCTTATTTACTACACTCCTGGCATTAAAATAGACACACCTCAGCTCCTCAGTCAGGAAATTTTCCTTTTCCACCACCTGCCTAACCCCCCTCTCAGAGTGCCTACAGTCCTTCCCTACCTGGGGACTAACCTCCTTTTTCACCGTCCCATCGGTATTCCCACCCCCCAGCTTTTCTAGTTTAAAGATCCCCCAGTAGCCCTAGCTAGTCTACCTGTCAAGATATTAGTCCCCCTAAGGTTCAAGTGCCACCTGTCCTTACTGTACAGGTCACACCTGCCCCTAAATAGGTCCCAATGATCTATGAACCTGAATCCTTGCCTCCTGCTCTAGTCCCTCAGCCGTGCATTCATCCTCCACCTCATTTGATTCCTGCTCTCATTCTCCTAAGGCGCAGGCAGCAATCCTGACATTACTACCTTCGCTTTTCTCTTCCTCAGCTTCCTACCCAGTTCTCTACAATCCCTTTTGATGATTGCTTCCCTCTTCGTGCCTATGTCTGCAGTACCTATGTGCACCACAACTTCAGGTTCCTCACCCTCCCCTTTCAGGATGTCCGGGAGAAACATCCCGGATCCCAGCTCCAGGAAGACAAACCACTATCCGCGACACTCTCCTGCGTCCACAAAAAAGCCTGTCTGAACCCCTCTCAGTGGAGTCCCCTATTAGTATCGCCTTGCCTCTCTCTTCCTTAGATTTTTTTGTGTACTGGCTCAGGTTTAGAGAGCGGGCCACTGCCGCCTCCCTCGGATGAGTTGTCCCCCCCCCACTAGTACTCAAGCAGGAGTGTTTATTATGAAGGGGACACCCTCCGGTGTGCTCTCCGTCACCCGAGTTTTCCCCTTCCTGATAGTCACCCACGCACCTTCTTCTCGTTGCTCTGGTGTGACCACCTGTTGATAACTCCTGTCGAGGATTTACGCTGTTAATCCTCTGGTGGCATGGCAGAACAGTGGTTAGCACTGCTTTCTCACAGCGCCAAGAATCCGGGTTCAATTTCCGGCTTGCATCGCTGTCTGTGCAGAGTCTACACATTCTCCTTGTGTCTGTGTGAGTTTCCTTCCATGTTTCAAAATCTGTGCTTGTTAGGTGCATCGGCCATGCTAAATTTTGTGGGCCAGGACAAATTTTGTGGTGGATTCCATCAGGGAGGTGGAAAAAAAATCAGCGTCTAAAAATTGTGGCTGCTGACAACCTGACAGCTCCAAGCTTTTTTGCTCTTCCTCATAGAAATTTAACTGCACAATGGTATGTTGGTTAGCACTACTGCCTCATGGCACCAGGAATCCGGGTTCAATTTCCAGCTTGGGAGTCTGCATTTTCTCCCCATGGCTGTGTGGGTTTCCTTTGGATGCTCCGGTTTCCTCCCATAGTCCAAAAGACATGCTGGTTGGGTACATTCGCCGTGCTAAATTCTCCCTCGTCTGAATGCTCGAGTGTGATAACTAGGGGATTTTCACTAACTTCATTAATGTAAGCCTACTTCTGACACTAATAAATAAACTTGAACTTAAAAAAACCTAACTTTGAACAGACTAGTGTGGAAGCTTTTTGATATTTTGCCACACTGAAAGCATTTAATGAGCCACTGGAATACTTTGGTGACCAAGAAATCTTTGCTAGGTAGGTCACTCCATGAGATGCAAAAGTGTTCTCGTGGCAATGCAGCATAACTGGATTCCTGAGTGAAGGAGTAACAAAAAGGAATAGCCTAGATCTTTAAAACCAGAGGGGAAAGGTTTAAGGTGAGAGGGGAAGATTTGAGGGGAAACATTTGCACGCAGAGGGTGTTGCACATATGGAATGAGGAGGTGGTAGAGACAGGTACAATTATTAGATTTAGACAAGTACATGGATAAGAAAGATTTGAGAAAGATGTGGGCCAAATGCAGCCAAATGGCTTGAGTTCAGTTTAAGAAATCTGGGTTGGCATGAACGAGTTGGGCCGAAGGGCCTATTTCCATGCTGTGTGTATCTCTGAATCAGGAGCAGCTGTAAGTAGTACATCCTGGAAGGAAGGTTGCCTTCATAAATTGAGAGGAAAGAGGAAGATATAAAGAGTGCTTCTGAAAGGTGGTTAGAGGGGGATGGGAAACAAAGTGCTTGATGAAGGAGGTGAAAACAACTAAAACAGTCGAGACGAAGGAAAGTGGTAAGAAGGGTATTCTTCCCATTGCAAAAAATCTTTGTGTAGGTTGCAGATCTTAAAGAATTTGTACAATTTGAAACAAAAGTGATGTATTTTTACCTACAGTGCCCTGTTGCAAAACAGTGCTTTTAACAATTGAAATGCTGCTATATAATATTGGTAACAACCATTTCAGTCTGTTGTTGCCATACTGTGCATTGTAATTTCAATCTGTGTAATTTGAGAACTCACTTCAAGGAACATATCTGGATAATAGATCTTTCTGTAGTCATGAAAGCAAAATGCTGGAGATTTGAAATAAAAACAAAGAGCTAGGAAAACGCAGCAGGTCTGCCTCAGGAGTCTGATCGGAATCAAAGAATCAAATTAATCCTGTTTCTCTGGATTATACAATCATTGCAATCTTCATAATTGCAATTTACATGTTCCAGTAACACATAATCAAGCTCCAAATTCAAGAGATTGAAGCACTTGTTTATCAATAATTTGTGACTGGTTTCTATAAAAGACCTGCACATTAAAATGTATATTTCCAAAGGGGTGCAATTTAATCTGGAATGTAGTCATGGATTATCCAAAAATATTTATACAGTTAGAAAATTAGTTCAGCTCATGGAGAGACTTGGTGGCACAGGGCTAGCACGGCTGCCTCACTGTGCCAGGGACTCGCGTTCAATACCAGCTTGGAACATTGTCTATGTGAAGTTTGCACATTCTTCCTGTGTCTGCATGAGTTTCCTCCAGATGCTCTGGTTTCCTTCGAGTCCAAAAAACGTGCTGGTTAGGTGAATTGGCCATGCTAAATTCTCCCTCAGTGTACCCGAACAGATGCCAGAGTGTGGTGATTCGGAAATTTTCACAGTAACCTCATTGCAGTTTTAATGTAAACCTATTTGTGACTCAAAGAACAAAACAGCGTGGGAAACAGGCCCTTTGGCCCAACGAGCCCGTGCTGCCACCCCGATGTTCCCACTTCTACCCGCGATCCCTGTCCATGTTTATAGATCTATGGATTAAAAACCAAATTTGAGACAATTTAGGGAGAATTTGTTTTGCCAATTAGCTTAAGAGCACATCTTTGGGATGTGGAAGGAAACTGGAGAAAACCCATGCAAGCACGGGGAGAATGCACAAACTCTCACAGACACAGATACAGGCCCAGATCCATGTATCTGCATAGCACAGTGATAGTCACTGAGCTGTCGTGTTGCTCATCAAATGGTCCAGGTCAAGCGTACTCTAACGATGTGAAGCACTAGGATACTCTCAAAAAAAAATCCAAGAGCAGCCCTCTCACGACCCATCACGTGTATGTCCCTCATTAGACAACAAGGTGGACCAAAGCACCTGTAGGATAAAAACAAGTACATCAATATCATCATCTATTTACACACTTCACAGGAACTCCCAAGGCTCATGATCCCTATTTTAAATCAGTTTTCTATACCCCTCCATTCCCATTCTGTTCTAAGTATCTCTTAAATAACTCCAGAGTGCCTGCCTCCACTACTTTACTTGGCAGCGCATTCCATGCCCCCACCGCCCTCTGTGTGAAAAAACTCCCTCTAGCATCCAAATTATACCTTACCCTCCTCACCCTAAGCCTGTGACCCCTCGTGCTATTAGAGTCCATCCTAGGAAAAAGCTTAACCCTGTTTATCTATACCCCTCATAATCTTGTACACCTCTATTAGATCTCCTCTAAGTTTACGCCTTTCTAAGGAGCTCGAATAAATAAACTTTTTAACTTGAATATTCAGGATTCAGGGATATCACTGATTTGACAGGCACGATGTTCTATATTGCAGATTTTAATTTATAGAAATATTACCAGGAATTTCGCACATTGCTCAGCTCTTCATTAAACACTGCTTCTCATGTCACTAGGCAAGATGTTGCGAAGGTGTTTTGACAAGATACATTATTCCATTTGGGCGGGGTGGAGAATTATTTTACACTGGCTTTCATTTGCCTTTCAAGCACCTGTCAACAGTTTGCTTTTTGAGTGTCATGAAATGGATTGCGGTCACCATCACCTGTCAGCTTTTTAAGCTACTGTTGCAAATTAATTTGTGCTGGAAACACTGACATGCCCTCTCTTTCTTTTGTAGGAAACACATTCAGCACACTGGCAGGATTAGTTTTTGAATGGAATATAGTGAAAGATACAGAGGCCGCTGGATATTCAGATTCTCACAATGCACTGCGGTAGGTGGACTGGGTTTATCAGACATTAAGGTTAAAATCATTTTGTTGCTCCTTCAGGGGTAGCATGTGGCATGCTGGTTAGCATTGCTGTCCCACAGCGTCAGGGGCTCGGATTCGATACCGGCCTGGGTTATTGTCTGTGTAGAGTTTGCACCTTCTCCCCATGTCTACGTAGGTTTCCTCCTGGTGCTCCATTTTCCTTCCACAGTCCAATGTGCAGGTCAGGTGGATTAGGACAAAAAAACAAAGAGAATTACAGCATTAGAACAGGATGTTTGATCCTCCTAGCTGCACCAACCTTCTAGCTGCTCCCCATTTGAACTAAAAGCCCTTCTGAGGACATCATCCCTCTATTCCCATTCTGTTCTGATCCCATCCTGACATCCCTGTCTTGAGAATTCTGAATATTCAAATTAAAGAGTTTATTTATTAGTATCACAAGTAGCCTTACATTAACGTTGCAATGAAGTTGCTGTGAAATCCCCTAGTTGCCACACTCTGGCACCTGTTTGGATACACTGAGGGAGAATTTAGCATGGCCAATTCACCTAACCAGCATGTCTTTCAGACTGTGGGAGGAAACCAGGGACCCAGTATTTGTATCCTGACGTCCCTGAGAAGTCACACACTGACCACATTAAATTGCCCCTTAGTTTCATGGAGCTTAGGAGGATGGACCAAATGGCCTCCTGGACTGCAGGGATTCTATGATTCATCAGTGGTGTTTTTACAACGTATTTCAACGTATCCATAACTAGTGGAAGAAAATAGAAAACCTTCCCTTAAGGCAGTTGATCTGCCTTTAATAGCTTCATATGAGTTTCAAATTAGAGGGAATGTTACATGGAATTTTGATTTTTTTTTTAAAATCAGCTCTTAGAAGGTTGTGTGTAGTTCTAATCAGCGTTCAAGAAAAATTATACTGACATTAATCAATTTAGAGCATCTGGAAAAGCAACTCAAGTATGAGGATTTTCACCTTGTGTCTTCACGCAAGTGTTGCCTGCCACATTTAGTTATTTTTCTCCTGCCAACCATGTCTGCCATTGAGCAGTTGGTATTTATGTGTACGAGATGTTTTGATCAAGAATATCTGCATAGGTTATTTACGTTTCTTGTTCCAGCAAATTTTCTGTATCAAGAGGCCTTGTCATATAGGCTCTAATATGGAACAGAATTCTCTGCTATCTGATTGTCACATCTGGTGTTTCTATTTGATTTGACAAGCCTTGTCTCATATAGATTCATTCAGCGAGTATAAGGAATGGTAAAATGACTAAGATTGCAACTCCTTGCCAAGATTATCCTGGCTGGAATGAGGGCACTGGCTTTGTCTTTTAAGAAGACAGTGCAAAGGAAGCAGTCAGAACACAGTCTCTGACAGATTTGCCTGTAGCAGGATTACAAAGGAAACGTTGCGAAAGTGTTCATATCCCTAGCACCCTTGAGTGTGTTCCACCTACACTCTAATAACATTGCGTAAAGAATAATTCCATCCTTCAGGCAACCACTTCCTCAGCTCTTATCAGCATAGGTGGCTGGCTCATGCTCTTTAAAGTGCAATTGATGTGAGAGGCACTTTCATAAACTGATGCTGCACTTCATCTGATATTGCAGCTATCATCAGGGCAGGTGTTAGGTAGATTTTAAGTGTCCGCTTCCCCTTCTACATTAAATCAGTCCCGTCTTGAGTCTCTTATTTCTGCTATTCACGAATAAACCTTGGCTCCCCTTTAAATCAGGAGTCTTACCCTAGAGCAACAACAATTGCACTCCCCCACCCCCCAACCCCCAGTTTCAAATGGATATGATTGTAGGTTGTACACAAAGCAGGGTTTTCCTGTCACATATTTTTTAAAAATTAAGAATTTTTAACTGACACTTCTGAATGTTTGCAAAAGAGATACTTGCAAACAGAAATTTTTTAAAGTTTAAGTTTATTTATTATTATCACAAGAAGGCTGAGAAATGATCTTGTAGAGGTCTA
The DNA here is from genome assembly GCA_024679065.1 of Sphyrna mokarran. Classification (NCBI taxonomy): domain Eukaryota; kingdom Metazoa; phylum Chordata; class Chondrichthyes; order Carcharhiniformes; family Carcharhinidae; genus Sphyrna; species Sphyrna mokarran. Next base: position 116,391,892 of record JAGIQG010000003.1, read on the forward strand.
TAAGATAATGAGGAGCATAAATCAGCTAGATGGTCAATATCTTTTCCCAAAGATAGGGGAGTCTAAAACTAGAAGGCATAGATTTAAGATGAGAGGAGAGAGATACAAAAGTGTCCAGGGGGTCAATTTTTTCAGACTTATTTCAGAGTGATGAGTGTCTGGAGCAAACTGATAGAGATATTAATAGAGGCAGGTACAACTTTGTCTTTTAAGTTTATTTAGTTACATGGGTACGATAGGTATTAAGGGATATGGCCAAATGTGGGCAATTGGGATTAGTTTATGGGTTTAAAAAAAATGGTGGAAAGGACAAGTTGGGCCGAAGGGCCTGTTTCCATGCTGTAAACCTCAATGACTCTAAGGCTTATGTTAACACTAATGAAGTTACTGTGAAAATCCTGTAGTCATCACACTTTGCTGCCAGTCTGGCTACCCTGAGGGAGAATTTAGCACAGCCAATGCACCCACCAGCGCGTCCTTCAGACTGTGGGAGGAAACCCATGCAGACACAAGGAGAATGTGCAAACTCCACATAGATGGTGACCCAAGCGGGCATTGAATGTGGATCCCTGGCATTGTGAGACAGCAATGCTAAAACCGCTGTGCCATCATGCAATCAGTTAAATCTCAGTGAGGAAGATGAAAGGACTTGGAACTGTCAAGTTGTTGTCACCCTTAATTCTTAGATGCTGATTTTCTTTTTCCTCCCCACGGAATGTATTGTGCCCCATATGTTTTAAAATAATGCACTTTGTAGAGCAGCTGTGGACTTTTGTTCCATTGGAAGTGCAATGACAGTTGCCATTGTATGTGAAGTCATCATGTGTGTGGCATACTGGTTAGCACTGCTGCCTGACAGCTCCAGGGACCAGGGTTCAATTCAATTTGGGACACTGCCTGTGTGGTTTGCACATTCTCCCTGTGTCTGTGTGGGTTTCTCCAGATGCACAGGTTTCCTCCCATAGATGTGTGGGTTAGGTTGAATTACCCCTTAGTCTCAGTGGGGAGGAGGATTAGTGGAGTAAATATGTGGGCTTACAGAGAAAAGGCTTGTTTGAGATTGTTGTCAGTGTGGACTTGATGGGCTGAATAGCCTCCTGCTCTGCAAGGATTCTATGATCATATAACTGTTAAGTGGAACTTAGATTTATACAGATCACTATTTGTCTCTATTTGAGTCTGTTTTCAAGAATTGTTATTCTGTACAATGTAAACTATAAGAATGCACCGTTTAAATACTGTTGACTTCTTGGAGATGAATGATCAGTAATTTCCTTTACATATTTTGGTTTTAATATTTGGAGATTTGCTTAGCACTTTATACGTAATGGAGATTTAACCTTTGCTTTCAAAAAAGATTACACAGTATGCCATTGTGATATTTTCATGTATAATAATACTTCAAACAGCATTTACAAATGTTTTAGTTCCTGAAAATGATTTTTTTAAATGTCTGATGATGTAAGTTCTCATCGAATACATTTTCCTTTCCTTCCTTCTCCCTATTGCACTGAAAGCTGTGAAGCATCAACTAACCAGCAATGGAATTGCAGATTTGGGCATTCATAACTGAGCATTCAGTTTTCGATTTTGTATTATAGAACATAGAACATAGAACAATACAGCACAGAACAGGCCCTTCGGCCTTCGATGTTGTGCCGACCAAAATAAAAAGCAATGCCCCTCCTAACTAAACCATTCCCTTCTCATCCATATACTTATCAACTAACCTCTTAAACGCCACCAAACTTGGCGCATCTACAACAGCTGCAGGCAGGGCATTCCACTCCCTAATCACTCTTTGAGTAAAGAACCTACCTCTGATATCCGTCCTATAACTCATACCCCTTAATTTAAAGCTGTGTCCCCTCGTGCTAGCTTTCTCCATCCTAGGAAAAAGGCTATCACTGTCCAAAATGTCCTATTGTAAATAGCATCAAAGTGATAGGAGGCAGCCATCGTGAACTAAATATTTTGTACAGATGAGTCAGCTGATTCAAGCATTTCTGGATAATTTGTCTGCCTTCATTTCTTTGTAATAAAGAAGTAATGTTTTGTGTACAACACAAATGTTTGTTGCAGGATACTCAAGTTTTCTGAATCTACCTACACTCCACCTACTTACATATCTGAAATGGAGAAACATGGCAAACAAGGGGATACAGTCCTGGTGTCAGGAATGAAAACTGGAAATTCAAAATTGAAAGGGAAAATACAGGAAGCAATTTACAAGGTAATTTAATACTGATGAATTTATAAATTGCCTTCCTTTAACATTTTGTGCTCAATGTAAGAAATGAGCAGGCAACCTAATCCTGGAGCTTTCTTTCCTTTTGTTGAACTCACCATTACACACCATTCATTGTTTCCAATGGATTCTGAGCCATAACGTTGTCACTAATAATTGTTAATAAGTTTTTAATAGTGGCCTACAACTTCCTGGCTCCTCGGTGTCAAATTTGGAGACTACCCCTTTGGAGAATCCCTCTTGGAAGTTCCCAAGTAATTGCGCTTGTCCAGAAGGGCTAACTTTCCTCGAGGACAATTGCACTATGTTGGGAACTATCCAACAAAGCGATCAAATCGCCTATTTAGGATAGTTCTGCTGGATTTACCCTCCAAGCTAATCTGAATGAGTTAAAAGGGGGGGGGGAAAAACACTTCTAACCTCAGTAACTATTCTAAAGACCCAGACTGAGCCCTGCTTGGGACACACTCTGGGGGATTCCCCTACACCTTCCTCAACGTAGCACCTCACCAACCCAGCCCCATGTCCCCAACCCCACTGCCAATATCCAAACCCCCACCTCCCCTATTCCATTCACTCACCATAAAATCTTCTCCCTTTCAATGGAACCTTCAAATTCACTTGCTTTGCAATATTGAGCCTCACCTGGCCTGAATCAAGAAGGTTGGGCAGGATGGTGCTTTAGAATTTAAGTGCAGATAAATCAGTGCAGAGTGGCAATCTGCCCCTAATTTCCACTCTAAGTCACAGCCAATGTCTTGATCATCATCAAGCTTTTCAGCGGGTACGTGAGCCTTAAGCATCTGTCGAAACTTTAAAGTTCACATTTTTCAACATTAAATTAGTCCATTTGTTAACTATAAAACAAAGATAATCCCAGCTTGCCGTTGCATCTTTTCGTGTTCCTTCCTGTGTCAAAGCTTTAATCTTTCTACTGATTGAGTGTGGAGAGGGAATTTTTTTTAAAAAAACATGTAATTAAGTGCATAGATTTGATTTGTGGGGTTTGGGTCATTTGCAGTAACTCCCCAGTTGTAAATCAAAACAGATTCTGCAAGACTTAACCATCTGGCAAGAATGAATACTTCAAATGGTGATTCAAAAGATTCTTTAACCATTAAATGGTAACATGTCAAAAGGGTAAAAAGCCAAGTGTCAATTATCAGTAATTAACAGCAAGAGGATAAAGCTTAACTCTAACAATTTCAACAGGCGTCACAGAGCCTCCTTGGTTGATCAGGCTGAAAACGGATAAAGTGATAATCCCAAAATGTGGGATGGGAATTTCTGGCCGCACTTGCCCCAAAACCAAAAATCCCATCTGAGGTCAATTGACCTGCATGTGGTCCATCTTCTGCCCATTCTGATTCCTGTGGCAGACAGAATGGGAAAATTCACTCCATAATTTCTCAATTTTTGTTTCATACCCAGTCCACCATAGCTAGATTGTTGGAAATGGCCAGTAACCCCATTGGGTTTAATTACAGGCATTATCTTAGCCTTCAGACAATGGCTTTTCTTAGGCTCACTTAAGGTAGAGAATCTGGTGAACTGGTGTGACAACAATAATCTCTCCCTCGATGTCAACAAAACAAAGGAGATTGTCATAAAAGACAATATGTCCCTGTCTAAATCAACAGGAATGAAGTAGAAAGGGTTGATAGCATCAAGTTTTTAGGTATCCAGATCACCAACTGCCTGTTCTGGTTTCACCCCCCCCTCCCCAAACCCCCCCTCCCATGCTGACACTATAGTTAAGAAAGCCCATCAATGCCTCTATTTTCTCAGAAGTCTAAGGAAATTTGGCATGTCAGCTATGACTCTCACCAACCTTTACAGATGCACCATAGAAAGCATTTTTCTTGGTTGTATCACAGCTTTGTTTGCCTCTTGCTCTGCCCGAGACTGCAAGGAACCAGAAAAGGTTGTGTGTGTAGCCCAATTCATCACATAAAACTAGCCTCCTATCCATTGACTCTGTCTACACTTTCTGCTGTCTCGGCAAAGCAGCCGGCATAATTAAGGGCTCCATGCACCCCGGACATTCTCTCTCCTACTTTCTTCGTTCAGGAAAACATTACAAAAGTCTGAGCTTACATGCCAACTGACTCAACAGCTTCTTCCCTGCTGCTGTCAGACTTTTGAATGGGCTTACCTTGCATTAAGTTGATCTTTATCTACATCTTAGCTATGACTGTAACACTACACTCTGCATCTTTCATTTCCTTCTCTATGAACAGAATGCTTTGTCTGCACAGCATGCAAGAAGCAATATTTTTCACTCTATACTAATACATGTGACAATAAATCGAGTCAAAAATAACAGAGATGTAGCTTAAATGTCAAACAATAATTGGTTAACGTACCTGTCTGTCAATTTATAATTGTGACAGTCTGAATAAAGCCCCATTCAGTCGGTCAAGGCCATAAAAGGTCTCTGGAACTTCAGTCTTATTTCCATTTTACAATTCTTGTGATTTATGACTAGTATACTTGTAAATGTTAATTAAGAAACATTACAAATTTTGTTACAAATTATATTACCAGCCTTATTAATTCATCTGTTGATTAATTATTTATTCTTTAATTGTCTCACAATTAAGACCTGTTATTTAACTTGACTGATCTGGCTGGTTTCCAGTAAATTAGTTTTAAAAATGGTGTCTTACCTCAATGTTGGCACAAAATGGCATTTTAATCTTTCATTACAATTATAGTAGCTTAAAATAAGTTGAGAATGGTTGGGTTACACTAAAACTATTGATGTTGAAAATGAATATTTGTACATCTGAGATCTTTTTAGTGTTTTTATCCTAAAGGTTTTAAGGTGAATGAAATACTTGCAGCAAGTAGTGATAGAATTAGCTGTAGGTGAATTGGTTTTTCTGGGTGCTGTTTTCTCCCTCTACCCTGGCACCACTCTGTACTGTAAAGGGAATGCTTTTCAAGCAAGACTGATTGGTAAATTAGATTGAAAACTGAATTAGCAGGAAACAAACTTGCATATATTATCCATCTTGGGTTGCCTTTGAGAAGGTTCCAGAACTGCTGTATAGTGACCATGCTGCCACACTGCTATTGAATAGGGTGTCCCAGGATTTTCATCCACCAATGATGAAGGCAAGGCCATTATGTTTCCAATCAGATGGTGAATGATTTGGAGAGGAATTTGCAGGTCGTGCTCCCGTATGCCCCTTGTCCTTTTAGGTCATGATTTTGAAGGTACCTATGAAGAAGTTTTGTTTTAAAGAATGGATAAGATGGCTATCTACAAAGCTCTATGATTGTGACCAGAGGAGGCTAATCCGCAGGAAATCTCGGCCCTACTTAGGTTCATTTGAAATCTGGTCCCCGTTTCAATGGTGTTGGGCTTTTGGGGAAGGGGTAAGAACATAGAACATTACAGCGCAGTACAGGCCCTTCGGCCCTCGATGTTGCGCCGGCCAGTGGACCCTCTAACCTAAACTATTCCAATATCATCCATATGCCTATCCACCGACCATTTGAATGCCCCCAAAGTAGGCGAGTCCACAAAACTGCTGCAGGCAGGGCATTCCACGCCCTCACCACCCTCTGTGTAAAGAACCTGCCTCTGACATCCGTCCTATAACTACCACCTCTTAGTTTAAAGTTATGTCCCCTCGTGTTGGTCATCACCATCCGAGGAAAAAGGCTCTCACTATCCACCCTATCCAGTCCTTTGATCATCTTATACGCCTCAATTAGGTCACCGCGTAACTTCTTCTCTCTAATGAAAATAACCTCAGGTCCCTCAGCCTTTCCTCATAAGGCCTTCCCACCATACCAGGCAACATCCTGGTAAACCTCCTCTGCACCCCTTCCAATGCTTCCACATCTTTCTTATAATGCGGCGACCAGAACTGTACGCAATACTTCAAGTGCGGCCGCACCAGAGTTTTGTACAGTTGTAACATAACCTCACGGCTCCTAAATTCAATCCCTCTACCAATAAAAGCTAACACACCGTAAGCCTTCTTAACAACTTTATCAACCTGGGTGCCAACTTTCAAAGAGCTATGTACTTGTATCCCAAGATCCCTCTGCTCGACAACACTATTAAGGGTCCTTCCATTAGCCCTATATTTCATATGCCTGTTAATCCTACCAAAGTGAATCACCTCACACTTATCCGTATTGAATTCCATTTGCCACCTCACGGCCCAGCTCTGCAACCTATCTATGTCCCTCTGCAAACTGTAACATCCATCCTCGCTATCTACAACTCCCCCCCACTTTGGTATCGTCAGCAAATTTACTAATCCAACCCTCTACACCCTCATCTAGGTCATTTATAAAAATGACAAACAGCAGTGGCCCTAAAACAGATCCTTGAGGTACACCACTTGTAACTGCACTCAGGTTGAATATTTCCCATCAACCACCACCCTCTGTCTTCTATCAGCTAGCCAATTCCTAATCCAAACTGCTAAACCACCTTCAATCCCATGCATCTGCACTTTCTGCAGTAGCCTACCATGGGGAACATTATCAAACGCTTTGCTAAAATCCATATACACTACATCAACTGCCTTACCCTTATCTACCTCTTTGGTCACCTCCTCAAAAAACTCAATAAGGTTTGTGAGGCACGACCTAACCTTCACAAAACCGTGCTGACTATCCCTAATCAATTTATTCCTCTCTAGATGCTTATAAATCCTATCCCTTATAATTCTTTCCCAGACCTTGCCCACAACAGAAGTCAGGCTCACTGGTCTATAATTTCCAGGATGGTCCCTACTCCCCTTTTTGAACAAAGGGACAACATTTGCCATCCTCCAGTCTTCAGGCACTATACCTGTAGCCAACGACGACATGAAGATCAAAGCCAAAGGCTCTGCAATCTCATCTCTAGCCTCCCAGAGAATCCTAGGGTAAATCCCATCTGGCCCAGGGGACTTATCAATTTTCATACCCTCAAGATTCGCTAACACCTCCTCCTTATGAACCTCAATCCTGCCCAGTCTACAACCTAGTATCGCAGTATTCTCCCCGACAACATTGTCTTTCTCCTGCGTGAATACTGACGAAAAATACTCATTCAGTGTCTCTCCTATATCCTCAGGCTCCACGCACAACTTCCCACTGCTATCTCTGACTGGCCCTAATCTTGCCCTAACCAATCTTTTATTATTTATATACCTGTAAAAAGCTTTAGGATTCTCCTTAAGAGAAGGGTGACCATTTACAGAATGTTTTGTTGTGGATGGTATGTCATACAGGGGAGCAGGTTTACTGAACTAAATGATAGTCTGTGGATTTGTTTTTAGTGTTGGTTTGGTTATGAGGGACAACAACGATGGCAACAATCCTTACTTTCTGCAGATGTCTCCTTGCAGGAGGCAAGAGAGATGCAGTTAACCCATCTGATCTTATTTAAAATGTGAACAAAATGTTTGGGTATTTAATAGGGAAACGTTCATATTCTGTACTGTGTAGCATGTTAACATTACTTAAGGCATTTGTTAAATCTTGCTATGCTCGCTTGGATAAGGATAATTGCTGAAGAGTTAGTATCTCTAAGTCCTGAATTTCACCAATCTCCTTCTTCACCTTTTCTATTGTGTTTTATCATTGCACAGCGACTTTTATGCATGCACAATAAAGAGTGTATGTAATTGAGATTAATGACTTATCTTGGATGAATATTAAACCTTACAAGGGTTTCACAATATCCCACATTGACTAAATTGCACTCGATAACATTCTGCTGTCGTGAAAAGGATACAAAAGTCTGAGAACGCATACCAACTGACTTGAGAACAGCTTCTTCCCTGCTGCTGCCAGACTTTTGAATAGACCTTCTAATGAGCTGATCTTTCTCTACGTCCTAGCTGTGTCTGTAACATTGCATTCTGCACCTTCTCCTTTCTTTCTCCCTATCTACTGTATGAACAGTATGTTTTGTCAACGTAGTGCGTAAGAAACAATACTTTTCACTGTACCCAGCACATGTGACATTAATCAATCAGTCAGTTCTCCGAAGCTTTTTTGGACTGTCACAGTGCTTGAAACGTGTTGACTAGGTGCATCCTATCCGTTATAAACTAAGGGGGACAAATTTGGAGGAATGATTTTGACACACAGGCCAATTGAAACAATCTTGGCGAGGAAAACATTCTGGATATGAATGTTCGGTTATCTAAAAATGTAAAGAAAGAAGTACTTCAGTTTGGAGTTTGAAAATGCCTTTCCCTAATTATAGTATAGTAAAAATAATTGCAGTAGTTTGTTGTTCTCATTAAATGATTGACTGTGTTTCAGGATAATAATCCTTGAGCAATTGAAACTCCACAGGAAATTCACGTACAATGATTTATTTTGGCATAAATTACATCTAGTTTCCAAATCTACGGATAAACAACTTTTCTGATTGGAGAAATGGTGCAACTGAAATATAATGCTGCATTCAGTGGATGGCGTGGTGGCGCAGTGATTAGCACTGCCGCCTTACAGGGATCCAGGTTCAATTCCAGCCTCTGGTAACTGTCAGTGTGGAGTTTGCATGTTCATCCCATGTCTGCATGAGTTTCCTCTGGGTGCCCCAGTTTTCTCCCATAGTCCAAAGATGTTAGTTTGATTGGCCATGCTAAATTGCCCCTTCGTGTCAGGGATTAGCTGGATAAATATATGGATGTACAGGGATAGGCCCTGGGTGGGATGTGGTTGGTACAAATTTGATGGGCCAAATGACCTCCTTCTGCACTGTTGGAATTCTATGATTCTGTTCTATGATTCACAACTGAAGTTGGTATTTCAAGCTTTTGTCTAATTCTGACAGTATGAATGAATTTTCAGAAGTGTTCTACCCTTCTAACAACAAGTGTTGTCCCTTATAACTAAATCAACACTAAACAAATCCACGGATCGTCATTTGGTTAATTAAACCTGCTCCCCTGTATGTGGCAGCGAGCTCAGCGGCAAACATAATGGCACCTCTGGAAGAATTATGTCAGAAGTTACCATTTTTCTGGATGCAGACAAACAGGGTGGCACAGTAGTTAACACTGCTGTCCCACAGCTTCAGGGATCCAGGTTCGATTCTGGCTTTGGGTGATTGTGTCCATGTGGAGTTTGTGGGTTTCTTCTGGATTCTTCCCTCACTCCAAAAATGTGCAGATTAGGTGAATAGGCCATGTTAAATTACTCTGTGTTGTCCCAAGATGTGTAGTTTAGGTGGATTAGCCATGAGAAATGTGCAGTGTTACAGCAATAGAGTGGGGGAGAGGGCCTGCGTAACGTGCTCTGTCAGAGAGTCGGTGTAGGCTCGATGGGCCAAAGGGCCTCCTTCTGTACTATAGGGATCCTACAATTCTGAGTGCTCAGGCTACGTGCACGGGCCAGCAGTGTGTTATTTGTGGTGTTGGAAGGTACAGATTTTTTTGTTGGTGTTCACTGTTGGAGAAGGTGCTAAACCAGAGAGTAAATCACAGTTGCTATTTTTAAATGAATGCAAGCCTGCACTCTTGAAATGCTTTCTACAGTTGTAGCACAGATATCAAGAACAGGCTGCTTAATGCTGCAAAGAAATTGTCTTTTTCAGTTTGTCTACTCTCCTTGAGAGTCAGTTATCTTATTTGTTATGATATCCTTAGTAAAGTTGTAGGTATTTCTCATGGGCAGTGCCTACACCCTAAAGTGTAGCTGACAGTTTGGTGAAATATGTTTTCACAGTGGGAACTATTTTTGTTTTTTTTAAAAAAAAATGTGATTTCAGTGACTGAGTCAAACAATTCTCTTGCCTGTAAAAATTGTGCACCCAATATTGAATCAAGAGTTTTGAATTTTTCATATTAAACTTTAAAACATTCAAATCTGTCTTTTTTTTATTGTTTACAAGAATGTGCCGGCTGCAGAGGTACGACTTCTTATCTTGGAAAACATTATGCTGAATCCAGCTCATGATATTTATTTGATGGTGGGCACCTCTATTCATTATCGGGTCCAAAAGATAAGACAAGGGAAGATCACAGGTTTGTCTATTATTTTTCTCTTGTATTTATTGAAATCTAAGGGAGAAAAAAATAAGAAAAATCTATATGCAAGACATCTACAGCCTGTCACGCTCTCCCCATAAGATGACAAAGTAATCACTTTCCCAATGTTGTGTTGTTTCTACCTATCACTACTTTTCTCTAACTGACAAAACTTTCTAGGATCCAGAAACTTCTTCCAGGCATAGAAATTGCTCGCAGCTCAATAAGCAAGGCGGAACTTGGAGAACAGTTTTGGGAACATTACAACAAGAGAAGGCCATTTGGCTCCTCAAACCTGCTCCACCATTCAATTAGATCCCCGTATCTCTTCTTGATGCTTATTATTGTTTAGAGTCTGCTACCTTTTATTTTTATATCTATGCCAGAAAGAGATTTCATTTACCCCTTGCAAAACTAAATTTACTGTGACCCATTCTGCGCCTTGCCTTTGAACCACAATTCTGTTCGGCTTTATCATTTGAAGTATTGGGGCCAAGCTAATTTGTGGAATGAAACATGTACTTTCTACTTTTACAGTGGTCTTTTCTATTAACTCAGCAAGAAGGCTTCAATTGTTTGGAGTGAATTCAAAGATTGTGGCAATGTTACTTTAGCTGACAGTAAATTTCAGTTAACTTCCATTGCATGTTTGTTTGTAAACTTAAGGATTTAAAATTTGTCAACTAAAGTTGCTTTTGTTTTTTCTCTTTTTCAGGACTAATGATGCCTTCTGATCAGTATGAATTAGAGCTGCAAAATAGCATAGTAAGTCCAGGGGGAGATGTAAATCAACCAGTGGGCAAACTAAAGCAAGCCACATCAACAGTAACCGCGCTGCAGCAAGGGCAAACAAACCTGGTGCTGATGCATAAAAGTATCCTTTGCCGTTTTGATTCACACCTTGCTAAATGATAAAGCATGTTCAAAAGTGGAATAATTCTAATGGTTTAATACCTGCTGCGTACAAGCTCGCACTGAATATACCTGCATGGCATGGTTAAAATTTGAGAAGAGTCAGCTATTTATACAGTAACAATCGCGTTGCTTCTCCAACTTTGGCATGTTTGCAGCTAATGGATCTTTGCTCATTGCTTATTCTGCGTAAATGTTATGCACAGGAGCTTTTTGTGTTCTGGATGCAGAATGCTCCCATCCTTTGTGGACAGCAGGTCAAAGTCTACCTGTTTTGTGCAGCTGCCACATTGATTCTTGCAATCAATTCTAAATTTATCACAGAGAAGCATTTTCAAAAATAATTTGGAACTGTAACTTGATTTGAGAAATTGCAAAACAAATTAAACACCATTAATGTAAGATGTTATAACTGTTTGCAGTAGACTTGAACATAATTTTGAACATCAGCAGGGTCCACCTACGTACTTTGTAATAAACATTTGTATGCAGGAAGTTTTGTTATTTTAAATAACCAAACAGGTATTAACAATCACGGTAATATTGCTTAACTATTTCTTGAATGCATTCTTGTACAAAAGAGAGACTTCTTTGAGTGTTTAAGTGTTACGTGATAATTCCAGCTATCTGAGACTGATCATCAGCCATTTTTCAGGTCTCTGTATCACTCATCCTCTGTCCACATTCTTCCTCTGCTAACTTTAACTAACATCTTGCATGTGTTTTCATTTATCCAAACTTCTATCTAGATTACTTCTGAGTTTCCAACCATCTGAACATCTGATTCCAAATGTTCTTTCTGATGTCTAAGTTGAGCTTCCTTCCCCCTCCCCAACTCTTAACTAAATTTCTCTGGTTCTAACTTCTGATTTAACAACACCATCAAGAATGTGTTCATTATATTTATTTAAAATGGAAAATAGAGCCCATAAATTTCTCCATTGGTTGAAATTGTAGGATCTGAAAAGCAGGAGACCATATGTTGAAGCATAACACTGCTCCAATTGGTTCCACCATATGGTCAATGCCAAATTTGGGAGCCTAAGAAGAGGGAAAAAGATGTGTTTTTCTCCTCATTTTTCAACTACAATGTGAAATGTGTTTAAAGTGGCTTTTGCATTCTTCTGATGTCTGCCAATTTTGCCACCTTAAGGCCCATCAAAAGATGAGTGCAGTGTTGGGATGCACATAAGCTCCAATCTAAGCCAGTCAATTGCCATCAAATTATTTTGACCCTTATCCTTGGATGATGCATGTTTGATGCACAGCTATCCGACTTGGGGTTTTCCATAGCAATATGATGTTGGCTATTTTGGCAAGGATGTTGGCTGCTTTGGTGAGGACCTTTAATATGACAAGAATTTAAGCCCAGTTCTCATAACCAGCAATGTTAAATGCCTTTTGTACATCATGACTTTACTGAATTAAGGCAAAATATTGCAGATGCTGGAATCTGAAACAGAAACAGAAAATGCCAGAAAATCTCAGCTGGTCTGACAGCATCTGCGAAAAGAAGAGACCCAATGTTTCAAGTCTGGATGACCTTCGCCAGAGCCAAGAGCAAGAAAATCAGAAGAAATGATAATGAGTACTATACCATCATCTACATTTCCTTTGTCCAACTACAGCCCTCCCATCCTTGATTTAAATCTTGTCTGTTATTCTTTGCTCTCAGCTCTGATGAAGGGCATCCAGACTTGAAGCATCGACTCTTTTCTCTCTCCACAGATGCTGTTAAACTTGCAGAGATTCTCCAGCATTTTCTCTTTATAAGGCTTCACTGGACCTAGCAGCAACTGCTGGAATCCACACATCTATGTAGAAATCCAGAAGTTGCCAGCAGTGATTCTTTAGAGGATGTGCTTAGGACCCCCACTGAGTGCAATCTATGGATTGATAGGAACTTCCACTTTTGCATTGAATCTCATTGTTTTAAAAAAAATGGAAAATTACATGTTTTGGGTATTAAAGAGGTTTGTTTTGTAGCGTGCAAACTTAATAATTACTGCTGACTACTTACTGCCCCTGAGGAGCTAACTTTATATTTGTGAAGTGTCAAATTTCTCCATTATAGCTTAAAAAGTCCATATTTAAAATTAGTATTTTTTGAAATTTATCTTCACTCCCATCCTGATCCAGTCGACGTTTATTTCCCTACATGAAAATTCAAATTAAAAGCAAAAATATTTCTAAATTTTTTTTGTTTTCTATCCATGGGAAAACCACCCTGTTTTCTGGCATTCCAGCTGCTGGACATCTAGCAATGCCATGGGATTGACATGGGATGGCAGAAGCTCAGAAAAATAGAGGTCAGCACTACATAGGTGATCTTTGTGTACAAACTTTACGTGATGTCACTGTTTAAAATAGGAGGTAGACAAAAGGCAGGTAACTATAGGCTGGTTAGCTTAACTTCTGTAATGGGGAAAATGCTTGAATCCATCATCAAAAAATAAATAGTAAGACATCTGGATAGATATTGTCCTATTGGGCGGATGCAGCATAGATTCATGAAAGGGAGGTCATGTTTAACTAATTTACTGGAATTTTTTGAGAACATTACGAGCTTAGTGGATAATGGGGAAACCGGTGGATGTGGTGTATATGGATTTCCAGAAGGCATTTGACAAGACACTATACAGAAGATTGCTGCATAAAATAAAGGTGCACAGTGTTACGGGTAACATACTAATGTGGGTAGAGGATTGGTTAACTGATTGAAAACAGAGTCAAGATAAAATGACTAGTGTGTCTCAGGGATTAGTGTTGAGACTGCAATTGTTTGCAGTTTACATAAATGATTTGAAGTTGGGGACCAAGTGTAGTGTGTCAAAGTTTGCAGCTGACACTAAAATGAGTGGCAGAGCCAAGTGTGCAGAGGACACTGAATGTCTGCAAAGAAATATAAATAGGTTGAGTGGGGTAGGGTCTGGCTGATGGAGTACAATGTTGGTTAATATGGCAGGAAAAACAGCAAAATGGACTCTTATTTAAATGGTTAAAAAAAATTGCAGCATGCTGCTATGCAGAGGGACCTGGGCATCCTTGTGCATGAATCGCAAAAAGTTGGTGCAGCGTTTAATTAAGAAGGCAAATGGAATTTTGTCACCCATTGCAAGAAGGATGGACTTTAAAGAGAGGGAGGTTATGTTGCGTTTGTATAAGATGCTGGTGAGGCTACACTTGGAATATTGTGTACTGTTTTGGCCTCCTTTCTTGAGAAAGGATGTACTGACACTGAAAGGAGTGCAAAAGAGATTGACTAGGTTGATTCTGGAGTTCAGAGGGTTGACTTAGAACCCTCTGAAGTCAACTCAGTCTAGGGGAGACTGAGTAGACTGGTGCTATACTCACTGGAATTCAGGAGAATGAGGGAGATCTTATAGAAAGATATAAGATTATGAAGGGAATAGATAAGATAAAAGCAGGGAAGTTGTTTCCACTGGCAGGTGAAACCAGAATTTGGTGAGATAGTCCCAAATCTGCTCCCCTTATTTTGAGGCTAAGTTGAAGAAGAAGTTCTTCACCCAAAGGGTTATAATTCTACAGAATTCCCTGCCCAGTGAAGCTGTTGAGGCTACTTTGTTGAATGCTTTTCAGGCAACAAAAGATTTTTGAACAGTAAAGGAATCAAGGGTTATGGTGAATGGAGCTGAGCCCACAAAAAGATCAGCCATGATCTTATTGAATGATGGAACAGGCTTGAGGGACTAGATGGCCTGCTTCTGCTCCTGCTCCAGTTCCGTGTTCTTACATCCTTCCTTTTCCTGGTCAGCAATCAAGATCATTGCTTCACCACTGACCACAAAATCCAGGCCATCTATTTATTGGGGCTATTAAAATCCAGGATTGCATTTGCACGTATTTTTTTTTTGATAGACCATGGGACAGCATTAGTAATCAGAACCCCAACGGAGTTGGAAAATAGTCTTGGATTTACAACTTGAACTCTAACAGAGACTTGTGCTTCAATACATTTTTGTTTTTTCAGCAATGTTGTATCTTAGAATGATCAAGCCATTCAGTCTATTGTGTCCGTACCAGCTCTCCAAGAGCAAATCAGTAAGTCCCGCTGATCAACTCTCTCTCCTCATAGGTCTGCACGTTTTTCCTCTTTGGGTAATTATTCAGTTCTATTTTGAAAGCCACTATTGAATCTGCCTTCACTCAGGCAGTGCGCTCCAACCTGCTGTATAACATGTTCCTTGTATGAGTTTTGCTTCTTTTGCCACACAAGTTTAGTCAGTGCCCTCTAGCTCTCCATCATAGAGGTTTACAGCAAGGAAACAGGTTCTTTGGCCCAACATGACCATTCCACCCAGTTTTTACCACTAAACTAGTCGCAATTGCCTGTTTTTGACCCGCATCTCTCTATACCCATCTTACTCATGTAACTATCTAAGTGCTTTTTAAAAGACCAAATTATACCCGTCTCTATTATTGTCGCTGGCAGCTTGTTCCAGAAAAAATGGCAAATGTAAGGTCATTCATTTTGGCAGGAATAACAGCAAAATGCTCCCCTTTTATATCTCTCTCTCTCTTTTTAAGTATATTCACTGGTTTCACAAGTAGGTTTACATTAACATTGCAAAGAAGTTACTGCAGAATCTCACCTTAAGCCTATGCCCTCTAGTTTTATACTCCCCTACCTTTGGGAAAAGATGTTGCCTATCTACCATATCTATGCCCCTGATTTTATTAGACCAGTGAGAGCAGTTTCTCCTCTACTCTGTCCCACCCATAGTGATTTTCAACATGTCCATTGAATCTCTTTTGAATCCCCTTTTCAAGAACAGTCCCAAATTCTTCAATCTTCCTCATGAATTTTTTCTGCAACCTCTCTATTGCTTTCACATCCTCCCTAAAGTGTGGTGCCCAAAATGGGATGTACACTTTGAAACCAAACCAGTGTTATATACAGTTTCATCGTAACTTTCTTTCTTTTGTACTTTTATGCCCTTAAGTATAAAACCGAAGACCCATATGCGTAATTAACAAGTTCACTCACAATCATCTTCACTGATTTGTGCACACAGGCACCCAGATCCCTCTGCATGTGCTTTGGAACTATATCTTCTATTTTATATTGCCTCCTTTGTTATTCCTACCAAAACGAATAATTTCAAACTTCTCTGCATTAAATTTTGTCTGCCATTTCACCAGCCTTTCTACGTCTTTTTGAAGTTTATTTCTAACATTCTCACAGTTCACAGTACTTCAAAGTTTTGTCATCTGCAAATTTTGAAATTGTTTATTACACTGTAACCTGTCTAGTCTAGATTGCTTGCAACTAAGCCATTTCTGGATTTCATAATTTCCTGGATTGTAGAATGATGTTTGTCTGACTGCAAGCATGTGAACAGGAAACAGCATTGATATATTTATATGAAACATAAAATAGAAATAAAACGGTATTAAAAATTTGGATTGAGCTTTGGAACTGGTCAGCAAAATAGTTTTATAAGAAATTAACCCTTGGCTTTATGGATATTGTACGATATGAATGACCTCTGAGTGGTTTGAAATCCAGAGAAATTTTCACTTTTATTTGAGAAAATCTTGCGTGACCTTAACAAATGGCTTAGGTATTCGAATGCAAGGAGTCTCCAGGTTACCAAACTGCACAATTTATGTCGTTGAGCCACGTTACCTAGGTTAGTATTTAAATGGGAGGGCAATTGGCCCATAACCCTCTATACCCATCTTATCCATATAACTGTCTCAAATGTTTTTTAAAAGACAAAATTGTACCTGCCTCTACTACTGCCTCTGACAGATTGTTCCAGACACTCACCATCCTTTGTGAAAATATTGCCCCTCTGGATATTTTAGTATCTCTCCCCTCTTATCAAAAACCAATGTCCTCTAGTTTTAGACTCCCCTATCTTTGGCAAAAGATATTGACTATCTAGCTGATCTGTGCCCCTCATTATTTTATAGGCCCCTTAAAACTATAACTAGTCTATAACTAATAGTGAACTTGATTTTTCAGTCCATTTCACTTTGGCCAAGTGATGCTCCAGATAGAAAAGAAAATAGAAAGGTTCATTTATTCATCACAAGTAACACTGCAATGTGGAAATTCCCTAGTTGTCATACTCTGATTCCTGTTTGGATATACTGAGGGAGAATTTAGCATGGCCAATGCACCTAACCAATATGTCTTTCGTACGGTGGGAGGAAACCAGGACACGTGGAAACCCATGCAGGCATGAAGAGAACATGCAGACTTTGTACAGATAGCGATCCAAGACATGAATCAAGCACAGGTCCCTGGCACTGAGGCAGCAGTGCTAACCACTGCGCTGCCGTGCCACCCAATATTGAGACAAATTATCAACATCAGTATCACTTTAATTTCATTGGAGAGCTGAAGATCTTCTTTGCTTTCTGAATATTCCAGTCTATCACAGTTCAGAATCACAGAATCTCAACAGTGCAGAAGGAGGCCATTAGGCCCATTGAGTCTACACCAACAACGATCCCAACCAGATCCCATCGCCATAAGCCCATGTATTTCCCTAGCTAGTGTTCCTGACATTCATGGCAATTTAGCATGGCTAGTCAACCCAACTTGCACATCTTTGGAGTTCATACATTAATTGTTTTTATCCTTTCAAGTCACAGCCTGGAAGGGCTGAAAAGTAATTTGGTGAAGTCATCCTTTATGCTAACATTGAATTAGTAAACTTTTAAATAAATTGAAGAATAAGTTAGCATATAAATGAATAGCTCATTGTCCAGATAGCCTGTTCCTTTATATTATTCCAGCAACCAGGAAAGCCACATAAGGCCTGACTGTGGAATCATAATTTTGTTTGTTTCTTCAATTCGCAGCAACTTGGTTCAAGTAGCCACTCAACAAGAAAAACCAAACATAAATGTGTTTATCTGGCCATGTTTGAATAGCTTTTGCCATTCAGCTAATAGATTTTTTGTTCTGCATAGTATAATATTTTTATGTACTTAGACTGCTTGCTTCAAGATCAAATGGATCAGAAATAAGTCTGTGACTGGATACTCTAGCATAAAACAATACACGTCTTTGATAGGTGGGTCTATCCCATCTATAGGGATCACCTTCTGGAACAAATAGTTGCTGAGGTTTTTGCATGTAGTTGTCAAGAGTCAATAGGTTGTTGAGTACAATTGATCAACTCTTTAAAAGATGGAAGATTCTATTTATATTCTATCCCTTTCTTAAGTCTATGAATTGTCAAAGAAGAATCAAAAAATTGCTACTGTGCAGAAAGAGGCCATTCAGCCCACCAAGTCTATAGAGGTCACAATCCCACTCCTGGCCCTATCCCTATAACCCTACATATTTGCCCCGCTAACCTACATTAAGGGACAATTTTAACATGGCCAATCAACCTAATCTGCATATTTTTGAACTGTGGGAGGAAACTGGAGCACCCAGAGAAAACCCACCCTGACACAGGGAGAACTTGCAGAATCCACACAGACAGCGGCTTGAGGCTGGAATCAAACCCAGGTCCCTGGCGCGGTGAGGCAGCAGTGCTAACCACTGTGCCACCGTGCCGCCCTGTACGTCCAATATCTGTCTGGAGAAAGTTACCTGAATTCTATTTCAGTTTTGACTGAGAAGTCACCCCCAACCCCACTCCTGTCTACTGATTTGATTTGATTTGTTCTTATCATGTGTATTATTTCTTGCACACGATACAGACAGCATATCATTCATACTGAAGGAAATGAGACAGTGTATTAGTATTATAATCATAGTTTAAAAGAGTTAGAATGAAGTTTTAGAAGCATAGAATTAAGAATAAAAGACAGAATTAGAAGATATGCTGGGCACAGCTTGCAAGAAGTTGCCTCGCTCTGGCACCATCTTAAAAACAACTTACTGGATAAGTAAGGCTGCATAGCGGTAACGTAAGTGCCTGGCATTTCCACCTACAAAACCAGGATTAATTTCAATAAATAAATGTAACTCTCATTTAGAAAATTATTTCATAGGAGTTAAATTCGCAAATTAATATACTGGTACTGAGTCATCATTAACTTATCATAGATTTTGTTTCAGGGATGTCAGCACTAAATATTGGTGACAAAATAACTCTCTGGTAACAGATGTTCTGGTGGTTTGTGGAGGAAACCTTCCGTGATCCAATCTGGGAACTTAATTGGGCATGATATCAATGTTCTCCATTTGTAAAGGCTCCCTGCAATGCTGAGCAGCCATCCAGACAGCAGCGCCTTCATTTCTACTTCTCTTCAATTCTGAAGAAGAATAATTTTCGATTCAAAACATAAACCTGTTTCAATTGAGTAGGCCATTCAGTTCCTTGAGCGTGGTGTGTTGTTTAACTAAATCATGGCGGTCGTTCTACCTCACGGCATGAGGTAGAACATCAGCCATGATCTAGTTAAATGGCAATGCTGTCCCATACCTCTTGATACCATTGATATCCACCCTGTGCTTTGAGCATACTCAATGACTGACTGACAACCTCAACTAAACAAATTTTTCCTAAATTGTCTCAAATTTGGTTTTTAATCCATAGATCTATAAACATGGACAAGGATTGTGGGAACATCGGGGTGGCGGTACGGGCTCGTTGGGCCAAAGGGCCTGTTTCCCGTGCTGTTTTGTTCTTTGTTCTTTGTTTTGTTCTTCCTCTCTGGGGTAGAGGATCTCAAAGATCCGTCACCCTCTTACTGAAGAAATTCCTCCTCATCTCAGTCCTAAATTGTTTACCTCTTACCAAGGGAAGCATCTACCCTGTCAAGCCCTGACACAATTTTGTACATTTCTTTTTAATTCATTTGTGGGACATGGGCAATAGGCGTCAAATAGAAAAATAATTTGGATTGTAGTTTTCTTCCTCCATAGATGCTGTCAGACCTGTTGAATTTTTCTAGAGCTTTGTTTTTGGTTCAGGTTCTCAACACTGCCTATTATTCCAACTCAATAAAGCTTGACAACACCGATGTTAAATCCAACCAATTTATTTGATAGTAAATCCACGAGCTTTCAGCTTTTCTGGCCTTCGTCAGGCGAATGAGGTGCCCAATGAGCCCGCGCCGCCACCCCGATGTTCCCGCGATCCCTGTCCATGTTTATAGATCTGTGGATTAAAAACCAAATTTGAAACAATTTAGGAAGAATTTGTTTAGTTAAGGTTGTCAGTCAGTCATTGAGTATGCTCAAAGCACAGGGTGGATATCAATGGTATCAAGAGGTATGGGACAGCATTGCCATTTAACTAGATCATGGCTGATGTTCTACCTCATGCTGTGAGGTAGAACGACCGCCATGATTTAGTTAAACAACACACCACGCTCAAGGAACTGAATGGCCTACTCAATTGAAACAGGTTTATGTTTCGAATCGAAAATTACTCTTCTTCAGAATTGAAGAGAGGTAGAAATGAAGGCGCTGCTATCTGGATGGCTGCTCAGCATTGCAGAGAGCCTTTACAAATGGAGAACACCTCATTCGCCTGACGAAGGCCACAAAGGCTGAAAGCTCGTGGATTTACTATCAAATAAATCGGTTGGATTTAAAATCGGTGCTGTCAAACTTTACTGAGTTTACCCCAGTCCAACGCCGGCATCTCTACATCATGACTATTATTCCAACAACACAGGGAAGTAACAATGCTTCATGTAAGCTCATCCTTTAGTAAAGAGTACAAAAATACATACTGATGCACACACCCCTCTCAGATTCACTCCTTTTTGGCTTGAGTGCTGTTTTCATCTTGATCTCCTGTGGCTCAGTCAAAGGAATTTGACACAAGCTTATGGTAGCATTCCCATGTTGATGTTTAAAGGTGCAAAACTTTAAGGAGAAAAGTATCTTGACAACTTCCCTTTATACAAAAATCAATTCATTTAGACAGGTAGGTGAGAAACTTATGATGTTGAAGGCAAAGGATTTTTATACTTTTTTAATGTATCTCTGCATAGGTTTTACAGTTCATCCTGGAGACAGATGGATTTTGGAAACTGGCAAAGTCTATGGATTAACTATCGAAGTGTATGACAAAGAAAGTAATAAGCTTTATCTTTCTGACGTAAGTAACAAATTCTGCATCCTTAGATCACTGAAAAACCTGTGCTGTCAAATTTGACAACAGTTGTTTTATGTTGACTGTAGTGATCTTCAGACCAAAACACTTGTGTAAATTGCTACACATTTTTTCACTATTCTTTGTAACTGATGATGTTCCAGAGTGAAGTAGTAACTAGTTTACTCTTTGCAGCCCTCTTGGGAATTGGTAAACTGACAATTCAAAGTGTATATTCTCAGAAGTATGTACGGGTTTTTATGGACTGTAAGGGTCAGAGTTTGTCGCGGTCGGGACATCTTGCAGTAGGCCTGGTTAGAGTAGCTGGCCCCCTACGCTCTTCAGCTCAAACCTTTTGTCCTGGAATTGTGAGCTGGTAACAGCGCAGTAAAGAGAATGGGGCTCTGGGAACTTGGCCAATAAATTATAAAGATTGAGAAATAAAGCAAGGAAGACCTGGCAGAAGGTTGAATTACAGTGGGTAGATTCAATGTCAAGTCAGGAGTGGAGAATAATGGAGCGAAAGATGCATTCGATTGAGATGGAGGCAAATTAAGAATATTTTGTAAATTTAAATTTAGGTTATTAAATTCTAAAAAGATGAGGCTCTATTCTTTTACTTAATTTCAGAGACAGAATGTTTAATTGATGGTCATTAAGGCTATCGTGTAATAAAACTATTCATTACTAGACTGAACTTTAAATGGGTAGTTAACTTATAAATGCAGCAATGTCACAAAATGAACAAGGAATTAAGGGCAAGATGCCATTTTCAGGAAGCTAGCTTGAAATTGTCCTGACAAGTTTCGATTTTCAATTCACAGGGCATCACTTCACATCCAGTTACTGATTAAATTGTATGTTAATCTAGCTGCATGTGTTGTTCAGGCTATTGGTTCAACTAATGTTGGCCTATTAGCCCAACATTAACTATTTTTCTATATTCTGGATTAAGTTTTAAAACTGTTAGTTTTGACTAAATAATCTCTATCAAATTTTATTTTTTAAGAGTTCATTTTGAAGCACCATCATTCTAAGCATTGTGACCTTTTGGACATTGGGAAAGTAGTAGCGCAATGTTTAGGACGGAGTGTAAAAATAATGTGCATCCTTCAAAAGAATGGTGTGCCTGGCCTTTAAGGGACATATATTTTCATTTGATAACCTGAAGATCAGGTTTTATTGGATTTTCATTGACAGAATAGCCATTTATTTGGAATCTTGTTTTTGATTTGCTCAATATTTATTATTCAAACAATGAGAATTAACTTTGTTAGAAATATTGCTTGGTGGAGTCACTAAAGAAATACAATAGATCTAGGTTCACTGTCTATGTCTGTCTGCATATTCTCCCTGTATCTGCATGGATTTCCTCTGGGTGCTTCAGTTTCCTCCCACAGTTTAAAGATGTGCGGGTTAGGTGAATTGGCCATGATAAGTTAACCCTAAATGTCAGGGGGACCGGAAAGATAAATTCATGGGGTTACGGGGCCTGTCAGTGCAGACTCAATGGGCTGAATGACCACTTGTAGGGATTCTATAACAGTTGAGGCTTTTTTTGAAATCATGTTTTGTAACTGCTAATGCAGGTTATGGTCATTTTGATGTGGTATTTTCATGTTGAAGTACAATTATTTGTGCTTGCACTTAACATTTTGTACAAAACCATTTCTTTATGGCAACCTAGGATATCCGAATCAATACCGAAATTCCAAAGGAATATTTTGAAATACTGGAGACCTCTGTGAATGGATCGTATCATCGTGTCAAAGCTCTGAAGAAAGGTCAAACAATAATTGATGCTTCGTTAACCAATGTAGTTTCTCAGGTCAGTTGTTTTTTTCTTGTAATCCCTTCCCATTCAATGTCAGGCCTTCATTTAGCAATGATGAAACACTGAAACCAGTAGTGTAGAAAATACTGAACCTTGGCTGGTTAAAGTTCAAAGGTTCTCCCTTCAATGAACAGGTGAAACACCTACATCCTTTCTCATTTTCTGATTCTTTAGATCTATCAGACGACACTTGAAAGCAACTTCTTTAATGAGATTGGGCAGCAGACATTGATTTTGCTTTGGAGTGGGTTTAATAATTGGAAAGTTGAGACCTTAACTTAGATTGCATATGTTATCTTAGTTGGCTCCTTAGCCTGGAGGTACGAGTGCCAAAAATTTTATTGAATTGGGTATGCGAGAGATATCAAGTTCAAATCCAGGCTGAGACCATGCATACTTTTGAGTGACACAGTGGTTAACACTGCTGCTTCACAGCGCCAGGGATACAGGTTCAACTCGCAGACTTCACACAGTTATCCAAGTCTGATGTTGTCCCTGTGTCTGCATGGGTTTCCTCCAGGTGCTCCGGTTTACAAAGATGTGTGAGTTAGATTGATTGGCCATGCTAAATTGACCCTTAGTGTCCCAAGATGTGTAGGTTAAGGGCATTAGTGGGGTAAATATGTGAAATTAAAGGAATGGGGAGGAGTGGTAGAGGACCTGGGTGGATACTGTGTTGGAGATTGATGAAAAATCAATGGGCCGAATGGCTGCCTCCTGAACTGTAGTGATTCTATGATTCCATTTTAAACTGGTCTTAACTGAAGTCTCAAACTTGAATTCTGTTTTTACACCCTTTGTTTATGAACAAAATTGTATCCAATTTACTGGAATAGTATTTAATATACATTGAAACAAAACTGTTTAGTGTCTCTAAACAAAAACACCTAACCCATTATCCAGTTTAGAACTTTGAATTTTGTGCACCTACAGAGTAAATGTGCAGAACATGACCCAATTCAGGCAATGTTAAATGCAACGTGTGTAGTGAAATTGAATGCAACAGATGTGTTAGAAAATATGACATTTGTTTTACTAATGAGGAGGGATAAACTTCTCAGTATGATCTGATTCATTCTGAGGAAAAATAACTTTCAAAACCTATGTTTCGCTCAAGTTCAAAATATGGCATTGTTTTATGTTATAGGATTCTATATCATAAATTTAAAAAAAAATCTTGTTTATTGAAGAATTATTTTATGGGTTTGTGATCAATTTATCCCTCCATTGTAGTTGTCAACCTTGGCTCAGTGTTGGTCCTATTACAGCTGAGTCATGCATTGAAGTTTCACTCAGTGAGGAGTACATCATTCAGACTGGTATTTCGCTGTGGTACTGGGAGAGTTCCAAATTGGAGGTGCCATTTTTTGGGTTAGAGGTTAAGCTGAGACCTAATTACTCCACTCCTCTGCACTACTTCCTCCTCCACCACCTCTCTTCCCCCCCCCCCCCCCCCCCCAAAAAAAAATCAACAGGGAAGGAAAAAGACTAGTAATTTAGTTAGTACTATCTGTTGTCAGTGCCAGTGGTGTCACAGCAATGTGGCTGATGCAGGTCTGTGTGTGAACTCTGATATCTGCGCAGAAATCCAATAACATCACTTCACTGCACCAGCCTGTCAGTACCATCACACATATGCCATCCTCCTCTCATTTCCATCATCAATCCACCCCCTGCTCCTCCCCCTCACTCCATTGTTCTCCCCGTTATCCCATCATCACCACTCCTCTTCTTCATGCCCACTGTTTCCTGCTCCACCCCATCACACTCCTCTTCATCGTGCCCATTTCTTCTCCTCTCTCCCACCACTGTCCCCCTGCAACATCACCTCACCCCCATCTTCCTCATTCCCCTCATCTCCATTCCCCTGCTCCTCCCCCTCACTCCAGCATTACCCTTGCTCTGCTTCTTTACTCCCATCAACCCCTCCTCTTCACCCCATCATCTCAATCCCTACACTTCCATCTCCTTGCTCTTCCTGCTTGCCCCTATTACTCCCATTCTTCCTGTTCCTCAAACTCCCTAATCATTCCCCCTCTTCATCCCTACTTCCCCTTCTCTGAGCTCACCTGCCCCATCTGACTGTTGACCAAGCTCACTGCCCAAATCTGACTGCGACCCCAGTTCAGAAAATTGACTGCCTCTCTGTGAGTGACAAGTATTCCGGCCAATCCACTTTACTTACAAATTAAAGGGTGCCACCTAAAACACAGCTCTGATGAGGTGATGTGCTCCTGTCTACTCTGCTGTGTGCAATGTCATCATGGATTAAAACAATAGAACTGCACATCGCATGTAAAGAAATTTGTGATGTCCTGAAATGGTGAAAGGCACGATATAAAAGCTGCCCACTTCATTACTTGGAGAAAAGCAGTGCATTCTGCATGATGTCCTTCTCAATCTGTATCCCTCAACCAATATCACTACAGCTGATATGTGGTTATTATATCATTGCTTTTTATGGGACTACATATTCTGCCTGTCTTAGTATGACAATTAGATTGTGTTTCTAGTTTCCGTGTCCTCTGATTACTTGCTGGAATACTGATTTGTATCAAAGTTGATTTGAATTGGAAAGTGGAAGTTCTTCATACTTGTACACGTCTATGTGCAAATATGTTGATTGAACTTCCCTTTATTGTAGCAGCAAACTGAAATGTGAACTAATGGATATAATTAGAACTTATTAGGAAATTCATCCTGTTTCATACTAACCAGTTTATTTCATATCTTGCTTTGATCATTGTTTGCATTGTTGTGTGACATTTTTGATTTCACGCAGTCCTTTTAAATACCACTATAAAATATCTTTTAAAAATGGCAGGATAAGTTATTCCTTTGAATGTTTTATATATGTGAAGAGTGCATCGTTCTTAAATTTATCCATGTAGGTTAAATGGCTTGTCTACCGAGGCCATATGGATGGAGCTGAGAAACAGGAAAGGTATGACCACCTTAATGGGGTTGCATTATATTCCACCCAATAGTCAGCAAGAATTGGAGGAGCAAATCTGCAGAGAGATAACAATCATCTGCCAAAAACATAAAAGTTGTGGTAGTAGGAGATTTTAAATTTTCCATATATAAATTGGGACTCCTATTCTATTAAAGATCTAGATGGGGTGGAGTTTGTAAAATGTGTTCAGGAAAATTTTCTGAATCAATATTTAGACGTACCAACTAGAGAGGATGCAATATTGAATCCCCTATTAGGAAATGAGTTAGGACAAGTGACGGAATTGTGTATAGGGGAAACTTTGGTTTCAGCGATCATAAGCACCATTAGTTTCAACTTGTTCATGGATAAAGATCTGGTCCTCAGGTTGAGATTCTGAACTGGAAAAAGGCCAAATTTGAAGAAATGAGAAAGGATCTAAAAAGCATAGATTGGTACAGGCTGTTTTCTGGCAAGGATGTGATTGATAAGTGGGAGACCTTCAGAGGAGAAATATTGAGAATGCAGAGTTTATATATTGCTGTCAGGATTAAAGGCAAAGTGAATAAGAATAAGGAACCTTGGTTCTCAAGGGATATTGCACATCTGATAAAGAAGAAGAGAGAGAGAGATGTACAACATGTATGGGAACAGGGAACAAATAAAATGATTGAGGAGTATAAAAAGTGCAAGAAACTATTTAAGAAGGAAGTCAGGAAGGCTAAAAGAAGACATGAGGTTGCTTTGGCAGTCAAGGTGAAGGATAATACTAAGAGTTTCTACAGGTATATTAAGAGCAAAAGGATAGTAAGGAATAAAATTAGTCCTCTTGAATTTCACAGTGATTGGCTTTGTATGGAACCAAAAGAAATGGGGGAGATATTAAATGGGTTTTTTGCATCTGTATTTACTAAGGAAACTGGCATGGAGTCTATGGAAATGAGGCAAATAAGTATGGAGGTCATGGAACTTACACAGATTAAAAGAGAGAAGGTGCTTGCTGTCTTGAGGCAAATCAGAGTAGATAAATCCCCAGGTTCGGACAGGATATTCTCTCAGACCTTGAAGAAGACTAGTGTTGAAATTGCAGGGGTCCTGGCAGATATATTTAAAACATTGATATCCAAGGGCGAAGTGCCAGACGGTTGAAGGATAGCTTATGTTGTTCCGTGGTTTAAAAAAGAAATCAGGGAAATTATAGGCCGGTAAGCTTGATGTCAATAGTAGGTAAATTATTGGAAGAAGTACTAAGAGGTAGGATCTACAAATACTTGGATAGACAGGGACTTATTAGGGAGAGTCAACATGGCTTTGTGCATGGTAGGTCATGTTTAATCAATCTATTAGTGCTTTTCAAGGAGGTTACCAGGAAAGTGGATGAAGGGAAGGTATTGTCTACATAATCTTCAGGAAGGTCTTTGACAAGGTCCCACACGGGAGGTTAGTTAGGAAGGTTCAGTTGCTAGATATACATGGAGACGTAGTAAATTGGATTAGACATTGGCTCAATGGAAGAAGCCAGTGAATGGTAGTGGAGGATTGCTTCTCTGAGTGGAGACCTGTAACTAATGGTGTGTTGCAGGGATCAGTGCTGGTTCCATTGTTTGTCATCTATATTAATGATCTGGATGATAATGTGATAAATTGGATCAGCAAATTTGCTGATTATACAAAGGTTGGAGATGTAGTGGACAGTGAGGAAGATTTTCAAATCGTGCAGAGGGATTTGGACCATCTAGAAAAATGGCAGATGGTGTTTAATGCAGATAAGTATAAGGTACTGCATTTTGGAAGGACAAACCAAGGTAGAACATACAAGATAAATGGTAGGATATTGAAGAGTGTAGTAGAATGGAGGGATCTGGGAATACAGATACATAATTCCCTAAAAGTGGCATCGCAGATAGATAGGGTCGTAAAGAGTGCTTTTGGAACACTGGCCTTTATAAGTCAAAATACTGAGTATAAGAGTTGGAATGTTTATAGTGAGGTTGTATAAGACGTTGCTGAGGCTGAATTTCGAGTATTGTGTGCAGTTTTGGTCACCTAATTACAGGAAGGATATCAATAAGGTTGAAAGAGTACAGAGAAGGTTTACAAGGATGTTGCTGGGACTTGAGAAACTGAATTACAGAGATAGATTATTCCCTGTAGTGTAGAGGAATGAGGGGACGTTTGATAGAGATGAATAAAATTATGATGGTATAGATAGAGTGAATACAAGCAGGTATTTTCCACTGAGGCCAGAGGAGAAAACAACTAGAGGACGTAGGTTAAGGGTAAAGGGGGAAAAGTTTAAAAGGAATTTGAGGGGGAGGTTCATCATACAGAGAGTGGTGGGAGTGTGGAATGAGCTGCCAGATGTAGTGGTAAATGCAGGCTTACTTTTAAGGAAAACTTGGACAGGTTCGTGGATGAGAAGGGTGTGGAGGGATACAGTCCGGGTGCAGGTCAGTGAGACACGAAGAGAAAAGCTAAGAAGGGCCAAGAGGCCTGTTTCTGTGCTCTAGCGTTCTGTGGTTCTATATCCAAGTCAATGGGTGAGAAATTGGAAATATTTCATTTTTAAAAAGAAAACTGACTTAAGACTGAAACTCCAAAAGTTGTTGTAAGAAATGAATCCACCAACTTAGAATTAGTGCTGTGGCTGTAGTGAATAAGGCTTTTTAAAATTCATTTCATGAATCTCTCTAAGTCAGCATTTATTGCCCATCCCTAATTATCCTTGAGAATATGGTGTTAAACCGCCACCTTGAACTGCTGCCGTCTATCTGCCACAGTGGAGTTTGAATCTTGGTCCCCTAAGCATTACTCTGATTCTCTAAATTACTAGTCCGGTGACAATGTGATTTACTCCACTGTTTTTTCCTGTATTTGGTAGCTTTTCTATAAAGTTACCGAAATCTGCTTTTCGGTGAATGAAAAATATGCTGTTGTGGTGAACTGCAGATGGCAAACTTTGAAGTTTTTGGTTTCATTAACTTAATTGGTTTAAGTGTTTTAAAATGTGCACCATCTTCTCTTTGCTTAGGTTCCTGGAGGAGGTCATTATTAAGGTTCTTGGAGTAAAGCTCATAATTGTACTAACTTTTTTGCAATTTTTTTTGTTTGACTTTCAGAATGGAGTTGTGCATTCCCTGTCGGTCCCTGTGCAAAATCAACAGGAAGTAGAAATTTACAATCCAATAGTTCTTACACCAAGTGTTTTGACGTTTCCTTGGCAGCAGGTGGCTGGAACTTATCAGTATGCAATAAAGGTGCATTTCATTCTGTTAACATAATGTATTTTTTTGATATTCACTGCATGTATATGGTTTCTGGCAATGACAAGTCCCATGTTGCAGGTAGGTATCAGCATTAGTTTATTTCCTTTATCACATTAAAGGAAATGTATCTCACCCACCACACACACAAATAGAAAAGCCAAAACCATTTGGGGGCAATCTCGAATGGTGGTGTTGTCTCCTTCAATCAGCAAAGAAAAAATGGCAAGTTAGAAAGACCAACTGTCACGTAAAACAAGACAATTCTCCCTTGGACCTTACTTTGGAAAGTCCTGGACAAACTTGCAGCACAGTCATGTTAGAACACCAAACAGATGAGTCTACATGCAAGAAGCAGCCATGCTCAATAACTAATGGAAACCAGTGATGATTGTCCCTGTTTCTTTCCAACTTTTCATTGAAGATCTTATTAATAATTGATACAGCAATAAATGATTTAAAGTAGTAAGAAGTCTCTCAAAACCAGGTTAAAGTCCAACAGGTTTATTTGAAATCACGAACGTTCAGAACACTGCTCCTTCATCTGGTGTGTGGTTACCTGACCTGATGTCCGCTCACCTGATGGAATAGTGCTCTGCAAACTTGTGATTTCAAATAAACCTGTTGGACTTTAACCTGATGTTATGAGACTTTTTACTGTACCCACCCCAGTCCAATGCTGGCATCTCCACCTTATGATTTAAAATCGGTTGAATAGCACGGTGCAGCTGGATGGCGACATTCAGAGAATGGGGGCATAAAATTTACTGACTGGTTTTGTGAAAACTATAGTTCTATATTGAATACAGTATCAGCTGGCAGTTAAGTTGGAAATAAATGGTGAAAATTATCTTTGTGCAAAGCTGCTCTTTAATCCATTGCTTGTATGTTGTTTCAGTGCAGAAACTTGTATTCATATTTATGCCCTTACCTGCTGAAAAAGCTATTGCATAATGTGACCAGTCTACTTGAGTTTCTGGTCAGTGGTGAAACTAAGATGTTGCTGATGTCTTGGATGACAATGCCATTGAACTTTTGGAAGATGCAAAAAGATGTGGAGAAACAAAATGCCTAACTTACAAATTGCTAAATACAAAGTTGTAGCAACCCCCTCCTATTTTCCTGTTTGACTCCAATGTGTGGTCAAAGATGAATTGGCTGATTTGTTCAAAGTGCCACTTTTTCTAGCTTGCCTTTCATCCTTGGCTGCCTAACATCGCTGCTTGAGTTTGCTCCCCATATAGTTTGCCTGACCCCAGACTGTAGTGGAAATGCCTCATTTCTTGAGACATCTGCCCAAGCTTTGCATGATCCCGCTGGAAGCCAACGGAGAATGCTATTCTCTGAGCCGAGCCTGCCCCTGGAATCGGGGTTGACATGCTGGTAAAATTCCAGCCTTGATGTTCACCTTCAAGGAGTCCATGAGATGCTCTCACTTGGAGTTGGTCATTATCTGGGACTTGAGATGCAAAGTTTACTTGCCGTTCTTCAGCCAAACCTGCACACAGGTGTGAGTTGCTCCACTCTGAATGGCGATGAACGTTGCAATTATGGATGAATAATCTCATTTCTGGCACTACGATGGACAGGGATTACTAAAGCAGCTGAAGATAGGTTGGACACTGCTATGATGAATTCCAAAGTGATGACTAGCCTCCAATATCTAAACTGTTTGTCTTTCTGTTGGTTATGACGCCCAGTATTGGGGAATTTTACCTCAAAGCCCACTGACTTCCATTTTACAGAACGCTTTGATGCCACAGTTGGCTGACTGCTATCTGTGAAGCAAGTCATCTTTGTGCATCACTGGGATTCAGCAATTCTGTCCATGTTTGGGCCAAGGCTATAGGAACATAATTGTTTATTTTGCCAAGTTGTATGATACAATATCATGATAATTCTCCAGAATATTGAATCCACATTTCCAACTGCATTCAAACATGATTCTGTTGAACGTGATGACATTTATAGCATTTTTTTAATGACTAACATTTACTATTTCTTTCCTTTAATATGTTTACTTATTACTTAGGCAGAAGGTGGGAGTGGAAATTTTACCTGGTCATCATCCAACCAGGCTGTGGCGACAGTGACAGTTAAAGGGATTATGACAACAGCGAGCGATATAGGATTAAGTGTAATACAAGCACATGATGTTCAGAATCCATTACACTATGGACAAATGATGGTAAAATAATTTTTTAAATTGTTTTCTCAACTTAATGAATTTTTTGGGGAAATATAAAGGTGAAATGTATACATTTGGAATAAAATTGTGCACTCACATTTTATGAAATTGATCCTGATCAAGTAATAGTTTAATGTTATTAAAGTGCAAATTAGGCAATAACATGTAAAATAACAACAGGCATACTTCAGCTAGATAGTCAGCATCTTTTCCCAAAGGTAAGGGAGTCTAAAACTAGAGGGCATAGGTTAAAGGTGAGAGGGGAGAGATACAAAAGGGTTTAGAGGGGCAATTGTTTCTCACACAGGATGGTGAGTGTCTGGAACAAGCTGCCAGAGGTAGTAATAGATGTGGGTACAATTTTGTCTTTCAAAAAGCATTTAGATAATTATATGGGTACGATGAGAATGGAGGGATATGGGCCAAACGTGGGCTATTGAGACCAGCTTAATTGTTTAAAACAAAAAGCAGCAGCATGGACAAGATGGGCTGAAGGGCCTGTTTCCATGCTATAAACCTCTCTAACATCTCCTGATAGAATGTACAGTTCAGCATGAAAAGCAGGAAGTTGCTGTCCAAATTGCTTTGCTCCTCAAGAAGCTATGGTTTAACAATATCTTACCAACAGATTCGGCATTGAAATATCTGGAAAGATGTTGAGTTGTGACACTTGCATGATAGATACCACCAAGCTTGTTGGGATAAGTTAGATTCCAGTGTAATTCTTAAAGATGTGATAATTGCAATCAAATGACCCCTCTGATATGGATAATATTTTTACAAGTATGAAATCTCATTCCCTCATTTTAATTATTGTTTGAAATGTTAAGAAAAAATATAAATGTCTCCCAGTTTTATTTCCTTCTCTCAGTTGTGCTTGCCATGCATTACATGGTGTCAAATTAACAATACTGACTCTTAGTTCAGACTCCATGGGGTGAATTTTTCCATTCTGATTGCCACGGGAGTTAGAGCAGGCGAGGGCTGGACCGTGGAAAGATGTTTTGACCTCGGGAGGGATTTTCCGGTTTCAGGACGAGCACAGCTGGGAAATACCGCCCTATAATTCAGCAAAGTTTCTCCAATTTGATCAAAAAGATCCTAGAACAGTGTTAGGGGGATATGTGCTGTTTTTACTCGTAATTTACAGTAAATTCTAGCATACAGTATCAGTCTGAATAAATGGACATATAATAAATGGGTGACAGGATTGGATCATTAATAGTTATGACCATCATTATACCTGCAATTTAATGCCTACTTGTCAAGTAATGGCAGAGATGATGGGCTGGCGGTATTATCGTTGGGCTATTAATTCAGAAATTCAGCCAATGTTCTGGGGACCCGGGTTCGAATCCTGCCACAGCAGATGGTAGAATTTGAATTCAGTTTAAAAAAATAATCTAAAATTAAGCATCTAGTGTTGACCATGAAACCATTGTTGATTATCAGAAAAAAAACCTATCTGGTTAACTAATGTCCTTTAGGGAAGGAAATCTGCTATCCTTACCTGGTCTGGCCTATGTGTGACTCCAGAACCACAGCAATGTGGCTGATTCTCCATTGCTGTCCAAGGGCAACTGATGGGCAATAAATGCTGGTCAGCCAGTGG
The DNA here is from genome assembly GCA_024679065.1 of Sphyrna mokarran. Taxonomy (NCBI): domain Eukaryota; kingdom Metazoa; phylum Chordata; class Chondrichthyes; order Carcharhiniformes; family Carcharhinidae; genus Sphyrna; species Sphyrna mokarran. The sequence continues at coordinate 116,424,921 of JAGIQG010000003.1, forward strand.
CGCCCATATCCCAAAAATGAATTTTTTTTTAAAAAGTAGGCCAGATCAAAATGTGTACATTCAATGAAATGCTCTATGTCCTAGTATTTTTCCTAGGTTTGTGCAGACCCTTTTAAAGAGAGCCTAAAACTTGACCTCAAATGTTCCATCGCCAGAGAATGATTTTTTTCAAGCAGAGCTCTCTTATCCAAGTTTCTTTCCGTGTAATAAACACTGCAAAGTTAGCAGGTAGTGTAGGTGGCTCTCAGTGTATTCTTTATATGTATCCAGGAAGATTTGATTAACAAGACTATTACATTGTTTATCAAAATATCAATTTGGGAAACTAAATTGTTTGGTTCCTTTTCCAAAAAAGCAAGCTTGCCTTTAAGTGAACAAGGTGTACGATTTTATCATAACACCAGATTGAAAATATTGATTTACAACAATCCAAACATAGAAAAAATAGGCATATTATTATTACAGTTTTTATGTTCTTTGGCCCTTATTTCAAATTGGGTGTCAGACTGCTCCATATCTTTTTTTGTTTTATTATCCTTAACAAGGAGTGTTAGTGGCACCAGAAATTACAATAAAACTGAAACTGAGCACTGCTTTGTGCTGAAGTGTCGAAAGCTGATCAGAATGTTGTTTTGCCAATATATCAGAAAAACTTCCATTTCATATGTTATTGCAGGATTGAAGAACCGAAGGGCCTGTTCCTGTGCTGTAATTTCTTTTGTTCTATATCATTGGTCATATTGTCTCCTGGGTCAGAAGGAATTGGGTCCAGGACCTACTTCAGACTGGAGAACAAAGTTTTGATTGTAACACTGAGGGTATGCTACACTAGATGTGACATTTCTTAGGATGACCTATTGAAACAGAAGCTTGCCCACTTGCTTGGTGGTTGGACAACTTCTGGGTGCTATTTAAGAAAGGGCAGCTTCTGCCAGTTGCCCAGTTAGCACACTTAAAATCAATAACTAATGTATTCACGAAGGAGAGGGACTTGTTGACAGCTCCTGTCTCTGAGGGAGCTGTGGACCAGTTGAGGGAAATATCCATACCGAGGGAGGAAGTGTTAGAGCTTCTAGGTAGCAGTAAAACTGATAAATCTCCGGGCCCTGATGGCATTTATCCCAGGCTACTTAGGGAGGTGCGAGGTGAAATTGCTGGGTCTCTGACGCAAATCTTTGCCTCTTCCTTGGACACAGGTGAGGTCCCAGAGGACAGGAGAATAACTAATGTTATACCGTTGTTTAAAAAGGGTAGTAGGGATAACCCTGGAAATTATAGGCTGGTGAGTTTGAAATCAGTAGTAGGGAAGCTGTTGGAGGGGATTCTTAGAGATAGGATGTATAAGCGTTGTGATCTGATTAGGAATACACAACATGGATTTGTTAAGGGGAGGTCGTGCCTTACAAATCTGGTAGAATTTTTTGAGGAGGTGACGAAAACGGTGGATGTCGTCTATGTGGATTTTAGTAAGGCGTTTGACAAAGTCCCTCATGGGAGGTTAGTCAAGAAGGTCAAGGCTAATGGGATACAAGGACAGGTAGTTAGATGGATAAGTAACTGGCTTGGTAATAGGAGACAGAGAGTAATAGTGGAAGGGTGTTTTTCTAGCTGGAGGTCGGTCACTAGTGGTGTGCCACAGGGCTCGGTACTGGGACCTCTTCTATTTGTAATATATGTAAATGACTTGGAAGAGGGAGTAAGTGGAGTGATCAGCAAGTTTGCAGACGATACAAAGATGGCTGGACTTGCGGATAGTGAGGAGCGTGGGCTCGTTGGGCGAAGGGCCTGTTTCCCGTGCTGTTTTGTTCTTTGTAATCTGCTGTCAAATTCTATGTCTTCAGTGTAACAATGGTTGGTAAGTTGGCTAGTGTGTAGTTGTGATGTTTTGATAACTTATAAAACTGTTTCAATGTTTTTTTTCCTCATGTGAAGGTTTATGTAATAGAGCCAATCCAAATGGAGTTTACACCTTGCCAGGTAGAAGCTCGAGTTGGACAAACACTGGATTTGCCGCTCAAAATCTATGGTCTCATGGACGCAGAAACAAAAGAAAACGTTATGTTAACGGATTGCTCGCATTTTGATCTTGTGGTGGAGATCGAAAACCGTGGTGTTTTCAAAACTATAGAAGGTAATGTGGAATATATCTAACTGCGTTTATAATCTGATTAATAGCAGGAAAAGATGAAACAGCCAATAATTTCTGTTTGAGTGTTTTTTTTTGAGTTGTAAGTATCATGCATCTTCACTGGAACCCCCCAAACGATTGAGTAGGGAAGCGTTTACCACCTTGCTTTTATATAGCATCTTTAATATAATAAAGCATCACAAGGCATCAAAGGTGCATTATAAAACAAAATACCCCAAACTGTGATGTACGCTGGCACAGTGAGTAAATTTAAGGATGAGTCAATTTTTTAATTGGTAATGGGCTGAGGATTATGGGGAGAAGGCAGGAAATGATTAAATGACAGAGCAGACTGATGGGCCGAATGGCCTAATTCTGCTCCTATATCATGAACTTATAAAATATGACTCCCAGCCATACAAGGAGATTTTAGGGCTGATGGCCAAAAGCCTGGTTCAAAAGACTGGCTTTAAGGAAAGTGTTAAAGTAGGAAGTAATGGTAATGAGACAGAAAGTTACAAGCTACAGTTTAATATCCAGGCAATTGAAAGTGTGGCCACCACTGATGGAGCAGTTGAAGTTGGAGATGCTTAAAAAGCCAGAATGAGATGACTGCAGGTATCTCTGTGGGCTGTGGCTCAGGAGAAAATTAGATAGGGGAGAATGGGTGAGGTCATGAAGGAATCTCAAAATGAGGATGAGGATTTTAAAGTAAAGACTTTGCTTGACTAGAGACTAATGTGGATCAGCGAGCTCAAAGGTAATAAATGAACAGGACTTCAATGGAATTAATATCTGGAAAGCAGAGTATTCAATAATAAATTTACAGAGTAGAACTTGGGAGACCATTGGGAGTACTTTGGAATAGTTGAGTGTAGAGGTAGCAGCAAAGGCATGAATAAACGTTTCAGCAACAGGGAAGCTGAGACTTGTAAAGATGGGAATAGGCAGTCTTACTGATTGCACGAATTAAGGCCAGAAGCTCATATATGGATCAGTTGTGACACTGAAGTTGTGAACAGACTGGCTTAGCCTCAGACTGTTGCTTTGGATAGGGGTGGAATCGATAGTAAGGGAACAGAGTTTGGAGCAGGGACCGAAAACTGAAGCTTCCATCTTCCCGCTGTTTGTTTGGAGGGCATTTCTGCCGTCATCTGCTGGATGTCAGATAAGCAGTCCAATAAACTAACACAATACAGGAGTTGAGTGAGGTGGTGGTGAGGTAGAGCAGGGTGTCAATAGCATCCATGTAAAAATTAGCACTGCTTTTGAACAACATCAATAAGGTGCAAAATTTAAAAATAGGGAGCCAATGTTTAGATCCTTGAGGAATGTCAGGGGTAACAGTGAAGGAGCTGGAAGAAAAGCCATTATAAGTGATTTTTGGCTATGGTAGATGAGAATCGAACCAGTTGAAGTAGTGCCGAGAAACTGGAAGTCAGTGCAGAGGGCAATGTGATCAACCATGTTAAAGGCTGCAGTGAATGAGGAAGAAATATTTATCTTTGTGACAGTCACACAGTGTAATTTATGAGTTTGATAACTGTTTCAGTTCTGTGATCTCAGTAAAGTTTTGCAACACCAATTTTAAATCCAACCAATTTATTTGATAATAAATCCGCGAGCTTTCGACACTGTGTTGTGCCTTCGTCAGGCAAATGCAGTGTTCTGATCTGCAGAGGCACTCATATCCACACACGGTTACAGATTGCTGATTAGAATGTGAATCTTTACATCTAACCTGCTATTCAAGTGTTAAAGTGGCTAATAATGTGTGTGAAGGGAATCCTGAGCATTGGTTAGAGAATTGTGTATTTTCTCCAGACAGCGCAGTAAGTGAGGTTTTTTGCTAATCCAGGCAAGTTACGGGGGTTACGGATAGTGTGACATGAAGCCAAGATCCCTGTTAAGACCGTCCTCATGTGAGCGGAACTTGGCTATCAGTCTCTGCTCAGCAACTCTGCGCTGTCGTGTGTCACGAAGGCCCCCTTGAAAAACATTTACCCGCAGGTCGGAGGCCGAATGCCCATGACTGCTGAAGTGTTCGCCCACAGGAAGGGAACTGTTTTGCCTGGTGATTGTTGAGCGATGCTCATTCATCCGCTGTCGTAGTGTCTGCATGGTCTCCCCAATGTACCATGCTTCGGGACATCCTTTCTTGCAATGTATTAGGTAGACAACGTTGGCCGAGTTGCAAGAGTATGTACCGTGTACCTGGTGAATGGTATCCTCACGTTTGATGATGTCGTCCATGTCTATGATCTGGCATGTCTTGCAAAGGTTGCTGTGGCAGGGTTGTGTGGTATTGTGGTCACCGTTCTCCTGAAGGTTGGGTAGTTTGCTGCGAACAATGATCTGTTTAAGGTTGTGCGGTTGTCTGAAAGCAAGAAGTGGGGGGGGTGGGGATGGCCCTAGCGAAATGTTCATCGTCATTGATGACATGTTGAAGACTCCGGAGAAGATGTCGTAGCTTCTCCGCTCCGGGGAAGTACTGGACAACAAAGGGTATTCTGTCCACCTTGTCCCGTGTTCGTCTTCTGAGGAGGTCAGTGCGGTTTATTGCTGTGGCACGTTGGAACTGTCGATTGATGAGTCGAGCGCCATATCCTGTTCTCACGAGGGCATCCTTCAGCGTCTGGAGGTGTCTGTCACAATCCTCCTCATCTGAGCAAATTCTGTGTATACGGAGGGCTTGTCCATAGGGAATGGCTTCTTTAACATGTCTAGGGTGGAAGCTGGAGAAGTGGAGCATTGTGAGGTTGTCTGTCGGTTTTCGGTACAGTGAGGTGCTGAAGTGACCGTTCTTGATGGAGATGCGTGTGTCCAAGAATGCAACTGATTCTGGAGAATAGTCCATGGTGAGTCTGATGGTGGGATGGAACTTGTTGATATCATCATACAGTTGTTTCAGTTCTGTGATGAGCAGAAACATGATTGCATACATTCTAGGAAAGGTGGGCATGAATTTTGAAGGCAAAACACATTCAAAGACTTTGGAATGGAATGGAAGGTCATAGATGTCACCATAATTTGCAAGGATGACAGGAGTCAATGATTTATTTTTGAGAAAAGGGGTGACAGAGGATTTAAAGGAGAATGGAAAACCATTTGTAATATTGGCCAACAGGAGGACCAAGAAGGAAAGCTGGCTAAGTTGAATAGGGATGAGATCAAGAGAGAAAGGGATGAATCTGATGAACACGATGCCTTATCCTGAGGGAACAGAGATGAGGGCCGTACTGGAGAGTGGGCAGATGAGAATGAGTAGTGGTTTTATTGGGGACTAGTGCATCAAAGGTGAAAACAAGGATCCAGTTGAGCAAATCAAAAGCTGCAGGAATATTATGGTGAACAGGGGATCAAAAAGCTAAGGCAGCTGAAAGTGTAGCTGTGAGTGATTTGAGGGAATAAATCTTTTCAGGGGCAGATACAGAAGTAAGGTTAGGGTGTGGAGAGGGATTGAGAGTGGAATATGATGCATGGGAGTTGATCTGAGATGTGTTCTTCTCTGTGATTGATACTAAGGGATGAGTAGATCACGTATGATGGTCAAGGGGGTGACTGTGAATATCAATAGGGCGTTTTCAAGGAGGGAAAGATTTGGGGAGAAGAAGGCAGTGAATTCTGGTGAGAATACAATGAATTGAGATGGAGGTTAAAATGACAGAGGATGTGACATTGAGTTCAGGGGTTGATGGAAGAAATCACCTCAGAGAAGCTTTTATCCTCCTTTGTAGAGTAATTGAGAACATTAGTGATGAACGAGAGAGGGTTGGAACAAGATAAAATGCTAAGGGAATAGGAGGTCGGGCAATGAGTGCCGCACTGCCACCATGTTTGGTCAAGTGATGGAAGATATAGATAAATTTTCACTGGGGGAGAGGTGTCATCACCCCATAGCTGGGTTTCCATCAAGGTCATGATATTGATGCGAGAGCCTTCATGGATTGATAGACACTCTGGACGAGATGCACAGAGGGGTGACAAGAGCGGGTGCATTGGCAGAGTATATACAGTTAGCAATAGGTAAGGAGATTGGCAAGATTAGCCCTCAAGTGGGTACACTGAGCGAAGCAGTTGTTGAGGTGGTGGGGCAAACAGTGTTGCTACTCATAAGCCAGCATTCAGTGCCTTGATGAACTTGAGAGGAGGCATTGGCTTATCCGAGTGGCAGTCAAGCCTGGGGCAAAAGGAAGGTTGAGGAGCACTGAGCATTGGGATAGGGAATTCTGAGAGTGGAGCAAAATTAAAAAGGAAGGAGTGGGAAAAGTATTGCTATTCTCGTGTTAAGTGGGAAGTCAAAATACACACAGATGGACTGGGAAAGCTCAAGTTATTTTGGTCTGCTTATTTTCTTTCTCACGGTATTGTAAACTGATAATGAATTTTAGTATTTATCACATGCTGCCACACCTCAAGGGCAACATTTTTCAGTTTCATTTATTCCATGTCATTTCATTTATCCCTTGTATCTTTAAATATCTGAAGTGCTTGCCTTTCCAAATATTCAGAAAGAAACCTACTTGGGTATAATTGATCCACAAAATCTGAGAGAATCTCCAATCTCTTGTATATAAGAAATTGCATTTTTGCGCATATGGAGAATGATGGAAATGTTTGCTGTGATTAATTTGTCAGTATAGTGGTTAACTGTAAGAAGTAACAGTATCACTGCTGTGGAAGATTTACTGTTAATAAAGCAGAATTAGGGATTTCTAATTTTAAATTTCTCATTATTTGCCACTGAATTGACTTGCAAAAATGAAATAGCAAGACATGAAAAAAAGTGATGGTCTAATAAGTCACCCCAATGAATGGAGCATCATGACTAAATATTTCCTGTCATCATCTTGCAGACACACAATCACCTTGAAAAGATAGAAATTTCAGGACTGGCATCATAGAAACCCTACAGTACAGGAGGAGGCCATTTGGCCCGTCAAATCTGCACCGATCACAATCCCATCCAGCCTCTATCCCCCATAGCCTGACATGTATAACCTTCTAGCCCCCCAACACTAAGTGGCATTGCAGCATGGTCAATCAATCTGACTTGCACACCTTTGGACTGTGGGAGGAAAGCACAGCACCCAGAGTAAACCCATGTAGAGGCAGGAAAAACATGCAAACTCCACACAGACAGTGGTCCAAGCTGGAAATTGAATCCAGGTCCCTGGTGCTGTGAAGCAGCAGTACTAACCACTGTGCCACCATGTTGCCCAGTAGGTGGGGAGAATTCCTTCAGTAATTAAAACAAGAACCGGTCATCCTGCAACCTAACATTATTGATGATGTGTGCAATCTTTGTCCTGTTTGAGAATGAGATTAACTCTCTTTTGAAGATAAAGCCAGCGCTCATCATGCCAACTGGCAATGTAGTCCTGAGGTTCTCTGCTCATTGTCAGAGCAAAGTGACTTAACATCCAGTCTAGCCCTCTTCATATTGTTTAGTTTTGTGTCTCCATTCCTCCCATTTGCAAACTGAAAACAGTCTATCGATGGGAATGCTCTAGAGTGTTCGGATAATTTTTATAGACATTTATCAGGCCATCACCAAGTCACATCTGGCTGGTCTGCCTTGAACTGGTAAAAGTAAAGTTGGGTAATTGTGGGGTGTGCGCTGAGTATTATCGTTCCTGAAACCAGCAAAGAAAAAGAGGGTGTGATTTTCTTCATTTCTCCACGTTTACTCTGAAGTAAACACACCCAGGACCATGAGTGACTGAGGTTTGTTACCAAGGAATCATTCTTGTGGCTGTTGTCTGAGTCTTTTCTATTTCCACTATGTAACGCACCATGCGAAGGGGTGCTTAAACTTGTTCTTTGGTGTAATTTCTATCACTGTGCTTTTCTTGATGATGAGAGAAAAGAGTTATTGATGCCAACAAAGTGCCAAGGGTCTTCAATTAAAGCCATTTTGGCAGAACTGGAAGTTTTGCACACAGTTGAATACAACATACCAGAAAAGTTCCTGCTTCATTTTCTAGTTTCTACTGACTGATTGCAGGCAGTATGAAGTCACTATTGACCTCAACACTCCTGGTTTGGAAAGGGAATGGTTAGCCACAATTCTGATGGTCATTAATGTGTATGGACTTTGGTGCAGAAGGAAGCAATTCAGCCCTTCAAGCCTGCGTAGACAACAATTCCACCCAGGTTCTGTCCCCTTAACCTCATGCATTTACCCAAGCTAGTCCCTTGACATGAAAGAGCAATTTAGCACGATCAATGCACCTAACGTCTTTGGACTGTGGGAGGAAACTGGAGCACCCAGAGGAAACTTACACAGACATGGGGAGAATGTGCAAACTCGACAGTGACCAGAGGTCAGAATTGAACCCAAGTCCATGGCGCTGTGAGACAGCAATGCTAAACACAGCACCACCGTCAGCGTTGGGTTCACCCCGCCCTTTCTTTCTCCTTAACCAACCATACAGTTGAGAGTATCAAACAGATGCATTGTCAACCTGGGCAGATGAATTTTTGTTCAGGTAAAGGGATGTATCCATGTCTAGAGATTAATATCCTGCTTAGGAGCTTTATGGCTTCAGCATAGAAGAGAGAAATGGGTGGAGTGGGGGTGGACAGCACATTTTGTACTAGAAACAATACATTGTAAAATTTATAACCAAGTTTATGGTCACAACATTCCTGATGTGAATTCCACTATAAATGTATTGATGACCTCTGCTATTCACATCCAGTAGATTGAATTCTGGAACTCATTTCAGTTTTCTTCTTGCTTGTCTGCTTAATTAAGATTGATTAATACTGCCCATTTTGGCCAGTTTTCAATCAGAGTATATATACATGCTTGTTAAATTTTTTTTGCTTCGTAGGAAATTTATGGAGGATAGAAACACTTCCATTAAAGTATTCTACCATTTCAGTTATGCTGATATAGTCTATGATGAAGTGACTCATGCATACTCGGAGGGGATAGGCTTGATAAGTCAAGGATCTTTTTGTATTCAGTGTAGCACGGTGGTTAGCACTGTTGTCTGACAGTGCCAGGGACTTGAGTTTGATCCCCAGCTTGAGAGGAGTCTGCACATTTTTCCCGTGTCTGTATGCCTTTCCTCTGGGTGCTCCTGTTACCTCCCATAGTCTGAAAGATACGTGGTTAGGTGCATTGGCCATGCTAAAATTCTCCCTCATTGTACCTGATAAGGTGCCGGAGTGTGACAACTTGGGGATTTTCACAACTTCGTTACAGCGTTAATGTCCTTGTGACACTAGCAAAATAAATTTAAACTTGTATTCCATGCTGCCTATGTTCTTAAAGTGGGAGAATTTACCTGGGAGCCAGAAGGAAATGGATTCTGCCTGTTCAGCATCTCAAACTCAATTAAGGGAACAAATGATGGGATGTAGTGTTAAAATACAACATATGAAAATAATTCATTGTTAAAAATTAATTTTACTTATCTATCCTGTTTGTTAACAGGGAGATTGGAACCAGGTCCAAACCACTGCAGTGGAGTAAGAGTTCAGGCTGAGGCTCAAGGTTACACCACTCTTGTGGTTAGTTACAGTCATGGCCATGTGTACCTTACTGCCACCATCATTATTGTTGCGTATGTGCCACTCAAAGTAAGTATTAACAGTGAAAACATTTGTATTTAGGCTTGTTTTTTCCCTCCCACATCTCACACCTGTTTCCTGTATGTGTCAATCATTATAATTTAATGTTGGGGTCTCTCCACAATGTGCATGCATTTTAGTGTTGCTATTTGTGTAAAATTGCACAATTTGTCTTTGTTTACCCTCCTTTAATATGCACAACACATCCCCACTAGATAATTCAAAGATCCAAAAAAAACTGTCATTGAGCCAAGAAGGGATTAGGAGAGATCGTGAAAATTTAAAATCTTTGTTTTTAAGGAGGGCTGTGGAAGAGGAAAGGAGATGAAGGACCACTGGAATTTAGTGAGGGAACCCCAAATTATGGAGGCTAGATGGCTCAGGGTAAGGAGGGTTGCCAGCAGTTGAGATTGGCATGAGGCTATGGATCAGGCACACTACATTCTGGAAGGACAATGGAGCTGGAGCATGTTGGAGATGGGAAAAGTGAGGCGATGGGAAAAGGCAGACTTTATGCCTATGATTTGAAGCAATGGGAAGTCAAAGCAATATGTTGGACACATTGGTATTAATACAAAAGGGTTTTTAGACAGCAGAGTTTGGGCTGAGCTGAAGTTTATAAATGGTGGAGGGTTAAAGCCTGTCTAAGAGGCCATTAGACTAATTGACTCTGATTTTACCCGCATGTCCATCCTGATAGCTTGCAGAATGGCATTCTCTGTTGGCCTCGGGCACAATCTTACAAGCCTCATGCAAGCATGCCAGTAAAATTCCAGCCATTGCGTCTGGAGGAGACCAAACTTGTATGAGGGATTTTTGGGGACAAATAGGTTAAAGTGAGGCAGGGACCCACCATTGTTATGGAGCTGGAAGTTGGCAGTCTTTGCAGAGGGTGCAAGTATGGAATTGGGAACTTGGGTTGTCAATAAGCAGGTCATCAAGCTTCTGAAAAGTTCAGCTTAAGATGGTGATCACAGTGGGAGGTTGATGTTGGTGAAAAAATTCATGGTTTCTGCATGTTTAAAAAGAATCAGCAAAGTTTTAAGTAGCTTTCTAACCCATTTTATGATAAGAATGCTTTCAAAATCACTATGTGTTCCTTTAATGGCAACGTGCATTTGAATGACATCTTTATTGTCAAAGAGAACGATTTTCATTCTGCACTCTGATGTACCATAGCTTTGTAAGGATTGTTCCTTGGTTATCATGAGTTACACAGTTGTGATAGACTGATAAGTTAATAGTACAGCCTTTGATGTTGTATAGGGGTTTATTGAAAGAAGTAATATTAAGCATTTCAAATAGCATCTGCTGTTTTCATTTTCAGAAAATGAAAGGAATACTGTATGCGTGGTTCTACTCCCAGCATCTGGAGCACAAATGAGAAAATTTTATTAAAAATAGCTTTTATAGCCAACATCTGTTTGCTTTCTGAAAGTTGTTTCGTTGAATTTATGGTAGATATTTGGCTTTAGCTCACCTTTAACTTGGATAAGAAAAGATACTTATGTTATTATGTCAGCAAAGGATGCATTGTTACACTGAGAGGAATATATTCTCCATTACTGAACATTAATGATTTATTTGAAGCTATGAACTCATGAAACTGTCAGCTTTGTCTAGGTATTACAAATGTGTTGAAATAGTTGAAGCATGTAACACCAATTGATCAGGTTGGTGAGTGTTAAGTGGTCTGTGTTAATACAGTTCTAGAAATTGTACACTTCAAAACACTTGAATATTCTTCATGTCAAAGCAACTGAGAGATGAGATGTTGATCGTGACTGCATGCACATACTTTAATTAACAACTTAAGTGTGTGTTTTGGGTTTTTTTTCGGTTGTCTAAAAGCATTGGAGGGGGCAGAAGAGCCACAGTTACAAAATAGGAACTTGGTGCACCACATAAAATTAAGAGAAAAGATGGTAATTTTTTGGGGAACTTTATATGATACAACATCCTTATTGATTAAAATCAACAGCTCTAAATTTAAAATTCAGAAATTTTGGCAATATGTAATAAGCTGGCACAGGAAAGCTTCAAGGAAATCTTAAATTGACCAGCAGAATTGCTGCAGGATAATTTGGAGCACACTTTGCTGGGTAAAAGTTGGCAATGTATTGTGTTGCCCTGTTGAAATTGGTGAAATGAACAAGGAGAAATATTACTCAATTGCATTTCTAATTTCATTAAACAACAACATATTCTTGTTTTATGAATTCACTCAACAAGAGTGAAAACATTAGAATTTGCCAGTTATTAATAATTATATATTAACAGGACAGAAACATAGAAAATAACAGCAGGAGTAAGCCACTCAACTCTACAAGCCTGTTCCTCCATTCATTTTGATTATGGCTGATCATCAAGTTCAGTATCCTAATCCCTTTTGCCTTGTGGACTATATTTATAGAAACATGAAACTGAGATACAGGAAAATTGCATTTAAATGGGACAACAGTTTGGAAAGGCAGTCTAACCTACTCCTGTTCCTTTTATTCCTGTGACCACTTGATTTGAAATTCATAGCATTATTTCTCCCCTTTTCCATAAAAATTCACCCCTCAAACTAACATATTTACCAGTGATTATCAAGCCATTTCCCACACACTGTAAAAAAAAAAAATACTCATTATCATTTCTGAAGATTAATGCCTAGTTCCTCTCCGGTTTGGGCTGTCTTTGGTCATTGTCATACTTAGAAGCCACTCTACAATATTTTATCTTGAATCTTGCTTTGATGTTTGATATGTTGTGGTTCTATGCATATACAAATAAATGATTGAAGCAAGGTAGCCTTATATTTGTGCAATGCATTCTCCTGAAAGGTACCTGTCATTAAAATCCCAACAGTGCAGAAAGAGGTTATTTGACCCATTTGAGTCTGCACCAATTCTCCAACGGAGTATCCCACCCAAGCCCTATCCACGTAGTCCCACACACTTACATTGGCCAATCCAACTAACCTACACATCTTGGAACGCTAAGGAACCTAATCCATATATCTTTGGACTGTGGGAGGAAAGCAGAAGATCCAGAAGAAACCATTGCAGACACAGGGAGAACAGGCAAACTCCATACAGACAATCGTCCGAGGCTGGAAGTGAACTCAGGTCCCTGGAGCTGTAAGACAGCAGTGCTATCCACTGTACCACCTATGTATTGATACTTGCGTTTTATTCATATGAGGCAAATATTTAAGAATCAAAATGAAGGCAGTAAAATACCAAGAGAGAGCGATTAATGATGAAGCATTGCCAACTGCAGTAACACAAATTTTAAAAACTGGCCCATCACCTTTTTTAAGATTAGGTTCATGTGTTTTTTCTTCTATTTTTAACAAACATGACACTAAATTCTCTGTCAGAGCATTTATACTGCAATTTCTCAGCATCTAGCTAAGGTGCAAGACCATAGTTTTAAAAATAAAAATCCAACAAGGTGAAGTTACAGAAGCAATTTAGCATTTGAGTTAGTATTATTACTTTGCAGATAATGCATATCTTAGTCCTGAAGCAGTGGTAACCCGTAACGTTTTTATCAATCTCTTTTATATTTCAGGCTATTGATCCAGTATCTGTTGCTTTGGTAACTTTGGGATCCTCGAAGGATATGCTGTTTGAGGGGGGACCCAGGCCATGGGTCTTGGAGCCCTCAAAGTTCTACACAGATCTTACAGCTGAAAATGAAGCCAGTATTATTCTTCATGTGGTTAGTTCCCCTGCATTTAGAAATCAGCCTAAACACGTGGTGAGAGCTACCTGTACAGCACTAGGAGAGCAGGTGAGAAACAATAAATTTTACTGTTATTTTGTACTACTAAACTAAGTTTCTGTTTCATTGTGCCAATGTCATAGAATCACTACAGTGCAAAAGGAGACCATTCATTCCACAATGACCACAATATAACCCAGGTCTATCCCCGTAACCCCATATATTTACCCAGGTAGGCCCTCTGACACTAAGGGACAGTTCAGCATGCTATCAACCTAATTCTCACATCATGGAGTGTGGGAGGAAACCCACGCAGACAGAGGGAGAATCTGCAGACTCCACACAGACAGTGACCCGGGACCGGAATTGAGCCCTGGCCTCTGGCACTATGAGGCAGCAGTACTTACCACTGTGCCACTCTATCAGCGCTTACATACAGTAAATAATGTTTTCAGTGCCAAGTAGATGACCTGCCTCAGCCTCCCTCTGAGGTCCCACTATTGCAAATGCCAGCGTTCAGCCAATTTGATTAACTCAGTGTGATACCAAGAAACGGATGAAGACATTGGACACAACAAAGGTCGTGGACCTTTGCAACATCTCTGCTGCAATACTTTGGATTTGTGCTTCAGAACTCGCCATGCCTCTAACTATAATATTCCAATTCAGCTGCAATGTTGGCAACAACCTGATAATGCAGAAAATTGGCCAGAGAAGGACAAATCCAACCTGGTTAATTACTTCCCCATCAATCTATTCTGTTATCAATGAAGTGGTGGAAAAAACTAATGACAGTGCTATCAAGTGGTATTTACTCAATAACGACCTGCTTACTGGTGCTCAGATTGGGTTCCACGAGGGCTATTCCATTTCAGATCTCATTATAGCCTGAACCAAACATGGATAAGAGTTGAATTCCAGAGATGATTTGCGAGTGACTTTGAGGCAGCACTTAACTGAATGTGGCATCAAAGAACCCAGGTAAAATTGAAATAAGTGAGAGTGTAGAACATTACAGCACAGAACAGACCTTTGGCCCTCGATGTTGCGCCGAACAATTATGAAAAAGCAATGACCTTCTAACCTAATCCATTCCCTTTTCATCCATAAACCTAATCACTGACCTCTTAAACACCCCCAAACTTGGCGCATCTACAACTGCAGCAGGCAGGGCATTCCATACCCTTACCATCCTCTGGGTAAAGAACCTACCTCTGACATCCGTCCTATAACTACCACCCCTTAATTTAAAGCTATGTCCCCTCGTGCTAGCTTTCTCTATCTGAGGAAAAAGGCTATCTCTGTCCACCCTATCTAAACCTCTGATCATCTTGTATGTTTCAATAAGGTCTCATCTTAGCTGCCTTCTTTCTAACGAAAACAACCTCAAATCCCTTAGCCTCTCCTCATAAGATCTTCCCTTCATACCAGGCAACATCCTGGTAAACCTCCTCTGCACCCTCTCCAATGTCTCCACATCTTTCTTATAATGTGGCGACCAGAACTGTACACAATACTCCAAGTGCAGCCGCACCAGAGTTTTGTACAGTTGCAACATGACGTTGCGGCTCCGAAATTCAATCCCCAAATAAGGGGAAAACTCTCCACTTACTGGTGTCAAACCCAGTACAAAAGCAGATGGTTGTGATTCTGAGACACAAACATCTCAGCCCCAGTTCAGTTTTGCAGAGTTCCTCAGGGTTATGTCCTCGGCGCAACCATTTTCAGCTGCTTCATCAATGAAGGTGGCACGGTGGCATTTAATAGAGGTGTATAAAATTATGATGGATATAGATAGAGAGAGTGCCAGCAGGCTTTTTCCACTGAGGCTAGAGGAGGAAAAAAAACTAGAGGACGTGGATTAAGAGTGAAGGGGGAAAAGTTTAAAGGGAATATTAGGAGAGGCTTTTTCACACGGTGGTGGGAGTGTGGAATGAGCTACCAGACGAAGTGTTAAATGCGTGCTCACTTTCAACATTTAAGAAAAGCTTGGACAGGTACATGGATGAGAGGAGTGTGGAGGGATATGGTTCTGGTGCAGGTAAATGGGCTGGACAGAAAAATGGTTTGGCACAGCCAAAGAAGCGCCAAAAGGCAATGAACTCTGTGTGGGAGGAGTTATCAAGCTTTCAAAATAGCAGCAACTTGTCAGTCAAGCTGCACCACGCTTCAAACACTTAATGATGAGACATTTGAGCAAAGGTCCAGATCTTTGGATATTCTGCCCCATGCGTTCAAAGATCTGCTGCTCAAGAATTTAGCATTGGCCAGAAACTTGCTCACACCAGTAACATTGTAGCGACATGAGCATATCAGATGCTGCAGATTCTGGGGTGAGGTGTGGCACAGTGGTTAGCACTGCTGCCTCACAGTGCCAGCAATCCCAAGTTTGATTCCCGGCTTGGGCCACTGTCTGTGTGGAGTTTGCACATTCTCCACATGTCTGCATGGGTTTCCTCCCGTGCTCTGGTTTCCTCCCGCAGTCCAAAGATATGCAGGTTAGGTTGATAGACCATGCTAAATTGCCACTTATTGTCAGGGTATATGCACCAGATTATGAGGTTGGACTGCGTGGGATTGTAGTTGATGCAAACTCAATGGGCTGAATGGCTTCTTGCACTGGGATTCTGAGTTGGTCCATTCCTGAATTTCCAAAGCATGTTCTCTATCTAGAAGGTACAACTGAGGAGAATGATATGACATTGCTTACTTACCCTGGACACAATTCATGATAAGACAGCATGCTTAATTGGCACCTGTCTACCACCTAAACATTTACTTGCGCCACAAGTATATTTTTGCATCAGTATGTACATAGAATATACTTCAGCTTCTAGAGGTTCCTTTGACAGCAGCTTCAAAACCCACAGTCTATCACGTGTACGGCACAGTGGCATACTGGTTAGCATTGCTGCCTCACAGCCCCAGGGAGCTGGGTTCAATTCCTAGCTTGGGTCAATGTCTGTGCAGAGTCTGTACGTTCTCCCTGTATCTGTGTGAGTTTCCTTCAAATGCTCCAGTTTCCCCTCAGTCCAAAAAATATGCTGGTTGGGTGCGTTGGCCATGCTAAATTCTCCTTCGGTGTACCCAAACAGGCACTGTAGTGTGGCGACTGACGGATTTTCACAGTAATTTCATTGCAGTGTTAATGTAAGCCTACTTATGACACTAATAAATAAAACTTGAAACCTAGAAGAACAAAGGCAGCACCATCAGTTAGATCATTTTCAGCCCAAGTGTATAAGGAGTTCCAATGGCCGATTTAAATGAAGGAAAAGGAGAGTTAATGTGGAGCAAAACCACCAGTTTGGACGTGTTAGGCTGAATGCTCTGTTTCTGTACTATGTATTCTGTGTAATCTTGCACAAACCACCTACATTTTCCCTGCAAGTCACATAATGCTTCATCCTGTTTTGGACACATACTGCTGGAACTCCCTTCCTTACACTGGTTGTATCTACACCACCTGGACTGCAGTGGTTCAGCTCATCCCCACCTTCTCAAAGACAATGAGAAATGGGTATTAAATGCTGACTTTACCAGAGATGTTCACATTTGCACGAATGAATATAAGAAAAAAGCTCAGTACATTCAAATTTAAGAAGTTTTAATTAATTCAGTAGACCTAATAATTCCTGTTTTAGAGTCATAGAAGTTTACAGCAAGGAAACAGGTCCTTTGGCTCAACTTCTCCATGCTGCCCTTTTTTTTTTTAAACCACTAAGCTGTTCGTAATTGCTAAGTTTCGCCGTGTATTTCGAGAAGTTTTCACGTACTGGGGTTAAGAAACTTACTTATTATTTTCCTTGAGTGGTGTGTAGTGGATTTTTTTTCAGATGTTGGAATAGCACAGATTTATTCCTTATTTAAACTATATATTGGATGTATTTCTTTAGGTTTTAGCTTTGACAGTGGGGAACAAACCTAGTTTAAAAAATACCTTCCCGGCAGTGGAACCAGCTGTTGTCAAGTTTATTTGCACTCCTCCATCCAGGCTGACGTTAGTTCCAGTGTACCTGAATCCAGAACTGGACCTATCATGTCCTTTGCTTCAACAAAACAAACAAGTGGTAAGACTCCATTTAATATATACTGAACTTGAAAAATCACAGTCCCAAACATACTCCTTTGTTATTTATTTCTAAAATTATTCCCATGTTCAGATCATATTACAAATATTGCTTCAAAGTTGCTTCAAATATTTCAAGCCAGTTGCTCTTACAGCGTGAAAACAGGCTCTGCAGTCCAACTTGTCCATGCTCCTCAGTTTTTACTACTAAGCTAGTCCCAATTTCCTGTAATTGGCCCATATTCCTCTATACTCATCTTACCCATGTAACTTTCTTAATGCTTTTTTAAAGACAAAATTTTAGCCACCCCTACTACTACCCCTAGTAATTCATTCCAAACATTCTCCACCCTCTGTGTGAAGAAATTGCCACTCTTTACCCTTTTGTATCTCTCCCCTCTCACTTTAAATTATGCCTCTAGTTTTAGATTCCACTACCTTTGGAAAAAGATGTTGACAACCTACCTCATCTAGCCCCTCATTATTTTATAGATCTCTATCAGATCACCCTACTCTCCAGAAGAAATAAATCCCAGTCTATCCAGTCTCTCCTTATAACTCACACCATTAAGTCCCAGTAGCATCCTAGTAAATCTTTTCTGCATTCATTTTAGTTTAATAATGTCTTTTCTATAATAGGGTGACCAGAACTGTACACAGTATTCCAAGTGTCTTGTACAACTTCAAAAAGACATCCCAACTCCTGTATTCAATGTTCTGACTGATGAAATCAAGCATGTCAAATGACTTGTTCACCACTCTGTCCACCTGTGATTCCACTTTCAAGGAGCTATAAACCTGTACCCCTAGATCACTTTGTTCTATAACTCTCCCCAAAGCCCTACCATTAACTGAGTTAATATTGCCCTCGTTCAATCTACCTCAAATTTATCTAAATTAAACTCCATCTGCAATTCATCAGCCCACTGGCCCAATTGATCAGGATCTCATTGCAATCTGAGATAACTTTCTTCCCTGCCCACTATGCCACCAGTCTTGGTGTCATCTGCAAACTTACTAACCATTGCCTTCTAACTTCTCATCCAAAAATCATTGATATAAATAACAAATAACAGTGGACCCAGCGCCGATCCCTGAGACACATTGCTGGTCACAGGCCTCTAGTTTGAAAAACAACCCTGTATACCATCCTCTGCCTTCTGTCGTCAGGTCTATTTTGTATCCAATTGGCTACTAACCTGGATCCAGTGAGATTGAATCTTATGCAATAACCTACCATTCGGTACCTTGTCAGTGGCCTTGTTGAAGTCCATATGGATAATGTCGGCTGCACTGCCCTCGTCTACCTTCTTGGTAACCCCTTCAAAAAAACTCAATCGAGTTCGTGAGATAAGATTTTCCATTCATAAAACCATGCTAACTGTCCCCAAATCAGTCCTTGTCTCTCTAAATGCCTGCAGATCCTGTCTCTCAGAATACTTTCCAACAACTTATCTGCTATAGATCTTAGTTGAGTTTTGTTTTTCTTTTGATGTGTAATTTCAATGATTTCCATTTGCCTAAAAAGGAAGTCTTCCTCCTTCTAATGGTTTTGCTTTTCTCCTAGGTTCCTGTGTCCAACTACCGTAACCCAGTCCTTGACCTGGAAGCATACGACCAACAAGGACGTAGATTTGACAACTTTTCTTCCCTTAGTATTATCTGGGAATCTTCAAAACTTTCCCTCGCCAGCATCGAGCTCAGTATGCCTATGCAAATGAATGAAAAAGATCATGGAAATGGACAAAAGAAGCAGCATGGTATTGACAGGTTTAAAAATCAGTTGGTATCTCTTTCAAAAATTTGAATAACTCACTTATTTTGGACTATGCATTTTTATATTAAATTAGGTTTGCAGACTGTGCTGGTTCATCACGAGTCAGGGACCGCTTCTATCACAGCAACTGCAACAGGCTATCAGCAGGAGCATCTCAATGCAGCTAAAGTTAAAACAAGGGTATGTCAACTACTTAAAGCGAAAAGAGTTAGTGCAGACTTGGGTAACTGAATTTATTAAATTATCTTTTTTAAAAGAAATTGTTTAAATGCTAATTACTGCACTGTGATAATATTAACTAATGATTGGGTAATACTATAATTAAAAATGTATATACTATGTATTCTAACTCTTTGGCATTCCTTTGTGACAGTATGATCCATTAATACCTGTATCTGCTACACTTGAATTGTTGCTTGTGGAAGACGTCAAAATCATCCCGGATAATATTACCATTTACAACCATCCTAAAGTCAAGGTGAAAATCTTACTTTGGAATGCATGGTCAAATAAGAATATGTTTTGCAATTTTTTTGCTTACCATTAATAGCTTTCAATCTTTCCATCTAAAAGGCAGAGCTTTCGCTCAAGGAGGGATCAGGATACTTTTTCATTAATACAAGTGCAACAAATCTTGCAAAGGTCAATTATCAGGAGACCCAGGCCATAGCTCAGGTGAGTGAATCATTTCTATACAATACTATTGGGGCTTGGGGAAATGGGAAGTTCCCATGTGTTCTGTGTTCTTGGCTCTTAGATTGCAGTGGAATGAATCTGTCCTGTAGTCTAGAAGCACTGAATGGCTGAATACAGTGGGTCAAAGTTAGGTAAAATGTTTTGCATATTTGCATGGTTAATTGCAGAAAATTATTGCATTGCCTATGAGTTAAACACATTGTTTTTTCAAACGTAGCATTCTGGCAATTATAAAGCTCGTGCAAAAACCTGGTTAGATGCATTTTTTTTAAAAAAGCCAAATAATATATCCTTTTATATACTAAATTAATGGAGAGGGAGGTGGGGAGTGGTGATATTGTCGCTGGTCTGGTAATCCAACTTTATAAGACCCTTGTCAGACCCCATTTGGAGTACTGTGTGCAGTTCTGGTTGCTTCACTATAGGAAGAATGTGGGAGCAGGGGAGATTTACAAGGATGTTGCCTGGATTGGGGGGTATGCCTTCGGTTGAGAGAGCTAGGTCTCCTCTCCCTGGAGAGACGAAGCTTGAGAGGCAACCTGGTAGAGGTTTATAAGATGTTGAGAGGAGTAGATAGAGTGGATTCTCGGAGGCTATTTCCCAGGGCTGAAATGGTCGCTACGAGAGGACACAGGTTTAAGGTGCTGAGGGGCAAGTACAGAGGGGATGTTAGAGGTAAGTTTTTTTCACTCAAAGGGTAATGGAGTGAATGGAATCGGCTGCTGTCAGTGGTGGTAGAGGCGAACTCGCTGGGGTCTTTTAAGAGACTTCTGGATGAGTTCATGGAATTTAATGGGATTGGGAGTTACAGATAGTTCTATTGCCTGGTAGGTATAAATATGATTGGCACAACTTGTGGGCCGAAGGGCCTGTTTGTGCTGTAGTGTTCTATGTTCTAATCCAGAAACCCAGGATAATGCCCTGGCGACCCAGATTCCAATCTCGCCACAGCAGATGGTGAAATTAGAATTCAATAAAAATCTGGATTGTGAGTATGAAATTGTTGTTGATTAAACCATTGTTAATTGGCATTTAAAAAAACTGATTCATTGATATCCTTTAACAAAGGAAATCTACCATCATTATCTGGTCTGGCCTACATGTGACTCCAGACCCATAATAAAGTGGTTGATTCTTAAATGTCCTTGAAAGAGCCAAGAAGCCATTCAGTTCCAAGGCAATAAGTGCTAGCCTAGCCAGTAGCACCCACAAACATGAATAAAAGCTCCTTATCTTTGTAAAGTTTATTTATTAGTGTCACAAGTAGACTTGCATTAACACTGCAATGAAGGTACTATGAAAATCCCCTAGTTGCCAAGCTCCAGCATCTGTTCTGTAAACTAAGGGAGAATTTAGCATGGCCAATGCATTTAACCAGCATGTCTTTCAGACTCTGGGAGGAAACTGGAGTACCCGGAGGAAACCTGTGCAGACTCCACACAGACAGTGACCCAAGCTGGGAATCAAACCAAATCCCTTGTGCTGAGAGGCAGCAGTGCTTGCCACCATATCACCCAAACAAAAAGCGTAATTTCTCTGCTGTTGCATTTCCAAGGCCCCTGATAATTTAGTTTGCGTACTGATGCACATTGTTCTGCCAGCCAGTCTCTGAATTTAACACAATAGGAATTACCACTTTTTCTTTGTTCCTGTTTGATGAGGTGTCTCGCTGAGTGGTAGATAATCTGCAAGTCTGACTTTAAGCTCAGGCAACATAAGGCAAACTGCAAGCATGTAACTATTGAAAAGAGGTACAGATTATTATAGCTCCATGGACCTGTTAAATATTGTCACATCAGAAACAGCTTTAATTTTGTGCCAGCACCCCACGCAGCATCGAGTCACATGAAGTTGCGCAAAATTATAACTCAAATCACTGCGAGGGGGATGTTGCAGAATGATATTTCAAAACTCTAATATTTCCAAATAACTTGGGAAGTGGACTGAGGAAACGTTTTCAAAATATTATATTACAAAATAACATCTGTGGTTATTTTTCTTTGTTCTTTCAGTGGGTGTCGCTGTGTAAGCTAGCATTTATTGCCCTTGAGAAAATGGTAGTGAGCTACCTTCTTGAACTGCAGTGCATGTGGTCTAGGTAAACCTGCTGTTAGAATGGGAGTTCGAAGATGTTGGCCCAGTGATGGTGAAGGAATGGCAGTGTTCAGTTCCGAATGGCCTGTGACTTGGTGGGGAACTTGGAGGAGGTGTTGTTCCCTTGTCCTCCTAAGTGGCAGATTTTGTGGGTTTGGAAAATACTGTTGAAGGAGCCTTGGCGAGTTGCTGGAATGCCTCGTGTACGTGGTACACGCTGCAGCCACTGTGTGGAGGGACTGAATGTTTATAGTGGTGGATGGTGAGCCAATGAAGTGGGCTGCTTTATCCTGTATGGTGTCAAGCTTCTTATGTTATTGGAACTGCCTTATCCAGGCAAGTGGAGAACATTCCATTGTCTCCTGATATGCCTTGTAGAGAATAGACAGGCTTTAGAAGTCAGGAAGTGAGTGACTTGCCACAATATTCCCAGCCTCTGACCTGCTCTTGAAGCTTAGTACTTACATGGCTTGTCCAGTTCAATTTCTGATCAGTGGTAATTCCAGGGCATTGGTGTTAAGGGAATCAGTGATAGTCATGCCTTTGAATGTCATGCAGAGATGGTTAGATTATCTTGTGTTGAAGATGGTCATTGCCTAATACTTATATGGCAAGTGACATTTTGTGGCACATATCAGACCAAGGATGAATATTATCCAGGTCTTGCTGCATTTGGGCATGGACTGCTTCAACATTTGAGGATGTGACAATGGTGCTGAATATTGTGCAATTGTCAGCAAGCATTCCCATGACTCAAGATCCAAGACTGAAGACTCAAGAACAGCTTCTTCCCTACTGGCATCAAACTTTTGAAATGACTTCCCATATATTAAGTTTCTCTGCACCTTAGCTATGGTGTAATATTATGTTCTGCACCCTTTCCTTTTCTTCTCCCCTATATACTCTATGAACAGTATGTTTTGCTGTATAGCACACAAGAAACAATATTGGAAATGATCCTATATTTCCTGGCAAAGTTGGTGATAGAGGCCACTGGTATTTGCGATCCCAGTGTAACTGGTGGAATCATGCCTCAGGTATCTAATGTAAGTTTCTATTATACAATCTCCTAAACTATTTTGTTTTTCCATTGTACAGGTGCAGCCAATGCATCCAGGAATTTTAACTGTTTTAGTCCATGATTTGTGTCTTGCGTTTTTGGGACCTGCTCAAGCTGAGGTACACGTGTCTGATATACTGGAAGTGTACGTGCGAGTTGTGGATAAGGTTAGTTGAACCTCATTAGCTTAATAGTTAAATTTATTTTTGTTTCTATTTTTCTTGAAAGCACTGATAGACAAAGCATCAGTCAATTGCGCATTAAATTTTTAAAAGGAAGATAATAAATGTAAAAGCATATAAATTTCAACTTGTACAAGGTGATAGACTACAAGTCAGGATAAAAGCTTGGGTGACGCATTATAGATAAAAGCCACATCATTAAAGCCAGAGAGACTATAAACAAGATTCAACAAGATGACAGAGAGGAACAGCTATCGTTATGAGAAGAAATATACGATGCAAAGATTAGCTCCACTGGAGACTTTCTAGAGAATTGTGAATTTTCAAAGATTTTGATGAGGCCCATTTAGAAATTGTGATCTGCTTGTGAAGACAGTGATAGGTTATCAGTTTTCAGCAGATGGGGAAAGTCATCAGGAGAAACGTTTAGGGAAATCGATGGCTTAGTGACATTATACCAGACTGTTAACCCAGAAACTCCACTAATGTTCTACAGACCCAGGTTCAAATCCCACCACAGCAGATTGCAGAATTTGAATTCAACAAAAAAAATCTGGAATTAAGAATCTAATGTCAATTGTCAGAAAAACCCATCTGGTTCACTAATGTCCTTTATGGAAGGAAATCTGCCATCCTTACCTGGTCTGACCTACGTGCGACTCCAGAGCCACAGCACTGTAGTTGAATTTCAACTGCCCTTGTGCAACAAGGGATGGGCCATAAATGCTGGCCAGCCAGTGAGGCCCATGAATGAATAAAAAAGATGTTGTGTTTGGGCATGTATGTTTTAGTGCAGCGAATAGATGAGGCAGGAGTCATTGCCTCTTGTGTGGGAACATTAGGTTCATGCTTAAAATGGGAGTGCATCGAAGATTATGGGGAGGTTGCAGGATTATAGTATTAATTGAAAATTAATATTGCAAATGCTAGAAATCTGAAATTAGAGGCAAAATATTGAAAATATCAGTTCAGGAAAAGATTGGAAAAAGTTGTAGGTGTAATAGGTTTTACTAAGTGCAGATGCAGGGAAAGGAGATGAGGAAGGAACAAAAGGGAAAGCCTCTGACAGTGTGGAAAGTAGGAGGGATGAAGGTGCAAAGCAAATGGAGGTTGTAATGGGAACAGGAAGAAGAAATAAAGGGTGTGTCTGGAGGAATTGTAAAGGGAATAGTAGAATCGGAACGATCAGCGATCTGTAACTGTTATTCTCCATAAAGGCTGCATAACCCTAAGGTAAAAGCAAAATGCTGCACTTGCTAGAATCTAAAACAAAAACTGAAAATGTTCAAAAATCTCAGCAGGTCTGACAGCATCTGTGGAGAGAGAGTAGAGCCAATGTTTCAAGTTAGGATGACTCTTCATTACCTCTAGCCAGAGATGCTCTAAACTCAAAAGATTGGCTCTATCCTCTCTCTGCAGATGCTGTCAGACTTGTTGAGATTTTCCAGCACTCTACTTTTACTCACAGCTCTGCTACTGTTATAGTAAGGTTAATGGATTACTCTCGCAAACTGAGGTAGCAACGGACCAAATAGTCTCCTCTATGACTGTTTTTGCACTTAGTGTGTGAATGTGTTTTGCAATATTATAATGGATATATTTTGACTACCTTTTTCAAACATCATAATAGTTGCATTTATCTCTATAGAATTTAACATGTTTTTTTAAAGTGCAATTTTCTGGTTGACCTAAGCACATTACTTAAACTTTAATTAAAACACAGTTCACTTTCTCTTGCTTTCAAAATTGAAATCATTTTAATGAGCAGCTTTTCAAACAAAAAAAAGAAATTTGCAATATACGTTGAGCAAAAAACCAAGAGTGATTGTGTGAAGTGTAATAGGCTATTATGCAAAGGAACATAGGGTTTATTCCAACTATGAAAGTCAACCCAATGCCATGCTGCGATAGAACAGCACATACAGGCTTTATTAGTAGAGACAGAGAGTGAAAGTATAAATCAGAGGAGGTTATGTTGCTGCATCAAGTCATCAGTCAGGCCCCATCTCAAGTGTTAGAACAAAATGCTGAAGCTTCTCAACAAACCTGGCATTATCCAGAGAGGAAGAGTGAAACATGGTTAACCTTTATGGTCACTAAGTTTCAGTGGGAAGGTTATCTGTCTGAATTGTTGACCCCATTCCTCTCTCCACAGATGCTGCCAGGCCTGCTGAGCATTTCCAGCACTTGCTGCATTTGTTTCAGATCTCTAGCAGCAGCCATAGTATTTTTCTTTTCTCTCCTCAAATATTCTGTGTTGTGCCTTTGTGATCGACTTATAAGAATATTATTGCTCTTGAGAGAAACCCGGAGAATCCTAGGAATCAGAAGTTGAGATAAAATTAATCTAATTGAGCTTGGTTTTACACACTGTTTAATAGGTTTGTGCAGGAAAACCCATCACTTCCAATAGCAAGTGTAGCTTCAATTATACTTGATGTATCTCTAAATCTTTAAAGCGTTTTCATAATTGTTTTCTTCCACAGGTGGAGATTGGTAACACAGTTAAGGCCTACGTGCGAGTGCTGGACTATTCAAAAAAACCTTTCTTTTCTAAATACTTCCAGTTCATGAATTTAAAACTGAAAGCAGCTTCTCAAATACTTTATTTAGAGTAAGTGACTTTTTGTTTTCAGTTTTGCAAGAATGATTAGCTGAATCCCTGGAACCACCTTAGATTAGATTCAGGACCCTACTGATGTCGTTGTCAAGTTGCTGAGATGTTTTTCATTCTTCACCAAATAAATGCTTGATTTATCAGTGTTTGTTTCTTGAACATACACTTCCTGTTTTAGGCCACTTGATGAAATCCTTGACGAGTACACGGCAAGCTTTAGCGTTCAGGGTAAAGGAATAGGACAGACCAGTTTGACAGCGACTGTAACAAGCAAAGATGGCAAAAAGCTAAGTTCTGCACCTCAGCAAGTGGAAGTAAGTTTGAGTATATTTCCACTAGTAATACAATTAATTCAAAATGCCTGGTGATCTATGTTGTTAAAGGGCAACAAGACATTAGACAACGAAATCATCCAAAGCTGATGTTGTAAATGTTAATAACAAGGGGCTGATTTCTGATTATTAACTCGGTCTTAAAATTAATGTCATTTGAATCTTAAATCAATTTCTTTCTGTTCTGTAGGTATTTCATCCCTTCCGATTGATTCCAAGGAAAGTGACCCTCATTGTGGGTGCCATGATGCAGGTACATGATATCCAGGATGTGACTGTTTCTAATATCAAAACCCGGCCAATATATTAATTATTCATCTACTGAAAGATACTAAGTTCAATCCCCCAAACTCAGCTCTTGTATTCACTATACACTGTCAAATGTGATGCCTCACTTTTCTGTTTTAGATTAAAGAGCGATAATTTTAATATAGATCAACCACTTGTCAAAAATGACAACCAAAGGTTGTTTCATTGCAATTTTTCTTAAGTTATATAAATGTGTGGTGGTCTCTAAACTGGAATGTGTCCATGTTAGTTATAATACTTCATTGCTCTCACAAATGACCAGAAAACAACTACCTGTTAAACCTCCTGCGTTATTGTTCTACCTCTTAGATATATAAAGAAAAAAGAATCAGTGAATGCCCAGAGCCAATATGCAGATTGGTCTTGGATTCTACAGTCAGAGGACAGAATTATTGACACTTGACTTGCAGAAGATTTTCACAATCTCATTGCAAATATTAAATAGCTGTACAGTAGCACAATGGTGAGCACTGCTGCCTCAAAGCACCAGGGATCTGGGTTCGATTTCCGGCTTGGGGATCACTGTCTGCGTGGCATCTGCACCTTCTCTCTGTATCTGCATGGGTTTCCTCCTGATGCTCGTGTTTCCCCCCTCGGTTCGAAAGACATTGCTTCTTAGGTGCATTAGCCAAGCTAAATTCTCCCTCAGTGTACCCGAACAGGCCCCTGTAGTGTGGCGATTCAGGCAATTTCACAATAACAGTGTTAATGTCAGCCTGCTGGTGACACCAGTAAATAAACTATCTCTTTCCAGATTCTTAACCTCATTCTCGTATTACAAAACTTACAATTATCAAGATGAAGAAATGACTCAGATTCCTGTTATTTCCAGAGATTTTTTATTGTATCCAAGCTCTGAGAGAAAAGGCCTGTTGAATGTTTTTACTTTGGTTTGAAGCACAAAATGTTGAAAGTTTAAAAATCATTTTACAATTCGAAATCTGAATGTTTGAAGGTGCTAATTGTAACCCATCACAATGTTACAGATTACTTCCGAAGGAGGTCCACAACCACAGTCTAACATCCTGTTCTCTATAAATGATGAAAACCTTGCCACAGTAAATAACATTGGGCATGTCAAAGGACTGGCGATTGGAAATGGCAGAGTGACTGGCGTGGTTCAAGCTGTTGACGCTGAAAGTGGCAAAGTAGTGGTGATCTCTCAGGTAAGAGATGGGAAACTGAAGTTCCATGTGCCATGAATGCACTTCACTTAAATTTGATGGACTTTTTGTCCTGCAAGAAAAATATCAAGTATTGTAAAAACAAAACACTATATAAATTTGCATCTGAAATCTTTTACCCCAACAGGAGAATCTATATGAAATATTTGCACCAATTCATAGGTTAATCCAGGAATGATTACTGCGGCTTAGTTTCTTAATTGTGAACCAACAGTTGGACACTCTTATTGCCATGAATTGTTGAATGGATTTATATGCAGGATTTCTGGGGCAGCATGGTAGCACAATGGTTCACACTGCTGCTTCATAGCTCCAGGGACCTGGGTTCAATTCCCAATTCAGGTCACTGTCTGTGTGGAGTTTGCAGATTCTCCTCCTGTCTGTGCGAGTTTCCTCTGGATGCTCCGGTTTCCTCCCACCGTCCAAAGATGTGTAGATTAGATTGATCGGCCATGCTAAAAAAAAATTGCCTCTTAGCGTCCTGAGATGCATAGATTAGAAGGATTAATAGGTAAAATATTTAGTGATATGGGGATAGGGCCTGGGTGGGATTGTGTTCGGTGCAGACTCAATGGGCCGAAGGGCTTTTTTCTGCAATGTAGGGTTCTACGATTCTTTCAATTTTATTGGTCACTTGTAACAGCCATGAAATAATTTTTCTATTTTGTCATGATTAGGTCATTGTTCAAAACAAAGTCTTAACTTTTTGCTCAAAACAATTCATGGTTATATCACAAAAAATTATCAAAAGGATAGCCAGAAGGCCAAACTTGATTCATTATTAGCTTCATCATCAGCAAAGACATCATAATGTTTCAGCATCTGCTTGTTTCTTGAACAGTTTTCGCCTCCACTATTCTATCTTAGAAGTCCATTCCGTGTGTGGACTACTCAGTTTGAAGAAATGTTTAGTGATATCATTCTGAAGTTTACTTTCATTTGAAGCTCTTAACCCTTTTTTGTATTACTGTACAAGATCATATCATAAATTATAGAATCGTTCACTGCAGAGGAGGCCATTTGGCCCATCAAGCCTGCACTGATACACAAGAAACACCTGAACTCCTGTCTAATTAACATTTTCCTCACATTTCCACCCCTCAAATCTCCTGCCCCTTATCTTGAACCTGTGTCTCCTTCTGACTGATCCTTCAACTAAGCTGCTCTTTATCCTCTCTGTCCATGAGGAAAAGTTGAGGGACTTGGTTATTTTCATCAGAAAGAAGAACGTTAAGAGATGACCTAATTGAGGCTTACAAGATGATCAGAGGGTTAGATAGCGTGGACAGTGAGAGCCTTTTTCCTCAGATGTTGATGGCTAATATGAGGGGACATAGCTTTAAATTGAGGGGTGGTAGTTATAGGATACATGTCAGAGGTAGGTTCTTTACTCAGAGGGTAGTAAGGGGATGGAATGTCCTGCCTGCAGCAGTTGTGGACTCTCTAACTTTAAGGACACTCAGGGACAGTGGACAGGCATATGGATGACATTGGAATAGCTTAGGTTAGAGGGTCATTAGATTGGTTCCACTGGTTGGCGCAACATTGAGGGCCGAAAGGCCTGTACTGCGCTGTAATTTTCTGTGTTCTTTGCTCCTCATAATCTTGTACACTTGATCAGGTCACCCTTCAGTCTTCCCTGCTGCAATAGAAACAACCCACTTCCTACTTCTCTTCGTAATTAAACATTTCATCTAAAACAACATGCAGGTGAATCTCTTCTGCATCCTTTCCTGTGCAAACACATCCTTCCTATAATGTGGCGACCAGATGGCACGCAGTACTCTAGCTGTGCCCTCTCAAAAATTCTATACAACTCCAGCACGATTGCCTTGCTTTTGTAAATGTTGTCTTTCGAAGATGAAATATTTCTCCAATCTTTTCTCATAGTTCAGATTCTTTTAAGCTAGATATCAGCTTTATGGCTCTTCTCTGCAATGCATCATTGGTCAAATGACTCCTCTGTTTCTCAGTAGCTAGAAACAGGCAGTACTTCACATGTAAAGACCGGATCACGATATTGTTCAAATAAAAAGCACTTCTGATTTATTAATATGATATACACATTAGAACCTTTTGGGTTCCTTTCAACGTAATTCTTGGTGATTTCAGCTTCATTTATTGAATGTATGTCACCTTCATTTGTTTCTGTATACGTTTAAGTTTAAGTTGCATTTGCCATTTGTCTGCCCACTTATTTATTTACCAAAGCCATGCTATGTTTTATAAGCAGCCTTTTTAGATTCCACCATTGCACATTCAATTATTAACTGTAAATGTAACTGATTTTGTTTGGCATTTTTGAATTTGTCATTAATATGATTGAGACTCAGTTATTTAGACTTGTGGGTTCAGTGGATTGGCCATGCTAAATTGACCCTTACTGTCAGAGAGATGAGCTTGGGTAAATGCATGGGGTTATAGGGATAAGGCCTGGATGGGATTGTAATCAATGCAGATGTAATGGGCTGAATGGCCTCCTTCTGCACTGTAGGATTATGTGAGCCCTGGAGCACCCAACTCCCCTCACATTGTAACTCCGTAATAAGTCCTACTCCAAGCCTCTGTTTATATGCTTCAGATAATTTCCTGGTTCCCTATGGATTTGAGGTTAATTAACTTTTCATATGGATTTTGGCAAATGTCTTTTTGGCAAGATAGGCACTCCACAGTTCAGTGTTCACTTTCTCGACCCAGTCTGCATTTGGTGCATCAATATCTGTTAAAATGATAATCTCGACTGAATATATATTTAACAATTTAATGGAGTGTAATTCCCATTGCACTTGTCATGATTTATAATTTCCTCGTGATTTAGTAATTTGTAGTTTGTCAAAGTTTTGCATCATTGAAACATAAGTCAGGCCATGTGGCTTCTCATCACGTGTTTGATCGCAATGAATCTCCATAATCCACATAGGATTATTCTTCTTTCTGATCGTTATAAGCTTTTGCATGGTAGGACCTGATCATGAAAAAAAATATACATTTACCAATTTATGTTAGTTACTGGAGGAACATGATTCATTATAGTAATTAATGAAGTTATACGCCACATTGCAAAATATGATTCTAGTTCTCTCGTAAAGGTAGACTGGCTGAAAAAACTGATGCAATTCACCACATCATCCGTTATGTAGTGGTACTTGCCTGTTTTCAGGACTTTCATCACAGGCTTCAACATGTGGAGGCATAGTTTTCCCTAAACTTTAATCAATCACAGTCCACCCACCTCCTAACCCTCACAAAAATCAATAAATTGCAGATGCTGAGAGTTTAAAACATAAACAGAAAATGCTAGAGAACCCTCACAGGCAGCCACTGTGGAAAGAAATACAGAGTCGATGTTTCGATTGGATGAGCTTTCAGGAGAATGGAAAAGTTAAAGGCAAATTTTCATCGCACGTAGAGAGGGAGAGAAAGGGTAGGATGGGAGGCAAGAACAAGCGAAGGTCTCTGAATGTGGAAGGTAGGAAAAATTAAATGGCAAAAATTATAATGGTAAATGACAAAAGGGGGTCAACTAGGGACTGCTACACTTGTATTCAGTGCTGCGTAAGGAAACAAATAAGAATTTAGGGCAGCATGGTGGCACAGTGGTTAGCACTGCTGCCTCAGCAGCAGGGACCCAGGTTTAATTCCTGGCTTGGGTTGTTGTCTGTGTAGAGTTTGCGTTTTCTCCTCGCGTCTGGGTGCTCTGGTTTCCTCCACTGTCCAAAAATGTGTGGGTTAGGTTGATTGGCTGTCCTAAATTGACGCTAGTTTTGTGAGAATTAGGGGGATAAATATTGTGGAATTATGGGATAGAGTAGGTGTTGTTGGTGCAGGCTCGATGGACTGAATGGCCTCCTGCATTGTAGGGATTCTATGATTCATATATCATAGTTTCTGTAACTAATGTTTAATGTGTAAGCTGGAATAGACTGTACAGCATGTCAATAAGATCATGGCTAAACTTCTGTGGAGAATAGAATCAACGGATTGATGACCCTTCATCAGTTTTGACAAAGGGGCATCCAGACTCGCAACATTGGCTCTATTCTCTCTCCACAGATGCTAAGATTTTCCAGCATTTTCGATATTTGTTTAAAATTCCAGCAACTGCTGTTATCATGGCTAAACTTTTCACTTCTATTTTGCTGCTCTATCCTATAATTGCCGATTTTCTTCAACTTTCAAAAATCTATTGAACCCTGTCTTGAATGCATTAATTGACTGAGATGTTAAAGCCTTCTGAGGTAGAAAATTCCAAAGATTCACGGCTCTTGAGCGAAGACGTTTCTCCTTGCTTAATATGGGCAGAGATGTGACTGATTAGGGACTGCTACACTTGTATTCAGTGCTGCGCATACCTATACTTCCTGAATTGAAGTAAAACCAGGCCAAGATCAACTTCCTTCAGAGTACCTTGAGGGTTATTTGTACTGAACAGTTGGAACCCTTTTACTGCAGTATATCAACTTTTACTCCTTGTACTTTGCAAAAACACAACAGGGAAAGCATAGTCTCAACAAGACTATAAATATTGCTTTATCTTATGTACAATTTTGTTGTAAATAAATCATTGCTGTACCAAAAAGAAAATATACCGCACCTTCTGCAGTCTAGATTTTCTTGATTGTACACTATTGGAATTTCTGAAATGTCCCTTATTAACGACTTAGGACAATAGTTCTTTGTTCTGCTTGACAAGGTACATTAACAATTCCACATGTTACTTTGCTTCCTCTTCAGGTGTTGTAATTCCGTTCTGGCCATCCTTTAATGTGCTGCCATTCGGCCTCTCTGAATGAAACAGCCAAGTCAAAACTTGGGAAGTCCTTCAAAACATCTGATCTTGGTGTTTTTTTAAATTAACTTTTTTTCTGTATTTAAATTTAGAGAAGCACTAGCACTAACGACAACCTCTTGTCACCTAAGACCTGGCTTTTTACCTGTTTTTTTTTTTCCAACCTTCCCTCACACTGTTGCCATGGAAGGTCTGAACCAGGGATGTGACCACTTGGCTTCCCTCAACCTTCCTTTGCACTTACCCACCCAGAACTAATTCACCAAACCTTCCTTTGCACTTACCCACCCAAAACAAATTCACCAAACTGAGCCATTAACTGGCAATTGCTATTTTCTTTCTCTATGTGCCTCCAGGGCTTGTTTTCTTAACTTTGAGCTCTTGTCCTTAGTGCAAACTCCTGGGATGTTTCTGGAATAGTACTGCTTTCTTTCACTTTTCCAATTCCTACCCCAAGAATAATATTTTTAAATAAACTGATCGTTTTGAGAATAGGCATCCATTCTGATTGTGGATCCTGATCAACTTTATTTACAATTATGCTTGGAGTTCATCCAAGATTTATCCGTTAAAGTTAAAAATAACGAATGACATTAATTTGCAACAACAGCCAACTGATGATGATCTTTTACTATGAAATCAATTAGATTGGCATTATTGTTAATGTTGGCCTTGTGTGTTAAGTGCTCAAACAATGGTGCACTTGCTGCTGAATCACAAGGTTGAGTTCAAGCCCCACCGTTGGGCGAAGCTTGTGCGGTGGTGAGGGAATACTGCATTATCAGAGGTATTGTCTTTTTATACATGATGTTAAATTGAGGTCTTCATGCTTGCATGTTTACAGATGAGCTTTGAGCGTGTTTGAGAAAGAGCTCACTATTCAACCAGTGTTCCAGCTAACATATATTTGTTATATTGTTGATAGTATATGTAAGTTGCCTGTTGCCTGTTACCTTTGACTACATACAAATGAAAGCCCCTTTTACCAAAACCCACTTTATGTAGATTTGTGCTGTAATCTACTGGCATTAGAACTCATTTAATAAAGGTGCATGGGTAGATACATTTTGACTTTTCTTGTGATGTCCCATTTATTCTAACATCCATGAGCCGTTCTGGACCCCACTCAATACTCATGTTTGTTGCCTGTTTCCCACATTGGGCCATTCCTGCAATGACTGCAGGAAAACCCAATTTAATTGGAAGCTAATTGCCTCAGATCTGGGTTATTGCTTTAGGTTAAAATTGCTTGCCTAACCCAGTAGAATCATCAGGCAGCAGCACCTTCCCTAAGTTAGGCACATGGAACATCTTCTAGAACAAGGACTTGAGATTGCATTCAAATGGTTCCTGTAAATCTGTCTACTGGTTCACTGTAGTCAGACAATGAAATAGATGCAAGTATAAGTCAGAGAGACAGGACCAGTTTCTCCTTTTATCCCCACCAAGAAAAGGCTCTCATCAAAAATAGTAATGTGGTATGAACTGTTCCAATTAATGTTTCATTCGGAAACGTGCAATTTTTGTTTGAGCCTTGCATTAACTCATTAGATTGTGTTACAATGGAGTGTGTACTTCAGTTTATAATTGAAAGTAGCTGCCTTTTTTTTTTGTGCAAAGATTCAGAAATTATCGAAACAAGCTTATACTAACTGTAGGAGAGTGACAAGGGAGTCTGCGCCTGTATTCTGTGGTCTTGGAATAAGTAAAAATGGCTCCAGATTCCTCCTTTCCTCATTGTATTAACTGTGGCTTCAGCAATTATGATTGGGATACTGCTGTTACATATAAAACCATGGAATATGACATACAGCCAAAGTTTATATTTGCCAATATTGTTTCTTGTTATATTTCTGACATTGGATAGATGGTAATTTGTTATGTTACATTGGTATTGACGAATCTATTTTTAACTGAAGTTAGTCACATGGATCAATTCTTTGCAATGGACCATGTGTTGTTTTTGGCTTTGTCTGTTAGTGTGGATTTTAAGAAAATGATTTTACCATCTTAACTATCTTAGCACTAAGCCTTAAGCTATTGTGTCAACTGAAGGATGAAAATGATTGTTCCACCACTCAAGTAGTTCAATAAACTATAAATTGTTCTTATTTGCTTTCAAGGATGAAGTTGAAGTGGAAGTGGTTCAACTTAAAGCTGTGAGAATACATGCGCCTATTACGAGAATGAAGACTGGAACTCTGGTAACTTTATATTAACTTAAATACCCAAAAAAAACTCCTGAATTCTGGTACAAGTTTGTTGTAGTCATTGCAGCACACCTGGAAGCTATTTTGCTGCCATTTATCTACAATTTATTCTCTGATAACGCTGAACCATCAGACTTGTATTTATTTACAGGTTCATATGTTCTGGATTAAAATGTTGATTCAATAACTTGTATACTGCCTTCTACAAATGCAGCATTTTGAATTTGGTAAATGTGATTGATGTCACACTGGTTTTAATGAATTTTCTTCGTTTACAGATGCCTGTCTATGTAATGGGAATTACAAGCAACCAGACACCATTTACATTCGGTAATGCAATACCTGGGCTGACATTTCATTGGACTGTCACTAAAAGGGACATTATTGACCTTGGCACAAGGCATTCTGAGGTAAGCTGAGCTGTTAAGCCTCATTAATATTTGCTCACATCCATTACCTGTATAATGTCTCTCTTGCAGGGACTTTGATTGGACCAATTTGGTTTTTGATTAGATGTAACATTAAAAAAAAGTATATTTTTTATAAAAATGATGTGTATAGGTGACTGCGCATATGTTCTTCAAGAAATATATTCCCACATATTGAAAGTATTTTATTGTTTTCTTGTTGTGGTTTGCAGAATTTCGCATCATTTTTCTTTGTGTTTTAGGCATCTTTTCAACTTGCAGCAAATAACAACTTTGCAATGTATGTGCACAGTCGAGTGAAAGGCAGGACTGGCTTGAAAGTTGTTGTAAGGACGACAGATCCATCGGCTGGTCAGTTTGAAAATAAAGCCAGAGAGTTGTCGGATGAAATGCAGATTCAGGTACTGCTGCCACCTTGTTGCTTTTTTGACGTTACTGTTAACAAGAATGCGCCTCAGACTGAGCAGAAATAGAAAGCAAGTGATAACTGGACTTCAGTCTTACTTTGCCAAATGTAGCGTTGCAGTTTCTAAACTCGTACACTGCGGATTTGGGTGGCAGAGGA
Source organism: Sphyrna mokarran (assembly GCA_024679065.1). Classification (NCBI taxonomy): domain Eukaryota; kingdom Metazoa; phylum Chordata; class Chondrichthyes; order Carcharhiniformes; family Carcharhinidae; genus Sphyrna; species Sphyrna mokarran. The sequence goes on from JAGIQG010000003.1 coordinate 116,460,659, forward strand.
GATGGATATGGTTCTTAATGAACATTTTTGTGTCCCTCTTCACAAAAGAGAGGGTGATGTTGCAGAATTGTGGTTGAGGAAGAATTGAAGAATGGAGACAGAATGATGTGATAAACATAGGGAGAGAAGAACTCTGAAGGGGATAAATTGCCAGGGTCAGATGAAGTGTATCCCAGGCTGTTCAAGAAGTTGGCGAGGAAGCTGCCAGAGGATTGGAGGCCTGTCAACATTGTACCTTTGTTTAAAAAGAGAGCCAGTTGTTCTGACCTTTGTAATGGATAGTTGGTTCAGAGGGATGGGTATACTGTCACTTAGGGATAGACAATCGGCATGGATTTGTAAGGGAAGGTTGTGTCTGCCTAATTTGATGGAATATTTTAAGGAAATAACCAGGAGGATTAATAAGCATAGATATTGTTCTCTTGTTTAATGCAATGTCTTTTTGCCACAGTTGACCAAACTTTGGAGAGCAAGAGTGAGTCTGCCATGAATCTTTCAGATAATGTAGTAGGTGGCCAGGAGCAAAGAACAGGCTCTTTAAATAGCAAAGCGAGCAAAGAATCTGCAAAGATTGAGAAAAACAAATACTAAGCTGATTCATTCCTAAATTGGCTGACACAAGTGAGGTTGAAACCCTAAATTATGCTCCAGACACCCACTTGGTGGCCAGACATGGAACTGCAGTTGTCGGATCAATACTAAACAGTCCCATTAAGTCAGCATTGCGTACAGGCATCAAAGAAAAGGGCTACACAATTTTTCACTGGAATATTGAAGGATATACCAAACTCAGTATTTTTTGTGGCATTTTAACTGATAAATACAGTCAGTGTCTTATCTGTCTGACTTAACATCACTCATTCTGTCTTTTTTTCTCTCTGCACTGCTATTCTCTCCCTAAATTCTCCCATTTGCAGTATCCCTCTAGCTATTAGCCTACTTGTGGTTTTAGACATCAATAACAAGTTGCTTTTCCTTTTAGGTGTTTGAAAAACTACATTTGCTCAATCCAGAAGTTGAAGCAGAGCAGGTGCTAATGTCACCAAACTCCTTCCTGAAACTGCAAACAAACCGGTACGGTTTAAGAACTAACAAATTAGCCATTACTTCTGTCTGTTCTAAGTGTAACAGTCTTGGGGCAGGGGAAACCATTCTTGGTTTTGAAAAGATCACTTAAAACATGTTTTCATCAGTATTGACGTGGTTCTGCATTGACACCAGTTGCTGCATTATGCAGCCTGAGACTCTTAGTTGTATGGGAATTGTTTCACATTGCCTTGTAGATACTTTGCATGATAGCAGAAAGGACCCAGGCAGTAACAGTGGAAATCTCCTGTAACCTGAACCAGATATCCTTGTCTTTGAACGTGATTTTCTTCCTTGAAAGCAGTGTTATGATACCAGCTGATCTCTCTATTGGACAAGCACAGTGATTCGCACTGATGCCTCACGATGCCAGGGACTCGGCTTGGGTCACTGTCTGTGTTGGAGTCTGCGTGTTTTCCCTGTGTCTGCTTGGGGTTTCTTCTGGGTGTTCCAGTTTCCTCCCACAGTCTGAAAGACGTGCTAAATTCTCCCTTCGTGTACCCAAACAGACACTGGAGTGTGGCGACTAGGGTATTTTCAGCTATTTCATTGCAGTGTCAAAGTGAACTGCTTTGTTGAAGTAACAAATAAACTTCCAGAAGTAGATTCCAGAATGAAACTTTGCTTGATAGATCCTAACTCTTTTTTAAAAGGAATCTTGCAGCTAATCTTTCTGGTTGCCACACAGAAGTTGAATGATGACCTGATTGAGATTCACAAGCTTATGAGTGGCATGGACAGAGTGGATAGTCAGATGTTCTTTCCTAGAGTAGAAAAGTCAAGTACTAAGGGACATAGGTTTAAAGTGCATGGAGAAAAGTTTAGAGGAGATGTGCAGGGCAAGTTTTTTTACACGGGGTGATGAACGTCTGGAATGCATTGCCCAGGAAGGTCATGGGAGCAGGTACAATAGTGGCATTTAAGGGGCAACTAGATCGATACATGAATAGGATGGGAATGGAAGGATATGGACTCTAAGTGCATATAGTTTTACTTTAGTTAGACATCATTATCAGCGCAGGCTTGGAAGGCCAAAGAGCCTGTTCCTGTGCTGTGCTATACCGTTCTTTAAGTTACTGACTAACTGAAGAATGAGTTAGTTAGTAACCAACCAAAAAAAAATTTTTTAAACAAGAAAAATGAACCACGTTACTCTAGAAAATGTTGGCAAGATATTGATACAAATATAAGAAAATGACTATGCTATTCCTTCACTGCAGCTATATTTTTACAGGCACGTATAAATTTGTAAAAATAAAATAATCTACCATATTTATCTTGTGCTCTAATATTCAGGGTAAGTATGTGGTATATGTGAATTAACAAGGAAACTGTGATCAGACACTCCAAAGTAGTTGACACATACGACCAAAGCAGACTCTATGGATTTCTCAACAACCCACTTAGACGTCTGCCACACCGTGAACCAACAAATCCCACTGAAATTCTGGGCAGGGTTTTCTGCTGCCATTTGTTGCCGGCATGGACTTCTGGTTCCACTAATATCCATGGCATTTTGAGTGGCGCCCCGTCTTACCACTGGGAAACCCACCGCAGAGGTCACCTTTGGTGGGACTAGAAGACTCTGCCAGTGGGAAAGTCCAAACGTTCCACTGTGTTCCACTCTAATAAAGGCTTCCAATCTCCATATGTGAAACTTTAAAACTGGGAATTCTTTCCCACTCACTGCTTTTACTCCTGTGGCTTCAACAAGATTCACCCTCAGGTTACAATCTTGGTTTCTGTCCATTCCCTTGTTTGGGATTTTCTCACTGTTCCCCCCTCCAAGTGTCCTGTTCAATGGGATGGAACGTCTGCAATGGCACCCTGATTCAGGTCACCTGACTGCTTTTCGTGCCGTTTTGCATTTTTTTTCCTTGTGTGACTGTGCTCAGGACCAGTTCCTGGCCTGAAGACAAGAAAGCCATTGACTGCACGAATACAGCCATATCTCGGCCAGCATGTGGGCGAAAGATGTGGGGCCTGCAATTCAAAGCTTCTCGAAGGAGTCCTCAATCTCCGAATACTGATTAAGATAAATATTGGAGTTTGTTATAGCAGATCAAATTTATATGAGACAAGCTGAGGCTTCTTTCAAATTTGTCAGATCGTAGAATCCGCACAGTGCAGAAGGAGGTCATTTGAGCCTACACTTGCAATGAACCCACCCAGCCCCTATCCCTGTAATCTCATGTATTTACCCTGCTAATCCCCCTGATACTAATGGACAACTATCATGGCCAATCCACCTATTCACATAATTATTGAGCTTTCTGTATATATATTAAAGTAAAAACAAAGCAATAATTTAGATCCAGTTAATTTAGTGTAATTGATGCTATTTATCTTCAACTACGAACCCAAAAATGATTTTCAAGTTATGCTTCCGACAAGCAAAACCATTCTTCCTTTTTATGAGCTTGCTTTTTTTGGGCTTCTCTGCCTGCATCAAACATTTGCTGTAAATGTCAAACTTCATGTTGAGTGCCTGATGTTCTGTTTTAATTCTGACCATGGTCAAAAAAAATCTAAACTGTTCCATGCAATAGTAGTGATGTGCGTATCAATTACAGAGACAGGCCGCTAAATTTATTACGTAGCCCTTGAGAAAACTGCGACAAGGCTGGATCATTTGTATCTTAACAAACTGCTTTCAGACTGAACTTTGAAGCACAGAAATTAGGAGTAGGCCATTTGGTCCTTCAAGCCTGCATCACTATTCATTTTGATAATGGCTGATCATCAAATCCAATATGGTCCCAAGATCTAAATCAAACTTCCCTTGAAATCACACAATGTTTTGGCCTCAACTACTTTATGTGGTGGTGAATTCCACACATTCACCACTCTCTGGATGAAGAAATTTTTCCACACCTCTGTCATAAAAGGTTAATACCTTATCCTCAAACGGTACCCCTAGTTTTGGATTCTCCCATTATTGGGAACATTCTTTCTGAATGTAGCCTGTCTAATCCTGTTAAAATTTTGTAAGTCTCTGAGATCCCCTTTCACTCTTCTGAACTTCAAAGAATGCAATCTTAACTGACTTAATCTCTTCTCATTTGACAGACCTGCCATCCCAGGAAGCAGCCTGGTAAACCTTCGCTGTATTCCCAATATTGCAAGGACATCCGTCCTCAGATAAGGACACCAAAACTACACACATTACTCTAGGTGTGGCCTCACCAATATCCTATACAATTGCAGTATAACATCCGTATCCCTATACTCAAGTCCTCTTACTATAAGGCCAACATACCACTTGCATTCTTTACTGTTTGCTGAGCTTGTGTGCTTGTTTTTAAACTTGCAGTAATTCACTATGCTTTTAGAATATACTAGCTACAAGCCCAATTCTCCCAAAAGTGCTGAATTGGCAGGAAAACTAGTGTAATTCACAATTGCTTTTTCAGTGGAGGTTCAAACTCTAATCTCCCACACTCTCTCTGCAATGCTATGGTCATAATTGTGAATATCATTAAAAGCTGGGGGTAGGGTCTATTCATGCTGAAGTTTGACTGTTCCAGGTCTCTTACGTATGCACAGAGACCCGGATTGTCAGTCTGCAGATTACTGACCAGCAGTGATCCCCTCTACACCCATGGCTACAATCGTGGCCTGCACAAGCATTCCCAGGCCACTTCTTCCCCACCCCCTGGAGCAAAGTGATCTCTGCCCACTGCCCCCTCCCTGCCCAGATTTACTGGCCTTCCTCCAGCCCAGACTAATCACAATGCAGAATGGCAGTGGAACTGATCGCTGCCCCCTAGCCCTACCCCTTACCATTGCCTGATTCCTGCTGGGCACTTTGCCCCTTGGGTAGTGCTGGGGACATAGGCTGCCGAAGCCCTAGTGGACCCCCAGTTGCCTCTCTCCCGCTTCCCTCTCCACTCTGCTGTAGTCTGCCGCTGGTTCCCCGCAAATGGGGAGCTACTCTAAACCCCCACCAGAGCGAAATATCCCTGGCAGGGTGGGAGATGCTATCGAGCCCCAAGAATTCCATGCTGGCCACAATAATGAGACTTAAAATGCATGAAAAACAGATTTAAATGACTTTCTTCCTGCCGGTTTCCAGTGCGGCCTCGACAGCGCCTGTTTTCCGACTGTGGGAAACGCGCATGCATCAGGAGCGCATGCGCAAATCCCCCAAAATGGCCAATACTTAATTCTCCCAACATGAAGTGCCAAAAAATTTGTCCAACTTTTCCAAATCTTATAATTAATGCTGATCAGTGATTGCCTTTAAGGAAATATTTATAGATTCAATTTGATCTCCATGCTAAAGGTCACCATTTGGATCAGCTTTATCTGAACAAAAGAGATTGTTGATATCAAATCATTGTCCATCATCTCCATGTTACTGACTTTCGAAGACCTGGCTCTAAATAGTGTAAAAACCTAACCAACAATTAAAAAACAAAATAAGAGCAACATATTGAAAAGAAAACTAATTTTTGAAAAGCCACAGCTGCTTGGATTACAAAAACAAAATACTGAGTGCTGAAAATCCGAAATAAAAAATTAAAAATAAATGAAAAATACTGGACACGGGTCTATCTGCATCTGTGGAGAGAAACAGTGTCAACATGATAGGTCATTACCTTTCATCAGAATTGGAACTTCAATGAAGTCACAGTTTAGATACTTGACTATTTATTGTTAAAATTGTGGTGTTTTCATTAGTTATCCTACAAAAAAAAATGGTCTGAATGTTTTCTTGAATCTCGTTCAACACGCAGCAGCTGGATTTGTACTGGGATCTCACGCAATGAATGTTTCCACTATAAATGCCACGCTAACATGATAGATAAGCATTCACCGCAGTATTCCATTTTTAAAAAAGACCAGATGAAAATTGACAAATACTGTGGAGGCATTTTTTTAGTCGATATTCTGAAATATGGTAGTATGCTAATATCTGGCAATGCATTATATATGAGTCACTTAAACTTGGTCAGCAGAACATAATGAAGAGTCAGTTGACACCAACTTGCAAGAGTTATGCAACTTGCCTAAATTGTTTAAGTTTGCTCGTTCATTTTCCTAATTGCAAGAAATCATTTACCAATGTGAATGTTTGCTTCATTTATTCATGGGACCGCGACGTAACTGAAAGAACTAGCGTCTGTTACCCAGCCCTGATTGCTGTTGAGAAAGTGACGTTGTGTCACTTCTTGAACTGCTGCAGTCTGTGTGGTGAAGATACCCTGCAGTGCTGTTAGGCAGGGATTGTTATTCGTTACCAGAGATCAAGCTGGTGCTTGACAGCAAGTCAAAGTCTAAGCTGGTGATGCAACTGTACAGAGACATTAAGGGAGACATCCATTCCCTGCGCAGCAGAACAAAGCCAATAAGAGAACACTCATTCATTTCTGACAAGTACAAAGATAAACTCAAAAAATATAAATTGGCCACATTAAAAAGCAATGTCAGAGCAACGTGAATGGGAAACAAAGGCATTGCAGTGACAAAGTAGAAAATGGAGCACATTTTTGTAAGAGTTGCCCAAAGGAAAGCATTTTATGAAACACCAGGTAGGAACAATATTTGTTACAAGGCTTATGAATATCTACATTGGTCCTTCAGTTAATGTTTCCAAATATATCTTAATAAGGCTGGGATAGCAAGTTGACTGACAACTCTGCTGAAGGCTTGATTGACCTTGTATATGAAAGTTTATTTATTAGTCACAAGTAAGGCTTATATCAACACTGCAATGAAGTTGCTGTGAAATTTCCTCAGTTGCCACACTCCGGTGCCTGTTCGGGTCAATGCACCTAACCGGCGCGTCTTTCAGACTATGGGAGGAAACTGGAGTACCTGATGAAAACCTGTGCAGACACTGGAAGAACACACCAAACTCCACTCAGTGATCCAAACTGGGAATTGAACCTGCGTCCCTGGTGCTGTGAGGCAGCAGTGCTAACCATTGTGCCACCATGCCCACCCCATGTGGCTTAAATATATACTGGCACATTTGCTGTTGAGGTTTGGAATTGCAGCAGATTATTGGGTAAAGCATGACCTTGTTGAAATTGATCACCTTCAGCTTTTGGATAAAGGGAGCTCCTACAGGAAGAAATCACATGTCTCGATCTCCCAACATTTGTATTTGCAGTGACTACATTACCCCAAGGACAATGCTTTTTACCTATATTTGGTTGTGACTGCAAACTTGTAGTCAAACAATTGTTTCCGATACCAGTATAAAATAACATTGGCAAGTTCCACAGCCAAGGTTTTGAAGCTGAATATAAACAGGAAGGGGAGGCTAGCTGGTAGGAGAGCCGAGGCTAGAAAGGTGAACTGCATTTGCAATTACTACTTGTTATAGCAGATAACACCCTCCCTATTTGTTAGAGAGTGTCATGCTATAAAGGGACATCTGTAATTGTGAATGGCTTTAATCTGGATGTAGATTGGGGAAATCAAATTAATAGCAATACCACAGAGGAGGAATTCCTGGATTGTGTGCAAGATAGTTTTCTGAACCACTAAATTGAGGAATCTAGAGGCCATTCTAGACTGGGTGTTGTGTGATGAGAAAGGAACAATTGGCAAACTGGTTGTGCGAGTATTTTTGGAAATGAGTGAATGTAACATGATCGAATTCTTTATCAAGGTGGAAAGTGACATAGTTGATTCGGAGACAAGGGTTCTTGAATCTTAATAAAGGAAACTCTGATGGTATGACGCATGAGTTGGCTTTGATGGATTAGGAATGTTACTTCAAGGATGATGGTGGATAGACAATGGCAAATATTTACAAATGTTTGAGTGAACTGCAACAACTATTCTTTCCTGTTGGGCACAAAAATGAACGAGGAAAGGTAGCCAAACCATGGCTTATAAGGGAAATTAGAGATAGTATGAAATTCAAGGATAAGGCATATAAATTAGCTTGAAAAAAAAATAGACCTGAGGATTGTGAGCAGTTTAGAACTCAGCAAAAGAGGACAAAGGGATTGATTAAAAAGGGGAAAATAGAATGCAAGAATAAGTTTGTGGGGAATATAAAAACTGACTAAAAGATTCTGTACATATATGAAGAGAAAAAAATTCCTGAAGACAAATGTAGGTCCCTTACAGTCAGAAACAGGAAAATTTATAATGGAAAACAAAAAAAAACTGACCAACTAAGCATATATTTTGGTTCTATCTTCACAAAGGATGACGCAAATAATGTACAGAAACGTTGGGATCACAGGGTTTAGTGAGGGAGGAACTGAAGGAAATCGGTATTCGTAGGTAAATGGTGTTGGGGAAATGATAGGATTAAAGGCTGATAAAACCCCAGACCCTGATAGTTTACATCCCAGAATCCTTAAAAAGTGTCTATGGGAATAGCAGGTGCATTGATGATCATCTTCCAATATTCCAAGCACTCTGGAGCATTTCCTACTGATTGGAAGCTAGCTAATGTAACCTCACTATTTAAAAAGGCAGTAGAGGAAAAATGGAGATTATTGAACAATCAAACTGACATTGCTAGTGGGGGGAGTTGTGAGGGTCCAGTATAAAAGGTTTAATGGCAGAACACTTGGAAAACAGGAGTAGGATCAGATAGCATTATTTACATATATTTATAAAATGGAAATCATGCTTGACAAATCTGCTGGAATTCTTCAAGGATGTAACTCTCAGAATTGATGATAGGGACTAGTGAATACGGTTTACTTGGACTTTCCGCAGGCTTTTGCAAGGTCCCACATAAGAGATTAGCATGTAGGATCAAAGCATGTGGGATTGGGGATAATGTGTTGAGATGGATAGAAAACTGGCTGGCAGACAAGAAAACAGTAGAAATAAACAATCTTTTTCCAAGCAACAGGTGGTGACTAATGGGGTATTCCAGGGGATCAGTACTAGGACCACAGCTATTCAGTGTATATTAATGATTTCAGTGAGGGAACTACATGTAATATCTCCAAATTTGCAGATAACAGAAAGCTGGATATGGAGGCAAACTGTGAGGAGGATGCAGATATGCTTCAGTGTAATTTGAGCAAGTCAAGTAAGTGGGCAAATGCATGGTAGATGCAATATGTTGTAGATAGCTGTGAGATTATCCACTTTGGCAGCAAAAACAGGAAGGCAGATTATTATATGAGCAGTTATAGATTGAGAAAGCGGAATGTGCAAAAAGACCTGGAAGCCCTTGTACACTGATCACTGAACGTAAGCATGCAGGTGCAACCGGTAGTAAAGGAAGCAAATTATATGTTGGCTTTTGTAGCAAGAGGTTTTGAATACAGGAGCAAAGATATCTTCTACACTTATACAGGGCTGTGGTGAGATCGCACCCGGTATATTGTATGCAATTTTGGTCTCCTTATCTGAGGAAGAAGATTCTTGATATGGAGGGAGTGCAGCAAAGGTTTATCAGACTGATTTCTGGGATGGTGGGACTGATGAAGAGTGATTGATTCAGTTAGGATTATGTTCACTGGAATTTAGAAGAATGGGGTGGGGAGGCGGATTCTTATAGTAACCTGTAAAATTTTAACAGGACTAAACAGGGAATCTAAGGATATGGGATAGTCCATGTCGGACTGAAATGAGGAGAAATTTGTTCACCCAGAGAGTGGTTAGCCTGTGAAATTCGTTCACAAAGAAAGCAGTTGAGGTCAAAATATTTTACATTTTCAAGGAGGAATTAGATATCGCTGTTTGAGTGCGAAGATATGAGGGAAAGCAGAAACAAGTTACTGAGGCAGATGATCAGATATGGTGAGAGTGTTTAAAAATGAATCCCTTGGTTTGGATTAGAGATTTGGCTCCAAACTAATCAGATTGCTGACTTGCAAAATCTTTCTGCCCTTTTCAACTCCTTGGTCTGTATCTGATTGTATTTAAGAAATTGTGCATGGCTATATTACCATCACAATTGACAGATGAACAGATAGGGCTGATGAAACACTGTGAATATTTGATGGAGATATCTGAGTTCACTCTTGAAAAATGGCACCATCATTTAGAAATTAATCTTAGTTAATAACAGTGATTCTTGTTTGATTGGCAGAGATGGTGTAGCTTCTCTCAGTTATCGTGTGCAAGACTTTGCTGACAAAACTCCTGTGATACAAGTGGATGAAAATGGGCTTCTGACATCTGGTCCCATTACTGGATCTTCAACAATTGAAGTAATCTCTGAAGAACAGTTTGGTATAAACCAGACAATCACAGTTCTAGTTAAGGTAAGAATAACTATGATTAAGTTCATTGATTGATTTGTCTTTTAATAACTCAATTAGTTTTCTTTATTTTGAGAAATATCCCTAATAGTATCAAAGTTTTCGACTATCTGTGAGGGAGAAAAGCTTCAAAAGCTGTACTGGGGCAGAGAATAAGTGCCTCTTCAAATTGATGTTCTCTGTTAGTATATTCTCCTTCATTGACATAACATGTGGCACTATTTGCAGAGTAGGGTGTTCTCGTGTCCAAGCTGACATTCTTCCCTCAATCAACATCATTGAAATAGATTATCTGATGATCATTTAGCTCATTGCTTTTCATGCAAATATTGCTGTCCACAGTTTGGCTGTGATATTTTTCTACATCCCAACAATACTGATTTGGCTTTTGGACCCCTCAGGTTGTGAAATGCATCATTCTTCCATTGTAAATAATAAAATGCTTGTGCGGAGAACAATGGGACAGTTATAGCATGTGTCAAATTGGTGTATCTTCATAAAATAGTGCATCTTCTAACTCAGTGCAGTTCCTTGCAAGACCTGCTGGTAATATATTGAATAATATCATATTCCAACATTTTGTACTTCCAATAAAAGTTTCTGTTTCACATTTGATTCATCCAGAATATTTGAAACTAATTGACTTTTCCGCAAACACAATCAGTGTTTTGAATTTGAGGAAGATCCAAACATTCCTTGGATAGTAAAATAATTATACTTTGCTTTAAAGTGGTTTCGGAATAATGCCATATTTCATGTTAATGGCAGCATGGTGGCACAGTGTTTAGCACTGCTGCCTCAGCAGCGCCTGGGACCTGGGTTTGATTCCCAGCTTGGAACACTGTCTATGTGGGTCTGCGGGTTTTCTCTGGGTGTTCCGGTTTCCTCCCACAGTCCGAAAGATGTGCATTGGCCGTGCTAAATTCTCAGTGTACCTGAACAGGCGATGGAATGTGGTGACTAGAGGCTTTTCACAGTAACTTCATTGAACTATTAACATAATCCTATTTGTAACAGTAATAAATGAACTTAAACATTTTGACCTTAAATTGCGGAGAGGAGATTTTAGACAGCTTTTGAAGAAAAGAAAAACGCAGTAGAGTTTAAGCCAATAGTTTTTTTAAAACAGCTGAACTGCTTTATGCTGATCCTAATTTTGTTCTATTTTCAAAATCTTTGCAAAGAAAATTATAATATGATGTATGCACTGTGCTCTCTTTTGTGGTTTCCGTATTTTTTTTAGGTTGCACCTGTTTCTTATTTGAGAATCAGCACCAGTCCAGTCATGCATACACTTAACAAGGAGTCTCCATCAGCCATTCCAGTGGGGATAACTTTAACTTTGACTGTTCATTTCCATGACCATTCTGGAGACACCTTCCATGCTCAGAATACAATAATAAGCTTCGCTATGAACAGGTAAACCAATGATGAAAGCTATCGTTTATCAATATTGAAATGAAATTTAAGATACATTACGAGTTAGTATATGTGGTGCCCATAGATTTATAAAGTAACTGTTACCTCAGGGCTTAATAGAGCCACGCATCAATCCAGTATTAATCATAGGATTAACAGTTGGTATGTATTCATCTGTTGTGTTTCTTTTGTAAAATTGTGTTGATTCACACTGTGTGTATATTAAGGGGCTAGGGGGAGAAAGCCGTAGTGTGAATCTCCAATGGTGTTGCTTGTGTAAAGAGGGGTTTAATAAGAACAGAGATATTATGGTAAATAATATTGCCATGGACACTAACAGTATTGGGTTTGACACTGGGCGTAATGGAAGTGAGTCCCAGTCTGAATCACCCTACTGAGATAAAGAATTGGTATCTCGTGCTACAAATTCCAGGATTCAGAGGAGAGAATTCTGTGAGGAATGTAGCAACTCCTACTGTCTGAGATAATGTGATCTATTATCCCTGGGATTGATGCCCAGGCCACCTAAGGGTCTAAAAGAGGTGAAGTAGTTTGCGGGGGGTGGTGTTGTGAGAGTGTATTAGAAATGTATTCTGTAGGTTTGTGAGTATTAAGATAGGTCAGGAATTTAGCTCTTTGAACATGGATGGGGTGGGTCAGGATGAGGTGCTCAGAATTCTTCAATTCCAGCGGCACTAGAGATGATTTTGGGGCACCAGGAGTGCATGGTGTTTAGCAGCAGAGTCTTGCCTCTATGGAAGGAAGAGCAGTCTATCAGAATGGGCATAACTTGTCATTGGCCAGTTATGACTTCTTAGACCACAACCAACTGACCACATTCCTCACCATCAGCCTTTCTTTCTTTCTGACTGGTCAGCAATTTAGTGATTATATTTAGTAACGTTGGGGCAATTCTCCCAAAAAAAAAGTCTTAAGTGCTGAATTCACAGAAAAACTAATGTAAATCACAATTGTTCTTTCCTCCGTAGGGATTCCAATAGAATTCCCCACACTCTGTGCAATGCAGAGGTCATAGTCATGAACTAAAAGCTCGGGGTGGGGCCTATGCTTGCCAGAGTCTGACATTTCCGGAACTCGCACTTGCACAGTGGCCTCAAATTATCAGCCTGCAATTTGCTGACACGCTCGACATTCCGCACCAATCACCTCCTAGGCCCTATCCCTGGCAGGCCCCACTCCCTTAGGTGCCAGGATGCCCCTGGGCATGGCACTTTGCTCCATGGGCAGTTCCAGGGGCACAAGCTGACACTGCCAGTGTGTCCATGCCCAGGGGCAACAACCCCAGTGCCTGACCCTCTGGGAGTCCCCGATTGTTCTCCTTCACTCCCGCTAGTTCCCCAAAAGTGGAGAACTAGTTTGAACCCCATCAGAGTGAAATTGTACTGGTGGGGTGGAGGTGCTAGTGGGCCCGGAGACTTCAGTCCTGGCCCCCGTGTCACCTTTAAAGAACATTGAAATAAGATTAAAATTACTTAACTGCTGCTCCCATCGATTTCCAGTGTGGTCCCAACCATCCCAGATATCCGGCGCTTGGAAATGCGCATGCAACAGGAACAGATGCGCGAATCCTGTGTATCGACCCACACGCGGTTCTCCTGGCCCGCTATGCTAGAGCATTAGCACAGCGGAATTGGAGAATCTCCTCCATTAATTATAAAGTACACAATTTAGTTTAGGTATTTCAGTCACAAAAAGAAAAATAAAGCAGATATTTATTTCAAGTCTCTTGTGATTTACCTGCCATTTTCCTCCATTAACAAACTTTCTCACGTCCAATTTGGACGTGTTTTTTCCAAATATTAATATTTTTATTGTTTTTTTAAACCTACTTCAAACTTGTGATTTGAATTATTGAGTTGCCCTTGATTGGCTGATCACGATCATTGGCAAGCCCTTTCTCTCTCGATTTAGCTCCAAATTTAGTTAAATCCTTGTCCCTAAGATTTCAGAACTATTTTTTTAAAGTTTTGTTTAGAAGTTTAGAACTTGCGTCAGTGATTAGCTTTTAGCATTTCTATGTATTTTCCATGATGTATGGAAATTGGCAGCACTGTTGTCAGCACTACTGTCTCACAGCGCCTGGGATCCAGGTTTGATTCCAGCTCCAGGTAACTGTGTGGATTCTGCATGATCTAGTGTTGACATGGGTTTCCTCCCACCATCCAAAAATGTACCATGCTAAATTGCTGTTCATTAGCAGGGTAAACATGTGGGGTTACTGGGTGGGATTGTTGTCGGTGCAGGCTCGATGGGCTGAATGGTCTTCTGCGCCGTAGGGATTCAATGACTGTCTAAGAAAGATTGTGAGCCAAGAAACTCAAGTGCTGTAAGTGGCTAGTGTTAGCCAATGATCTTGGAGATGAGTCCAGTCTGAACTTAATTTTCTCTGTCCCCTCTCCCTTAAGTCTGTTGGACTCAGCTGTCCCAATATTGCCAGACATTATCTCAGTCAATGTACCTTGACTCTTTTCTCACAAATATGTTCAGTCTGAGGACTCTTTTGAACATGCATCCTGACGCTGATGAGATTGTAGGAAGTGTATCCATTTTTCTGGCATTATTGAAATAAAAGGCACAATTTACGTAAGAGTATATCTATCAGAGATTAGATAAGTTCTTGATCAATAAGGGGATCAAGGATTACCGGATAAAGCAGGAGAATGGGGATGAGAGTCATATCAGCCATGATTGAATGACAGAGCAGGCTCTATGGGCCAAATGGTCTAATTCTGTTCCTATATCTTAGGGTCTTATGTATTCATTTAATAACACATTATTTCTTAACTGTTCTTTTACTTTTGAAGGGACGACCTGTTGCAGATTGGCAAAGGTCCCAGCAATAATACCTTTATAATAAGGGCTGTGAATGTGGGACTGACTTTGTTGAGAATCTGGGACACGGAGCATACTGGAATAGCGGATTATATTCCCCTACCCGTTGAACAATTCATTTACCCTGATTTACTGGGAGAAATGGTGGTTGGTGATGTCATCTGTTTCAGCAGTAATCTAGTTAATCAGGAAGGTAGGTACATAAAACGTCATTAGCACCAGTTTGAGATCATGTGAATTCTCAAATACGAGACAAAAACCAGAACTTCATCTGTGTTCTTACAGCGCAATTAGGAGTTTGGAGTTCATCTTCTAGTAATATTCTTCAGATTGATCCAAAGACTGGCACTGCAGTTGCTCGAGATTCTGGGTCTGTCACTGTATATTACGAAGTACCAGGACTTCTCAAAACCTACAAAGAGGTAAGCAATCCTCCTGATAATGGGGAACAAATTTTGAGACTGATATTTGTGACTGAATTTTTATAGATTGCTTCTTTGTTTTTTGTGGAAACAATTGCACTTGCTTAGTAAAGCAGATACTTTTCCTAACAGGGTCATAGAAGTATACGGCATGGAAACAGGCCCAACTTGTCCACATTGCCCTTTCTTTTTAAACCCCTAAGCTAGTTCCAATTGCCCACATTTGGTCCATATCCCTCTATGTCCATTTTACTCTATAAATATCTAAATGGCTTTTTAAAAGACAAAATTGTGTCCACTTACACTACTACCTCCTGGCAGCTTGTTCCAGACACTTCCACCCTCTGTGAAAAGATTGCCCATCTGGAGACTTTTGTATCTCTCCCCTCTCACCTTAAACTTATGTCCTCTAGTTTTAGGTTGGAATGTATTTCAATACTGTGCTCAAGACATTCTAACACAGTTTTTAATGTAAAAATATGTTTATAATATAAACCAAGTGTGAGGTTATCCACTTTGGTAGGAATAATGGTAGGAAGGATTACTATTTAAATGGCGAAAAGCTGCAGCATGCAATGGTACAGAGGGATCTGGAGGCCCTTGTGCATGAATCGCAAAAACACAGTATGCAGGTGATTAAGAAGGCGAATGCAATGTTGGCCTTTATAGCTAAGGGGATAGAATATAAAGGTAGGGAGGTTCTGTTGCAGCTGTATAGGATGCTGGTGAGGCCGCAGCTGGACTATTGTGTGCCGTTTTGGTCGCCACATTCGAGGAAGGATATATTGGCTTTAGAGGGGGTGCAGAGAAGGTTTACTAGGCTGATACCGGAGATGAGGGTGTTGGATTATGAGGAGAGACTGAATAGGCTAGGTTTGTACTCTTTGGAGTTTAGAAGGCTGAGAGGGGGTCTTATAGAAACATATAAGATAATGAAAGGGATGGATGGGGTGAAGGTTGAGAGACTCTTCCAGCTTAGCAAAGATAGCAGGACTAGAAGGCACAGCCTCAAGATTAGGGGGGCGGTTCAGATCAGAGTTGCGGAGGGTGGTGAATCTTTGGAATTCTCTGCCTGATGAGATGATGGAGGCTTCCTCACTGAATATGTTCAAGTCAAGAGTGGATAGGTTTTTGATTGACAAGGGAATTAACAGTTATGGGGAGAAAGCGGGAAAGTGGTACTGAACCACTACAGATCAGCCATGATCTTATTGAATGGTGGGGCAGGCTCGAGGGGCTGGATGGCCAACTCCTGCTCCTATTTCTTATGTTCCTATAAACCACTTGCCTGTTGAGGGGAAGTGGAGCATTTCCATAAAATAATAGATAACGTAGTGAGATTCGGTCAGAAACAGCTCAAACTGAGACAGTTTACATAACATTTATGAACTTCATCAAATTGAATAAAAAAAACAAGTCAATGCTTAAAATGTTTACTCCCTCCAACAACCATATGAGACCCTTACAACATTGGCTACACTTCAAAAGAACCTCAATGATTGGGAAGTTCTTTTGGGATGTCCTGAAATCATAGAAGGTACTAATCAAATGGAAGTCTGTTTTTGTTATGTACTAATATTTAGCACCTTACTTCGCAAAACATTTTTTTCTTATTCTCTCCCCTGTCAATTGAAACAGTATAAATGTTTGAGTAATCTTTAATTTTCTTTATTCACATAATTTTAAAGGTGCAAATCCAAATCAATTACTTAATCTAGGGGTTTGTTCTATGTAATGACTAACCTGCAAAAAAAAATGTTTCTCAGCTCTAAATTTGTCTGAAACTTAGGGATTTTATATTACCATTATGCCATTGTACTTCTTACTCAACGTAAGTAGCTTATTTCACCTAACAATACCTTTTTTTTGAAGTTCAATGCAATGCCCCTCCTCCCTTCGATCTCATTCCCAACACACAATTTATTTGATCCTGTCATTGTAAATTAGTGATCTCAGACCTGATCATTCTTCCATGTATCCATTTTAATATCTTTAATTCCTTTTGATGGTAAAATTGCCTTCATCGGATGGGGCATCGAGTATAAAATTTGGCAAATTATGTTACAGTTGCATAAAATATTGGTTAGGCCATATTTGGAATACTGTGTCCAATTCTGGTCACTGCACTACCAGAAGGCCCTGAAGGCTTTGGAGAGAATGCAGAAAAGGTTTACCAGGATGTTGCTACGAAGAGAGGCTGGATAAACTGGGATTGTTTTCTCTGGAAAGATGGAGGCTGAGGGGGTGATCTGATTGAAGTTTATAAAATTATTGAGAAGTATAGATAGAATGAACAGTTGGAAGTTTTTGCCCAGGGAAGAAACGACACTTACAGGAGGACACAGGTTCAAGATAAGAGGGGAAAGGTTCACTGGAGATGTGTGGGGGAAATCTTTTATGAAGAGGATTGTGGGGACCTGGAATTAATTGCCAAGTGAGGTGATTGAGGCAGTTACGTTAGCCACATTTAAGACTTATCTGGATAGACATATGAATACAGGGAAATAAAGGGATTTAAATGGTTGGTTTAGATAGGTAAACATGATCAGTGCAGGCTTGGAGAGCTGAAAGCCCTGTTTGTGTGCTGTATTATTCTTTTCTAAAACTATAGTGTGGATTTTGTAGTCTGCGGCAAAGCAAAGGTATTTGCTATGGACGTCAGAGAAATCCGTGCACAGAAGTCTGGCAATCTCTATGGCATGGCAGTCCTCAAGCCCAATGGCAGCTTCAGTTGTCTAAAAATGAGGGGATATTTTGGTGGCTGTCAGCAAGCAGATAATGAGCTAATCATGTTAAAAGTATTTTGCATACAGCAAGTCAGGCAGTTAAAAACACTTCAATTAGAAGTGGAGGATATGTTCAGAAAGTGAATTAAATTACTGGATTGACACAAAAGTTAAAATAAACTTCAAAAAAGAAAAAAAAATACTTTAAAGATGTGTGGGCTTTTTATCATTATGGAGAAATTGTCACTACAGATGTATGAAATTAGCTTTTCAAGATCACAGAGGGTATTTAAAGTAATTATGGAATTAGTATGCACTTAACACCCAGTTATACCTTCATCAACAAGATGAAGTTTTTGCAAAGATTTTTACAGTCAGTCCAGCATCAGAAAAGTGGGAGTTCTCATCAATCACTTCATTCACATTGATTGCACTCTATTGTGGGTGGATGGAAGCCTGTCTACACTTTGGAGAAACCCAGAATCATTGGCAGTGACCTTTGGATTTCCATATAATTATGTGCATGTGTGGATTCCAGCAGTTGCTATCAATTTTGGTGCAGTACTGATGGCAAATACTGACTGTTTCACCACCATCATCACAACAAAGTTCAGGTATACATGTCACACTCTGTGGACCTCACCAGTGAAGATTAATGCTGGTGCAATTTATTTTTACTTGCAATTTTAAATCCTCTGGATACTGAGTTTTTCTTTTCAGTAGCTGCCTCAAACTGACAGCCATGCAAATTAGGAGCAGGGGTTAGGCCCCCAAGTCTACTCCACCATTCAATACAAGCATGGCTGATCTGATTGTGGTTTTATCTCCACATTCCAGCTACCTCCTATAATATTTGACTACCTTGTTAGTCAGGAATCAATTTATCTTGTGTCTTAAGTATTTATATTAAATATTATGATATTATTGACCTTGCCTCCAGCACTCTCTGGGGAAGAGAGCTCAGTGATTCGCAACCTTCTGAGGAAAAAAATCTTCCCATCCTCATCTTAAATTGGAGATCCCTTATTTATAACATATGTCCTCATTCTAGATATAAAATAAAATGGCACAAGATACATTTGGAATGCAATCAATAATTATTTCCAAATGGGCTTTCATTTTGAGCTCTAACGAGAGCTCTTTTCATGTCAATTGCTTGCATTAACTTGGGTGGACTAACCTTCAACTCATGAAGTAATTGTTGGCCCATTTAAACATTCTCGTTAACCCCCTCCCCGGCTTCTATCTTGAAAGCTCCATCTTACCTGCTGTCGCCATTTTGGATATATTAAGCCTTCATTATGAGTTGGAATGGTGCCAATTAATTTAATGCTGCAGTGGATTTGGGCAGTCCTTTGCACTTTTTTTCCAATCACTTATTTGTCATCATCTGCTATTTTTAGTAACATTGCTTGACTGGTTTGTTGATTGTATTGGGAATCCACTTCATACTACTACCTACAGATGTACCTAACTAGTATTGTAGGCACCTTGTTTCTGAATTTAGAATTTTTATATGGACAAAGACTGATACAGGAGTCTAAATTTATTTTGAATTGAATTGTTGCAATAAATGCAAAATATTTAAAATTGGCACAATGTTTTCTGGTGTTTAAGAATAATGTAGCAACTTGAAGTAGTAACTTTTTTACATATTGTGGCATCCATTTTATGCACTTTTGACTGAATTGCAGCTTGTTTTCAGACTAGTGGCACACAATTCAAAGTTGCATTTGGGTTTTATATTCTTCAAAGAGTAATGTAAATTACTGCCATGTAACCTTCACGCCAACCAGTTTTTATCTTTTATATGTGCACATATATTTAAATAATTTCTTATTGGAGAAGAATACTCATTTGGAAATAACTTACAAATGCTCCATTCAAATGATCCATTACAGAAATAAAAATTAGAATTAAAGATTCCAAACAGTGCAGGCGGCCATTCAGCCCAAATAGTCTGCACCAATTCTCTGACAGTATCTTAGCAGACCCCACTCCCCTGCCATGTCTGTGTAACTCCACACATTTACCATGACTAAGCCACCTAACCGAAACATCTTTGGATACTAAGGAACAACTTAACATAGTCAATCCATCTAACCTGCACGTTTTTATAATATGGGAGGAAACCGAAAGGCAAATGTGCAAACTCCACGCAGACAGTCACCCAAGGCCGGAATTGAACCCGGTTCCCTGATGCCATGAGGTAGCAGTGCTAGCCACCGTGCACCCCCTTCCACTTTCCTTCAAAGCATGTTCAGTTTGATAGCAATGCCAAAATCTTAATTAGATGCATTAAAAAGTAAAGTTGTCTGAAATCAGTACTGATTATTTCCTACCTTCTGATGTTTGATTGTAATATATTATATCACAAAATCATAAATAATATGTCTTGAAGTTCTGCTCTCCAGACTTGTCCCTCACACCTGTTCCCAACCCTGGAACTAGTTGCTTCGCCTATGTGAGCAGCACTGCTGGCAATCTATTTTTTTTTAAATCCTTTCATTAATAGAGCAGAAAGAAAGTAGATGATGACTGAGTCATCAAATGGTATGAAGAGACTGCCATTAAAATACAGGCCCATTATGTACATGAAGACGGCATTAAATGCTGAAGGTCTTCAACTGCATTACTAATTTTCTCAGTGGCTCACCCAGCTAAATTAGTTTTTGTTAATATAATGTAAGTTCAAATACAGTTTTCTCCTGACAAAAACATCCTTCTACTACATGACTGCTGGATATACTTGTACCATTGCTGTAAAATATGTAAAATTTATCACTCTATCAATTAAATTACTGGCTGCAAATCTATCTCACTCTTCATTCCTGTGGTTTCCAATATACTACAAAAAGTATTGAATAAGGTGCCACTGGAGATTTTTACACAAAAGTAAGCCACACGAGATTGGGGATAATATATTAGTATGGATTGATTAATAGACAGAAAATGATAAACATCCACACCCCCCCTTCACTGACCTTCAGTAGCAGCAGTGTGTACTATCCACAAGATGCACTGCAGCAATTCACCAAAGATCTTTAGACTGCATCTTCCAAGCTCTCAACCACTTCCAAGTAGAAGGACAAGAGCAGCAGATACATGGGAATACCATCATCTGCAAGTTCCCAGCCAAGCCATCCTGATTTGGAAATGTATCGTCATTCCTTTGCAGTTATTGAGTCAAAATCTGGGAATTCGCTCTCTAACTGCATTGTGGGTCAACCCACAGAACATGGACTGCAGCGATTCAAGAAGGCAGCTCACCATTTTCTCAAGGACAACTAGAGATGGGCAATAACTGCTGGCTAGCCAGCGATGCCCATGTCCTACAAATGAATACAAAAAAGATTGAACAGTCATTTTTGGGGTGACAGGCTGTAACTAGTTGAGTGCTGCAAGGATCAGTGCTTGGGTGTCAGCAGTGTATGATCTATATCAATGATGAAGAGAACAAGTACAGTGTTCATCATATAATGGTAGTGGGTGAAGCAAACAATAATGAAAAGAGGAAATAGAGCAAAGGGAAATAGAGTAAATGAATGAGTGGCAAATGGGATATAGTGCAGCAACAATGGGAGGTGATAGCCTAGTGGTATTATCGCTAGGCTATTAATCCAGAAACTCAGCTAATGTTTTGGTCATCTGTGATCAAATCCCAACACAGCAGATGGTGGTATTTGAATTCAATAAAAAAAAAGTCTGGAATTAAGGATCTACTATGTCCATGTGACCATTGCCCTTTGTCAGAAAAACCCATCTGGGTTCATTAATTTAGTTAACAGAAGGAAATTTGCCCTCCTTACCTAGTCTGGTCTCTGTGTGACTTCCGAACTATAGCAATTTGGTTGACTGTTGACTGCCCACAGGCAACTAGGGATGGGCAATAAATACTGGCAACCTAGCGAAGCCTTATGTTCAACAAATGAATAAAAAAAAACATGCAAAGTTATCCAGTTTAGAAGGAAAATAGGTACAGAGAATAGGAAATGTTGGTATTCGGAGGGACCTGAGTTTACTTGTACCTGAACAAGAGACTGAGGTATACTAAGCAGTTGGAAGGCAAATGGTATTGTAGTGTTATAACAAAGCGATTGAAGTATAAAGCCATTTTACTCCAATGACATAGGCTCTTGGTGACACTACATCTGGATACTATGTAAAATTTTGATTTCCTTGCCCAAGGAGAAGGATATGCTGCCTTTTGAGGAGGTGCTGCAAAAGCTCATTCCAGAACTGATTCCTTGGGTAATTGTCAAATTTAGGGTGATTTCATAAAGACATAGTAAAATTCTCTCCAGAGTTTGATAGGGTAGATGCTGGGAGCATGTTTCCCTAGCTGGGAAGTCCAGAACTAGGAATCACAATCTTCAGAAAAGGAATTTAGACATTTAGGACTGAAATGGGGGAAACATTTCTTCGCTCTGAGCTGTGAATGGAATTCTCTATCCCAGAGACTAATAGCTTGTCATTGAGTACATTTAAGATGGAAGAGGGGGATGGTGGTAGTGAGGGAAGGTGAAATTGAGATTGAAGATCAGTCATAATGGTACTGAATGGTTATATAGACTCAAAGGATCAAATAACCTACTTCTCCTATTTCTTAGAAACATTTCTTTAACTAAGTCTTAATCTGTTTTGCAGCTGGTGGTTAAGAGCGCTTGGAAGACTGTTACACAAGTGCAGAGTGGTGCACTTTTGACAAGCCTGCCTGATACTACACCATTTAAGGTGTCTGTTATCATTGGAGAGAACAGCAATAATTTAAAAGGTATTTGTTTTTCTGGACAAGGTGTGAATCCTTGGGTTGTAAATCAGACTGCCTTCTCTGGTTAACTGTTTAATAATAATGAATACTTGTATATTGTATCAAGTAAGGTTGACCTGAAATCATAGACTAAAGCAAGGATATTGTCCTTCTCATGTGGAAGGTTATTTCCAATGGCAGGTGAATAGAGGGCATGGCCTCAAAATAAGAGGGAGCAGATTTAGGGCTGAGTTGTGAATTGTGGAATTCCCTGCTCAGTAAAGTAATTGAATCCACCTCATTGAATGTTTTTAAGGCAAGGAAAAATAAATGTTTGAATAGTAAAGGAATAAACCCATGGAAAGATGGGCCATGATCTTATTGAATGACAGAGTAGGCTTGAGGGGCCAGATGGTGTATTCCTGCTCCTAATTCTTATGTTCTTAAATAGCAAACATCATAATGATTATTTGAATTTAAAATTTTCTTCAGTTTGAGACTGAGAAATTAGCCAGAATATTAAGATTTTTCACAATTGGGAATTAGTTACCAAATATTGTGATTAAGAAGTTTGACATTGAAACAAACCTGGTCAACTCTAGTCTGTATCATTATCAGTTTATTTTTATTCTTTTTCAGGTGACTGTACGGCTGCACACATTGAAGCAGTTTCTAAAATACGCCCTGAATCCAGTGTCACTTGCAGCCTGCATTTTAATAATGGTGCAATAGAAATCCCACCTGAAGATTTGTTTCATGTTCAAACGGGTTTTGATACACATACAGGTATTTAATTTATTAGTTTCTACATAAGTAGCTTGTTAATGATATAGGATTTATAATAAATTAAAATTCATTTTGTGGAAGGAAAGGTGTTTGATCATTGTACTGAATAACATTTAATTTAGCACTTGTTTTCAGACAGCTTTGGCACTGATTTGCTATCTTCTATGCTCTTTTTCTTACTTTGGTGCTTGAAACAAAACAAGACATTTGTTCTTTATTTAAATAGTTGTGCTTGAATAATTGCCTTTCTTTCTTGATAGGGCACTATACTTGTTCTATTACAATGCAGAAATTGACTGACCATCAACTCAAGGTACTCAGTAAAGCCAAAACATCTGTCAATGTGAAAGCATCAATACTTGGTTCACATTTCACTGGAGAGCAAATTGGTGCTAGCATTCCATTTGTACCTGGTTTTTATACTGACCAGTCTGAGATCCTTTTGAGCAATATGTATACAACAGCTGAAGTTACTGTGTTTGGAACTTCTGAAATTCTTGGGAATCTAGAGGTAAGAGACTAACTGGCATATGTCTTGTCTTATCTGTTTCATTGTTAATTGCGATTTTTATGTTAAACATCTGTCATTGGTATGGAGAACCAGAGAATTTCCTTTAGCTTTGCTTGCAGTATTTCCACCAAGCATTGGCAAGGCACTTGTTTGGTACTGGAGTGAACATATTTGAACTGGAGCTGATGTGTAACTTTAGACTCCCTGAAAACTCGTTGAACTCGTTGTTAGACTCGTTGAAACTCCCTGGCACTGACTTTTTTGGATTGATTAACTTGACCATTTAATAATTTGTTTGTTGACTGATTTGCATTGTTGTACACGTGTTGGCATGCTAAAATTGAGAGCAATTAGGTATGCCCAAACATCTATTTGCAATATATTGCACAGATATCTGGACACAAAATAGATGCAAAGTTTGAAAGAAATGAGAACACAATATGTTTTTGTGACATATTTGTTTTATGTGTCATTTAGCTAACCATGACAACAGAGTTAGTTCTTTGAAAAATCATCTTGGCATGTTAAACTTTGTATTTTTGAATTTAGTGATTTGATCTGTAAAATTGTATAAAGTTAAATATTCATATGAAAATGAGCATACCTGAAACTACATATCTTTTCTCTGGATATTTGCTGATATTATACATATATTACACACACATACGTTCACATATTACACATGCATATGTTCACATATTACATGTGCATACATATGTTTAAACTGTTTTTCTGAACTGCTAAATTTTGAACTTCCTTTACACTACTGAAGCAATTTTGTCCCATTTATTTCCATCGTAGTGGGAGCAAAACTGAAATTGAAGTGAAAACTAATTTTTTTCACATACCCATCGTCGTAATTCTGAGTAGTGGGATTGAAATGCACGTGCTTATGAATATATAATTATAAAATTCCAACTACCCATGGCCAGGCATGTTTCTCCATATGGCTATATGAAGTTTCTCAAATGAATCACATTCTTGCCCCTTTTCCTGTATTGGCAGCATCCCTGCCTTTTGTCTGTACTGGATTAAATCATAGGCATCACTGCCAACCCCTGACCAAAACCCAGGCAGCCAGGTATTCCAGAATAGGATACAGCACCCTGGCTCTCTCTCTGCTGGGTATCTAGAAAGTATTTGACCCAGGAATTGAACTGGGAGGCTGGAAGTTCATCAGTTTGTGCAAAAACTTCTCCCTGAATGTTGAATAAGTAATGCTATCATGTAGTTAGTATTGTAAACAGGTTGTTTTTCAATATTATACTCGTCATACAAAGTGTGTCACCGTATAGACTTTGCCACTGTTCCTAGCCTATGGAATGCGTAATCTATGTATTATGGTAGTGTAAGGAGTTTTCTCTTCTCTCTCAGGTTAAACCAGGGTCACCATTGATAATTATTCAAGAAAAGGAAAAATTCCATGGACTCCAAAGCTACATGAAGTTTACAGTCACCTTGTCTGACGCAAGGCTAATAAGCCAGGGACCAATGTCAACAACTCTTATCATTTCCAGTGCAATAACAGACCAGTCAGTCTCTATTCCAGTGAGAGTCCTGCATGTTTCTGATAAAAGTATAGAAGCACAACGTAAGTTTTTATGTTTTTCTATACAATAAGTTCTAGCAACTCTGTAATTGAGCATCGACTGATCTACAGAAGTATAAGTGGATGTGGAGAGGATGTTTCCACTAGTAGGAAAAGCTAGAACCAGATGACACAACCTCGGGCTGAAGGGATGATCCTTTAAAACAGTGACGAGGAGGAATTTCTTCAGCCAAAGATGGTGAATCTGTGGAACTCTTTGCACAGAAGGCTGTGGAGGCCAGGTCTTGAGTGCCTTTAAGGTAAAGGTAGATAGGTTCTTGATTAATAAGACGATCAGGGGTTATGGGGAAAAGGCAGGGGAATGGGGATGAGAAAAATATTAGCCACGATTGAATTATTAACCATGACTCAATAGGCCAAATGGCCTAATTTTGCTCCTATGTCTTATAGTCCTGGCAATTGTCTTGGCTATGTGTCTTTTTTTTTTTAAACCAAGCATGCATTTAGAGATATATTCAGCAAGCCAGACAGCTTTTCAGAGGGATGGTTGAGGTGAAGTACTCAACAACTTGCCCTGATCTATGCTGTCATGTTTCTCACTGCATGCTTTGTTTTTAAAAAAAACCAGGTAGCTAAGACAATTTTAGGAAAATAAGAACACAGTATTCAACTGAAGAGATTTGCAAATGTTAACTCCTTTGTTTATTAACAAGAAGAAGAGTAGCATTATCCTGGTGATAAATGACTGGCCGGATTAGACCAGCTGCTCTATCAAGCCCTGATGATGTCTGAGGCATCAGTATAGGCACCTCCTTCCCCATTATTTCCCCTTGGTAACCTAATCACTGGAAGAGGCAAAAACATTCTAAAAACAAAGGCAGGAAATTGGGGTGATCTTTAAAATTCCTACCTGACCCCTTCGATCTATTAAAAGCAGTCAGAAGATTTTAGTGACAATGACCAGGAATTTTTAAGATGGCAGGATTTCCTGTCCTACCATTTGTAGAGTTGGCAAGGAACATGCCCCCCACCATTTGCCCAGCAGCAATTTCAAGCTGCGGCGAATGTTAATCAGCTACAGCTGAGACATCCACACTTCCCCCTCCCCTGCAAAACTCAGGAGAAACCTTTGCTTTGGACAGCTGCCAGCTATTTTGATTGGCCGGCAGTTCTTTAGTCCCTGTTACCTGGATAAATGTGACCTCTGCTCCAGCCAAGAATGGGTGCCGATCTCGTGAAGACGCGCAGAGTCAATAGGCAAGCTCATAAAGCATTTCAGAGACTCTCAGTTCTGGTGCAGAAGAACTTCCAATGTCCGTCCTACTCCTACTTCTGCATATTTTAAATACCTGTCTCTTGGTCCTCCACAATCTGCCAAGCTGAGAAATCAATCACTAGGTATGTGCAAGCTAACGTGCTATTGTTTTCTATACCTTTATCAAGTCACTTCCAAGTCTGTGCTGCTATGAAATAAATAGAAACAGTTATTTCAATCCTAAGAATAACTCCAGCTCTTTATGCTAGGGATCATTCTTTTAACTGTCTTGTGAACTTTACCAAGACCAAAATATCTCGCACCATGTTAATGAGCCAAAACTGGGCATTATATTCCATATTTTTTCAAGATCAACTTGTAGAATGACATTGCATTCTTTGGCTCTGTTAATACAGCTCAATACTATGCTTGCTTTGGTTATGCCTTCTCTGCATTGGTTGTAAATCTTTCCTGAACTGTTTAAAACATCATAGATTCTTTTCTTATTCATATGGTTACCAGAAAATGATAGCCTTGTCACTCTTATACATACATGTCACAATAAATTAAATTTCATTCAACCTAAATAAATAATGTAATTATTTGGCCTATTCTCTTAGAACATTTAGATGTTTTTGACAATCGCTTCTAGTTTTAACCTTTGCACCTATTCCTTAAAGATGTATAGATTACCAACCAATTCCTTTGGCCTACTATTGACACCCTTGTAGAGATGGATATTGAATTATTTTCTGTTTCATGGTCTGATCTGATAGTTTTCAACATTCCTGATCTGCAGGTTGAATTAATGGAAGCTCCTTTCTCAACCACTGATGTTGTAGTGAAAAGTTACTATTTTACCTACAGCAGCATGGGAAGTTGTGCTATATGTGGAAGTAGCCAATTTGATCAAACTGTACATTCAGCTGTTCAGTCATCTGAAATGATGAACTTCATACTTGGGTTCAGGAGAGGGCAGTAGGGACTGTAAAATTTGCAGCTGCCTGCCCCAACAATAACTGCTTTTCACTGTTTTGCTGGGTATCAGTGGGTTGTCAGTAGGAGATTCAATCTGATATTCTTTTATCAGACAAGTGGGACCTTGTCTTTCTGAATTGTTAGAGTGGAGCAACGATGGTTTCTTACATTCTTACCAGGATTTTCCAGAGATGGAAACTCTAAGTCATGGCCAACGTTCCTACAAAAGAACCTCCTACTTTTGTATGTTATAGGAGAGAATTTGACTTTTGCAGGAATCAAGAAAGTTAATGAATTAGTAGCTCCCTAATAAGCCAGAAGGATCTGTTCAACTCATGGCAAGCGTGCAATTACTTCAAAGTGTGCATCTAGAAGATTGGTTTGCGACTGTGGGTGTCAAGCATTGTAATTGAACCAGGAGAGTAAAGAATCTCTGTGCTTAAGATTCAATACAGAGGCAATGAATTGGAACTAGATTTTTATATTGACATTCAGTCTTTGGTGCTTTTTATGTTCGTTCTTATCTCAGCAGTTGGTTTGACAGATTTCCTTTCAAGATATCACATTGACATTTAACCCAACCATCACCTTAAACTTATCAAGCAGCTTAAATACTACTTTCTTCCAATTGGAAGCAAGAATCATATATGGTAATGTGCTAATCTTGAAGTCAGACTATTTGATATCTGACTTGCATCTTATTAGAGAGATGCAACTGAGCTGTACATCTTAGTCCTATAGAACTGCATACACTATTGTCTTTAAAAATTGATATGAATCAAGAGGCAGCCATTATCTTGCAGTGATGCTGTTGAGCAAATGTTGCGATATAACTGCAGCTTTCAAATTTTGCTGCCGTTTTTTGTTCTCTTATTTCATTTTCATTTACATTTACATTTTGATATACCAATCTTTAAACAGTAAGGACCCAATCACATGTCTTGACCTGATAGTTTTGTTTAATTCTATGGTTGGCTCATTTTCTCATGGTGACATGCTCAATAAATCAGTAAGACTGAAGGCATAATGCTGAAGAACTTCTTGCTCCTTTTGGCCTGACACCATTATTAATATGGTGCCTCACTCATCACCCTCCCTGCTTCACAGATTCTCGGGACTATTGCAGGGCATCTTACAACTGGGGTAGGAACAGGTACCACAAAATGGGAAAGGAGAGAGAAAAGTCATTTTTTGACATTATTATTTCAACCAATCTTCCTCCTCCATGGGTGCCAGCCACTCTGCCATCTCATGTACTTTGCATGTCTGTGCCTGGTCAACGTGTGCTGGGCAATTTTAACTGAGGACAGAACTACAGTCAAGGCTTATCCAGTTCACCCTTATATACATACTAATATTTTATACCAGTAGTAGGGTGGCACACTGGCATAATAGTTAGCACTGCTGCCTCACAGCACTGAGGACCTGAGTTTGATTCCCGGCTTGGGTTATTATCTGTGCAGAGTTTACACTTCCTCCCTGTGTCTCAATGGGTTTCCTCCAGGTACTCCGGTTTCCTCCCACAGTGCAAAGATGTGTGGATTAGATGGATTGGCCATGTTAATTTGCCCCTTAGCGTCAGGGGGACTAGCTATGGTAAATGCATGGAGTTGTGGAAATGGGACCTGAATGGGGATTGTGGTCAGTGCCAACTCGATGGGCTGAATGGCCTCCTCCTGCACTGTAGGGATTCTGATTTTCTGTTGTGGATGAGTGGAGATCAGCCTGAAAAGTTTGTCCAGTGCCATTAACCCAATTGCAGCATCTCATCCTCATTGGCAATCTGCTGATTCGGTACAAAACTGGCAATGAAGCTGGGACTTTCTGCATGCATTTGATTTGCATCCTCAATTGTAGTGCTTTCAACAGAAGAGCCTTCGTGAGTACGCTATGGAACGCACTGCCAAGTGAGGTGGTTGAGGCAGTTGCGTTAGCCACATTTAAGACTTATCTTGATAGGCGTATGAACAAACAGGAAATAAAGGGATATAAGCGGTTGGTTAATAGGTAAATGTGATTGCCACAGGCTTGGAGGGTTGAAGGGCCTGTTCCTGTGCTGTACTGTTCTTTGTTCTTCGTACTACTCTAATTAAAGCTGTCGCAAGATGTTTTGAAACCCGTGAGTGTGTGTCACACAATGTTATGGGGTGTTTTAACTGTTTCCATTTGTCTTTTCTCAGCTGGTGTCAAGACAGCTCATTGGGAAGGTGCTGGTTTCTTCCAGCAATTCATTCAGTCTTATCAAGTCATGTTCTTCACAATCTTTGCCCTACTTGCTGCAACTGCAATTACAATCATCGGTAAGTCCTACTAGATTGAAGAGAAGTCCAACTGATATGATTTCACTGTTCTTAAATATTTTTTCTTTCATTTTCAGCATATCAAGCATTCTTCTCACCGAGGGAGCTGAACTATCACCCAGCATTTATAGCTCACACCCCACCTCGAGGAGGTAAACATTACCAATCTGCTTATTATGAACAAGATGTTTATCAAAGGTTCCTGCTCAATTTTAGAAATTGGTGCCATATAATAATTTAGTTTGTCAATTTGAATCTTGGGTTCCTTCTGTAGCCTTTCAGCCCATTAAGTGTGCACTGACAACAATCGTACCCATGTCCTATCCCAATAACCCCACACATTTACCCTGCTAATCCCTGTAACCTCGCAGGACACTAATATTTTCTGAGGGAATATTCATATTCATATTTTGCATTCTTAGCACCCTCCAGGCTCCAGATGAAGTTAATTTTGAGTTTTATTAATAGAAATATTTTGAAGTATGTAGAATTCCACTAAACAGCTAAGTGCAAGTTGAAGTAAATCGCAGCGATGTTATAAGTAGCCTGAGCCAAAAGTAAATTAGTCCTCCAAGAAAGGAACTTTGATAGAATAACTTGAAGTAAATTATAGCAGGGTGAAAACAAACCCATCCCATTCCATGCTAGCTTGAATTCAGTGTGGATCTCATTCACAAAACAACACAGGGAGGGAAAAGCTACTTCCATTTTGGCTTCAGCCTCAAGTGCTCTATTCATTTGCTCTTCCCTTTTGGTAGAACAATATGAATCCTTGTACTCTGATATTAATTTACTTAAAATTGATGAGTTTTTTGTTGTGCATCTGCATCATTGAATTCAAATTTTATTTTTACATGCCAGCCTTTAAAGCTGCCAGAAGGCACCGATTTTTATCACCTCAATGAGCAGCACAGTAGTTAGCACTGCTGCCTCACAGCACCAGGGAGCCAGGTTCACTTCCAGTCTCAGCTGACTGTCTGTATGGAGTTTGTACATTCTCCCCGCTTCTGCTTGACTTTCCTCCGGGAGCTCTGGTGTCCTCCCACAATCCAAAGATGTGCGGGTTAGGTTGATTAGCTGTGATAAACTGTCCCTTAATGTCAGAAGGATTAGGAGGGTAGATATGTGAGGTTACAAGGATAGAATGGGACCTGGCTGGGATTGTTGTCAGTGCAGGCTCGATGGCCAAATGGCTGCCTTCTGCCATAGTAGACTGTATGATTCAGTGAGGGCTATTGGAAACATTTCTTTCCTTAGACAAATATGTAAATCCACTAAACCACCTAGTGTAGCAAGCCTTCTCCTTTTTGTTTGGCAATTTATAAGTCATCATAGTAGGTTACACGTTGTTTAAAATTTGCACTGCATGGATTAAAAACCAATCTAAATAAAAAAGTTTCAATAAATGCGTGCAAAATTAGCTATTTGCTTCAGAAAAGTAATAAATTGCAACATAACAGTATTAACATTTCACTGCTGTTGATTCTCTTTAGGGTTTTCTCCACCTCCTATTCATTTTAATACAAGTACGCAGTCCAATACTAAAAGCAGTTCACGGTCCCATTTGTGGAGTACAGGTTGCCATTCCAACGGATCTTCGCCGGGAAACAGCTGATATGAATAAGAAATGCCTAGTACAATCAAGGGTCATCTGGCTGAATTATGGTGCCTTATTTTCTGTTTTTATTTTTACTTTTTAACCCTTACCTCTCTTGAAGGCACACATCTCCTCCTTGTTGGCATATGTTTGCACAAGCACTTAAGTCTTAAGTATCCTGCATGGCTGGTGATGCTTGGATGGTTAGTGTCAGCAGGCTGTTCAGAAATAAGGGCATGAAAGCTGTACACTGTCCTGGCAGTTGCAGCAGGGTAGTAGTACAGTGTCCAGGAATGCCAGCCATTTTCTTTTCCTTAACTCAGGAGAATTGAGGCTAATCACAGTACCTGAGTATCATTCCAGCTTAGACAGGTAACACAGAACAGATTAATAATTAAGCTCAGGTCTAAAAGGGCTCCGTTCTCTCAGAAAAGTTCCTGAGCCATTTGGAAACTTTCCTGTGTGTGTCTCTAAAATATTGAATCAGACAATTGCTACTCTGTGGTAGATGATGCGTTTGCTGTGATCCAGACTAGTTTATTTTTTGTAGTAAACAGTGGAATTTAAATTGTGTTTTGCAGTTAATGGTTTTTGTAATGTTGCAGTGTGAATTTTTTTTACTGTTTATGGAAGTATCTGAAGCTTTTCTTTTATTTGACTGGCTGTGCTTATTTGCAAAAAGAAAAGTATGTGCATATTTTGTAATATCTTAATTTGGTTTTGAACAACTAGGAGACTGAACTGCATTTTTCTGTGAAATTGTATGAGCAAAGAATGGTAAAATTTATATGGTAACGTTTAAAATTGTGTATCTGTTATATTTCTTAATTAAAAAATTTATAGTTTTAATCTTTACACATCGGATTATTAGAGAAGAGATTCAACTTCAGTAAATTGAAGCTTTTTAATAGCACATCATGTATAATTCGAGAAATATGCAACCATTGTAAATCCAATGTACCAGTTCATTTTTTTTCAGACATTTAATAATCCTTCTGTGCAAAAAACTTCTCTTTTTGCTTTTCAATGACTGACATATTACCTCAGTACAGTAACCGAACCAAGATTGTGTTTGTGATCTTAATGTGATTTTTTTTAATGTGAACATTATACAGTATATCTTAAATGCTAAGTTTACTTGAACAGACCAAATGCTTAGCATCATGTGATCATTTAAGTTACCTGTTCATGTGAATCTGACTTGTGTTGAATCTTGAAGCTTTCTCACTGACCTGCCTTAAAAACCACTAACAAATAATAAGACTATCAGAATTCTTCAGTTTATTTTCAAAGTGATGCACTGTACTTTTTTTTGTTTGTCAAATAATAAATGTCACCAAAGACATAATTCTTTATTAATGTCTTTGTTCAGTAATTTGTTTAGTTGAACGTTGGCTTATCAATCATTTTTAGATCACTTGCTCTTGGGACACCCATGCAAGTATTAAATATTCATAGTGAGCCTTTCATTGGAAACTCTGCTGAAAGCACTAAAGTTTAGTTGTCAAACGTAGCTATGCTAAACAATAAAATGAGAATCCAATGAGACATTTATATTCCCTTTTGGGCTTTATATAGATGAAAGATTCACTTTAGGCCAAATGTAGCATGTGCTAAACCAGGTTAAAGAGATTATTATAGGATGAGAGAGGAAAGTAGGACAAAGATTACTGACCACCATAAAACACATTTTTAATATACTAAGTGATACCTGGAAAGGAAGTTAAATTTCTGAAGAACAAAATTGAAGATTTTGGGGAACTTTTTGTAAGAGGATGGGAAGAGTTAGTAATGCTAATTGCCAAATTGTTGAGCAACATATCTTGGAGGATTCTGAATATATTTTAGCGCTGATCCTTAAAGACCTGAAATAAGCCAGCTGGTCTTTACCCTGTAATATTGAAAGAGATTAGAAGGGAAATTTATGGAGTGCAATCCCACTGAAAAATGGTGCGAATCTGTAAGTTCAAAATTTATTCATTTGTCACAAGTAGGCTTACATTAACACTGCACTGAAGTTACTGTGAAAATCCCTTAGTCGCCACACTCTGGCACCTGTTTAGATACACTGAGGGAGAATTTAGCATGGCCAATATACCCAACTAGCACATCTTTTGGACTGTGGGAGGAAACTGGAGCACTTGGAGGAAACCTACGCAAATATGGGAAGAACATGCAGACTCCACACAAATTGGGAGTCCTCCAAGCTGGGAATCAAACCTGGGTCCCTGGCACTGTGAAGCAGCAGTATTAACCACTAACTAGTATTGGAAGGAATTGGCATTAATGCTTCCATTTTTTGTAAATGAGTGAAATAATTGAAGTAATTTTAAGGTTTAAGCTTGGGCAGTTTTAGTAAAACAGTAATTTGTTGAAACAAACACTTTGGATTTAGAAAGTGAGGTTCCTGGTTAATACACTTTCAACTTGGTGTTCAAAATAAGTGGCAGTTCTAAAGGGACTGCAGGAGAATTGAGAGCTGGGGGAGCACGTACAAAATATTTATGGGTGGCAGGACATACTGAGAAGGCCAATTTTTAAAAGTAAACCTCAGATCCTTTAGCTTTATTTTGTTTAAATTACAAAAGCAACATAGCGCTGCTAGCCCTTTATATGTCGTAGAATCCTAAGTGCAGAAGGAGGCCATGCGGCCAAGCAATTCCACACCAATCACAAGTCCACCTGATCCCCCCCCAATACTATGGGGCAATTTAGCATGGCCAATCCACCTAACCCGCACATCTTTGGACTGCACATGGAGAAATCCCACACAGACACAGGGAGAATATGCAAACTCCATACAGTGACCCAAGCTGGGAATAGAAGCCACATCCCTGGTGCTGTGAGGCAGCCATGCTAACCATTGTGTCCCTGTGCCACCCCATTGGTAAGGCCCAGCTGGATACTGTGCCCTGTATCCACACATCTTTGGACAGTCTAAAAGGAAAAACATTTCCAGTGACAAAGTAACCTGAAGAGATTTAAAGTGATTGACAAAGAGCTGGAAACAAGAGTTTTTTTTTTATTCAGCAAGTAGTTATAATCAGGAATATACTGACTGAAGTGGTGATGAAAGCCAAGTTAGTGGTTATTTTTAAAAGGGAAATGGTAAATACTTAAGAGAAGAATTTGCTGATCGGAAAATGGAAACATGGGATGGCTTGAGTTGTAATGGGCAGAATATGTCAAATTGTCACCTTCTGTCTTTAATTAAATTATGCGGCTTTGAAAGGACTTTAAAATATGACGTGAAAGATGTGGAAAAACTAAAAGCTGTTGGGGCAGGATGAGAAAATTATTAAAACGGGAATTTTGAGTGCCTGCAAAGAGAATTGTTGTGTCCATCAAAGGCAGGGCAAATTTGGCCACTTGCCACTCATTAGTCTACATTCAATCATCATCAGAATTTTGGACAGTATCATCTAAAGCACTATGAAGCAACACTTTCAGGAATAAATATAAATTGTTCATTCACAACTTCTCAGATAATGAAGCTATCCATGGGTTTGTGCAGAAAGATCTGGTCACTTTCAGGCTTAGGGTGCCAAGTGACAAATACTGTAACATGATATTCAAGTACCAGGAAATGGCTATTCCCCTTGAAATTCAATGGCATTAATACTGAATTCCCCCACTACTCACACTCCAGGGTTCAGAACTAACCCGCTGGGCCGAGAGGTGGCAAATGGAGTTTAATGTGGAAAAGTGTGAGGTAATGCACTATGGCAGAAATAATAAATGTGTAGAGTATAGGGCTAATGGTAGGATTCTTAGTAGTCTTGATGAACAGAGGGATCTTGGTGTTTATGTGCATAGATCCCTGAAAGTAGGCAGTCAAGTTGAGAAGGTTGTTAAGAAGGCATATGGAGTCTTAGCTTTTATTGGTAGGGGATTGAATTTCGGAGCCGCAACGTCATGTTGCAACTGTACAAAACTCTAGTGCGGCCGCACTTGGAGTATTGTGTGCAGTTCTGGTCCCGGCATTATAAGAAAGATGTGGAGGCATTGGAGAGGGTACAGAGGAGGTTTACCAGGATGTTGCCTGGTATGGAGGGCAGGTCTTATGAAGAGAGGCTGAGGGATTTGAGGTTGTTTTCGTTAGAAAGGAGGCGGCTAAGAGGGGACCTTATCAAAACATATAAGATGATTAGCACGAGGGGACACAGCTTTAAATTAAGGGGTATGAGTTATAGGACGGATATCAGAGGTAGATTCTTTACTCAAAGAGTGATTAGGGAGTAGAATGCCCTGCCTGCAGCTGTTGTAGATGCGCCAAGTTTGGTGGCGTTTAAGAGGTTAATTGATAAGTATATGGAAGAGAAGGGAATGGTTTAGTTTGGAGGGGCATTGCTTTTTATTTTGGTCGGCACAACATCGAAGCCGAAGGGCCTGTTCTGTGCTGTATTGTTCTATGTTCTATGTTCTATGATTAGAGGTTTAGATAGGGTGGACAGTGATAGCCTTTTTCCTAGGATGGAAAAAGCTAGCACGAGGGGACACAGCTTTAAATTAAGGGGTGATAGTTATAGGACGGATATCAGAGGCAGGTTCTTTACCCAAAGGGTGGTTCGGGAGTGGAATGCCCTGCCTGCAGCAGTTGTGGATGCGCCAAGTTTGGTGGAGTTTAAGAGGTTAGTTGATAAGTATATGGAAGAGAAGGGAATGGTGTAGTTTGGAGGGGCATTGCTTTTTATATTGGTCGGCGCAACATTGAAGGCCGAAGGGCCTGTTCTGTGCTGTAATGTTCTATGTTCTATCTCCCAGTTTTATGTTAGACGTCCAATTAAAAGGCCAACACAGAGATCATCATTCAATAAGGAGTGACAAGTAGAGTGGCACATGGCATAGTAGTTAGCATTGTTACCTCACAGTGCCAGGGACTCGGGTTCAATTCCCATCTCAGCTCACTGTCTGTGTGGAGCTTGCATCTTCTCTCCATGTCAGTGTGGGTTTCTTCCTACAGTTCAAAGGTGTACGAGTTAAGTTGATTGACCATGTTAAATTGCCCCTAATGTAAATATGTGGGCTTACAGGGATAGGGTCAGGATAGGATTGTTGTCAAAAAAAAAAAATGGCTCAGTGGTTAGCACCACTGCTTCACAGCAGCAGGGACCCAGGTTCAATCCCACTTCAGAAAATTGTGTGGGCTTTGCATGTTCTCCCCATGTCTGCATGGGTTTCCTCTGGGTGCTCTGATTTCCTTCCACCTTCCAAATATGTGTGGGTTAGATTGATTGGTCATGTTAAATTGACCCTTTGTGTCAAGGGACTAGTTTGGTAACTATGTGGAGGAATGGGGATAGGATCTGGGTGGGATTGTTGTCAGGTAGGTTCCATGGACCAAATGCCCTCGTTCTTACTATAGGGATTCGATGATTCTAATTAGGCTGTGAATCCATGCGAGCAAGTCAGAACTGGAGCCAAGCTTTTACTGTGTACACAGTGAGGGTGCTACTCTAGGTACAGGAAAGCTGGTCAAAATGGAAGAGTGAAGCACCACTAGTGCTATTGTCTACTGCAATCTCCAAGAGATTGGAAGAAAATTACAAACCTCTGCCTGGTTTTGTTGCTTCACAGCTTATGGTGGCAGATTTAATTTTTAACACGATGCTCACTCGGTGCTTCTTTCCCTCATGTAACCTGACATGGTTCAGTCATTGTGGGAGTCCAGCGTGACCCAGGTGAAATATCATTTATACTAGAAAAAAACAAATTGGTTGATGATGAGCCTTAATTGGCTTCCCACTGCTGCTGGGCAAGTTGCCATCACCGCAGTAAAGTAGCCCTCTGTAAAGCACAAGGAGGTGGTAATGTTTTAGGAAAATAGCATGAGCTCCTTCTCCCCTCCTCATTTCCAAGTACTTTTCTGAGGCCCAGGGAATATTTTCTTCTCATCATCTTTGATCATGACAAATTAGCATCGATATTATTTGGCACCAAATCAAGGCTCCTCAGTGATTATGGATGTAATTGACTTTTCAGTAAGAAAGTTCCTACTTTATATCTCAGCATTGCTGACCCTATTTAAATCCCACCGTCTTACCCCTACCGATCTCCACGTCCATTTCAAACCCACATTTTTTCATGAATTATATTTTTCTAATACAAATACAGTGGCTGGATTAGTAATCAGTGGATCAAGGAAAATGTCCTGGGAGTCCAGGCTCCAATCCCACCATAGCAGATGGTGAAATTTGGATTCAATAAAAATCTGGAGTTAAAAGTCTATTAATGACCATGAAACATTATCAATTGTCATAAAAACCCATCTAGTTCACTCATGTCCTTTAGGGAAGGAAATCTGCTTTCCTTATCTGGTCTGACCAACATATGACTCCAGACCACTGCAATATCGTTGACTCTTAAGTGCCCTCTGAAATGCCTGATTATTCCTAGGGTAATTAGGGATGTGTAATAAATGCTGGCCCAGCCAGTGATGCTCACATTTGCATGAACAAAAAAAATTATCCTTTTTCTCCACCATTGTCATTCAGCATTGTAGAATCATAGAATTCATACAGTGCAGAAGGAAACCATTCGCCCCATTGAACCTGCACTGACGACAATCTCACATAAATCCCATCCCTGTAACCTCACACATATTTACCCTGCTAATACTCCTGAAACGATAAAGGAAACTTTAGCATAGACAATAGCCTAACTCACATATCTTTGGGCTGTGGAAGGAAACCGGAGCACTTGGATGAAGCTCATATAGATATAGGGAGAACATGCAGACTCCACACAGACAGTGACCAAAGCTGGAATTGAACCCAGATCCCTAGCGCTGTGAGGCAGTAGTGCCAACTACTGTGCCACCATGCCACTTGGTCCCATGCAATTGCTTGGATCTCATGGCTTTGGAATTCTTTCCCTGAATTAACCTGCTTCTCCACTTCTTTAGTACTTTTAATACCTCTGTTAAAGTTCAAATCTTTGACTAAACTTGTGATCATCCTTTTCTTGGCTCTGTATCAGTTTTACTCACTTATCTCTATTGTGTTTTGGAACGTGTTTACAAGTGCAACTTGTTCACTGTTTCCAAAGTACAGGTTTTACTGTTTTTACTTTAGCTTAGCCAACTCAGTCCCCAGGAGTAACATTTCATACGGATAACTGTCATTGGATATGCTTATTTGCACACATTGGATTTGAATGCTGCTTAGTAACTCCACATCTGGATCAGCAACCGTGCAATCAAATATATTTTTTGGTACTTTAGCTGATCAAAATGAGATACAATATGCAAGATGGGATCTCACTGGGATAATTGTAATATGGCACCTTCAGATTTATGCTCAACTGATGTAGCAATACAGTGTAGCATTCTACATTATTGTTTCACGGTGGCTTGACAAATTGAGTGTCAAGCATACGCTTATCCCATGTGCTCTTCAATGTTGCATTTAGCCAGTTTTGCACCATTCATTATATATGACAATGTGCAGTAACTTACATTTATCTGTATTAAATAACATCTGCCATCTGATTCACAAATCTGTCAGTCCCAGCTAATCCCTCTAACTCAATTGTCCACAAGCCCATACTGCTCTCGTACACCCTTGTCCCCAAAGTTAACGGTTTACTCTTTCATTATGTTAATCATAATGGGCCTGTAATTACCCAGAGTAACTTTATTGCCTTTTTTGAATATGGGTACTGCACCATCTTATTTCCAATGTAGCAAGATCTCCTCAATATTCACTGACTTTGCAATTGTCAATATTTCACTAGTCTTATCCCAGCTCTCTCTCATACCTGCACCTGGATTTGTTTTGACCCTGTGAGCACTGTGATATCCTGCTGATATCAAAAGTTGGAAAATTTAGTTGCAATATCACTGATTAATGAAAGGCATGTCACAATAGAATAGAATCATAGAATCTTACAGTGCAGGAAGAAGTCACTTTGCCCATCGAGCCTGCACTAAGAACAACCCAACCCAGGCCCTATCCCCATACACTTATCCTAGCTAGTATCCCTGAAACTAAGGGGCAATTTATTTAATCAATCAACCTACTTACACATCTTTGGACTGTGAAAGGAAACCAGAACATCTGGAGGAAACCCATGCAGATACAGGGAGAATGTGCAAAGTTCACACAGAGAGGAATCGAACCCAGGTGCCTGATGCTGTGAGGAAACAGTGCTAACTTTTGTGCCACCGTGCTGCCAATATTTTAAAGGTCTGATTCATAGAGGCAGGAACCCTCCTGCCTTTATGCACCCAGTACAGGAGAACAATCTGAATCACTGTTTGAGTAGGATAATAGCACATGCTAATGAATAATTCGAGAAGCAAATCGTTAATATATTAGCTATTCTCCATTCTTCCTCAATTTCAACTTTTGACACATTTACTGTTCATATCTCCTCCTTAACAGTCCTTCATTATAAGCACAGGAAGGTATTCTTATTGTTTGGAACGTGCACAGCTCTGTTCATCTTTAGGCTTTCTTTTCACTCCTTTCACAATCCATTTAATGTGCATCGAAAACTTCCTGCATTTTCCCTCTGGGTCCTTTTCCCTTTAATCCTTTTAATTTCACTCCAGATTTTGCTGGTAATCCATTTAGATTTAGCTTTCTTAAGTCAGTGTTTAGTGATCTTGTTAATTATTTGTCCTACATGCTCATCAATACATCTTTGAAGGTATTCCTTTTATCCTTAACTGAGGAAGCAAATGATTTTCCAAATTAATCTCTTTCAATTTTTGCCTTGATTCCTTCAAGTTGACTTTTTCTAAAATTGTGCTCCCTAGTGTTAATTCTCAAACTTGTTAAATCACAGATCATGACAAGCTAAATAACATTGTGATTATTATTGCACATGGGTGCCATCTCATCCCTTTTTACACACCATTGAGTCAAATTATCATTACCATCCTAAGTGGAAGTTCTCTATCCCTATAATGAAGGCTTTTTTCCCCCTTCTCAGCTAGTGAGCAAGTTTCTGTTAGTTTGCCATTGTTACAACAATTTAACATTTGAGCAATTTAGCTCTGCTGGCTCCACAGCTTCAGGGATCTAGGTTCGATTTCCAGCTTGGGTCACTGTCTCTGTGGAGTTTACACATTCTCCCCATGAATGCGTGGGTTTCCTCTGGGTACTCTGGTTTCCTTCCACTGTCTGAAAGACATTGGCCCTACTAAATTCTCCCTCTGTACCCAAACAGGCACCGGAGTATGGTGTCTAGGGGATTTTCACAGTAACTTTGTTGCAGGTATTAATGTGAGCCTACTTGTGACATTAATAAATAAACTTTTTAAACCTTTTTTTAATAAATAGTACTGAGCCTTGGTAGAGTGGAAACACTTCCTTCTTTCAGTCAGAACATTGTGGGGGTTCAAGGTTCCACAGAAAGTATTCTTTCTGGTTGTATCACAGCTTGGGTTGGCTCCTGTTCAATCCAGGACCACAAGAAACAACAAAGGATTGTGAAT
Organism: Sphyrna mokarran; assembly: GCA_024679065.1. NCBI lineage: Eukaryota > Metazoa > Chordata > Chondrichthyes > Carcharhiniformes > Carcharhinidae > Sphyrna > Sphyrna mokarran. Next base: position 116,501,527 of record JAGIQG010000003.1, read on the forward strand.
GAAGTTCAGTCCATTAGTCAACCAGTCTCCTGCCCGTTGATACTGTCTACTGCCTCAGAGAAGCAACCAGCATAATTACGGACATTACGCACTTCAGACATTCTCTCTTCCACCTTCTTCCATCAGGAAAACAATACTAAATCTGAGGATATGGACCAACCAATTCAAGAAAAGCTTCTGCCCTTCTTCCATCAGGCTCCTAATAGACCTACTTCACATTAAGTTGATCTTTCTCTACAACCTAACTATGACTGTAACATTATATTCTGCATCTCTCCTTTCCTTCTCTGCGAACAGTATGCTTTGTCTGTATAGAGTGCAACAAACAATACTTTTCATTGTATGCCAATACATGTGACAATAATAAATCAAATCAAAATCAATCTGGAAATTCAAGTAAGCACCTGAGCTGACTCTACAAGTGAAGTCCTGAATTATCAGGTATCAGTTTTTCAGATGAGATGCTGAATCGAGCCATTTGTTTGCTCAAATGGATATAAAATAGCTCGGGACATTATTTGAAGTCAGGGAGTTCCTGTACATTTGTACTGCAAATGCCAAAGATAGTATGTCTCGATATTTATTTAATTGCTGTTTGTGGGAGTCCGCTGTGTGCAATCTGGTCGCCACATTTGCTGACATTGTAACAGTAGCTATACTTCATTGGCTGTGGCAGTTTCTAAAGCCATGAAAAATGCTACAAAAATGCTAATTATTCACTTTGCCAAATGTCATCTTGAAGATGGAAGAGGCATAGTCTAAGGAATACTACAGTTTATTCAGTTTTACTAACAAATCTGTTCCATAGCCCCACCTGCCACTGAGATTGTCTGGGCCACCAAAAGTCAGCAGACAGTTGGCTGGACTGCCCAATCTCCCACAGCAGTGAAATCCGAGCCAATAACTGATGATTTCTAATTTTCCCTCCACTGTTCCCTTTCACAGGATGCCATCATGACACAGCATATAGATGAGAAAGAGAAGACCAAGAATAGATTCCCCCAACCCTTCCCCAATTATAACATCAAACCTTATGGATTCTTTGGACTACGGACTGGTTCTTGCAGATTGGAGAGTAGCTAATGCAAGCCTGCTATTCAAAAAGGAAGGTTGAGAGAAAACAGGGAACTATAGACCAGCGGACCTAATGTCAGGACTGGGGAAGTTGCTGGAGTCTATTATCAAGGATTTCATAGCTCAGCATTTGGAAAACAGTGGTATAATCAGACAAAATCAGCATGGATTTATGTAAGGGAAATCATGCTTGATGAATCTATTAGAATTCTTTGAGGATGTAACAAGGAGAATTCACAAGAAGAACTGGTAAATGTGGTTTATTGGGACTTTCAGAAGGCTTTTGGCAGGGTCTCATGTAACAGTTAAAGCACATGAGATTGCGGGTCGTATCTTGAGATGAATCAAAGAGTTGGCGTGAATGGATATTTTTTCAATTGACAGGCAACAACAAATAGATACAGCAGAGTTCTGTGCTAGGATCCCGACTATTCTCATTATATATTAATAATTTGGAAGAGGGAACTGACTGTTTTATTTCCAAATTTGAAAATGATACAAAGTTGAGTGTGAGAGTGAGCTTTGAAAAGGATGCAGAAACACTTCAGCTTGATTTGGACACACAGAATGCATGGGCATCTGCATGGCAGATGCAGTATAATGTAGATAAATATGAGGTTATCCACTATGGTAACATAAATAGAAAGCATATCATTATTTGAATGGGTGTAAATTGAGAAAGGTGGATATTCAACAAGACCTTAGTGTCCTTGTGCATCATTTGCTGACAATAAGCAAACAGGTACAGCAGGCGGTAAAGAAAGCAAATGGTATGTTAGCCTTCATCGCAGGAGGATTTGAATATAGGAATAGAGATGTTTTACTGCAATAGATGATTGGTAAGGCCAAATATGGGGTTTTGTTTGCAGCCTTGATGTCCTTATCTGAGGAAGGATGTCCTTCTTAAAGAGGGAGTACAGCAAAGGTTTACTTAGCTGATTCTTGGAATGGCAGGTCTGTCATATCAGAAGAGACTGAGTCCATTTGGATTTTATTCACTGAAATTTAGAAGAATCAGAAGCGATCTCACAGAAACTTCAGGATTAGATTCAAAAAATGTTCCCAGTGGTGGGGGTGGGGGTGTACAGAACTGGGGGTAGAGTTTGAGTATAAGGGTAAACCTTTTAGGACTGAGGTGAGGAGAAATTTCTTCACCCAGAGAGTGTTGATGTGTAGAATTTCCTACAGCAGAAAGTAGATGAGGCCAAAACATTGTATGACTTCAAGAAGACATTAAAGATAGCTCTTGGGGCTAAAGGAATCAAGAGATATGAGGGAAGGGGGGGAAATCAGGATATTGATTTTGACGATCAGCCATGATTATAATGAATAGCAGAGCAAGCTTGAAGGGTCGAATGGTCTACTCCTGCTTTTAGTTTCTATGTCTCTAAAATAGGGTTGACCTGAAGTTCTGAAATAGATATAATTTCTCTCTTTAAGAAGTTTGATGTTTCTCTAATATTTTCATGTTCGCAAATTAAACTTCCCTGAACAGGATCTAGAACAAAGAACAAAGAACAAAACAGCATGGGAAACAGGCCCTTCGACCCAACAAGCCCGCACCGCCACCCCGATGTTCTCACCTCTACCCGTGATCCTTGTCCATGTTTATAGATCTATGGATTAAAAACCAAATTTGAGATTAGTTCAGAATTGGAATGCATTCATTCCAGTTCTATTTTGGAAATATTTAATATTCTTTTATATCAATAGACCATATTTTTTCTTCATGTTCGGGGAAAGCAGCTGTTCGATCTAAATGTATATATTGTATACTTAGAAGGATGAGTGGCCTCCAAATTTCTGGATCTAGACCTTTTCCTCTTCATCATCCATATGATGCTTCTCAGTGATATTATCTGAAGACATTGGACCAGATTCCATACATATGTTGATGACATTCAGCCCACCATCTCCACAATCTTTCAACTGCTTCTCTCTTGTCAGATGATTTGCCTCATATCTGATCCTGGACAAGGTGCAATTTCCTTCAGTTAAGATATTGAGAAGAACAAATTCATTATTACTGCTCTCTGCCACAAGCTCTACATTGCCACCATCAATTCCATGGTCACTGTCCAAGCAGCTTTGTTAGCAACTTTGGCATTCTTTGTGATGACTGGATGAGCTTCCAAATCCCATATCTTCCATATCACAATAACTGCCTATTTCCACCTCCATTGTTACCGTTGCTTCAGTTCATTTTACGCCAAAACCCTCACCAATGCCTTTGTTACCTCAGACTCAATTACTTCATTGCTCTGCTGTCTCTCCCCCCATCAAGTTTAGCTCATCCAAAATTCTGCTGTAGTATCCTATCTAACTACACTTAGTCTCATCCCAATTCTTGCTGAGCTACGTTGGCTCCAATATAAAATTCTCATCCCTATGCTTAAATCCCAGTAAAGTCGCAATCATCTCCAACTCTGTAAGTTTCTCCAACCCCACAACGCTCAAGAAACCCTTGTGTTTCTGCAACTGTGTTGTATCTCCCAACTCCTTTAGTACCACGATGAGATGGTTACTCCTCAGTTATCAGCGCCCCAAATGCTGGACTTCCTTAAATCACTCCTTAAATCTGCCTTAAATCACTTTTCTCAGACAATGGGTGGGATTTTAAACCTGCACTCATCCAAAAGTGAGCAATTTCCACCCGAGGTCAACAGACTTTTGCATGGTCCACCCTGCTCACTATATTTTGCATGATGGGCGAAGTAGGAAAACTCCTCCCTCTGTATTCCATCCTAATATATCTTAGATTTAGCATTCATTTTCACCTGATTTGGTTTTGTAAAATGGATTTGATTCTATATTAATGATAAATACGATGCTGTATTAAATTGAGTGGGGTGGGCTGAGTGGAGACAGTGAGAGAGTTTTCAAGTCAATTGAATTTGCAAACAAAACCACCCCAGCAATATTTTGAAGCCACTTAATTGCGTCACCAACATTGTTGGTGGTTAGAATGGATTCCACCATGAGACAAGCATTTTAATTTCAAAGACCAATGGTCACGAAATGAAAATAAACAGAGAAATATGGAGAGAGGGGGAAAAAGGCTAAGTGATTCTTTAAACAAACTGCAAAAGAATTCTGGAAATAAATAAGGACAAATAGGTAGGAAGAGATAGAAACTGGTTGAGGTTGAAAGGACTTTTGACATTGTTTGTGTCTTTGGAGGGAACAGGTGAGAATATAGATAAAGGTTTAAGAGATGTGAGTGAGTGAAGTAAGGAAGAAGGCAGAATACAAGGCTTGTCATTTAAAGAGGAATAAATAGTGGTACGTAGGGTGTGGAAGGACTGGAAAGGAGGAAGGGGAAAAGTAAAGGATAGGGGGTGTGATATCAAAGGAATCGATGGAAGGATGGGAAGAAATCCACTGATGACTACCCGACAACCTCTGCATACAGCTGTAAATCTTTGGCACCTCCTTTGTTTGAGAGGCAAAAAGAAAAGTTAAGGAAAGAGCAAGAGAAAAGACAGAGCAATAACTAGAAAACATGAAGACAACAAAGATTGCTAAAGGAGTGGCCACGTTCTCCAATTTACAACATGCAACACCACAGGATTTGACTTTTAACAAATAAGTATCTTTGAGATTCTGTCGTAGTCATGCCTAATTCCAAAATGAACAGTTTAGTAATACATTCATAGAATTTAATTCATTTTCAATGTTATATTTTTACAGAAAATGCTTGAAACATGTTAAAACCAAGCATGACAGTTTCTGATTCTTTACAATTTGTACAGTTTCCATTTTTTTTCCTGACTAAACATTCTACAAAGCTTTGTTGCATATCTGAAAAACCAGAATGAGTCATAACTTCAATTTATTAGAGAAATAGATTCGATACTACTTTAAAATGTTCAGGAAGGAATGAGTCTAGCACTTGAGATGAAGCGAATCAAAGGACATGGTGGGGTGGGGAGGCGGGATCAGAATATTGGGTTGAACAATGACCGTAATGAATGGTGCAGCTGGCTCAAGGGGAGAATGGAATAACTCCTATTTTCTATGTCTATGTTTCCAAGCAAAATCTGCATGTAAATTCATGAAACCATATTGTGGGAATCATATCATAAATGAAAGATATTTCTTTAAAAAAATTTACAGATGACCTCTGGGATTCTGTGGAAATTTGCAACTCAGCACTTTGCTCCAGTTTAGATGGACCTCGCTCTGTTTTAAGGATTGATTTGGGTTCCAGCCAAAAATGTGGCATTTGTCATTGATCGGAACTGCTCTTTTCTAACTGGGGGACAATGTGCTAGCAAAGCATAAAACAATTAGAATTAATTTCAGTTGGAAATTATAAATATTCATATTTATTATTGGTCCCATCTAAACAAGTTCAATATTTTCTAATAATATGATCTTGTGTTGGTGAAAAAGGATAACCTTGCATTTGAAACTTGAAATTCTGCCACTAAGTCGGAAAAGTACAGGATGATTATAGGGATACTATGACCTTGTGGCATTCCTTTTTCATTGCTGTTATAAAAATCTGGAAATAGCTGAGTCATTTTGCGGGAATATCATGAAAAGAAGAACTATTGCAATTTCAGGAGGAGACCCATGACCACAATGGGATCAGCACACTAATCCTGGATTAGTCATGAAGCCAGGAAAATGAATGTCTTTCCTTACTTCTTGAAGTTGCTGTAAAAATTATCATCAAATCATGGCTCACTTCTTTGGTCAAGTTTTGTATCCTCCTTGAGGATATGTGCTTTGTTTGAAAAAGGTGTAATTATGTTTAATGGTGTAATAATTATCAATGAACAACCTCTCTGGCCTTGAAAATCTTTTTTATTTTTTATAATGTCAAATTTCTCCTTTCAATGATAAATATGCCATTGTTAAAATAATAATATTTGAAAGTATATTTATATTTCAGCCATCTTAATTTAATATATATGCTGTAATCTTTATTTCACTTTTTGTAAACTTATAAAAAAGATAGAATCTGCTTGTTGATTTCCTGGTTTGCTAAATGAGAAACATAGAAACTTTGAAGATAGGAGCAGCAAGAGGCCATTTGGCCTTTCAAGCCTGCTCCACCTTTCATTACGATCATGGCTTGATCATCCAACTCAACAGCTTAATCTTGCTTCGATCCTTCGATCAAACCTTCAATCCCAATGGCTCCAAGTGCTATATCCAGCTGTTTCTTGAATACATTCAATGTTTTGGCATCAACTACTTCCTGTGGTAATGAATTCACTACTTATTACTCACTACTTGATACTCTAATGTGGTTGACCCCTTAGCCTGCTTGACAAACATGACTTTCTAGTGATCACGAGAGTTGGGCAAAACGAAATTAACATTGGGAAAAGTGAAGTCTACACCACAGATCTCTAGATTTTGTGTCGGTTACTCTTAAACAAAGGTTATTGTAGAGATCACAAACCACATACACAAATGGGACATATTAAACTTCAACAATATGTGTTATCTGGAGCCTACTGCCAACAAATGAACATATTAGGAATATGAAAGCATTTTGGGTGAATTGGCTCATCTTGTGAACACATGTTATTTTTGCACACTTTGTGTACTGATATTGTTTCCAGATTTACAAGAATGTTACAGAGCAATGAATAATTATATACTGAATTTGTGAGGGAATTTTGTGGGTTCACACCATTAAGAAACAGCAGCAAAATTACTCAACATAGACGTGGCAACATCATGACTGTGTGGGGCAGGAAATCAATTTTCAAAAAAATAATGGTGTATATTTTAACAATGATTATTAGTTGCTTTGAGGTTGTCAGATGAACACTGATTTTGTATACCAGCAGGATGGCTTTGGCATTGAAACCAGAAACTCTGATCTCAAATTGTGTGTGTTCTCATCACTCTCAGAAAAGGACAATTAGTGTGGAACCACTGCCCCTCCTCCCACCCAGCCCCAAACAGACTTTCACATGTATTTGATCCTTCACATGCAAATTCAAAAAAAAATCATCATTACTGTGACAAGGAAACGCTTTATAGTGTGAGCCTTAGCTTAACTGCACTTGCAGGTATGATCCTGCTTCCTAATTATTCCTGAGGTTTGATAAACATGTCCACTGCATTCAGGAAGTGAAACACGAGAATCTGATGCGGATACATGTACCTGCGAAGGTATAATTTGTGAAAAGTCACAGCTGTAATTTGATTCTTAAAAAGTTGCAGTTATTACAGCATCTCATTGTCTGGAATCGCAATCTAAAAGGGCAATATGGATTTGGAGTGATCTTTCTAATCCCCCGTCTGGTTTCAGAAATGTTCCCAATGTCTACACTGATGTCAATTGGGTGCTAATATCAACGTTCTTAGAGGAGGTGTGATTCATGTGCAACTTGATTAGATCTTTACACATGCTGAAAAATAGAATTGATTTTCTTATAAATAGAAAAAATATTTTTATTATATGAAATAAGGGATTACACTCAGGAAGGATTAGAGGATACTTTGTTGAAAGTAGACAATCAAGTCCATGCAATTACAGTCAGAGAGTGTAGAAAAAGCCCTATGGTCCATCAAGTCTGCAATGACAGTATCTACCACTAAAGGCGCACTAATCTCATTTTCCTGCACTTGTTTCATATCCTAGAATATTTAGTTATCTCAAGTGCTCATCTAAATATTTTTTTCAACGTTGTAAGAGTTCCAGTCTCCACTACCTTTCAGACAGTGCATTCTAGATTCTCACCACTCTCTGAGTGGAAATGTTTTATTCTCAAATCCCCTCTGAATTTTCAGCCCCTTACCCTAAAACTGTGTCCCCTTGTGATTGACCCTGATTGACAAAGGGGTCCCCTCAGCCTGACCATATCTCTCATAATCTTATACATCTCAATCATGTTCCCTCCCCGTCTCCCTTAGCCTTCTCTGTTCTAAAGAAAACAATCCAAGATAATTAAAGAGAATGGGCTTTTTTAAAAGTTCATTCATGAGACATGATTATTACTGGATGACCAGCATTTATTGCTCATCTCTAGTTGCCCTTGGAGGCAGTCAAGAGTCAACTACATTCCCGTGGCTCTGGAGTCACATGTAGGTAAGGACAGCAGATTTCCTTCCCTAAAGTACATCAGTGAAGCAGATGGGCTTTTACAATAATCAACAATGGTTTCACGGTCACCAGTCGATTCTTAATTCCAGATATTTTCTATTGATTTCAAATTATACCATCTGCCATAGCAGGATGTCCCCAGAACATTGCTGAGTTTCTAGATTAATAGTCTAATGATAGGACCACAAGGTCAAGACCTCACCATTCCTGTGGAGGAGTTTAATATTTGCAGCTTTGATTCTTTTTTAGATTTAAAGTTGGACCTTTTTAAGGAGCATTGACTTTCCATTTAAAAGCAGATCTTGAGAAAACACATTTTTTTCCTCTGACCGTCCACCCTCGCCTCCAACAACAGTGCAGAGAGCTATTCTGTGACTAAGATTGAGACAATTTGCCATGTGCCTACTTTCCACTTGGCATGCCTGATCAAGCTTCCCACTCGCCCTTGCCCTGAACTTGGATTTTTCTAGACCTTCTCGCCCATCTCCCCTCTCTGAGCTCATGTTGTCCATGAGACTCCTTCCTGCTCCCTTGATCTCATCCTCACCAAACTGCTAATCATTCACCTTCCTCTCCTGAGACCCATAAATGGTTCTCTAAAGATACACCAGTTGGGTGGATTGGCCATGCAAAATTGCCTCTTAGCATCCCAAAATATATAGATTAGGGGAATTATGAGATAAATATATGGGGTTGTGGGGATGGGACCTGGGTGAGCTGTGTCGGAGAGTCAATGCAGACTCGATGGGCCCAAGTTCAGGGCAAGGGCGAGTGGGAAGCTTGATCAGGCATGCTAAGTGGAAAGTAGGCACATGGCAAATTGTCTCAATCTTAGTCACAGAATAGCTTCTGCACTGTTGTTGGAGGCGAGGGTGGACGGTCAGAGGAAAAAAATGTGTTTTCTCAAGATCTGCTTTTAAATGGAAATGCTAAGAGGCGTCCTGTATTTCAGGGATTCTATGATTCTTTCTTCAGTTGTGATCCTTCTGCCCTTTAAATCTGCCTGCATCATCTGTCTCCTCAAAACATCAACCCTTGACACTTCCGTTCTTGCAAGCTACCACCCCTTCTCCAACCTCTCTTTCTTATCCAAGGTCCTGGTTTGTGTAATCACCACCCATCTTTCCGAGAGCTCAAGGTTTGAACCCCTCCAATTAGATCTGTGCCACAGCCACAGTACTAAAACATCTCTCAAAGTCTCAAATGACAGCCAATCTAACCGTGACAATGGTAAACTTTCCCTCCTCATTCTTCCCAACCTGTCTCTAGCTGTTGACATGATTGACCATAACAATCTCCTCCAATGCATCTCCACAGTCATCCAGTTGGGTAGAACTGTCTGATATGCTTCCTTTCTTATCTATCTAATCAGAGCCAGAGAAATACTTGTAATAGCTTCTCTTCCTGCTCCTGCGCTGTGACGTCTAGTGTCCCCTAAGGAGCAATCCTAGGCCTTCTCTTGTTTCTCACCTACATACTGACCCTTGGTGACATTGTCTGAAGGCACAGCATTAATTTTCTCATGCATGTCGATGACACACAGCTCAATCTCACCACTAGCACTCTCATACCTTGTACAGTTACAAATTTATCAGATTACTTCTCTGACACCTAGCACTTGAATGAGCAGAAAGTTTTTACATTCGATATTGGAAAGACTGATGCCTTTTGTTTTTGCTCGAAATTCAATTCCCTAACTACTGACTGCAACTGTCTCTCTGGCAACAGTCTGAAATTAAACAACCCTGGTGTCATATTTTATGATGTGGAGATGCCGGAGTTGAACTGGGGAAAACACAGTAAGAAGTCTCACAATACCAGGTTAAAGTCCATCAGGTTGTTGGGCTTTAACCTGGTGTTGTGAGACTTCTTACTGTGTCTTTTTTCAACCCATGGTGAGCCTCTAACCTCACGGTCATGCCAAGGCTAGAACCTCCTATTTCCACCTCAGTAAAGTCACACCACCTTTTCCCCAGTCTAAGCTCATCTGTTGCTGAAGCCCTCATTCATATTTTTGTTACCTCTTGACCTGACTATTCTGAGGCACTCCTGACTGGTTCCTACATTTCATCCTCTATGAACTTAAGGCCATCGAAAACTCTGCTGCCAATGTCTTAATTCTCAGGAAATCCTTGCCGCAACCATCTTCAGCTGCTTCATTAATTACCTTCCATCCATCATATGGTCTGAAGTGGGGATGTTCACTTACGTTCAGCACCATTTGCAATTCCTCAATCCATGTCCATTTGCAGCAAGATCTGGACAACATTCAGGCATGGGCTGAAATCTAATAAATAACTTCTGCACCACACAAGTGCCAGGAAATGACTTCTCCAGCAAGTTGAAATCAGGGTTGGCATGCTGGTAAAATTCTGGCTGTAGCTACTAGACATATCAATGAACCTCTCTTCCACTCACCCACTCACTCAGCAGCCTCTGTGCCTCAACCAGTAACAGTAATCCCTTTTCCCAGCTCCCCTCCACTCGTTCACTCAGCCCTTCTTCCCAATTCCATCCCTACCAGCTCCTTTGTGAGATTGATCTTCCAAGGTGATGGATTTGGTGGAGAGTGTAGACTGTAGACTGTTTTAGCAGCTTTTTCCCCTGGTTTAGAACATAGAATATAGAATATAGAACACTACAAGTTGTGCCGAACATATCAGTACCTACCAGGCCGTAGAACTATCTGTAACTCCCAATCCCGTTAAATCCCATGTACTCATCCAGAAGTCTCTTAAAAGACTCCAGCGAGTTCGCCTCCAACACCACTGATGGCAGCCGATTCCATTCACTCACCATCCTCTGAGTGAAAAACTTATCTTTAACATCTCCTCTGTACTTGCCCCCCAGCATCTTAAACCTGTGTCCTCTCATAGCGACCATTTCAGCCCTGGGAAATAGCCTCTGAGAATCCACCCTATCTATGCCTCTCAACATCTTATAAACCTCTATCAGGTCACCTCTCAATCTTCGTCACTCCAGGGAGAAGAGACCTAGCTCTCTCAACCTATCTTCATAAGGCATGCCTCCCATCCAGGCAACATCTTTGTAAATCTCCTCTGAACCCTCTCAATAGCTTCCACATCCTTCCTACAGTGAAGCGACCGGAACTGCGCACAATACTCCAAGTGGGGTCTGACAAGGGTCTCATAAAGTTGCAACATTACCTCCCGACTCCTAAACTCAATCCCTCTATTAATGAAGGCCAGTACACCATATGCCTTCTTGACCACATCCTCTACTTGCGGAGCAGATTTAAGAGTCCTATGGACCCGGACCCCAAGATCCTTCTGCTCCTCAACACTGCCAAGACTCCTACCCTTGATATTATACTCTTTCATCCATTGGTCCTGCCAAAATGGACCATCACACATTTATCCACATTGAAGTCCATCTGCCACTTCTCTGCCCAGTCTTGTATTCTATCTATGTCTCGCTGCAACTTCAGACATCCCTCCAGACTATCCACAATGCCATCAACCTTCATATCGTCGGTGAACTTACTAACCCATCCCTCCACTTCCTCATCCAGGTCATTTATGAAAATGACGAACAGCAAAGGTCCTAGAACAGATCCCTGGGGCACTCCACTGGTGGCTGACCTCCATGCAGAAGAAGAGCCATCCACAATTACTCTCTGCCTTCTGCAGGCAAACCAGTTCTGGATCCAAAAGGCCAAAGCCTCTTGGATCCCATGCCCTCTCACCTTCTCAAGAAATCTTGCATGGAGGACCTTATCAAATGCCTTGCTGAAATCCAAGTAAATCACGTCCATTGCTCTTCCTTCATCAATGTGTTCAGTCACATTTTCGAAGAACTCAACTAGGCTTGTAAGGCACGATCTGCCCTTAACAAAGCCGTGTTGACTATTTTTGATCATATTGAACTTCTCTAAATGCTCATAAATCTGTCCCTCAGAATCCTCTCCATCAACTTACCAACCACTGAGGTCAGACTCACTGGTTGATAATTCCCCGGGCTGTCCCTGTTCCCTTTCTTGAAAATGGGCACCACATCCGCAATCCTCCAATCTTCCGGAACCTCTCCCGTCTCCATCAACGACGCAAAGATCATTGCCAGGGGCTCTGCAATCACTTCCCTCACCTTCCACAATAACCTGGGGTACATCCCATCCAGACCCGGAAACTTATCTACCTTGATGGAATTTAACAGTTCCAACACATCCTCTTTCTTAATGTCCACATACTCAATCTTTTCTGTTTGCTGCAATTCTGCAATACAACCCCCCAGACCACTTTCTGTGGCTATGACTCATCTTTCATTCCTTGGCTCCCCTCTCCCTGCAGTATAAATATCTCCCACTTTCTATGCCTTTTGGCTTTAATAAACTAGACTCAAAGCGTGAGCTCTTTTCTTTCCGTACAGATGCTGTCAGGACTGCAGGAATTTTCCAGCATTTTCTCTTTGGTCTCAGATCCCAATATCCGCAGTAATTTGTTTTTATGCTAATATGCCCACCCGGTGTAAAGGAAACAAGTAAAATTTGCATCATCTAGCACCTTTCACGATTTTATTGTTTAGAGGCTAAAGTGCTGAATCTGGGCACAATTCAGACCCAGCTTGGAAACCTGTTCACAGGCGCTCCAGTACACACTTAGCCTGAAAAAACAGTCGTAAGTATGAATCGCACAATGGGCACAGTTTATCATGCCCCAAACATTGCAGCCCTGATCGGAGCTTTGAACTGTGCATGTGCAGTGAAAAAAAAATTGAAAAACGCGTCACTGTCACATTGTGACAGTGTAAGGCCACAAAAAGCGGATAAAGTGGCCTGGGAGCAAAAAGTGGGAGCAATGGCCCCCACAGACATCGCCCTCTGCCTGTCTTTCCATGCCCTTGCTACCCAAGCTGATCATGACCCTCTTCCCCCTTCCCCCCACCAGTTGACCATAGAATGGCAGCGGCTCCCCCCAGCCCCAGCCCCCTGCCCTCCCCCACCAGAGAATGATCTGGCCTCTCTTCTGCTCAGTAAGAATCCAGCAACACCAATTTTAAATCCAACCGATTTATTTGATAGTAAATTTGCGAGCTTTCGACCTTTTCGTCTTTGTCAGGCAAATGCAGTGTTCTGGTCTGCAATAGCACACATATCAGCACAGACAGTCACAGATTGCTGATTAGAATGCGAATCCTTACATCTAACCTGCTATTCAAGTGTTAAAGTGGCTAACAATGTGTGTGAAGGGAATCCTGAGCATTGGTTAGAGAATTGTGTATTTTCTTCAGACAGCACAGCAAGTGAGGTTTTTTGCTAACCCAGGCAAGTTACGGGGGTTACAGATAGAGTGTCATGAAGCCAAGATCCCTGTTAAGACCGTCCTCATGTGTGCGGAACTTGGCTATCAGTCTCTGCTCAACAGCTCTGCCCTGTCGTGTGTCATGAAGGCCCCCTTGAAGAACATTTACCCGCAGGTCGGAGGCCGAATGCCCATGACTGCTGAAGTGTTCACCCTCTCTTCTGCTGCCATTGGAGAATGATCTGGTCTCTCTCCTCCCCCCACCACCAGATTTGGACTGGACCACTCTTCCTGAGAATGATCAGGCTTGCCTCCTTCCCTCCCTACCATAGATATATTTGACTCGCCTCCCTCCTCCCTCCAGCCTACCAGAAAACAATCCGTCTCCCTTCTCCCTCATTGGCACCAGAGAATGATCTGGCCTGCCTCCCCCCACCCTTCCCCTACCACTACTAATCTGAGTCACAGAGCTATTGGAAGCTCTGAACTTACCTCTTCAGAAGCTGGAGCGCCCCAAACAGAATTTTAACAAACGTGTCTGTTTTGCGCCGAATCTAGACGCGCAAACACGATGGTAAAGAGGGAAGTGCTGGTAAAGTTGGGTGGGTAGCCCATTAGTTCAATTTAAATGCATGCGTTTAATTCAATTTAATCGCCTCATGCCCGACTTTACCGGGAGCAACACAATGGGCCCTAAGTATCCCCGAACGCTTTAAAATAGCGCATCTTTGCAGAAGTCACTGTTGTAACATCGGAAATAGCAAATCAAATCTGTGAACTCCCTCGATCACCAACGTCAGTGAGAATACGCAGGGTTTAACCTGATGCTATGGAAACTACATTTAGCACAGCAATAAAGATTTTGCGTGCTACTTTTAAAAACAATTGTTCACAATGAACAGGTGGGCACTGAATTTGCAACACAACTGGATTGTATACATTGATTCAGCTTGGAAGAAACCTTACGCTATACAGCATACATTGCTGAAATCTGTTTAAATAGGTGATACAATGTTCATCAAGAAATAATAAGACTGACTTTGAATAAGACTGACTCTAAAAACATTGAAATAGAACCAAGGGCGGATCATTCAGTTATGAATCAGAATACGTTTCCTGCATCAGTTGGCACCACCAATGTAACAAAATCGCAGAAACTGGGGAAGAGGACAGATTTTTAAAATCAAATCATACCGAGATTAAAGATAAACATTGCACAAGGCAGGTGGAGCGTTGTCGCTTCCTACTCCCAGTTTGGCGTTAAAGGGCAGAAGAATATCTACTATGATAAGAAGTGAACCTGTACAAACCGAAGCATTCCAACGGATAAGTGAGATTTGCATCCACCTAGCGCCTTTTCAATACTGCAAGGTATCGCAAGGCACTTTAAAATGTTGAGAATAGTTAGCCACCAATACTTCCACCTCCCCCCAGCCAGTGACAGTGGGAAGAGGACACTAAAGGGTCATCAAAAAGGAAGCAGATTTCTGAGTACATATCCTTTATGTTGCCAAACCCCATTATGTGATGAGAAAGTTTCTCAATATAATGATAATGGCTTGTCTAATTATCAAGTATCTAAAGCGTGGAAAAAATATCAATTTTATTGAATATTGAAAGTTTAAACTTCTGTTATTCCAGAAGCCGACCATTCATTCTAAATAAAATATTCATTTTAAAATATAAAAAAAATTGAATATTGAAAACTTATGTTACTCCAGCAGCTGATCTTTCATTGTAAGTAAAATGTTAATTTTAAAATGGTAATTTTATTGGATTTTTTTAAGGGGACAATTTCCATTGTAGGATCCCGAGTAGGATAGCTGGAGCGGGTCTGCCTGAGGTTTTGCCCTTCAACCGTCAGCACTTTTTTCCCCCAATATTTGGCATCTCTGGAGTGAGCGCTCAAAAAAAAATGCTCCTTGTCAGGGTTTCCGTTTGAGCTCCAATAACTCCAGCCTTCCGACTATTGTTTTGACACTGCAGCCGACTAAAGGAGCATCCGGTAGAGAAGGAAAACACCGACGCTGCTGAAGGAAAACCCACACGAGAGCGGCAGAACAGCAGAAGGGAGGAGTAATGTGGATGAGTTTGTGTGTTGGAGTGGCTGGCAGGAAGGATGTGTGATACCCCCAACAGGAGGTGTTCTGCTTAATTACCTACTGGCATCACAACAACAGTTGGGCTAATTAAGCTCCAGACATAATTTCCACTTCATTTGGCGATAAATTCCAGAATGTCATATTACATGCCTCGAAATACTTGAAGGCAGAGGAACTTTTGAAAGTAATTTGGGAAACTTTGCTTATCTCACAAGGCATTTCGTCCCTTCCTGATCTGGATGCTTCGGACATAACAACGCTTAAACGTGAGAGTGACAGTTTAATAACGGTGCATATTATATCAGTTTTAGGATTGATTTATAATAGCTAATGATGATCTAATTTAGAGAGACAGGGGCACAGCTTAAATAATCCCGGGAATGCACCTCACATATAGAAATAATGGTAACAATGAGTAAAATGGCATTTTGCAACCCTCCTATTTGCACCCCCCCTTCCCCCACGGGATTTGGGATGGTCCTGTATTAGATGATCACTGAAAGAATGTTCTTTTTGAAATTATAATTGTACATTTTTGTAAAGATGCCAGAACTGACATAAACCATTTCCCTCATTCCTCAATCCATCTGGGTGAGGAAAGCCACGCCACATGTGCTGTTTTCAATGTGTTTTTTTAAAAAAACAATTACAAGGAGGTATAATCCTTTCTCCCCAGTGTTGGAACCATGCGTCATCATTTGATTATTGTTCACCTCATCTAAAGTCAGTGAGCTGCTGGATAGGGTGTGTGTCGGATATTGCTCAGAGCTCATGGTTACACAGGCTACAAACCCAGTGAGGAATTGCAGTTTACCGCTGCACCAAAAGCAAGTTGTGGCCTCTGTAGAATGCATTTTTGAGGATCTGTGTGTGCAGAATGCAAAGCGAACTAGATTGCACTTAGACTGCCTATAAAGCCAACGGCAAAATCGAGGTGTTCGGCTACTATGTCTGTAGTAACTAAATAAAAATTAGACCAGTCTTGGTTTGCTTTATTCTTCCGTGGGTGGCAAGCAGGTAGAAGAACACCAAAAGCAATTCATGGCAATCTGCACCTCTTGCAATTGGTTAAAAGATATATATAGAATTCCTACAGTGCAGTAAAGACCATTCGGCCCATTGAGTCTGCTAGACTCTTTGACAGAGTATCTTACGCAAGTCCTCTAACCTCCCTGTCGCTGTAGCCCCATACATTTACCATCTATCTATCTATGTAACGTACACGTTGGCCTATCTATCTAACTTGCACATCTTTGGCTTGTGAAAGGAAACCAGAGCACCCAGAGGGAATGCACAGAGAAAATATGCAAATTCTACACAGTTATCCAAGGACCAGAATTGAACCCAGAACCCTGGTGCAGTGAGGCAGCAATGTTAACCACTGTGCCATCATGTCACCTGTGTATTGATACTCACATTTTGATCATTAAAATTTAGGTGAATTAGTATTTAGGAATCAGAGTAAAGTCAGCAAAAATGTGCATTTAAAGATAATGCATTGCTAATGGCATGAGTAGTAACACAATTCTTTTTAAACTGGCCTATTGCCCTCTCCAAAAGATCCACATCTTTCTAGTAGTGTGGGGCCAGAATTTTGTACACAATATTCCAAATGAGACCTAACTAAGGTTCTGTTTTATACTCAATGACCTAACTAATGAAGGCAACTATGCCTTTCTCCTACCCATATCTTCACTATCTTATCACCAGTATTGCCACTTTCAGTGATTGTACACTCAGATTTCTCTGCCTGTTAATATTTCTAAGAGTTCTACCATTTAGTGTATAATTTCTAAATGCATTGGACCTTTCAAAATGCATTACCCACACATTTGTCCAGATTAAATTCCATTTGCCATTTTTCTGCCCAAGTGTCCGACCAATTTATACCTTGCTGTGTTCTCTGACAACGATATTCATCAGTCTTGCAATATGATTTTTAGGATATCTCAGGGGGAAGCACAAGCAAACCTTGTGTCCAGCCTGTGGAGAAACCAGGTGAAAGTTACTTGAAGTCCAAAAATAGCCAATTTAATCTTTAAAATATTATGTTTTTGAAAAATCCTCATTGGCTAGGAGGAACTGGCATGCTCCATCCAAACTGCCATTTTCCAAAAAAAAATTCTTTACTCATAAAGTTTGTAAAAACACACATTACAAAACATTCTGACTTGAAAAATTGCAGAAAGTCCAATAAAATTCAACTCGCGCCATACAGTTCTCTCAGATACTCTCAGACACCTCAACTCAATTGTAATACCTTTGTGATTTGCAACATAGCTTCCATGTTAGACATGCAGTTTGAGGGCAAATATGTTTTAAATAGAAAATTACAGAATGTGCAATAGAATTCAACCTTTCTCTGTACTGCATGTTCCCCTTTGAGGTGCCTCTATACAATTTCAATACTTTGCAATGTTATTTGCAATATACATTCAATGTCAGGCATACAGCCTGAGGGGTTCTGCACAGTTTCCAATCCCTCTGTAATTTTTTTAAAAACATTTTTTATTCCATCTTTAAAGCCAATATTCAGAATGGGCTGAGCAAACCCAAATCCACTCCTTGCTTAGTCCAAAAACCAAATTCAAAATCTAGCTGAATCCAATTCATTGTCCTCACAACAGAAACAAACAAAATACGAGCTGACGAGATTTCTTTACTCATTCGTGGAACATGGGTGTCACTGGCTGGCTAGTATTTATTGCCCATTTCTAGTTGCTCTTGGAGAGCAGTTGAAAGTGAACCACACTGTTGTACCTCTGGAGTCACATGTAGGTCAGATCAGGTAAGATGGCAGATCTCCTTCCTTAAAGGACATTAGTGAACCAGATAAGTTTTACCAACAATCGACAATGATTTCATGGTCATCAGTAGATTAATTCCAGATTTTTTTATTGAATTCAAATGCACCATCTGCGGTGGCAGGATTTGAACCCGGGTCCCCCAGAACATTCACTGAGTTTCTAGTTTAATAGTCTAGTGACAATACCAGTAGATGATCACCTCTCCAAGATAAAGCATTGCACCTCATCTTGGGTCTTGAGGTTCCCTATTCCTGATCTTGCCTTTTAACTCTCACCACCATATTAGCTGCTTGAGTTCTTGTCCAGCATTAACACAATGGTGAGGATCACTTTCTTATGTTCCTGACTCTGTAAGGTTCACGGGGAAGATTTTCATTCCTTACCACCAGCCCTAATGTCAGAACAGAGAGTCCTTGTGGTGCAGTGGCAGTGTCCCTGCCACCAGACAAGAAACTCCGGGTTTGAGTTCAACGCCAGGACTTAATGACCACAGGAGGAGTGCTCCATAACAACGTTCAATGGGTTGATAATCAACTTGGAAATGTTGGTTGAGGGTGGGAGACTGTTGGATTGGTTAAATGAGGTCCAGGAATTAAAGTGGCCATGGGAAATCAGGTTGATGTCTCTACTGGTGTTTCTCTGCTGCCAGAGTTAAAATCAAGGCCTCTCTGTCAATAACTAATCAGCAAAAATTGGCAGGAAAATTTAAAGAGATATGGCTTTCCGTTAACACCGATTTATAGGTGTTTCGGATTAATGCATTTCAGAGTTTGCAAATTGCTTCTTTTTCACTTGTTGGCTTATTCACCTAAAATGAACATTTTCAGCTTATCATGGATATCTTTAAAGTTTTATTTTCTCACTCTGGATGAATGGTGGAAAAACAACAAGACAGCTAAAGAAACAACAGCCTTTGCAACCAAGATGAGCAGTAGATGAGCTTTTTAGCCTTCAGCATGTGAGGTCTCTGCTTGTAGAAGTCTTCACCCAATCCATAGAATAATACCTAGGGTTTACTGTTCTGGACATCTGTGTATCAGGAGGCTTAGCTTCATCAGCCATGGTGCTTTAGATCTGATCAGCTTCCTGTATCAGAACCCGCTACTATGCTTTGCTAGTGGCTGTGGAAATCACCATTGCCCTGAACTTTTCATCTGAAGCTACACCCTGGCTATCACAGGTGGTAACACCAGAATCTCCCAGTGTGCAATGTACAGTTGCTTTAAGTAGGTCACTCAAGCCCTTTCTTAACAGCACCGACCAGTACATTACTCTCACAGAATCCAGAATGAAAGAGCTCTGGGACTCTCAGCACTGGTTGGACAGGGCATCATTTACTGCCCACGTATAGCTATCAGGGGACCTGAGGATGAGCCAGGAGCTTCCCTCAACAGAAAAGCTGTCATCCATCAATGTCCGACTAATGTGTGATCGCCGCCAAAGAATCATGTAAATTTGTTGTGGTTTTGCTGCCAACTGCCACAATGCTTTAATCCTGCGACGTATCGACCAGTGATCCTCTCTTCCAGGAATGTCAGGGAATGCCTGTGATATCTGCTCTACACCTGGCTGATGACACCCCTCCATGACTCCACTAAGCTTGAGGAGCAGAGACACAATGATAGCTTTGTGACCACCAGCAACCTCATTAAGCACACATTGCCATCTTGAAACTAAAGTGACTTGATTACTCCAGGGCCTTGCTGCAACCTGCTCCAGATAAAATGGGTTACATCACAGTGGTGTGCTGCATTCTGCACAGCATGATTACGCAACCATTGGAGTTGGATGAACCAGAGCAACAATAGAATCTAATGAGGAAAGATTGGGTAAAGGGCAGGGAGAACAGAAAGGAGGAAAGCAGCACAATTCCCAACAGCCTGATAAAACAGGGGAATACTTTCATTGATTTTCTCAGTTCATTCACATTACAAATGATAACAAGAACAACCTGTTACTCACTTTCAGCAAATGTCTATATCTGAGATATTTTGATGATGTGGATAACAAGTTTTTAATGGAAAAGAACATGCACCAAACTCTGAAATGTGCAAAGGAGATTAATTTTATTTCTGTCAGCAAACTTAACTATCATTTTGACACCAAATTAATCAGTCCATAATTGGCCAGGTTCTCTCTAGCCAACAGAAGATTGCCTCTGCAGCCCAATTGGAGAACTGGCAGGGAACCCTTATGTCTTCTGTGGGGGAAGTCCAAAAGAATCAAATGTCTTTCAGGCACTTAAGTGGTCACCGCAGGCCACCCCTGTGATTGAAGCCTCGAATGGTGAAAGACTAGAGATGGCCAGCTATCCAGAAACGTCATGGAAGGAGCTGCAAGGAGATATAAGAAGCACAAAACCGTCCAGGACAAAACTGCCCATTTGATTGGCATTCCATCCACGAATTTAAACGCTCATCACCCCTCCATCTATACACAGTGGCAGCAGTGTGTCAGGGTATTGTATCCAAAATGCACTGCAAAACCTCAGCAACATCCCTTCATCAGCACCTTCTAAGCCCACAACCTCTGTTAGCTAGAAGGACAGGACAGCTATTGCATGGGAATACTATCAGCTGCAAGTTCTGTTCCAAGCCACACAGCAATTCGACTTAGAATTATCTCACCATTCCTTCACTGTGGCTAGGTCAAAATCCTCCTTAACAGCACTGTACCTAACATTGCATGGATTCCAGTGGTTTAACCAAGCAGTTTGCCATCACTTTGTCAAAGGTAATAAGGGATGAGCAATAAATGCTGAGCTAGCCAGAGACACCCGCGTCCCTGTGAAAAGAATATTTGAAAAATGCACCCATTGACGCCCAGACTCACCCTTGGGACTGCAGGCCAAAGGTGAGTTAAGGTGGTTTGGGGATCATAGAGTGGAGGTTGCAGGACAAGGGGCAGGTGGCAGAGAACTGAGGGGCTGGCTTTCAGCAGCCTTTCCTTTTCCTCATGTCACCTCCACTCTTCCGAGAGTTCAACTGTCAAGCTCTGTAGGATTTTTGGACAGCCCTCTGAAGGTGCAGGAGAGCTGTGCAGATATGAATTCACCCTGAGTGACTCGTCAATTGTGGCAGGTTCAGATGGGTGTCAATTGCCCATTAGTTATGCTAATTGATGGTGTGATGGTGGCGTAGTGGTATATTGGATCAATTTATTTGATTTATTTTAATTGGTTGCTTGATTTGCCTCAAAATAGGGCAATTAAACTGGATTAGTAATCCAAAGACCCAGATTAATGATTTGGGGATAAGGTTTCAAATCCCACCATGGCAACTGGTAAAATTTAAACTCAATTGATAAATCTAGAGTTGAAAGCTCGAACTAACAGCCTGCTTCATTGTCGATAATGTAAAATATCTGGAATTAAGAATCTACCGATGACCATGAAACCATTGTCAAAAACCCATCTAGTTCATGTATGTCCTTTAGGGAAGGAAATCTGCTGTCCTTACCTGGTCTGGCCTCCAAGTGACTCCAGAAACACAGCATTGTGGTTGATTCTTAAGTATCCTCTGAAATCTTGTGGTAAACCACTCAATTCAAGGGCAATTAGTGATGTGCAGCAAATGTTGGCCTTGTCAGCAACTCCCACATCCCATTTAAATAAAAGCTTGCTGCTGACAGCTGGGATTCTCATGTCAGCCTCTCCCACTTAATCAGGAAGATTTTGCTACCACCTGGAATGTGCTGTTGGGTGTCTTCCATGATGAAATGGGCCCAGCGGCCCTGTTTCTCACTAAACCAACCCACTGTTCTTTTCATTTCAGCAGGTTACCTCACTTTACCAGCCCCAGTGGCATTCACAGGCAATTGGAATTCATGTTGCTTAAGTGATGACTCTTCGAGAGCAACACCTGGATTCATGAACATGAGAAGGAGAGATTGCAGATGGCAACTGCTTGACTTCTTCTAGGGCAGAATGACACACCATGATTACTGGCACCATTATAGAAATTGATTGAGAATTGGCATGGGGGAGGCATGGTGGCACAACGGTTAGCACTGCTGTCCCACAGAGCCAGGGACGTGAGTTCAATTCCCGGCTTGGGCCACTGGTTATGAGCAGTCTTCACATTCTCCCCATGTCTGCATGGATTTCCTCTGGGTGTTGCGGTTTTCTCCCAGAGTCTGAACGACATGCTGGTTAGGTACATTGACCATGATAAATTCTCCCTCAATGTACCCGAACAGCCACTAGAATGTGGCGACTAGGGGATTTTCACAGTAACTACACTGTAGTGTGAATATAAGCCTACTTGTGATGCTAATAAATAAACAATGGAGAAAAGTATTGACGTCCTAAGAAAGATCAACACAGGCAACAAGATTCTTATGGGCAGAAAGGAAAGTGGAGTTGTTACCTTCAATCAGGTCAGCCATGATCTCAACAAAGCGTGGATTAGCGTAACTCCTGTTCCTAATTCTTGTGTTCCGACCAGTCACTGCCATTCCCATATGGCTCATCATGTCCTTGGTTCTGTGGGAGAAAAGTCTAATGACCTAGACCAGGCCCACAGCAGGCCACATCTGGATTAGACCACTGACCTAGACTGTGGGGTTTAGGGTATGATTTTGAAATTTGCAGATGATGTGAAAATTGGAAACGTGGTCAAATGTGATGAGTTTGCCTTGAACTTCAGAAGTTCATAGACGTATCGGTGGATTGTGCAGACATCTGGCAGATGAAGCTCAGTGCAGGGAAGTATGAGGCAATTCATTTTGGCAGGAAGAATATGGAGAGATAGTATAAAGTAAAGGGAGAAGCTCTGAAGGAGGTACAGGAACAGATGGAGCTCAGAGCATTTGTACATCAATCATTAAAGATGGAAGAGCCAGTTGAGAGAGCAGTTAATAAAGCACATGGGGTAGAATTTTATGACCTCTTTTAATGCCTGTTTTGCAGCAGGAAAATGTTGTAAAATCGGAAGTAAAGTGGCTAGTGTGAATGGCGCCGTTTTCACACCTGTCTCGATTTTATGACACGTGGATTTTTGGCATGGTAAGCTGCTCACTGGAAATGAGCGAGAGGCTGATTATTTATTTAAATTTATACCGATGTTGATTTTAGTGTATTTAGCGTGCCCAGTACTCAATCATCCAGGTTCATACGCCTTGATGGCCTCACTGGGAGATGCTTTCTCGAGAGAGGAAAACATCTGCTCCCCATGAATGGGGAAGAGTTGTGCTGGGCTCACCAGTGGAAATGGAAGCCATTGAGATTCCCTGGGAGGCCGATTGCAAGGCATGGGTGCCCCTTAGGCAGTGCCAGACTGGCAGTGCCATCCTGGCACCTGGGCAATGTCAGCCTGGCACCTGGGCAATGCCCATTGTGCACCAGGGCAGGGCCAGGAGTGAAGACTGTGCAGGCAATACCAGGAGACTGGGGAACGGGGCCAATGGGGGCAAGCCAATGGGGAGGCCCACTGCCCCTCTGCATGCATCAGTGGGGTAGCAAGGGGCTAAGGGGACTTACTGCCTCTCTGCCTCTAATCAGTGGGGGAGTGAATGAGGGCCATGATCGATCTGGGTGGTAGCACGGGGGGTGAGTGGCAGGGACAGTGAGGGCTGCATCTCTGCATTTGCAGAAGGGGGTAGCTAGTTGATGCTATCTGCAGCAGCAGGAGACTGACAACTCTCTCTGTCTATCAGACCTGTTACTGTTAATGTGCATGTGCCACATGTGCGATATACCCCTCTCTGTAGGATGGCTGTCAAGTTAAGCCGCACCACAACCTCTCTGTCTAGAAACTGACTTAGCCCATCTTTTCAGAGACAGAGTGTATAAGATTGGGTGTGAAAACTCACCCAAAAAATGGCCCTGGAACTCCCCCTTGTTCAGACTAACTGAACATTTGAAAAAAATCTCACAAAATTCCACACGCATTCCCTTCAGTTTATTCATAGCGACATTGAGTACAAGAGTAAGGAGGTCAAGTTGAGTTTGGAAAAGACAGTAGTGAGGCCTTATCTGTAGCAACGGTCCAGTTATGGGTGCCATATTTGAAGAAGGATGTGAAGAAATTGGAGAGTGCAGAGGAGATTCACAAGAATGCTTCCAGGGATAAACAAATGTATCTATGAGAATAGATTGGAAAAGTTGGGAATGTTTTCCCTGGAGAAACGAATGATGAGAGGAGACATGATAGAGGTACTTAAGATCCTGAGAGGTAAAGACAAGATAAATAGTGAGAAAGTGTTTCCACTCAGGACAGCATCAAGAACTAGAGAGCACAGATTCAAAATAACTGGCAATAGATTGAAAAGTGATGAAAGAAAAGACTTTTTTCATCCAGAGAGTGATTGGAGTCTGGAGTGAACTTCCTGAGAGGGCCATGGAGGCAGGTCAGATTAAGGTATTCAAAAGGAAGTTGGACTGTCATTTGAAAAGAAAGAATGTGCAAGGTTATAGGGATAAAGCAGGGGAGTGGAACTGGATAGATTACACTTTCAGAGAGCCAGTGCAGACTCAATGGGCCAAATTGCCTCCTTCTGCACTGTATAGATTCTGTGATTCTGTGAAATGACTCTCTCCTTGTAGATTTTATCAATTACTTGCTCCACAAATTAGTCCAAGATGAAGGAGGCCACACTGATCTAAGGTTGACTGCAGACTGCTGATGCCATGCAAGCTGACACTGTTAAACTAAAAGCAGACTCCTCCAGACTTTCAGCAGTGTTGGTAAAATGCTGAGACAAAATTCCTAATAACTTTGTGCAGCTGTTTGCATGTGCAGCTGTATACAAGCAGTTTTCTTCTCATTGCTTGGTACCTGTGGTCCTTATTTCTGTCCTGCTCAGTGTTTGTGGGTGAGGAACTCCTGGTCTACTGAGCTGCTCCCTGGGCCATCTCTGTTATTACTGACTGCTCCTGCACAAATGTGGTCTACGCATCTTCACATGCAGATTCTCCCCAGTCTAATCTGGCTGCAAGCTAATCTTGTATGCTGGTGTTTGCAAGTGATGTGACATAAGTGGGTATATCATCAGAAGGACTCTGAGGTGTTCAGGGTGACCATGGTTGCTAATGATGGTCTAAAGGAAATAGAACAGAGTTGCAATGGCACTGGGAGCTGGCACAGCTGTAGGAGACATTTTTCATGATGTAATTTGATATGTCAAGCTGGCTGAATGCATGTTTTTCCGGTGCTTAATAAAAAGGTGCAAGTAATTGTCAGAAGTTGTTCCAGCCTTGGGAAGGCTTAGGTTCATAGCACACATACTTTACACAGCTTACTGCTCCAGCTTGGACACAGCAATCATGCTGGTGGGTAGGTGGTCCTCTCTATAATTATTCCTCTAAAATAAAAACTAATTTGTCTGTAACTGACCTATTGGGGCTGGCATCTTGTTTATGTATTTTGACTTGGATTGTAATATTTACAGGAGATCAAGTTCACATGTACATGTACGTTTAGTACACACGCCCATTGGTTAAAATGTAACTGTTTATTGAGTGTGGTTAGTAATATCTGCACGTTGTAAGCACTTAAACAAACATCAAGCAAGTTTAAGAAGTGTTGAGATTCCTGTAGATTACTTTAACGCTTTTTAAAACTATGTTTTGATACTATACTTCATTGAACACATATGGCATGAGTCAGTTTTGTCTTGAGGATTTAACACTGCTTTCCCCTTTGAAGTCCGTTTAAATGCAGAACTCACAAATTATATCGCAACTTACAAGGCCAAGATGCCGCATGAATATAAAGATGAGTCCATTAGAACGATTATGAAATAAAAACAGGTAACATTGGAAATACTCAGCAGAACAGGCAGCATCAATGGAGAATGAAACAGACTTTTAATCAGAGCTGGAAAATGTTTCAGATCTAATGCCGTTTAAAGAAGTAGAGAAGCAAGGAAAGGGGGCTGGGAGGAGGTAGGCAGGGAGTTAACTCTACTTCTCTCTTCACAAATGCTGACTGACCTGCTGAGTATTTTCAATGTTTTCTGTTTATATTTCATATTTCTAGCAACTACAATATTTTGCTTTTAACTGAAAACAGCTTAATGATTTGAAATGGGATTGATTTGTAGACAATGCCATGATCAAAGGCTTTTTTCTGGAGCATTATTTTAAATGTATTTTAGGGGGAGAGCAAGTGATCCAGATGTTTGGATGAGCACGCTTATACATTCTATTTTTAACTCTCACTAACGTAGTTGGTTTCAAATAAATGGATGCCTAATTTGAGCAGAATGTGCATCAAAACACAGGATTCCAGTGAACTGAATCATTTCCAATTTAGCCCCAATTCCAATGTAGTTAACACTTTACACTTCCTCAGCTTCCTTATAGGGAGTTTCTGATCTGGAATAATGTTGAAATGCAAGAACTTGGTCAAATCATTTTCAGTGATTTTCAGATCAGGACACAAAAAAACCAACTAAACTTAACAGGCACCAATTTGGTGAAAATTATTTGTCAAACTGTTTATTAAAACATAATGTAAATCATATCAATGCTGAAGGTATCATTTGATTGATTTATTATTGTCACACGTATTGTGATACAGTGAAAAATATTGTTTTATGTGAGCTGTTACTGACAAAAACATACCATTTGTAGAGTACACAGGGTAGAAGGGAAGGATATGGTGCAGAGCATAATATTGCAGTTACCAGTAAGGTGAAGTGAAGATCAGCTTAATGTGTGATAGGACCATTCAAAAGTCTAATGGCAGCAGGGAAGAAGTTATTCTTGAATCGGCTCCTACGTGTTTTCAAACTTCCTTTTCCCAATGGAGGTGAAGTAATGGCAAAAATTGATGTCTTTTATAGAATTATCAAAACAGCATTAAGAGGTATAGTTCAGTGGCAGTGCCAAATCTTCAACCAAATGATTCTGTTTAATCTCATTTTTCTGCTCTTCCTCATAATCTACTTTATATATTTCCTTTACAACTATTAATCCAATCCTTTTTGTCTCAATGGCCACCATGCAGTAAAGCATTTCCTTCTTTGTTGTGAAAATCTTTTGGCTGGTCTCCCCACAACACCCATTCCCCGCCCAAACAATCAATTATCAAAGTAGTGATAGCACATTTCCCTTTGAGTTTTTGCAGCTTCAAATCTCATTGTAAAGACTTGAATACATCTCGGGCTGGTACTCCAATAGCCACTTGTGCAGCTTAAGATAAGATATTGGACCAATTGTTTTTATTCATTCCTGGGACATGGACATTGCTGGCTATCTAACATATATTGCCCATCCCTAGGTGTCTGAGAGCAGTCGAGAGTCAATCACATTGCTGTGGATCTGGAGCCACATCTAGGCCAGACAGATAAGGAAGGCAGATTTCCTTCCCTAAAGAACGTTGGTGAACCAGATGAGTTTTTCCGACAACTGACAATGGTTTCATGGTCATCAGTAAATTCTTAATTCCAGGTATATTTCATTGAATTCAAATTGCACCATCTGCCATGGCAAGATTCAAAGCCGGATCCCCAGAACATTAGCTGGGTGTCTGAATTAATAGTCTAGCGATAATACCACTAAGCTATCATTTCCCCTGACAAAGGATCATCCAGACTCGAAATGTTGGTTCTATTCTCTCTCCACAGATGCTGACAACCTGCTGAAATTTTCTGTTTTAGTCACCAAAAAAAAATCTCATTATTTGAAAGTTCAAACTGCCCTCCGAACACTTCATTGCAGCAGTGGGGGAGTGCTGCACTCCAGGAGACACTTCCCTTTAATGGATAGGATATTAAGCTGAAGCTTTGTTTGCATTTTCAAATAGACATGTGAGATCCCACAAAGTTGGTTGGAAAACCTAGGATGTTATATATTCATAGAATTCTACAGTGCAGAAGGAGGCCATCCAGCCCATTGAGTCTGTACCAACCACATTACTACCAATCTTCTTGGTAAACCAATAATCTAATTCAAATTAATGAGGGGATAAATTAAAAGGGGCAGCTCCCACAAAGGAAGGGAAGTGCCTGTAACAAAAGACAAAGAGGAAAATAAGCTTAAAATATCAAATCAAAATGTGATTAAAGGGGACCACAATCCCACGCAGGCCTTATCCCCACAACCCCATGCATTTACCCCAGCCAGTCCCCCTGATGCTAATGAGCAAATTAGTATGGCCAATCCACCTAACCAGCACATCTTTGGAATGAGGGATGAAACTGGAGCACCTGGAGGAAACCCATGCAGATACAGGGAGAACATGCAGATCCCACACAGACAGTGACCCAAGCCAGAAGTCAAACGCAGGTCCCTGGCATTGTGAAGTGCACTGTTAACCACTGTGTCACTGTTCTCCTCACTGTCCTAATGAATAGTAATTCCTCAACCAATCACCTTTAATTAAAAAATGATTATTTGGACATTTATCATTATGTTGATAATGGGATCTTGCTATACCTTCTCTACGCCCTAGCTATAACTGTATCACTACATTCTACACTCTCCTTTCCTTCTCCATGTATGGTATGCTCTGTCTGTATAGCGTGCAAGAAACAATACTTTTCACTGAATGCTAACAGATGACACTAAATCAACTTCAAAATCAGTCCATCGACTGTGAAGCATTTTGGATGTGGAGATTTTGGAGACATAAAGGGCTCTCTAATTTAGCCTTTAACTCCGATCTTGGAAGCATGTGATGTGTAAAAAAAGGTACGTTTCGTGTTGCGTATTATTAAACGGAGCTGTTGAACAAAGGTAAAATACTGCGGATGCTGGAATCTGAAACAAAAACGTTAAATGCTGGAGAAACTCCGTTTTTGTTGGGCAAAAGTTTGCGAAGCGATTATTTTAAGCTTGTAGCAATCCGTGCAATTGCATTAACCAGCGCAACCGGCTGGGTTAACCCGTTAGGCTCTTTATCCCACCAGTTGGTGGGACCCACTTCAGAGCGACGTTGAAGTTTGATTTAGCCCACGGCAGTCAATCACTTTTGGCTTGCTCTCACATTATACCTTCCACAAGCGACGTGGCAACACATGCACAGGCTGTGAGACGCGAGGTGAGACGGGGAGATTGCCCTTTTAAATGTGTTTCCCTCAATGAAGTGTAGCTTGCTGGTGGAAGGCACGTTGAAGGCGGTGCGTGTGATGAACATTCAGCTTAGCTGGACGGCATGCGGCTGTGGCCAAATCTCCAGCCACTCACTCATTCACTCAGTGCAAAAAAAAAACAAACAATGGCGGAAAGCAGCTGGGGGAAAAAGGGAGCTTGGCTTTCACCCCACTGTGCAGGGGGAGAGGGAGGGAGTGAGTGATCTGATGTGATTTCCCCGCGGACAAGAAAAGAAAAGGACTTTAACGCGCCCTGGCCATGGAAGGGGCGGCGGAGAACCCGAACCGAGCCGTGGAATATCTGAAAGAGCTGAATAAAATCATCGAGACCCAGCAAGAGTTGCTGGAAAATCAGAAGAGGCGCATCGGTGAACTGGAGCAGCAAGTGGCCGAGCTGTGGAAGGAGAATGCCTCTCTCACAGAGGAACACCAGCGGCATCTGGCCACTTGCCGTCTGCAGGGCACCAACTACACGCCTCTGGCATCAATTAAAGAGGACTTGAAGCACGAAAAGTAAGAATCGCCGCTACTCCGGGTTGTGTATCCAATAGAATCAGCCAAGTGGTGGTGTTTGAGGGGGGGGAAGAGAGAAAGAGAGCTACCCGTTATCCCCAACCTCAGATTACATTTTGCGCATCTTTAACGGGGCTGTTCTGTTTTTTCAAAAAAAATTACAAGTTGTACATCCAGAAGTGCAGATATCTCGTGATGTCCGAACAATTATTGTCGGTGTGTTTTTTGGGCTGGGGAGTGTTTCTTCAGCACGCTACAGGAATAGTTAGCAAAAACAAAAACGAACTGTGTCTTTTTTTTTGAAAGAATATATTCCAAAGCGGGTGGAAAAGCAAACAGGGATGGAATAGGTTGCACTGATTGGAGTTGTGCTGGGAACAGATGTATAAGATAGTGGAATAAATAAGGAAGGTCTCCAGAGAGAGAGAGATGAGTCTCTTTTGGTTTTTATTTGTCTATAACGGGGTAATTTTGATGCATTTCTAGTAATTTCAAGAACTGGCTAATCATATGACTGTGCCCACTGCTCCTGACTCTTATTATCATTTTCGGAAGCAGCTGCAGAAAGTGAGGCTGCTGCGTTTTGTTACAGGGCTGCTGTTTTTCATTCATTTTTTTTTAAAACTGGCGTCTCCAGCGCGGTAGTAATATCCATCCGGAGTCCTCCCCCCCCCCCCCCCCATCTCCTTCCACAAAAAGCAGGACCTTTTAATCATTGCCACCAAGGAAAGCTTCTTTTTTTAAATGCTGATTTATGATGTGAAGGGAGACTAGCACAGCTTTGACTTTCTGGATGTAAATTGAAGTTTTTTTTTTGGAAAAGTGGAATTCATATGTTCTCCTAAAAGCTAATCCATCTCTTCCTCCCCACCTCCCTCCCCTCAACACACTCTCTGGTCAAAATTCTACTTGAGTTTAAGATATGTCCAATATTAGCTATCCAACCTACTCATGACAGCAGGCTAAAGAAGGGAAAAAACGTAACTTCAGCATTAACAAACGATAGATCTTCAGCGTTTCCTACCCCGGCTGTTGTAGCCTATAATGTGTATTTAGAGGAATAAGCTTTGCACATGCGACGCACCATAAAGGGTAGAGTCGCCACTAGTTTGGGAAACATTTCTCTTTCCCCCCCTCATCCCCACCCAAAAAAACTGAAATGAGCCAAAAGGTTTTCATCCTTCCTGAGAGCTCTCTCATTTATCCCACTATCTTGTACATCTGTCTCCAAGCACAACTTGAATCAGTGCAACCTATTTCGTTCCCCTGCTCGTTTGCTTTTATTATGGTTCTTAAATGGACTTTTCCTGCATAATAATGCAGGTTGTCAGTAGCGAAGTAATGAAAAAAAAACAGTGCTCAGTGAAACCGTCACGATATCCGGCAACATCTGTGGTGTCTTGGCATTCCGATAAGTCGATTTGCTTAATCCGTAAATCTAGGATATATTTAGTATCTAAACTCTCAGAAATGGAACAATGGCCTTGACTCTTTTTTTCCCGACACTTTTGCTTGTCTGTCTCCCCTCCCCGGACGTTGAGGATGCCCCTTGTATATTTTTGTATGAAATACTTTCGAGGTTTACGTATTTTTAAAAATGTAAATAACGCGATTGAATTGCGCTTGTGTTTGGGCGAATAACATAACAAGGTGTCAGTGACCTCAGAACTGCTGGAGGTTTACAGTAGAATGAATGATTTTAGTCTCTGTCCCTGCCTCGTTTAAACACACCCAGACTTTTATTGAATGGTAAAATGTTGCAAATAGGAGTTTTTTTAGGAGTTGTTTCGCAATCTTATTTCCTAATGATACCTATTTCTCTCCAAAGTCATTGTATTGCTTTAAAGTGAGCCTGTTCTTCTAAATCGTTTAATTAAATAAAATGGGAAAATGTTAACGCTGGTTGCATTATCAAGTGTGCAGAATCGAAAGGGAAGGTAGCTTTTACATGTATAGGAAGCACAAGAGAGAAACCATCCATCTGCTGGTGCACTGAGAGCCAGATCTATAAATGACAGCGGGGAGAAACGCCAGTTAAACTATAACAGGAGTGCCAAGTTGAAGCAAGCATTGCAAAATGCTGACATGAAAGGAGACAAAATATTGCCTACTCCGAGTAGTTAGGATCAGGATGCCTCAATGCTGAGATGATGGCATCTTCAATTTAAACAAAAATCCCACAGCTTTGTGGCAAAGGTTAGCCTTAATATCCCCTCCCATCCAGGAGTTGATTTGTGCAGAAAGAGGCTGGATGCGTTGTATCACTTGTCTTTGCTGTGGTATCGAGTTACAGTGTTGCATTTTTCAGTGTGATTTGATATTGATTGGATCTTTATTCGCTGAAGATGTTAATTGTTTTTTTTCTGGTGTGGAATTGTATCTCATGCCCGCCCCACAAAATGATTATTAATGTCACAGGGTCTGGTTTTAAGTCTCCCCCCCCCCCCCCCCTTTCCCGGCACACACACACACAGTACTGCTCGCCGGAGATGCTCCTTTCCGTCCTCAGGCAGCGGGCGGGCGGGAAGGTGCTGCTGGTCAATGTGAGACGGCTTCTGCTTGTCTTCCTGCTGGTCTTTCCCCTCAGCTTGGCACCAGTACTCCCAAGAGGGGGCTTTTTGTCCATCCACCCCCCCCGCCCCAAAGTGCTTTTCTTTGAAGCAGGAGATTGTAGGTTGTCTGACTCTTCAATACCCATCAGAGATTGGATTATAATAGGGGTGCCATTAGTTTGGATGGATTATGTGGAGATTGCAATTAGTTTTTTTCAGATATTGGCAAGGTGGCACAGTGGTTAAGTGCTGCTGCCTCACAGCATCAGGGGTCCAGGTTCAATTCCTGGTTTGGTTCGCTGTCTGTGCAGAGTCTGCACATCCTCCCCATGTCTGTGTGGGTTTCCTCCAGGTGCTCTGGTTTCCTCCCACAGCCTAAAAGACGTGTATTGGCTGTGCTTAATTCTCCTTCATCGTACCTAAGCAGGCGCCGGAGTATGGTGACTAGGGGACCTTGACAGTAAATTTTTTACATGTTAATGTAAGCCTACTTGTGACACTAATAAGTAAACTTCATAGAATCCCTACGTTGAGAAGGAGGCCTTTCAGCCATTGAGTCTGCACCAACAATCCCACCTGTTATCCTATGTATTTACCTTGCTGATTCTCCAGCCACTAAGGGGCAATTTATCAGCGCTAATCAACCTAACCTGTACATCTTCGGACCTGAACCTGGACAAAACCCATACAGACATGGGAGAATGTGCAAACTCCACACAGACAAGTCACGCAAGACCAGAATTGAACCTGGATTTCTGGCACTGAGAGGCAGTAGAGCTAATGTGCTGCCTCAAAGTGGTATTGTAAACACTGCAACATGATCTTTTTTTCCTCGTCCAAAAATAGCTCAAATAAGCAAAACACTGCAGATGCTAGAACCTAAAACAAGTACAGAGAATTCTGGAAATCTCAGCATGTCAGGCAGCATCTGTAGGGAGAGAAAGCAGAGTTAACCTTTCTATTTGGTCCAATAGGTCAGTGCTTTAACCAGCTCACTAAAAGCTAAAATATTCAGATGCTGGACATTTCAGGATTTTCAGCATCTGTGGAGAGGAGAGTGAAACAGTTAACGTGGTTCGGTATGAGACCTTTCCTGTTATTTAAATCAGCCCAGGCTCTCCCATTTCTCCATTCAATCCTCTTGGCCTAGAAAAAACATTGTGGTGTTCAGTACAATCCCAGGCAATTTTCTGGCTGGCTTACTACACGAGACCTTCTGATTAAGATTGAACTCGAGTCATGCATGCTTTGCCTTTTACCTGCGTCCTTCACGCACCCATATTTTGGCTATACATCTTCTGCAGTGAAACATTTGTTTCAGTACTACATCCAGTCAAGGTAAGGGGAGGAATGAAACCAACTAAAAGGAAAACGGATTGAGTTTATACCCTTTGGTATCTGAAACTGCATGTGTTGAGATGTGATGCCAGTTAATATTGTGGAAGCACGTTTTGACCTTTGCTGAAGGGAAAAGAATATTAGAAAGGCAAGCAATCCTTTATAAGTGTTAAATGACTGGGAGAGTGAACTGAACACAAGGTTTTGTTATATTACTGATTCTTAAACCAGATTTTGGGAGCTAATAAAGACATAGCATTTATCAAATGCATCTTTTGTAGCTTTCGTTGGAAAGCTTGAGTTTTGAAAGATGACTTTGAGAAGAGCTGACATCTTTTAAAAGGGAAGATAAGCAACTGAAAAGTAATCCTTAAATAAGATCACTTCTGTATTATATTTCCTTGAATATGTCTGACTCATGTAAGTTGTGATCTGAGATATTAAATCTTTTGCCTTTCTATTGAGGAGACGATCAATACGCAAGGTGCAGAGGGATAGCATTTAGTTTCATGGGAAATCAGGCTGCCTTTGGTCTGGTATTGCTTTTTAAAAAAAATCCTTTATAGGGCGGCGGTATCATAGGCCAGATCAACACTTATTGCCAATCTCCTAATTACCCTTGGTGTTGAGCTGCTTTCTTGAACCATTGCAGGCCATGTGATGTAGGTAGGTATATCCTTAGTGCTGTTAGGGCAGGATTTTAACCCAGTGACAAATGCAGGAACAGCCATATGTTTTCAAATCAGGGTGGTGAGCAGCTTGGAGAGAAACTCCCAGGTGGCGCTGTTCCCATGTGTCTGCTGCCTTAGTCTGTTTGGAAGATATTGTCTAAGGAGACTAGGTGAATTTCTGCAGTGCATCCACTGAATGGTACACCCTGCTGCCAGTGTTTGTCAGTGATGAAGTGTATATTTGTGGATGGGATACAATTCAAGCGGGCTTCTTTGTCCTGGATGGTGCTAATTTTCATGGGTATTGCTGAAGCTGCATTCATTTAGGCAAGTGGAGAAAATTCCATCACACTCCTGATTTGTGCCTTATGGTAGACAGGTTTTAGAGAGTCAGAATGATTCCTAGCCTTTAACCTGTTCTTGTAGCCAGAGTAAGAATGTGGCTAGTCCAGATCAGTTTCTAGCTAATAGCCCACAGAATGTTGATAGTGAGGATTCAGCGATAGTAATGCTATTTAATATCAAAAGGTGATGGTTCGATTCTCTTGTTGGAGATGGTCATTGCATGGCACTTGTGTAGCGTTCGTTATTTGCTATTTGTCAGCTCAAGTCTGGATAGTATCCAGGTCTTGCTGCATTTGGACATGGGCTGCTTCAGGATCTGAGGAGTCACGCATAAAACTAAACATTGTGCAAACATCACCACTTTTGGCTTATGAAGGAGGAAGCAGTTGAAAATGGTTGGACGTAGGACACTATCCAGAGGAACCTCTGCAGTGATGTCTTAGAGCTGGGGTAATGATTGACCTCTCAAGAACTACAACTATCTTCCTTTGTGCCAGGTCTGACTTGAATCTACAGTTTCCTCCTGATTCCTGATAGCTCAAGTTTTGCTAGGGCTCCTTGATGCTGCACTTGGTAAAATGTTACATTGACATCAAGGGCTACCACTCTGACCTCTGGAATTCAGGTCTTTTGTCCCTTGTTTAAACCAAGGCTGTAAATGAGGTCAAAAGCTAAATAACTCTGGTGAAACCCAAACTGAATATCAGCAAGCAGGTTATTGCAAAACATTCATTGCTAGATAACAGTTTTGTTTTAATAGCAGCAATTATGTTGATGACCCCTTCCATCACTTTACTGATGATTGAGAATAGACTAATGGAACTGTGATGAGCTAAGTTGGATTTGTCCTGCTTTTTTAATGCAGGACATACCTGGATGATTATCCACATTGGGTAAATGCCAGTGTTGTAGATAAGCTGCAACAGTTTGGCGAGGGACATGGCAGATTAAGGAGCATGTCTTTAGTACTTTTGCAGGAACGTTGTCAGGGCCCAAAGTCTTTGCCGTGTCAAGTGCCTTCAGCCTTTGATATTACATGGAGTGAATCAAATTAGCTGAACACTGGCGTCTATGCTCCAGGAACGCCTGGAAGATTCACTTAACATTGCGTTTGCAACAATTTTGCTGGGCTTTCCCATCACTGCAGATGGGGATGTCTGTGCAGCAGCCTTCTCCTGTGAGTTGTTTAATTGTTCACTGCCATTTGTGACTGGATGTAGCTCTGCAGGATGATAGAGCTTAGATCTGACCTGTTAATTGTGCAATTGCTTAACCCTATCAGTTGCTGTTTGGCACACAAGTAGTTTTGTGTTGTACTTTCACCAGGTTGGCACCCTATTTCTAGTCATGCCTGGTGCTGCTCCTGGCATGCCCCCTCTGCACTCATTGACTTGGGGCTGATCCATGGCTTGGCGGTAATGGGAGGGTGGAGAGCATGCCGTGACATTAAAGTTGTGGTTGAGTACTGTTCTACTGCAGCATCTGGTGGTTGTTCAGCGTTGAGTTGCTAGATCTGTTTGAAATCTATCTCGCCGAGCATGATGGTCACACCTATCAGTACTACGATGGACAGATGCATCTGCATCTCTGGTAGGAAAGTTGGTTAGAATTCGATCAAGTATGTTTTCCTCTTTTGTCTAATCTTGTTGCCTCCACCTTTTATTTCTTTAGAACAATACTTAATTGAGACTTTTTTTTTCAAAAAAGGGTTCACGACCTTTCAGTTGCCAAATCCTGATCAAGCATTGGATCTTTAATTTTTGTAAAGCTCAACTTTTGTGTTTATGTGGTTTGTGAACTTTGAAGGGCAAACCATGGTTGGAGTTTGTAAATACAGGTTGATTTATACTTGGCATCTACCCCATGCTTTCACCATGTTCCCTTCTACAGGCTTCAGTTTGTAATGGCTACAGATTCCAACACCATTCTCCTCCATATCTTGGCATATGCTCCATTGTTACTTAAATGCCTCTCTCTGCAGTAATCTGGAACTCATTCAAAGCTCCCAAGAATCCTCATCTCAATAACATTGGGCCTATTTATGATGTTTGAAGATATTTGTCATCTTTATTGGATTTATTAGTGATTGTCACAACTGTGGTTTATTACATGACTAAACTAAACCTCTGCAGCCAATCTCCCTCCATCACAATGACTGTCTGATTCTACTTCTGCTGAAAACCTTAATCTATGCTTTTCGTACTGCGTGACTTGACTATTCCAGTGTTCTCCTGGCTACACCCACCACCCCCAAATTCTTTGATCCTCATTAAAGTCAGGCTCATTCAAATATCTGTCCATATCTCTGATAGCCTAACCTCTTCAAATGTGGTTTGTGTATCTCAGGATCCTCCTGGGGTCCATCAAGAAGAAGTGATTGAACTGGCACATATCGGCTGTTTAGGGCATGGGTCTTGTTAGGAAGGGACCTGTAGCATGAGACAAGGAGTTGGCGAAACTAGACCTGTACCTACATTCAGCTTTGTTGTTTTATAGTTTTATCTTTCCTTCATAAATCACTGTTGTGTTCAAGGCTTCCTTGACATGATACCTTGCACTATAACACTGGATGTGAGAATAAATCTGACTACAGTCGCTAACATGCCAGCATCTGGAAGGTAAGTCCCTGGAAGAACAATCTGCAAGGAAGGTTTTTGAAAAAAATGTTGTTGGATCAACCTTAGTTCAGTAGCCACACCATTGTTTGTGGAAAACTGATCAAGTACCGTATGTCCTCCTCCTGGACTTAAGTTGGCTTCTGCTCACCAGCCCCTTCATTTTGAAGTTTTCATCCTTGTGTTCAGATTCTTGCATTGTCTCATTCCTTGCTATCTATGTCATTTCTTACAACCGTGTAAGAAATCTACGTTTTTCCGACTGACTTCTTGTGCATCATCCACCTCTTTCCCTTCATCAGTGGCAGCTGTGCCTTTAACAGTGTAGATCTTCTCTAAACTTCTGCTTCTTCACTTCTGGCACCAACATTTTTAAGACTCTTTAAAATCTGTGCCTTAACCAAGTTTTGGTCACTTATTCTAATATCTTCATGGCAAACACTTTTTGAACATTCCAGAATTGATTGTTGTTGTCCTGTATCTGCTTGTATCATGGTGTAAATCAAATGATGTAACAACGCATTCATCTTGACATGCAAGTCTCTAACACATCTTTCACATGTGCCCTCCAGTTTGTTGCTTCAGTCTTTTTGAAAGCAGTCTGAGAAAATATATGATATGACAAAAACACCTATCTGTCATTTTGAGAACAGCAAATAAACATTGATGGTTGTGTTAGAATTCCATAGTACAGCATTTGATGTGCATTATAAGACAGAATAATAACACGTTACACTTCTGCATATTGGGGTGGATTTCTGTGGCTATATAAACCATCATATAGTCTTTAGACCAGACTGTCCTTACAGCATTTTTTAACTGGCCTTATTGCCTTTGCCTCTTTATCTCCATGTGCACAACTCAAGAAGGACCTTTCCTGACTATGTTGGGCAAAGAACACCCCCCACTCTCCCAACAAATGTTCAGTCATTACTGAGCTGGGTTAATTGTTTGCAGGTTTCGGGGAATACCAAAACTTGTTCATTTGCATTGAACTACTTTTGGTGTTAGCATGTTTTATAAAACTTGTGTGAACACACATTCCATCAAGCTACAAACCTTAAATATAACTTTTTTCCCCAATTTTTGTTTGCCTTGAGAGGGGGAAAAAGCTGAAAAATCTAAAATTTTGCTGAGTTGATAGATTCTGTTTAAATTATAAGTCACTGTTGCATTGCTTTTATCAACAGTCTGCATGTTATCCAGAATGATTACAAACTAGCTGCACTAGTGCATGGATATAATTTTAAAATGGTTTTGGTTTGTTAGTAATGTAATTCTCTTCCTTCATCGAGTATTTGAAGGTTGTATGTGATAACCTCTTTTTTTTCCTTTTGAGATCTTTCTAAAATAAAAGTGTCACTAAATCTCAAGTTTTGATGGGTGATACTGTGTTTCTAGTTTGCTTAATAACCCAGATCATGGTATGGTTCAATTCTCTCAGTGGGTAACTGTGCCTTCCTGGAAATGACAGCAGTGTTGATGGTTGGTGAAATGAAGATCGTTTGAGTCTATATCAAATTGAGCATCTTAAACAAATGGAAAACAGCATCAAGGGCTCACAAGTAGAACTGAATCATTCAAAAAACTTAATAAAATCAAATATGCTGAACTGTAGGCATTAAATGAAATAAAAAATGGCTTTATGATGGTAAAACGATGAGTAAAAATGAGTGATTTCATAGCTGTCAATCTTGCTGTTCATGATCATGAAGAGGATCCTGAATAAAAATACTTCGTTCACTTTTATTGTTTGGCTTCCAAGTTCATGATTGCAACAAGGTTGAGATTAGGTAATCGGGTTTGGATTGCTAATGCTATATTGTATGAAACAAAATTTAAGTGCAGGTTTTTTTTTTCTGATTTGTAGTACTATATTTGGAATAATTTTGTCCTAATTACACCAACTAAAACTGAGCAATGCAGCAACTTGGTTTTATTTGTTGACACTATTTAGTATCTTGGAGTTAAACTAGCTGCTGAGCCAAGTGAGAATAGTTGCTAAAAGCTGGGTTGGAGAAGTAGGTTTTGAGGAGCATTATGAAGAAAGAGAGGCTGAGTTGTGTAGGAAGAGAATTCCAGAGCTTCATGTTAAAAGATCTGAGTAACAGAGTTTTGGATAATGTCCAAGTTTAGAGTGTAGAATATGGGAAGCTAGCTGGCAATATGTTGAAATAGTCAAGTTTAAAGTTAACTAAGGTATAGATGAGGGATGCAGACGTACTGAAGTGGAGATGATATTGTGGAGGTAGGAACAGGCAGTTTCGCTAATCTTGCAGATATGGTCAGAAGCTTAACTGTAACTCTAATACACCAAAGTTGCAGACAGAATGCTTCAGGCTTGGATTGTTGCCAGAGAGGGGGATGGAGTCAGTAGCAAGTGAACTAAGTTTGGAATGGGGACCAAAGACAATAGCTTCAGTCGTTCAAATATTAAATTGCAAGAAATGTGTGCTCATTAAGTACTGGATGTTGCATACTTTTACCACCAGTAGTGTTGTCATCCAGAGCACTGATGGTGAGGCAATCTGTGTGTCATTGATTTAACTTGTGAAAACTAATGCTGTGCTTTCAGAATGTCACCAAGGTGAAGCAATAGATAAGAAATAGGAGTGGGGGAGAGATACATGCTTGGGATACACCAGAAGTACCAGTTTGGGAAGTGAAGCCCGTTCTCTGGCTACGATCAGATAGACGAGAATGGAAGCAAGTGACTACTTTATCATGGTTTAAATTTAAAAAAAATTGTTGCCCAGAGTCTGGACTCTGAAGTGAGGTGGGGGAAACTGACTCCAGTGATGGTTTTTCCTGTTGTCTTCTGCCTGCTGCCTTTGTCCTTCTAGGTGGTAGAGATCATGGATTTGGAGAGTGCTGTGAAAGGAATTTTTGTTAGTTAATATGTACATCTTGTAAATGGTACACACTGTCACTGTTCACTGGGAATAAAGGAAGTAAATGTGTAGGTGATAGATGAAGTGCGAGTCAAGTGGGCTGCTTTCTCCTGGATGGTGTCAAGCTTATTGACAGTTGCTGAAGCTGTACTTGTCCAGACAAGTGGAGAGCCTTCCCACCATGTTGTTGACTTGTGCCTTGTAGATGATGGACAGACCTTGAAGTCAGGAAGTGAGATACTCACTGTACAATTCCAAGCATTTCATTTGCTCTTGTAGCAGCATTATTTATATGGCTAATCTGGTTCAGTTTCTGGTCAATGGTTGATTCAATGATGATAAGACAATTGAATTGAATGTCAAACAAGGTGATTATATTCTCCCACTGGAGATTGTCTTCTACTTGTGTGGCACGAATGTTATTTGCCATGTCACATTCCAACTGGTTTTGTGAAGGGTAGGTCGTGCCTTACTAACCTCATTGAGTTTTTTGAAAAAGTGACTAAAGAGGTGGATGGGGGTAAGGCAGTTGAAGTGGTATATATGGACTTTAGTAAGGCGTTTGATAAGGTGGCCCATGGAAGACTTCTGCAGAAAATGAAGATGTATGGGATAGAGGGTGATTTAGCTAATTGGGTTAGGAATTGGCTAGCAGATAGAAGACAGAGGGTGGTGGTTGATGGGAGATATTCATCGTGGAGTTCGGTGACAAGTGGTGTACCTCAGGGGTCTGTTTTGGGGCCCCTGCTGTTTGTAATTTTTATAAATGATCTGGATGAGGGTATTGAAGGATGGATTAGTAAATTTGCAGATGACACTAAAGTCGGTGGAGTGGTAGATAGTGAAGAGGGGTGTTATAGTTTGCAGAGAGACTTGGACAAGTTGCAGAGCTGGGCCGAGAGGTGGCAAATGGAGTTTAATGTGGAAAAGTGTGAGGTAATGCACTTTGGCAGGAACAATAAATGTGTAGAGTATAGGGCTAATGGTAGGGCTCTTAATAGTGTTGAGGAACAGAAGGATCTTGGTGTATGTGTCAATAGATCCCTGAAAGTAGGCAGTCAAGTGGATAAAGTTGTTAAGAAGGCATATGGAGTCTTAGCTTTTATTGGTAGGGGGATTGAATTTAGGAGCCGCAACATCATGTTGCAACTGTACAAAACTCTAGTGCGGCCGCACTTGGAGTATTGTGTGCAGTTCTGGTCCCCACATTATAAGAAAGATGTGGAGGCATTGGAGAGGGTACAGAGGAGGTTACCAGGATGTTGCCTGGTATGGAGGGCAGGTCCTATGAAGAGAGGTTGAAGGATTTGAGGTTTTTTCGTTAGAAAGGAGGCGGCTAAGAGGGGACCTTATTGAAGCATATAAGATGATTAGAGGTTTAGATAGGGTGGACAGTGATAGCCTTTTTCCTAGGATGGAGAAAGCTAGCACGAGGGGACACAGCTTTAAATTAAGGGGTGATAGTTATAGGACGGATATCAGAGGTAGGTTCTTTACCCAAAGGGTGGTTCGGGAGTGGAATGCCCTGCCTGCAGCAGTTGTAGATGTGCCGAGTTTGGTGGCATTTAAGACGTTAG
The DNA here is from genome assembly GCA_024679065.1 of Sphyrna mokarran. NCBI lineage: Eukaryota > Metazoa > Chordata > Chondrichthyes > Carcharhiniformes > Carcharhinidae > Sphyrna > Sphyrna mokarran. The sequence goes on from JAGIQG010000003.1 coordinate 116,543,379, forward strand.
TTGATAAGTATATGGAAGAGAAGGGAACGGTTTAGTTTGGAGGGGCATTGCTTTTTATATTGGTCGGCGCAACATCGAGGGCCGAAGGGCCTGTTCTGTGCTGTAGTATTCTATGTTCTATAACTTGAGCTGATGTTCAAGTGTTGCTGCGTTGGGAACATGGATAGAGGCATTGAATTGATTGTCTAAAGGCTGCTCTCCATAATGATGGGACTTCAGCTGGGTTCATCCACTCTGCACTTTTGGCTGAAAATGATTAATTGCTTCTGCCTTGCTATTTGTAATGATTTGCTGTCTTCCCCCAGTGGTGTGGGTGGGGATGTTTGTGGAGCCTTTAACTCCAGTTAGCTGTTCAGCATCATTCACAATTGGATGTGCAGAACTTTGACCTGACTGTTGGTTGTGGGATCACTTGGTTCTGACTAACATACATAAATCTTGAGAAGCCATACAGAATTCAGTTTTAAGTAGACTGGTGCCTGTTCCTGGCATGTTCTCTGACACTCCTCATTGAACCAGTGCCTTCTCCTTAGACAGACAACCAATTTCAGGCTGACTTCACTCACTTGGTCTGCAAGTAGTAGCTAAAACAATTTAAAGAATCAAATCTTTCCTAACAGTTAGAGCTATATTCCTCAGCATGCTATTCTATTCTGTCCTTTCAATAGCTGGTATTGTCCTTCAATTAAAATTCAGGCACCTGATTTAGGGTAGCACAGTGGTTAACACTGCTGTCTCACAGTGTCAGGGAACCAGATTTGATTCCCAGCTTGGATCACTGTCTGTTTGGAGTTTGCACATTCTCCCCATGTCTGTGTGGGTTTCATTTGGGTGCTCCAGATTCTTCCCTCAGTCTAAAGTTCATATTTCACCATAAGGAGATACTGAATTTGTTTTGAATGCCTATTTCTTCCATTGCTACATATTCATATGATTTCATTTCTAATTTGTCTCGCATTGGCATCGAAGTATTTTAAGTGAATAATTGTTCCTTGTGAATCAGTCATGCTGGAATTATCCTGATTTCAATGATCTAATCCAAATTGTCCTTTTATAATTGGCAACATCTTTACTCTGGCTCCTTATCCTAAAGGACCTGCAGTCAAAGACAACCCTTAATTGTCATTTATAATTGGCAACATCTTTACTCTGTTTCCTTGTCCTGAAGAATCTGCAGTAAAGACGACTAGAACAGTCTCGGTCCCAATTATTTTAAGACCTCCCAATGCTCCTTTACATTTCTGGCCAATCTTTGATTCTAACGTTTCAAATGAATCTCATTCATTCCTTGGGAAGAGCTTTACTGACAAGAAAAATGTTTCTCCAATTGTCATCAATCCTTAGCTTTTATTTGTGCAAAGATGCTTCAGTAATTCGTTTGGGACACCCTGCTTCTCACCTCTGACCCTCTAACTTTTATCCTTTTAGCTATTAATCGGATTATAGTTTCTCTTGAGGAAACATTATCTGTGATATTTCAAACATGTAAAGCAATGAGTGTTCCTTTGCCCTCCTCTTGCTATGAAAGTACACAACTGCTCTGCATCAAAAACAATCGCATCTTGTATAACATGCTGCTATTGTGCAGTATGAAGTTTTGATTTGATTTATTATCGTCACATATTAGTTTACAGTTAAGTATTGCTTCTTGTGCACTATGCAAAATATGTCTTTCATAGAGAAAGAAAGGATGCAGTATTACAGTTATAGTTAAGGTGTAGCGAGAGATCAGTTTAAAATAGGTCCATTCAAAAGTCTGATGGCAGCAGGGAAGAAGTTTTTCTTGAGTTGATTTGTATTTTTTCCCGACGGAAGAAGATAGATGAGAGTTTAACTGGGTGCAAGGGGTCCTTGATTATGCTGGCTGCTTTTCCGAGGCAGCGGGAAGCTGTAGACCGAGTCAGTGGGTGGGAGGCTGGTTTGTGTGATGGACTGGACTTTGTTCATGACCTTGTAGTTTCTTGCAGAGCCGTACCAAAATGTGATACATCGAGAAAGGATGCTTTCAATGATGCATCTGTAACCAGGAGATGTTGTCTTATTTTGTTTGCTTTGACAGTTTTTTTTTGTAGAATATTGGCTTGTCTTCTCATTTTTTTTATTGAGCCAGCTGAGTATCAGACAAGCTACTGCCAGATGAAAACTGTCAAGGTCATTGGGGATTGAGGATCTGTTGGGCAAAGTGACCACGCAAAGCATGGAGTGCAGTGTATACGTTGGATGGATCAGAGGACAAAGGCATGATTACTGATTGCCTGGGAATTCATAAATCCTGTAAATCCTTCGTCTTTCATCTGCTTTAGAAAAGACAAAACCTGCAGGAGAGAAGCAACTTTGTTCTAAAAACAAGTGAAAAAAATTCTCTCTTTCTTTCTTTCTTGAATTCCACAAACAAAGAAAGTTATAGCATAGGAACAGGCCCTTCGGCCCTCCTACCCTATACTAACTGTGCTGCCCATTTGAACTAAAACCCCTTATCCTTCTGAGGATCATATCCCTTTATTCCCATCCTGTTTATGTATTTGTCAGGCCGCTCCTTAAAAGTCACTATTGTACCTGCGTCCGCTACCTTCCTCAGCAGCGAACTCCAGGCACCCAGCACCCGCTGTGTGTATTAAAAAAAAACACTTGCCTCGCACATCTCCTTTAAACCTTGCCCCTCGCACCTTAAATTTATGCCCCCTAGTAATTAACCCTGGCAAAAAGCTTCTGATTATCTGCTGCTCAAAGTAACTTTAAGCATGTGAACTTTATGCAGTTGACTTTCCCTTTTTACTGCACATGACATTGTCATTCTGCTGACATCCTGCAGCTCTGAGGAAGGAGTAGAAGAAGATGGCATACGAGAGAGCTCTGACATAGGGTCATCCAGACTCAAAACATTGGCTCTATTCTCTTGCCACACGTGCTGTCAAAACTGTTGAGATTTTCCAGCATTTTCTGTTTTTGTTTCAGATTCCAGCATCCGCAGTATTTTTGCTTTCATGTTATGAGAGGTCTGGCGTTTGCAGGCAAAATGAACATTCCGAAACATTGTACCTCCTCCTTTTCAATTGAACAGGGGACTGTGGTTCCCTGGTGCATTGCCCATGGCAATGCTTCATCCAATCTGTATATCTTTGCTTCGGCAACCCAGAAGAAGAAGTGGGGAAACAGAATAAAAGTTCAAACTTCAGACAAAAGTGAGTTGAAATTATCTCCCTAATTCCCACGATCACAACTAGCTAAAGAAAATGCTTTCCTTCTTGGAAGACTTGAAAGCTTATTGAGATGAAGAAATCAAAAATATATCTCTGAATGGTAGGCTATTAGAGGCAAGACAGTTGTTTACTCATTTGTGGCTATGCAGATACTCATGGCATGAATAGCCTGGAGTATAGTGGTGTTTCAAAGCTGCTAGTCTGGTTCTTAAGACTGCTGCCTAATTCCCTGTGGGAACCCAGAAAATTATAGCTGCTTCTAAATTACCAAGGAGTTGCAAGTCAGCATTCTGCTTGATGATTTCAGGCTCTAGTTTGGAATCCAAAGTCAGATTTTTTTCTTTCTTGATCTGCACCAATGTGTAGTTGTTATTACTTTATATACCATAAATTCTCCTGTGAATTAATTTTCTTAGGGATGTGGCAGTTAATGAGGTTAACAGTGAACTTGAGATAAAACATGACACAGTCTCACAGTGCGAGGGACCTGGGTTCGATTCCTGGCTTGGGTTACTGTTTGTTTGGAGTTTGCACGTTATCCCTGTGTCTGCGTGGGTTTCTTCCCACAGTCCAAAGATGTGCAGGTTAAGTGGATTAGCCATGCCAAATTGCCCTTTAGTGTTAGAGGGACCAGCTAGGGTAAAAATATGGGGTTGTGGGGATGGGGCCTAGGTAGGATTGTGGTTGATGTAGACTCAATGAGCTGAATGACTTTCTTTTTCATTGTAGGATTCTGTGAAAAATCACTGACAAGTAATGTGATTAGCGGGCATCAGTATGAGTACTGAGATGCGATTTGCTCAGTAACAAGATTAGCAGGCATCTGAGAAATTGAGGTGCAAATTGCCATATCAAAAACATTGTTTGCCAGAGCTTAATGGGGTTATGCAAAATTGGTAACTTCTTAAAGGCGAGGAATTTGGGAGAGAGACAGCTGAATCCCTATGGTGGATATTAAAGTACTGAGCAGTATAACTGCTAACATCTTAACTGGGAGAAGGGGATAGGTCTCCATCCAACAGTCAGGTAAACCAAAACCTTTGGAGAGGTCAGTTCCATTTGTGATCTAAGCCATGGAAGCCTGTTCCTCCCAACGTAGAGTCACAGCAGGTTGCAGGTATTTTCCTAAAAAAAAGGTAATCTTACCTTCGCTGAACCAGCAAAAGTCATTTTCCAAGACTTGATCATCTAAGCTGTGTTTGACATGTGGAGTTACTAAAATGTTAGTTGTTTGGAAAAAGGGGTGTCTTGGTAAGCTCAAAGAACGTGGGAATATTTTGGGAACAAGAGAGAATTTCAGGTAAAACCATGTGTTTAGACAGTGTCATAGTGTAATTTAGTCTTTTTTGTCCTGTGTTTTCCTTTTACTTTGATAAATACTATTTATTAATTCTTTGCAAACAGACTGGACTGGTTTCCTCACTCGGTTGTTTGTTGTTTTCCCATGTTGTTCCAAACAAATACACACCACTAAGAACTAGTGTTTCAGGTTATCCTTCAGGGTTTTGAGACACACTTGCAGGCAACATCAGTGGCATTTTAACTTGCAGTAAGTTAAAAGATGAGCTATTTTGTTAGAACAGGAATGCTAAACCATGTAACACACAAGATAATTACTTGCTGCTGAAGTGGCGCTGTGTTAGGGCTGTGGTTGAATTTTAGACACTACTTCAATTCATTCCGAGTTTATTTGGTCATGTCTCAGTTTTAACCTTCTGCTCAAAAATATATAGCCACATGAAATTGTTTTGTGTCTTAACAATATGATCTCTTTTAAAATCTAAAGTCAGGATGGTTGCATGGTGTTCAGTTACATTTGGAACTCCTCAGATGCTGAAGCAGTCCATGCCAAAGACCTAGAACAATTTCATGCTTTGACTATTGGCAAATAACATTCATGTCACACAGATGCCAGGCACTGACCATTTCCAAAATATAATCTAATTGCTTGTCTTTGACAGCCAATGGCTTTTTTGTTGTTGGATCTCCCCGCATGTTATCTTTGAACAGGATTTACAAACTATAGATCGTGACCCCCAGTGTGGCCAAGAGATGAGATTTTGGAATTTCAAGCTCCTGAGGCAGCAATGGCTTTTGTGCAGCTCTCGATTGAATACTAACAGGTGCAAGGCCCCTTTTTATCCTTATGTTTTATTTTCCTGATGGAGGCAATTGCCTAACAGAAATATTGGGGCCCGATTGCTGCTGTTGCAAAGAAAGCTGTGAAAAGTCAGGAATTTGAAAAACTCTGCAGTCCAAACACTTCCCATCATGTTCGATCTGAAGTCAAAACATTATCTCCCCCTTCACCCCAATCCACTCTCGTAATTTGCCCCCCTCCCCCATACTTAACCCTCTGGGGACATGTGAAGCCTGGGGCATTAAAACAAAGCCATCTAAAGGTGACCATTGATCAGAAACGTAATTGTGCCAACCACATGACTGAGCCAGAGGCTGGGTATTCTATGGCGTGAAACTCGCTAAGTTTTTCCACCACCTATAAAGCATCAATTGAGCATGTAATTGAATACTTTCCACTTGACTCAGATGGGTGCACTTTCAACAACATTGAAGAAACTGGGCACTATCCAGGATAAAGGATGGTCGGGATAGGATTGTTACTCTATCCACTCCTTTAAACAATCCTTCCCTTCCCCACAGGCGCATTGCGGCTGTAGTGTGTATCATCTACAAGGTGTGTTGCAGCAGCTTCCCCAGGTTTCTTTAACTGCATCTCCTAATTCCATGACCTCTACTTCTTAGAAGGACAAGGAAAGCAGGTGCTTTGGAACAGCACCAATAGCAATTCCCCTCCCAAGTCGCACATCATCCTGATTTTTTTTTTAATGTATTGCCATTCTACCATTATCATTGGGTCTCCTTACAGTTTAAAAGCTAAAAGTATATGAAGGGTTTTGATACAGTGAATACTGAGAAACCTTTTTCCAGTGGTCTGGGTCTTGGGAACCAAAGGACAATGATTTAAAGTAATTGACAAAAGATCCTGGTGAAACGAATCAATTTTCATGCAGGCAGTCTTGACCTGGAATGCACTGCCCAAAATCTGAATTAGCCATACTGAAAATTTCAAAGTGGAATTGGATTGCTTTTTGAGAAAATTACTGCGGAAAACATGGGGGGAATTGGAACTGGTTGGATAACTCTGAGAGCTGCCACAGGCTCAATGGGCCGAATAATCTCGTACTGCATGACATTGATCCTACCAAACTATTGGAGTACCTTCAGTACATGGACTGCAGTGTTTAAGAAGGTTGAATAGGAGTACAAATTACCAGCCCTGACGTCTTTGAGTGGGGGGGTAAATTTCCTTCTGATCCACTAATCAGTGACTTGTGTTGGAAATATGGATATAAAATGAAGATGTAATATTTTTTTAAAGAATGCTCTTGACCTTCAACGTTTGATTTGATTTATTATTGTCATATGTATTAGGAGTCAGTGAAAAGTATACAACCATACAAAATATACTGTTCATTGTTTACTTATTAGCATCACAAGTAGGCTTACATTAACATTGCAATGAAGTTACTGTGAAAATTTAGCATGGCCAACGTATCTAACCAGCACATCTTTCCGACTTGTTGGAAGGGAAGCAGAGCAGCGGGAGGAAACCCACACGGACACGGAGAACATAAACTCCGTTCACAGAGAAGGAAAGGATAGGGTGCAGAATGTAGTATTACTGTCATGGTTAAGGTGCAGAGAAAAATCAACTTAGAGTTTTAAAATCTTAGAAGGAGAGCAAAAGATAAAATTAGAGGGCATAGCTCGCAAGAAATTGCCCTGATATGGCACCGTTGATCCATCGTGATGCTGTAGTCTGCACAAAACCTTCAAGTGTGTAGATGTGGGGATTAGAAAATTGTTGCAAAAGTAAACAACAATTTCTATACCCCATTGTAATATTTTTGTACTTTTTGTTACACAGATAACTAGCTAACATTGTGGAATTTAATTTAGTATGTTAATTTCCCTTTGGTGAAGTATCACCAGCAGTAGGGTAATTTTGTTTTTTCAACAATGTGTAAAGCTGCTGCTTTTCAATAGATGTCAACAATATTTGGATGTCATCTTATCTATAGTTTACAGTTTGTAAACCTCTTTCTTCATTTGTACTCTGGTCAGTAACTATTGACATGCAAGTTGGCTCAGTTTCAATTTTTAACTTTTTCTTCTAATTATTTTGTTTACAATTTCTAGTTTCAACAAGATTTTTGAATGCTGAGATTTTGGTCCTTCTATTGTAGCTTCGATTTTTCATGGCAAATCGTAGACTGTGTTTTTAGATTTTGTATAACCAAGTGGTTGCAAGATGATTATATAGTCTGAGTAAAGTTAATATATGCTACCTCTTATCCAAAGCAAGATATCATTTGAAAACTGACTAATGTTTCATAGACTGGAGTTATTTAAAGACTTTTTAAAAATTATGTATAAGTAGCATTTCATTTACTGCACTTTAAACATCTAATTGGTATTTTTTCATTTCTGGATTCTTCAGTGGTTGTGCTGTTATGAAGAAGATTCAAGATTGACACTCGGGGCAGGGTCTTCTGCACTTACCCCAAAACCCGAATATTTCACCTGAGATGAATAGGCCATTCCATGGTCTGTCCCTCGCCACTCCTTGGCAGATGGGGCAATAAAATTCGCCCGTGTGTGTGCTGTTCTATAAAATGTGCTGTCTTTCAATGACTTTAAAGCAAGACTTTTCTGTCATCTCGGGTGACTATTAAAGAACTCGGCCTGCTGAGTTTCTTCAGCATTTTCTGTTGTTGTTGTTTAAGATTCCACCGTCTGTAGAATTTTGCCGTTATCTTGATGCCTGGTCTCCTGGCCAATATTTATTTCTCAACCTGCATCACAAAAACAGGTTTTCTGTTTATTATCACATTGTTTGTGCAAGCTCGAATGTAAATTTGTTGCTGTGTGAAAACAAAACACACAGAACAGGGACTATATTTCAGAAGTGCGCAATTGGCTGACAACTGCTTTGAGATGTTCTGAAGTTGTGAAAAGTGGCAGATGAATGCCAGTCATCGAGAGTTAATTGTGAATCTTGTAGAAGTCTTTATTGGATAACAATTTGAAAACATTTACTTTAAAGTGGCGCAGCACCTGAATTACAGATATTTGAAATTTGCTAAATATCGGGATTTGAGCATTATAAATTTTCTATATTTCACATGAAATTTATGTAATTTTTTTCATGAAATGTGGGCATTGCTGCCAAGGCCAGCATTTATTGCCCATCTCTAATCACACTTGAACTGAGTGGCTTCCTGGCCATCTTGGAGGACAAGTTAGAGTTAACCACACTGCTGCGGATCTGTGGTCACATGTGAACTTGACTAGGTAAAGATGGCAAATTTCCTTCACCTAAAGGAGATGTGGTTTTATGATCATCATTGGACTTTTAATTCCACATTTTTACTGAATCCAAATTTCAGCATCTGTCATAGTGTAAAATCAACCCCAGGTCTCCATAGCAGTTTCCTGGGCTCTGAATTATTAGTCCAATGAAATTATCAATACATCATTGCCTCCCTGAGATGTACTTTAATTTCTCCACTGAAAACTGTCATTTTTAGAATAGTAAAAAGACACCAATTGCTCATTAGGGATTGTCTCAATACATTGTAGGTTCGTTAATTAGAACTTACAATTAGCCACAAAAGTAGAGAACCTGACAGTAGAGCTGTATGTGCTGTATTCTGCTGTCAGGAAAGAGTGAAATTAAGGTTAGATCACATGACACACTCCCCTTCTGGTGATGTCATGCTGCTGTCTCCTAAATGGTATGATGCATCAAAAACCACAATAAAAGCCAAAATATCATTTAATTTGACTTTTTAAACTCAATTAAATTAGTGCCTTGTAATTTAGATATTTAGCTCTTAAATTATTTTAGATTGCAGCTATTAATCTCTGAACAGATGACTTGTCAACATTATTTTGTTTATACAGCCCAACTGTTATGATTTGGGTAAGAAACTCCCAAGTATTCTGTAGAGCCCTGGATCATAATTTTTGCATCTTGAATCTAGGTAAGCATGAGATGTTTCACTTCAAGTGACCCACTAGGAAGCTTTTATCAAACAATGTTTATTTAAGAACAAAATTGAATTGTATGGAAAGAAAATTAGCAATAACCCCTAACAATTACAAACAAAATGACCACAATAATGTATAACCGTTAATAAATATATAAATTGTCCCAATCAAACTAATCTTCATAAACAATCTTCTAAACAGGTTCAACACAGCATAGATTAAGGTTTACTGAGATTGAGACTGAGTTGAATGCTGCAGTCAAATGCTCTTGAGACTTAGAACAGTTTGAGGATAAGACAGTTTCCCAAAATACCAGAAAGACTCTGGTCCAGCCCCCAACAACAGAAATCTTCACCCTTCAGGAAAACAAATTCTTGTTCTTGGTGAAGCAACAGAATTTTCCAAACAACAGGGAGAGAGGAAAACACTTCTTTATGGCTTGTTATCTTTTCTAAAAACTCAAACCCATAGCTCCAAACTGAAAATGAAATCCCTGTGACCCGTCCCCAGATCTTTCTTCCCCTAAGGCCATGAGGATGAGTTTAGAAACAACTCTTAAAGGTCCACTAATATCACTCCAACTATGACGACAGCTTTATTTGTATAGCACCATTTGTGCTGCAGAGAAGATGGCGTTTAGATAGAAAAATGGGGAACAGGAAAGAGAATGCAAGATGGAAACCCAGAAGCTGAAGAGCTTCAGAGGAAAAGGGAGGAAAAAATGGTTTACGGCTTTGTCACACTCTTGTCCACTTGAGCCTTGGCTCGCTACAGAAGTAAGCGAGCAACATTAATACAAGCTTTGCTGTGTCATCAGCACCCTAGGATCTGGAGGCACAAGATGTTTCTGTTGACTTGGAGTTATCAGATCTGTGGTTATCAGAATTAATATTTGGACACGATGCATTAAAACATGATCAAAAGCAGAACGAGATGCTGAAACTAAGAAGTTGGTTTTCAGTCATTCTCTTTTCAATGATTCAGCTGGAGAAAAGTAATCTGTAAGACAGTCCCCATCTAAACTGGAATTGCACTCCTTGCTGTGAAATAATGTCAGACAATGTGATAAATAGTAAAGTTTATTTATTGGTCACAAGTAAGGCTTCCATTAACGCTGCCATGAAGTTATTGTGAAATTCCCCTAGTCGCCACAGTCTGGTGCCTGTTTGGGTCAATGCACCTAACCAGCATGTCTTTCAGAATGTGGGAGGAAACCCACGCAGACACGGGAAGAACATGCAAACTCTGCACGGACAGTGACCCAAGCCGGGAACCAGACCCGGTCCCTGGCGCTGTGTTACTGTGCTGCCTACCAACTCATTTTTATTCAATCAAAAAGCTACATTACAGATCAGAAGCTGGTGTGATACTCAACACGCAATCTACAAGTGCAGTGTGTGATAATCAAAAATGGTGAGCGTTCCACTTGAAGTGTACTTTTATGTTTAATTTGAAATTTATTCAAGAAAATATCCTGCGGAATACTATAGTTACTACAGAATGCAGAACACTATAGTTTCATTATAAAGTCAATTCTAATGTAAGATATCTTTCTTACCATGCTAAAGTCATTATGTTAATAGCCCTTTTGGGTCTTTAAGCCTGCTTGGCCATTTGGTAAGATCATGGCTGCTTTTCTATCTCAAACACTTTTGTACATAATCCCCGTGTCTCATGATGCACTTGGTATTTCAAAGCAATTCATCACTCTGATTTGAATATACTCGGACTGCAGCAGCAACTCTCAGGAGTTGAGAATTTCAAACATTCACAACCTTTTGGGTGAAGGAATTTCTTCTCATCTCAGTCCTGAATGGTTGACTGGTTATTTTGAAATTGATGCTATGGTTTTTGCATCAGTTTGTTGGGTGTGGTGGAACATAGCTGGGCCTGGGAACAGCAATATGAGTTTTCTAACAAGATATGGACCATAATAGTCCAAGCCACATTCTCAAGATTAATTTGAGAAGGGCAGTAAATACTTGACTAGCCAGTGCCAACCGTCTCCTATGACTGAATTTTTTTTTTTTAAAAGTATGATCTTGATTTATATTGTCACATGTATTACTATACAATGAAAAGTATTGTTTCTGGCACACTATTACAGACAAAGCAAACCATACATAGAGAAGGAAAGGAGAAAGTGGAGAATGTGGTCACAACTTAATGCAAGGCAAGTCCATTCAAAAATCTGATAGCAGGAAAGAAGTTGTTTTGAATCAGTTGGTACGTGTTCTCGGACATTTGTATCTTTTTCCCGTCGGAAGACGGTGGAAGAGTGAATGTCCAGGATGTGTGTGGGGTCCTTGATTATGCTCTTATGTTGATTATGGGTTCCAATCCTACCACAGCAGCTGATAGAATTGCTAGCTAGTTTCAGTAACGATGACCAGAAAACAATAATCAGTTGTTTAAAACTCATTTGGTTCACTAATGCATTTTAGGGAAGGAAATCTGCCATCCTTACCAAGTCTGGCCTACATCTGATCCACAGCAATGATGTTGACTCTTAACTGTGCTCTGAGATGGACTAGCAAGCACTTGTGTTCAAAGGCAATTGGGGATGGGCAATAACTACTGGCTCAACTAGCAATGTCCACATCCCATGAAAGAAAAAATTAGCTGAGGTGCAAACACTGATTCTTGCGCTATACTGCTGATTTATAGCTTGGTGTTTCAAATGACCCATTTATTCATTATTATTTTCTGTTCATTGACCAATTTTTAATCCATTGAAAACTAAGTTGTGGCACCTCATTGATTTCAAAAAATGCAAATACACACTATCCTCTTTACCCATCATATTATAATTTTAAATACTCTATCATATCCCTTCCTGATTTTTCCGTTTGTGCCAGTACTGATATGAGATTAATTAGCCAATATTACCCTACTTGTTCTCTCTTTTCTTTCTTGAAAAGCAAGTTTATATTTGAACTTCTTAATCCATGGGGAACATTTTAGAATCTAGCAAATTCTGGAAGATCAAAACCAATGCATCAACTATTTTTGGAGCCACCTCTTTTAAAATTCTTATGATGTAGACTTTTGGTTCCAAGGGATTTGTTGTATTTAGCTCTGGTTCTCGTAAGCTCTAGTAATTAGTTGTTTGGAAGTGCGGACCTTGAGTATTGCTGAAAAAGAGACATGCTGTCCAAATTTTCCATCTTGCGCTCATCAGGAGAGATGCGCAAGAATACCAATTATAAGGGAAGCAACAATTCATACTGCATGAAAAGAGTGTTGATTGGTTGGCAAGTGGACTCGAGTAGAGATGTTGCCATGCTGAATGCATTGGGGAACAGTAAGCTTTTTGGTAGAACGGGGATCTGTGCATGAATGTGTAGCTTCTGGCACACACAAGTGAGCCACACTGCAAACCTGACAATCTTGAATTGATTTTCAGTGCAATTTTTCGCACTTGCTAAATAATCCTTTTATTGCACGTCCATAGCAAAATCAGATTTAACGTTGGATAGTATCTTTTGAGTTTGCAAGTACAGGCTAATTGAGTCTGCTCAGTACTTTTCCTGCTGTGAACAATTGAAGGTATCCTGTTTGATGCAATCGCCAGTCACTGGGATGTACAGCCTACGTTCATTACACTAGCACTGAAATTCATTTACTACATTACTCATTTGTGTGATGACAGAACATCATTTGGCTTGATGGCAACATCCTGTTAGTTGTCTAGGTGCCAAGTCCCTATTCCTCTCTGCCCTCTATCTTGCCCTTTTAAACCATTCTTCAAAACTACTGCACAAATCAAGGTTTTGGTCTTCTGACCTAATCTCTGTGTGGCCTGATGTAATATTTTGTTTTATAATGCTGACCTTAAGTTCCTTGGGATATTTAATTATGTTAAAGTGTTGACATAAATCCAAGCTGCCTTCACGGGACAAAAACAAAATATTTGTTTCAAATGTCTGTCATTTCCTTACTCCCCCCCCCCCCCCCCCCATAATTTTCCCAATCGTTTGTGTCCATTGGACCCATTGATCTTTGGTAATGTCGTAGAAACTTTGAGTCTCCCTCTCTTCTCCCTCCTCCCTCCTCTCCTCCTCTCTCTCTCTCTCTCTCTCTTCTCCCTCCCCTCCCTCCCCTCTCCTCTCTCTTCTCTCTCTCTCTCTTCTCTCTCTCCTCTCTCTCTCTCTTCTTCTCCCCCCCTCCTCTCTTCTCCCTCCCCTCTCTCTCTTCTCCCTCCCCTCTCTCTCTCTCTCTCTCTCTCTCTTCTCCTCCCCTCCTCTCTCTCTCTCTCTTCTTCTCTCTCTCCTCTCTCTCTCTCTCTCTTCTCCCTCCCCCCTCTCTCTCTCTCTCTCTCTCTCTCTCCCCTCTCTGTTGGACCCTATTTGCCTTCATTGTTCGCTTATCCATGATGGAATTTTAAAAAGCCCATAATTCTCTGTCTTACTATTCATTTTGGGAATATTAAAAAAAAAATGTCAACCTTCAATTTTATGGTTAAATCTTAAAAATATTTGTAACCACAGTTGGACTCCTTTTCCTGTAGAGCTTTTATTAAAGATTTGCAAATTATAAATCATTTTTCGAAGTGTTTCTCATGCTTCCTAATCCCCCTCTACTGTAATCTTTTTAAATCTAGTTATGTAAATCTTGGCCTTCATACTATATAGTTTACTGTTAAGGTACCAATCAGAAACCCCAAAGTATGTTATGAAGCCTGACTAGACCTCAACAATTTTTTTCTACTTTGGCATTAATGTGAGGATAAGATATTTCACTTCACTGTCCTTCTATTGACACACTAGAAAGCTTTTATCAAAATGAACTATTTAACAATATATTTTAACTATAATGAATTAATTAGCTTAATTTTAATAGTTGAAATGTTAGCATAACAAGATCTCAATTCTTAACTGCTAATCTACCTCTAGTTCCAATTCAAGCAATATTCCTCTTGTGGACTTCAACTCCTCTTCAAAATCAGTTAGCAACATAGGCTTACTGCTTGTACTTGGGCTGTCAGTCATTGAGCTTCTAGAACACCTCTAAAGAGAGACCTGTTTTTCCTAGCAGGTCACATACAGCAGCCTCCAGAGAGATAGAGAGAGAGAGAGAGAGACCTCTGGCTATTTTCAGAACCTGGCAGGAACTGCCTCTTTTTTTCCTGTAAAATTAGTTTCTTCCCTTAAGCACATGACTCTGGTCAATCAACTTAATCAAAATCCTACTCTGAAACACCAGGGGAAAAACCAAATAAACAAAAATGTATGAACTCAAATTAAAATGCACACATCCCTAAAAGCTAAAATCGATTATTTAGACTGCATTCTCAGCATGTGATCTTATTGATTATTTATTATTGTCACAAGTAGGCTTACATTAACACTGCAATTAAATCACCACACTCTGGCATCTATTCGGGTATACCCTAAGAAAGAATTTAGCACGGCCAATGCATTGAACAAGAGCATGTCTTTTGGACTCTGGGTGGAAACTAGAGCAAGAAGTCTGACAACACTCCTTCCAACTATGAACCGACTTCTTACTGTGTTTACCCCAGTCCAATGCCGGCATCTCCATATCATGGAAACCAGAGCACCCAGAGGAAATTTTCAGACGTGTGGAGAAAGTGCAGACACCCGCACAGACAGTGACCTAAGCCAGGAATTGAACCTGTGCCCCTTGTGCTAAGGCAGCAGTGCCAACCACTGTGCCACTGTGCTGCTCCTGTCTGATAACTAGATAAATTGGCACTGAATGTACCCTTCTCAAGAAGCATGACATGAATACATTCGTTAAAGGCACAATATTGTCACATTACTTTATTCATTGCATTGCTCTGTTCAGTTTAAGACCCTAATTTTGGACCTAATATCACTCCATCTCTTACTGTAATTACTTCCTCAGAATTCCTTTATGACAAGGTTATTAATTAACCTTGTCTCAATATGCAATACTAGGTATAAAATGGTCTGTTCCTTAATTAGTTACTTGGCATGCTGATCTTAAACTATTTTGAATGTATTCCATAAATTCATCAACTATGCCTAATACAACAAACTTGGATACCCAGTTGAATAAAAAGTTCCTTAGTATCATATTGCCCTCCTTTATATGTACCACTAATTAACTAATTAGTACTCAGCCCATGTTAAGTTACCATCGGGGGCTTATAAACTAATCCCATCAGTAAATTCTATCCAATGTTTTTTCACTTCACCGAAACAGATTCTGCATCTTGATTTTCTGAGTTAGATCCTTTCTTTCTACTGTCTTCATCCCACCCTTTAACAGGATAACCCCCTCCTTTTTCCCATTTGGCTTAACTGTACCTGAAATTTTGAATTCCTAACTGTGATCACTTCAAACCCAGGTCTATGTGATAGCTATTAGATCCAACCATTAATTATCTGTACTATTAATTCACCTATTTAGTTGTGAATACTTAACACATTCAAATATGCTTCAACTTGTTCTATTTTTTCTTCTTGTAACCTTAGTTGTTCATGCCTCATTACCTTTGTTAAGCTTTCTGACCCACTCTGCTTGATTTTTAATCCAAGTCACTGCTCTGCTTCTCAGCCTTGTCATTTCTCTTATTGCTGACAAAGTTGCTCACTTCTGAGTTGTCTTCACTTTCTTCTGCCCCCTCCTTATTGCTTAAAGCTTTAATTATTCCCTTTGCAAGTCTTGGCACAGGTTCCCCTTAAACTAGCTAAGAGAACAGCTTCCTGGTGCCAGTACCCCATGAATGAGGAGCCCTGTCTCCTACACTATTTCCAGCCATGAACTTAACCACCTAATCTGTTTGCCCCATGCCAATTTTCCTCTGGCTTAGGTAACAGTCCAACGATTGCCTGAGAGGTTTTGCATTCTAATTTTAACTTGAGCTCCTCAAATGCTGTCAACAAAACCTTATTCTTTATTATATACATATCATCATTGGTTCTTAGTTTAGTGCAGCAATCATCATAGCATGGTTTCAGTAAAGAAGGCCATTCAGCAAGTTGAGTGGAATTTTATCGGCACATTTGCCCCAAGTTTATATGACTGCGCCGGAAACCAATGGAGAATTTGGGAGGACGTGCGGGTCAGATTCTGGCCATTGTGTCCCTGCTGGCTTTCTGTAGTTTAAGTTTATTAGTCATGAGTAAGGCTTACATTAACACTGCAATGAAGTTATTGTGAAATTTCCCTAGAGTAAGAGCAACTCTGCCAGTTTCATTCCCCTGCCTTCTTCCCCATGACCTTGTCAATTTTTTATCTGCCTCCACCACACACTCGGACAGTGCATGCCATGTCCAAACCCACTCAACAGCATAAAGAAAATAAGTTTTTCCTCCTGTTGCTTCTGGAATATCAATTGACTTGATGTTATCTGTGAAAAGATGGGGCTGATGACGATATGATTACTGAAGATGTTGGTCCGCATGGTGACATCTTTCAAGAAGCAGATTGGAAGACGTTGTTTGGCGAGGAGTATTTTTTTTAATGTAAGCTAATACGCAATCAGTGCTTACTCCGCTGCAAAACAGTAATCTTCTTTACCATGAACAGGAAGAAATGAAATTGTATATTTGATTTTAGCTTTTCAATTTGATATCCAGAAATTCTGGCTCCATAGAGTTTATTTAGAAATAGCAATTTGAAAAAACTTCTGGGGGTGGAGTTGGTGAGGAACATCTGACGTGGCAACTCTAAATGGAAGAGAATGGATTCCAACTTCTCCAAATATTACGTTTTGGCTAAAACTGTAGGCTTAGAAACTCAGCTTTCATGCCAGTACAGATGGTGTGTCTTTGTAATTGCTTTCCCACACATTATCCCCTGGAGAAAAGTCCACCTCAGACCAGCTTTATTTCTGTTTTAGGATGAACCAGTAGCCTCACTAGCAATAGTAAGTAAAAGCATTTTTTCTAAATGGTTGGAGTGATGAGATAGGGGAATGGCATTTCTTGCTCTGCAGTACTTCTGCTGCCCCCTGTAAACCACACTGCCCCCGTCTTCTGCTGTCTGCTCTGTTCCAACCCTGGAAACTGGGCCTGAACTGGAATCTTCATCTGGAGAACTGCCCATGGAGATGGGAGCAGCTTGCCCTAAAGGTTTTGGATAAAGATGGAAGATCCTAGTTCTGGTGCAGGGATTGTTCCCTGTGCTTTTTTATCAATTGGCAAGTTTCATACCCTGGTCTCTAATGGGCATTGATTCCAATATCTGCACCCAGTCCAGTGACCACGGGCAGCACAATGGTTAGCACTGCTACCTCAGGGACCTGGATTCAATTCCTGACTTGGCTCATTGTCTATGAGGAGTTTGTATGTTCACCCCATGTCTGCATGGTTTTTCTCTGGATGCTCCAGTTTCCTCCTCCTGTCCGAAAGACATGATGATTAGCTGCATTGGCCATGCTAAATTCTACCTCTGGACCTGAACAAACACCAGAATGTGCTAACTAGGGGATTTCCATAGCAACTTCATTGCAGTGTTAATGTAAGCCTACTTGTGACACAAACTTTAACAACTTAAACTGGGTATCCTGTGGGCCAATGCAACTCCACATCAACGATTATATATGTGATTCCAAACTCTATCCTGTCTGGCAGAAAAGGATATTGTGCGAGCTTGCGTCTGTTTTCTGCATACTGATCTTACTGAGGTTGTTGCCTTGAAGCCCCATTCTGAAGGCTGAGCATTTAATTTGGACTGAGGCTTCTGAGCAGTACTAAAGGAGTGCTGCATTGGTAAATGTTTTACCCTGGATGTTAGATTCGGCCCGTACAGGAGAATGCTGAAGACCTCTGAGGCTTTTCAAAGGAGAACACCGAATTTTATTGATGCCCTAGCCAACGTTCTTCCCATTGAAAAAAGATTTACTAGTATTGAGTCCTGCTCAATACTTAGCTTGGTTTGATGGCAAATTGCTTCAATGTGGGAGCAATCGAATGAATTATTCCAATACCCACTGCATGGTTATGATATCCTTTCTAAAATAGAATTCATGAAGTTGAACCTAAAACTCTAAGTTAATCCTAAACAGAATTCTAAATCTGCAGTGGTGTTTTCTGTTCCTGAACAGAGATGAGCTGCTCTTGTAATAAATGTGTATCCTCCTTTAGTATCTATTGTTATGACCAGGAAAAGTGCACAGTTTCTGTAGGCCCATTGTTCCACAGGATGCACATTGACTCTAAATGTTTAATTTGCTCACCAAAATGACCAAATGTTTACTTTCACCGTTGTTAGACCCTGAATAAAGCTTCTTTTCAATTAACTCAGTAATTGATTTATTATGAAGCAAAACAAAACTTAAAGTTGCAAAAACTGGTCAGCATACAATTTGCAATACCCCTTTAAAACCCAGCATACACATTCTGTGCACGTAAGTACGTCCCAAAGACAAAACAAATAAGATCTCTGCGGAGATTAGCATTTATGGGGGGAAAAAGTAAAGTCCATCTCAGACCAGCTTCATTTCTGTTTTAGGATGATCCTGTAGCCTGACCAGCAACAGCCACTGTAATAGTAAATAAAAACAATTTTTCGAAATGGTTGAAGCAATGAGGCAGGGGAGTGGCATCCTTGCTCTGCAATACTCCTGCTGCCCCCTGTAAACCACACTGCCCTCTTCTCCCACTGTCTGCTCTGTTCCAACCCTGGAAATTTGGACCTGAAATGGAATGCTTCCATCTGGAGAACTGCCCATGGAGATTGAAGTAGCTTGCCCTAAAGGTTTTGGATAAGGATGGAAGATTCTAATTCTGGTGTAGAGATTGTTCCCTGTGCCTGCTTTGTGTCAACTGGCCACTAGGAAAACTTTATGAAAAAGGATAAGGTTCAAAGGGTTTTGACATTGTTGATCTGATGTTCTTAGATGTGAAGATAGATCGCTTCTCATTTGTCTTGAAGTTCTTTGTAATAGAGATTTGGTGTGGCGAAGGACAGTGGAATTGACCTTCTTGGAACATTTCTTCTGTTTCAGCTTCTCAGGTTTCCAAATACAGACAACTTATACTGAGATGATTTCTGAATACTGATAACTATGCCAAATTTTCAGTTTGAGGTAGAGAGTGAGTGAGTTGGGCCAACTTCTTGTTGGTTTATTCTAAAACTGAGTCCCAAAAGGAAAATCAGAACAGATACTCTGTCAAGTAGTTTCCAGAAAATCTCCAGCACAAAAATAACCATTTTTCTCTCCCAGCATGTTCAAGTAAACAAATAGTTCTTATCTCCTTGGGTGCCCTGCTGGTCATTTAGTTGAAGTTGTATGTTTGCTTGCAATTCAAAGTGAACTTGTAACCTTTTTCTAAAAGAAAATCACAGGTCTGTTCCCAAAAGGGCATTCAACTTTTTTTTAAAAAAGCATAATTTTCCACAGAATCTCTTGAGTGCCAAAGGAGGCCATTCAACCCATTGAGTCAGCACTGAACCCTTTGAAACAGCATTACCTAGGCCCTATATCTGTAATCCCTGTGCATTGATCATGGCCATTCTACCTAACCTGAACATCTTTGGACTGAGAGGAAACCCCCATAGGCACAGGGAGAACAAGCAGACTCCACAGTCATCCAAGGCTGGAATTGAACCCAGATCCTTGCTGCTGTGAGACACACGTGTTTGAAATATATATTCATAATACTATGATATTTTCCTTATTATTCCCGTTTGTATGGGTAAAATGCCGAGGATCCAAAGTACTCTTTGGGACAACCAATTGTCACTTCTGATCGATTTAAGAATGTCCCTGTTAGCTTAAAAGTTCCTTTCCTACCCATGCCATGGGATTGATTTGAATTGTAAGTATATTAATTCCCATAATCTGGGTATGAAATGTTACCACCTTCTGACTCGTAACTTATATGTTCATTTTTTCCAAGTCCTCACTAGCTCTATAGCTGATGAAGGATTTTAAGTTGTATGCCAGAGAAATTGCTGGTACTTTTTTTTTTCTTTTGAGTAGCAGTTGAATCCATTAGAAAAATGCAAGAGGCAAAAATTACAAAGCAGAGGCATTTGCAGGGTGAGAGGGATTTTTTTTTTTAATCTGAGCATTGCAACAGGACATCAACTTATATTGTATTATCCCTTGTAGAATAGGAATTTCCATAACACAATTGCATGATTGCAGATAATTTTTCTCTCTTGATGTGGCTTGCTTTTCACTTGAGCAGCGATAGAAATATTCACTCTTTTTAACAAACCTATCATTTGGTTGAACAACATTCTGGACTGTTAACAAGGAAAGTCTGAAGAACTTTTGGCCAGGAAGTTGATTTTTGCAGATTTGCAGTGCAGCCCAGCATACGATTAAATATTAAAATCATATTGGGAGACATTGCCCTCAAAGTTAAAACCTTCAAGTGTCAGACTTAATCACAGGCAGGGAAGCAAGATATTTTCCAGTAGATTGCTTTGATGTGACTTTACATTTTAGCAACGCATGTAAGGATTCATGTATAAAATGTCCACTCTTGAGATTCTGTAGTCCCTCCTATTGTATAATTTAAAACAACTGCCTTGAACATCTTAACTGTGACAGTGTTACTTTAATAATGAATCAAGCCACCCAAATGTGTGAATAACTTCCAAATATTCCTTTCTATTGCGTGTATACAATAAACCTGGGAAATTATGGAAAGAAAACAGAGGCTTGTTGGAAGTCGTACATAGCCATTGAAATCCAAGTTGGAAATCCATTGAATCTGTGCTAAATATTTGTTTCTGTTTTGATCTAGTGCCTAAAGGCATGTTATGTGAGATGTACAGTAAATTAGGTATAAAGCAATCTACAGATCAATTGTGTGAATTCTCCATAAGCATGAGCTATCAATATTTATTGTGACTGATTTTTATATTGTGGTCCATGGCTTCGTGGAGGCAGGGTGTATATGTTATATAATAGTTATCATAAATGAAGTGTTGAACCAGTAATGTGATAATGTTCAATTGTGTATTGTTACATGTGTAAAGTTTTGACATTACACAGAAATAGGGCAGCACATGTTACTGATTCAGAGTTCTATCTTAAAAGCTTTTTTATATCTTTGTATGAAATTTTAGGTAAACAGTGTTTTTTGCTGCCTATCAAAAGGAGTTCTGCATTTTTCATGGAAGTACAGCAGATACACACAACTGTCTGAAGGTCGTAGTTTTGCAGTGGAAGGAAATGCTTTGGTTAATAAGTCTCCTTGTAATCAAAATCAAATTAAATTAGGTGAAATAGCTCAGGCTATTGAAATTGTCAATATTGTTACAATTTGTGTAAATACATTCTCTGACAAACAAAAGCCTAGTATTCCTGGTGCACCTTAACAATGAAGCAAATGACACCTGAAAGGCATATCTGACAACAATGAAGAAAAAAGATTAGATGTGTCATGAAGTCAAATCTCAGTGTCTTTCCCACAAATATTCCAGGTTGGGGTGCTGATAAAGGAGATTTCACTGTTGAACAGTGCAATATGATATATTTTCTTTATTTATTAACCTACTCTGGATGTGGTACAAAACTGGCTGCAAAAACCAAGCCCTGAGGGGTATTAGTTATCTTACAATCTGTCTTGAGTAAGCAAACCGGAAGAGCTGCACCTGATGTTCTAAATAAGTGCTTTACAGCATTCAAGACTTGACATTGAGTTCAGCAACTTCAGATCATGAACTCTCACCTCCACCTTTGCTTCATTTACATTTGTTATTTTATTCCATTTTATCTTTTTATTTTTCAGTTTTAATTTTTTCCATTTTATTTGTTGATTTTTTTTTTAAAAAAGATATTTATTTCCATCGTGTTGTTCCACACCCATCAGGGCCATCTGTTACATGTCTCAAATTGTACTTTGACGAGCAACTCACCTTTGTTTATCATTTATACATTTTTGGTCTTGTAATGTGCAACTGTTAGCACCCTTCTCAGCCATGACCACCATGATTTGCACTCCTTGTCTCTTTTTGTCTGTGACATCTTTGTCAATTCCCCCTCACCTTAACAGTATAAATCTTGTCCTGTTTTCTTTATCTTCGATTTTGACGAGAGTCAGCCAGACTCAAAATATTAATTCTATTTTCTTCCTCTACAAATGTTGTCAGGCATGCTGGGATTTTTCAGCATTTTCTTCTTTTGTTTCAGATTCCAGCATCTGCAGTAATTTACTCGGATTGTGAGGACTAATTTATAGAAATACTTGTACAATGTGCCATGTTTGTAATCAGTTGAATGATCAGCGTGTAATGTAAAGGAATTATGAATCATAAAGTTTTGGACACCCTTACTCTCTCTTCAATTAGTTGCCTTCCACATTTGGTTTTATAAACTTATCCTAAAGTGTATGACAGCAAAATGTGAATCAAAGATATTTTGCATGTGCTTTGTACATTGGATGATCTTCCATTTTATTGCATAAAGAATAAATCTATTTAATTACCTTGGCAGTGTAACTGAAGTGAGTGAGAAACATTAACCAAAAGATGGAATTTCAAATACTAATTGTGAAGCTGAAATGTTTGCTATCTGTTTGGGTAGTGGAAAAATGTGGTCTTCGGAATAAATGTTGGTTCTTTAGCATTAATTGTAGGAAACATGGGTAAGAGTTACAGATGTTGAAATGGACCGTACATTTAAGGACAATGGATAGGATTTTGTCCCCAGCTTTTATAATGCAAACCTGACGTTGAAGCCAAAATGGATTAATTCTGGCAAAGCAATGTTTAATCATTTATGACTGGCTTGTTCCATTATCATTACCAGTTGCAATGAATTGAATTCCTTTTATTCCAGAAAATGAATGATAACAACCAAATTAATAATATAGTATTGTTTAAGTATTAATAATATAGTATTGCATGGCAATTTATTAGCAAACAATGTTTAGTTATACTTGCTCAAGAGAAGCAAGATTTATGGTTCTAAGATGAAAGATATCTAAAGCAGAGGTTTTGACCAAGTTAATAATTTGGATGTTCCAAGCTACGCCTTAGGTGAAGGATGGTAGAATGTAACCAGTGACAACTTCAGTCATGTTACATCCAATACAATGACAACAAGCTGTAAGGATCAACTGACCCAGTAATCCATGGAACCGATTACAGAATGATGTGGTAGTCAGCTGACTCACTTTAATAAGAACCTGTTTGGAATTGTGGGGAGGTTGAATGGCCCAGGGCGAGGCTTGAAGTTTGAGTAATGAAGTTTCTTTATTAAACTCCTCCTTTATATGTTGGAGCAAGTTTTGTTAGATTTATATTGCCTGCATTTGAAGAGGTCTTCTGAAGAAACAGGAATGAATTCCATTGAGAGTTGTCAGAAATGCTGAGACAAATCCACTGGGTGGGGGGGTGGGGGGGGGGGGGGGGGGGGGGAGAAAAAATCAAGCTTGTAGTATTTTATGGTTAATTATGGATAGTGAAGTTATCGCTGCAGCTGAAAATTCATCTTGACTGATTTTTAAGTGATATCGCTATAAAGCATTTATGAAGATTATGATCAGGCTCCTAATCTGCTAATAGGAAAGTAAAAAATTATTTCAATTATGGCACAAAGCCTTAATTAAATCTCAACGTAATGAGTATTTTTTAAGTGAAATGGCAGGTTTGTTGTAGTAGAACAGGCAATAACTACGTATCATCACACAAATTCTGGAAACACCCAGCTTATTAAGATCTGTAGTGAGGAATGTAAAGGGTATGTGGAGGAGAACAACATTTAATGCATGATAAACACAACAAAAACATGAATTGCTAGAAAATCTCAGCAATTCTGACAGCAATCATGGGGGAGAGAATGGAGCCAAATTTCGAGTCTGGATGACCTTTCATCAAAGCTGCTCTGACAAAGGGTCATCTAAGCTCAAAATGTTGGCTCTACTGTCTCCTCACAGATGCTGTCAGACCTGCTGAGATTTTCTAGCATTTTCTGTTTTTGTTTCAATTTATAGCATCTGCAGTATTTTGCTTTAATGCATGATATTGCATAACCAAAAAACAATTATTTAATCTCATTTCTTCCTTCATGAAGTACATACTTCTGCTATAGTTCCAAGTGCTGCATCTTGGTACTTGTTTAAAATGTTGATTTTCTTTTCAAAAGAAGTCTTGCTCTCATACTGACCTCTCTGTTCTCCTCTTCCTGAAGTATTTCACTGGAGCTCAGTGTAAGCTTGATGCACAGTGTCTCTTCTAGGCACTTTACAGCCTTCTGAACTCAACATTGAATTCAATTTCAGACTGTAACCTCTCACTCCTTTCATATTTTCATTTTCTTTGCAGGCTTTGGTTTCAGTCTGCTAGTTGTCCAACCCCTTAATCTGAGACACTGAACCTGAATTCTCGATTCCCCAGTCAAGGGAATCATCAGCCAGTATTTACTGTGTTAAGTCCTTTAACAATTTTGTTTGAATCTGATCGACCCTCATTTTAAGCTGAGGGAATATAGACCTAGGTTACCTGAATCTTACATGGGACAATCCACTCATTCCCATTTGGGTAAGGAGAGCCAAACTGCATGCATTGCTCTAACTATGGCCTCATACTGCTGTATCCATTCTTGCAATTATATTCCTTTTTTCAACTTGTTGCCTTGTGATTGACTCAGTGTAACCATTTCCTGAAGCACTCCAGTAACAACTGGCTATCCCTATCTAATCAAGCATTGAGAATAAATAAAAACAGAAAATGCTGAAAAATGGGTGATATTTGTGGAGAGAGGAACAAGCATTAACATTTATTGTCTGAAATGATGCCTCTTCCAAAGTCATGTGTATAAATAGACTATTTGACCTGGGAAGGTTAAAAATTCTGTTACTTCTGGCAGAAATAGCAATGGGAATTGGGGGACCTGCAGAATAATCTTCTCTTCGGTTTTTCTTCAAGTCAATTTTAGTGGTACTGTTCCTGTTTGTAAAGTGATCAGATCTGGAAATTCCCTGATGTGTAATGCTCATACGCACCTGATGAAGGAACACCGTTTCTGAAAGCTTGTGGGATTACTATCAAATAAATCGGTTGGACTTGGTGTTATGAGACTTCTTATGCTCATAGTGCCACGTTAGTTGTTGCATTGTGTTAATCCAGAATGCAGTGTTCACTTGTTTTTAACCAAAATGTTTCCTCCTTGATCCAGCCTTATGAGGAATATGGCCCCATGGGCACTGTTTGCCCAGCTATAATCTAAAGACTATTCATCATATTCTAGAAAAAATAGTTTTCCTGACTACCTTGTTCAATCCTCCATACATTTCAATTAGATCATCTGTACTCTGGAAGACGAGCCAAGTTTACACAACCTGTCTTTGTAATTTAACTCCTGAAGTTGGCTACCATTCTGGTGACTGTTCTCTTTAAAGCCAATGTCACTGTAACTGGACACAGCACTCCAGATAAGGTCAGACCAAGGCCCGATT
Organism: Sphyrna mokarran; assembly: GCA_024679065.1. Lineage (NCBI taxonomy): Eukaryota > Metazoa > Chordata > Chondrichthyes > Carcharhiniformes > Carcharhinidae > Sphyrna > Sphyrna mokarran. The sequence goes on from JAGIQG010000003.1 coordinate 116,569,009, forward strand.
GAGTTGGAGCATAGCGTGTTCATGTTTATTCAATCTCTTGAAAATAGCCAACATTTCATTAGCACCTTCCTTTTTTTCACCTGTGTACTAATTTTTATTGGTATGTAGATCTGAGCAAATTACTCTGCTCCTGTATATTTCCTAATCTCTCCCCATTTGAGTAAGTATCATACTTTTGTGGCAAATATGTAATTTCATGATTTGTATGTTTTGCAATATGTTGTTTAGTTTGGGGATTGAAAGATAACTCCCTGATTGAGCAGCTGGTGAACAAATTGGAGTAATTGCAACTGAAAGGATGGCTTATGTTTATTTCATAGGGCCAGATTTGGAAGTGGATAAATACTAAAGGATGGTGACCCAATTTTCTTGATAGTGACAGTTGTCTCAATAAATTATTTTGGTGGTTTCCCCAGGGGAAGTTTGGGAATTGGAGGCAATTTCAATTCTCCATCTGGGGCATCACAGGTGTGCTGCATTGCTGTGGGGATAGTTTGGTGAGAGGTTTTTGTTTTGCTTTTGTGATTTCTCAACAGGAAGTTGAAATCAGTTTGGAAGCAGCTTTGAGATGAGCAGAGAAAGATCTTTCTTGGATATAGATTAGCGGCAGAGATCTATAAGAAGCCAAAAGTGTTTACTGATTTCAAAGCAAGAGGGAGAGAGGCCCATTGTGAGCTGGGAAGGCTGCAATCATTCAAGGACAGTTGTAAGATTGCCTGGCTGGTTGTTAGTGGAAGGACTCCAAGAAATCTTATTGACTGTGTGAAAAGTACTGAGAAGCATCAGTGAGTTTCTGAAAGTTGTGGCATACTTTGGTTTGGCCCTGGGGATCAATCCAGTAGACTTATCCAACTATACTCCTATATCAGCTCTCTTGGGAAAGCCCCAACTACACCTTATGTCACTCCGGCACAGCAGGCCAGCATTCCTCCCCTTAGAAGCAAGGACGTCAGTGACAGCCCCGTTCACTTGAGAGCTGCTTGTCAATCAAAGGTCAACAGCTCTTTGCTACTTAGCAGCACCACCAGAAAAACAGTGGCTGTTGCTGATACACCCAGCTAAAGTGTTCGATTGAAGAGGGATACAAGCATAGATGAGTGGTGGAAACGGTGTAGTTGGGGGGCAGGGATGGTGGTTTGTGGGAGAAGGGGTCAGCAGCACTTGTTATGAGTGGGCTGTCTTTACTGATATCAGATCTTTCGATCAAGCAGCATGTCTTTGAATCTCCACCACAACTTTCATTGCCCCACAGCAAGTTTATTTCACTCCAGGTTTGCTCATTGTGCTCCCTGCGTACTGCACCCCGTGTCTGCTATTGGGCTGATTAACAGCAATAGGAAGAGGTATTTAATTATGGGGTCATCCATTTAAGATGGAGATGAAAAGAATCTCTTCTCTGAAAGTAATGAATCTGTGGAATTCTTTGCCACAGAGAGCTGAGGAGGCTGCATTGTTGAGTATATTGGTTATAGAGATGAGGTGGGCAAGTGAAGCTGATGATATCAGATTGGCCATGATTTCGTTGAATGGCAGAGCAGACTGGGCTGAATATTTCCTTCTGTTCCTGTGTTTTAAGCTTGTATAGTCTAATTTTCCCTCTTGAAGGCCTCAGTTAGCAGTGATGCAGGAGGGAGATCCATGGGCTTCCCTGTCACAGACTTAATTGGGGTGGAGGTGAGAAGGTGGCAGGGTGCCTGACTGTAAGCCTCCCCTCCCTATCACCAACCTGCCACTGAGGAAGGTGTACAATGCTGAGCTTATTTATTTTTGGGAAGAAAATGTTGCTTATTTGAGTATTGGGTGCAATATGGAATGCAGGCGTTAGACCTGAATTTTGAGAGAGCAGAATTAGATGACAAGCAATAGACATTGACATAAAATTGTACAGTATAGAAAATGTAACTATTGCACCTCAAAACACCAAGTTGTAGTAACTTTTCAAACACACAGAGGGGAGAGAGGAGTTGATAAGAAATGCATCCAAACCCAAGTCAAGTCTTGCTTATGTAAACTTGTTGACCTATATCCATTTATTTATGTACATCAGCACTTTCTCATCAAGACCATGCCAATCAAAGTTAAAAATGACATCCATTAGCAGTTGTTTTTTTCCGATGTTTAATGGGCAGTCTGGGTTGCATTCCTTGTGTCCTTGAGATAGCACGGTGTTAGCACTGCTGCCTCACAACGCCAGGGACCTGTGTTCAATTCCTAGCTTGGCTTACTGTCTGTGTGCGGTTTGTGCATTTTCCCTGTGTATGGGGAGTCATCCAACCTTCAGCTGATTAATCCATACTACTTCCTAGTGATACTCAACATGGAGAAGAACTGAATGCAACAAGAGCATACAATCTGTGTAAGGAATGTCAACATGCATCGTGTAGAGTGCCTTACTATCACAGTTACTGGCTGACTCTTGAAAGACAGGGCTGCCAGATTGGATTTTTAGCAAACGGTGAGAGAAACAAGAAGAGAAAAACCAACTTGACTTCATTCTTCCCCCTGTCACTGATGTCTATGATAGCAGTGATAAGAGTGATCTACTACACAGTCCTTGGAGAAATGAAGTCCAGCCTTTTAATGTAGAATGTTTTGGGGCAGCACCAGGCTTGCACAAAGGAGATGCCAACTTGCTGAAGCTATGACGTGTGTGTATACGATAGAGCAGAAGCTGCATGCTACAAAGCAATAAATCAGGTCAAAGCTTGTTGTCTTGCCTCATCTAGTCCTGAACAGTGATGGACAATCAATGGGAGGAAAGAGTTCTATGAATCATGATGGAAGTTTAAAAGGAAATGCTAAAGCATTTATAACCGTTTCCAACCACAAGTGTGAAATAAATAATCTCCTTTTGCCACATCCTGAGATCTTCAGCAGAGGTGCCAATCTTCAATCAATTTGATTCACTTCATGTGGTATCAGGAAAGGGCTCAGAGCCAGGTCAAATTATATTAGTGCGCATGTTTGGTGCCCCTGCATCAGGCTATTGTGAACTAGTTGTTTAGATAAGATTGAATATTTTGTGAATGAAGTTGAATATTTTTGAGATGTACTTGAAGAACAAATCAAACCTTTCTCATTTTCCATGTTGCCTCTTCACACAGAAATACATTTCTTATTCGTTGAGAAAACAAGTTTAGAAAAAAAATCTGTGACAGACTAGCGAATTGATAAAATATCATTTTAATCATTTGGTTTTACGTATCCTTGTAAAACACTTATGAACATGTTATTGTGATTTGACCTCTACACAAAACCCCAGAGATATAAAATTATTGTTGGGGAATAAGCTTACTGGCAAAAAGGACAATCATTACTTTAGAATGAAAACTAACCAAATTTATTGGATAACACAAATTGCTACTTGGCATTCCATTATGATATGCGGTCTTTCCTGTGTATCCCAGGAATTCTGGGATCTTCTCTAGGGATTTTTTTGTGGTCTTGGTCCTTAGGATCTAGTCTCTTGATTCTCTAAGTTAGAATCTTCAAGACTTTGTCAGTCTAATTTTAATGTACGTATAAAACAACTTTACAGATTTAAGACCTCTAGTTTCTCAGTTTATCTATGTGTTTTCATTCAGGTTCTCACTCCCGTCGTGCTTTTTTGGTCTCTTTTTGAACTGGATTGGGAAAAATGACACTTGTGACCATTTGGATTGAGGTAGAGCTAATCTGAACTGGGGTGCTAGCCTGAATTAAAATTGCTCTCAGCACTTGGGCGAAAGGAAGTCAATCCACTATTATTCAGTTATCTATTCTGAAAAATGCATACGTATCGATGTTGGCCAAGGACAGGATCAAGGCTTATCTGTAATGCCCTTTGCTGTCAAAACAGCATGCTAATGTACGAAGCTGCAATCAGTGTGTTTGCCAGTGCTCTTGAAATTGTATCCCCTGGCATTTGGAACAGTGTTAGTTGAAGTAGAAAAGATGCCATTTAAAAATGATGAAGGCATTTACTCTATGTTGTTAAACACATTCACTTTATAAACAACAACTTGTTATTACATTCAGCGGTTTGGTTGGTCTGTTTGACAATCTGGTTACTGATCGATCTATCTTTGCTTGATTGGTTAAGCTTAGCTATTGACTCGATAAGTAAACAGACAACAGAAGATGCGAGAAGCATAGTGTAAACATTTTAAAGCGTTGCATAAAACTCTGTATAAAGTTCCTACGCTCTTGAAACTTGGTGTCATTTCTGCATTGCTTTGAGGCTAATCAAATATATAAAATACCCAACACTTGCATGTTCTCAAATCAAACTATATTTCTTGACCTCAGCTTTAAAAATTGAATTAGAAATACTAATGGCTTCTAAGTTTTCTAGTCCATTAATCCCAGTGAAATATCTTTGTGAGGGGAAAAGAAGAGGAAAAGAGTGAAGGGATGGTTCAATCAATGCCAAAACAGCAGTGACACCTATGCTGTCTGGTAAATGGGGACAGATTTATGGAAGTCTGCTAAACAGCCACATCATAAATAATACAGGCCCAGCAGCTTGACAGTTGTGTTCTTAATGAAAAGTTGGGGAACTAGAAAATCCCTAAAAGGTGCCTGCACTATTTTTAGTCAACAGAACCCCTGCCAAAATTTATAAATTAAATAGGAGTTCTAAATGAAATGGATTTGAAACATATTAAATAGTAACATTCCTACAGTTGGGTTAGATTTGTTTAAAAACAGAATCTGCAGACATTGCAGCAGTTTTATTTCATGACCATTGTTGGGAGGACGATATCGCAATGGTAATCTTGCTCACTTCGTAATCCAGATGCTTGAACTAATGATTTGAAGACACAGGTTCAAATCCAACGCAACAGCTGGGGGAGCTTAAATTCAATTAATAATCTGGAATAAAGCTAGTATCAGTAATACCATGATAGTTACAAAACCAATCTGGTTTGTTCTTGTCCTTTTGGGGGAAGAAAATCTTTGCTTACTTACCCAATCTGACCTACGTATGACCAACAATGTAATTGACTCCTAGCTGCCTTCTAAGCAAGCCATTTAGTTGTATCAAACTGCAGAAAAGTCAAATAGGCACCACATGGTTCAAGAAAATGGCTCACCACCATCTTCCCATGGCAATTAGAGACAGGGAAAACATATTGGCATTTCCAACGATGCTGTCATCTTATGAAAGAATTATCTCTTTTGTTTTATTGTTGCCCTTTCAAATTGTACAAAGCGTGAGGAATTCAATTATATGTGAGACTAGAGAAGCTGGAAAAGGTTCTCCTTGCAGTGGAGTAGATTAAGGAGAGAATTCCAGCTGCTTTAATGTTTGATAATTATGTGGAGATTTGTGGTAACTTGGAGGACAGGGACTTAAGATGATTTGAGAAATGGCCAAAGGTAATTTGAGTAAACTTTCTTTTTCACAGCAAGTTGTTAATCTGGAATACATTCCCTGAAAGCAGAGTAAAAGTGATCCTGAAATGTTAAAAGATTACAATTTAAACAAACGGAAAGTGGCTGCGCCGTTGTTTTTCTTGATGGAAAAAGTGTTTAGTGGAGGATGGTGTTTTAAGCTGTAGGGAAAAGTGACCATTAGACATTGACCAGAAAATGTCATAGGGCTCAATGAGTACAAGAGCATTGGTGAGGATAAGAGCTTTGAACAAGATATTGACCAAGAAAAATATTATGAAAGGTTTTCGGGGGAACAGTAGCATCTGGCTGTGAATTTGAGCTTGATAAAGATGGAGGCGGACAGGAATACAAAATGTCCCCTAATACTTTTCCTGTACTAGATTGGTGCTCGAAGATTTTGTGTTGGGGAATTTTGGGGGGGGTGGGGTATGCTGTGCAGAAGGAGAATAAGGGACAAGAAGACCATTGCAAACACATAGAAGAACGTAAGGCAACTAGTTCAGCTCATTAGCACAATATGAATTGTAATTAATGAAAACAAAATGCTGGATAAACTCAGCAGGTGCGACAGCATGTGTGGAGAATGAAACAGTTAACGTTTCACTTCCATGTGACTCTCTTTTCCACAGAACTGAATTGTGGTTGATGTCTTTAAAACGAATCTGCACACTTTACAGTACAATCTGCAGCAGGTATTAAAGACTGTGAAGGACAATGAAAGTGCTTAAACTGAGAGTGGTAACTGTTTGTGTTGCCTACAGTTGTGGTGGGTGTGCATAGTATTAGCTTGCATAAACAGCACTTTGGAACTCTATCAGTGATTGCAATGACGTAGTGTGGATTTGGGAGCTAATATTCGTTAGGAGAAAAGAGAGAGGAAAACAGGAGCAGTCTGGCTGGCAGGCAATTGGAAGTTGTAATACTATACGCTGGCTCAGTACAGTAAGACTGTCACAGTATTAATTTAGCCTCACTGAAGAAATGTCACCTACAGAGCACCACCTACATGTGAAATCACCTTAGAATACTGTCACCAGTTAGCTTTTTTGAAATTACATAAGTGTATCTAAAATGAGATACACAGCAGTTCCATCTCTGTTGACAAGCTATTTATACTTTAATTTAAATTCCCCAGTTCCTAAACATTAATCTCAATTTCCTCCGATGGTGTTTTTATAATTCTACAAATTTGAAAAGGAGGATGAATTCTAAAAGTGCTCTGAATGATTAATGAACACATCTTGTACTTCTGGTGACTTTGCAAGTCTACTCTGATGCAAATATTCTTGCCACTGAGCGTTAACTTTCTGTAATTATGAATACTTTTTTTAAAAAAAATGGAATCCTTGACTTTGAGGCAGAGAATATGAAAGGAAGGAAGGAAGTAAGCTTTCATAACTACTGCTTAGCCCTCAGCTGGTGTTATCTCATAGAAGGAAGGATGTTAAAGCATTGGAGAGGGCAGAGGGGAGTTAAAGAATTGTACAAGGCATGAGGAATTCAATTTGATATGGCGAGACTCAAAGCTGGCAACATCCTCCTTGCAACTGAGACAAGCGGGAGAATTCCAACACCTTGAGTGTTTGGTAGTTAAGGGGAAATTGTTGGTACCTTGAGGACAAGAGATTTGAGAAAAGAACAAAAGGCAGTATGAATAAACTTTTTTTTCCCCACAGCATGTTGTGGTAATCTGGAATGCATTGCCTGAAAGCAGAATGAATGCAGATTCTGCAGTAACATTCAAAAAAAAATTGGATAAATAATTAAACCAAAACAATTTGCAGTGCTACACAGAGCAGAAGAGTGCAACAGTCGAATAACTCAACCAGTGGAGGCCAAATGGATGCCTTCTGTTTTGGATCGTTCCACGATAACACAACATCACTATAGAAATGAAATGTTAGTTACTCGTTACATTTTGGATGTAATTATGATGGTTTGGTTCAAACTCAAAATTTCATAGCCACTTTTAGGATGTGAGTAGAGTAGTCTTTTCCATATACTCCACTGTGAAGAATAATTGGAGGTCCTATTCCTCATAAAGACAAACCATAGTGTAAGGAGATAGAAGAGATCCATTTAAATGTTGTTGAACACAAAAGGAAACACAGGACTGGGATAACCAAGTTTTTTTTTAGCTTCTTGCTTTTCTCAGCAAAGAAAATAAAGCATCTCGGCTCAGACCTTTCACTGTTAGCTCATCCAGAAAACTGCCATGTTCTGGATAAGCTAACAGTAAAAGAACTGAGTCATGATTCTTTTGTAGTAAATGTGATCAATGCTGCTATATTCCCAAGCATGTAATGTGAAGCAAAGATCTTGTACAGAGAAGCAACATTGTATTGAGTTACACTTGTCGCAGGTCTACACCCCTATTAAACTGTGACACTGCTGTACAAAGCACAGTCATAGCTTTAGTATAAACAAGTTGATTTCTCAAGTTCTATCTTTCTTCCTGCCTGCCTGCTACCATTGCCTTAATCTGGTACACATACAAGAGAGCTTCACTTGCATGAGGCACTTGGTTGACAATTTCTGTAACTTTATATTCTCCATATCCTCACTTGTAACCTATTGCAACTTGAGAAAATCTTGAATGGAATGGATTTTATAACGTGCCGAAGAGAATTAGTTTTAAGGAAGTCTTTATTAATTGGCTTAGATATCATCTATGTTATCAAGAAGTGGTTTAACCATTAGCTTCACCTCCAGGTTCAGCAGCAACGTAAAGTGTCACCTGGTCAACAAAGATTTTCACTTTTTAGAAAGTAGGCAATAGAGCTCAAGGGACCTGGGATGTTAATGGTCCATAACTGTGTGCTCTGTGAATCAACTTCCCAAAAAATGCAGAAAACTGGGAAAACAGGATCTAGGTACTAATCCATTTCACTATCGGTCTGAGCTTTCTTTTAACTTGAGCATTCAACTCTTGGAACATTGCCAAATGTTCCAAGCTCCTCCAACCAATCTAGACAGATGTCAAGATGTATCAAACATCTTACTAGGTTCATAAAATGGGCAGAGTGCTGTTAATTTTAAAAGTAATGCAAACATTAAATCTGATTGTATAGGGGGCAGACAAGTATATTTAATAGTTTGTTGTCCGAGCCTCTCGTTGCTTATTGCCTTTAGTGTTTGTATGAGGGACATCTTGGAAATGAGAATATTCTGCAGGGGGAAGGGATGAGAGTGAAGTTGTCGTGCATGTCAATACTAAAGACATCGGGAGGGCAGGTATTGAGATGCAGTAGTCAAATACTCAGGATCAAAAGGAAGTAGGACTTTAAATATTGTAATCTCTGGATTACTCCCAGTGCTCACATGCTTGTGAGACTAGAAATAGAAAGTTGGCAATGATTAAGGTGTGGTTTGATGTATGGTTGCAGGAGAAAGGACTTCAGATTAATGGGGCACTGGAACCAGTCCTGGACTAGGATTCAAATATTTAGTTTGTACCAGGACTGGCCTGGCAACCAGTGTCTTAATGGGGAGGTTCACTAATGTGGTTGGGGAGTGTTTAAACTAAATTGGCAGAGTGGGCACCAGCTTATAGAAGTAGAAAAGAGGAATAAGTTGTATAACATGGCAGTGTTGGATAGTATCAGAGAAAGAGGTAGTGCTTTATTGGTACAAGCAGACCAAGAAGAACTACAAGGAATAAAAAAAATGATTTTATAATGCATCTATGTAAACACTAAGTGTAGTGACTAAGATTTGTAAGCTGCAAGTAAGAACAATGAAGTAACAATAATGAAAACCTGGCCTAAAACCTGTATGACTGCAGACATAATGTTCAAGGATAGTCTGTAAACCTTTGTACAGTGAGAGAGAGGAACATGGAAATCAAAGGACTGTGCAAGAACAAGAGTGGATATTCAAGGACTTTAATGACATGAATATCAATTGAGAATACTTCCAGATGAAAAAGAGAGGAATTTCTGAAATCTCTTCAGGAAAATGTGTGTGCATGCATGTGTCTGCAATTTGCAAGGGGGATATAAGGCCAGTCTTTGACTGAGTATGATATTCCAAAACCCTGGCAAAATTGAAGTCCATGGCAATCGGAGTAAAACTCTCCATGAATTGGAGTCCTACTTAGAACAAAGGAACCAGATCTCAATTCCAGGACAGCAGGAGTTCCTCGTGGAGTGTCCCAGGCTTAACCATCTTCAGCTGTTTCATCAATGACCTTCATTCCATTACACAGCCCAAAGTGGGAATGTTTTCTGGTGATTGCACATGTTGAGTACCATTCACAACTCCTTAGGTTCTGAAGCAGTCCATGTTAGTAGAGCCGTAGAAGTTTGCAGCATGGAAACAGGCCCTTTGGCCCAGCTTGTCCATGCTGCCATTTTGTTTTAGCCCTTAAGCTTGTCCCAATTGCCCATGTTTAGCCCATATCCTTTTTTACCCATCTTACCTACGTAACTGTCTAAATGCTTTTTAGAAGACAAAATTGTACCTGCCTATACTACTACCTCACACAGTTTGTTCCAGACACTCACCACACTCTGGACCTATTTGTACCTCTCTCCTCTACGATCTCTAGTTTTAGACTCCCCTATCTTTGGGAAAAGATCTTGACTATCTGGCAGATCTGTGTCCCTCATTTTATAGACCTCTCAGCCTTGTACGCTCCAGAGGAAAAGATGTCCCAGTCTATTCAGTCTCTCTTTATAAGTCAAACTATCAAGTCCTGGTAGCATCCTAGTATCTCTTTTCTGCACTCTTTCTTTCTTGTTTAATAATATCCTCTCTATAATGGTGACCAGAACTGTGCATAATATGCAGAGAGACCCAGACAGCATTCAGGTTTTGCCTAATAAATGGCGGTAACATGGATTACAACTGCCAGGTAATGGCCATCTCCAGCAAGAGAAAATCTAATCATCTTCCCTTGACAATCACTAAATTCTCCTGTCAATATTCTGGGAGTTACTGTTGACCAGAAACTGAACTGGACTAGCCATGTACGTACCAAGGTTACAAAAGCTAGTCAAAGGTTAGGAATCTTGTGAATGAGTAACTCCCCTGATTCCTCAAAGCTTGTCCACCATCTCTCAAGTCAGGAGTGTGATGGAATACTTTTCATTTCATTTGCCTAGATGAGAGAAACTTAGCAACACTGAAGGCGCTCAGAGACAAAGCAGCTTGCTTGATCAGCACCCTTCCAACAACTTATATTAATTCACTCCTACCTATCCGTAGTGGCAACAGTGTGTGCTACGTATGAGAAGAGGGGAATAGGCTGGATGACTCCTGGCGAGCTGGGATGAACACGTTGGGCTGAGTGGCTGCCTTCTGTGCTGTAAATTTATCTAACCTAATGGAAGTTTTGTTGAACTTCATAAAAGTCTGGTTAGGTCACAAGAGTTACATCCAGTTCTAGTCATTGTGTTTCTGAGAGAATGTGAGGGCCCTCAAGAGAGTGCAGAGGAGATTTACCAGAATGCTTTCAGGGACAGGGGAGTTTTAATTACGTTGGAGAATCTAAAGGAGAAAAGGAAATAGAGGAGAGATTTATTAGAGGTGTACACGATTGACAGGTTTAAATAGGATCGATGAAGGGAAGGTATTCCCACCAGCTGATGTGATGTTAACTAGGATAAGAGGTTTTGAGACCAGACAGTGGGTGAGATCTTACTGCTGTTTGTGCCCTGCTGCCACTGCAAGTGAGAACGAAGAATTTTGGCACCCAACCAAATCTCCATTCACTGCAACGGGACCAGAAAATCTCACTGGCACCAACGGCAAGAAGATTCCGCCCAGTGTGTATTCCCAACAGGGGAATATTTAGTGTTGAGGTATTCGGACAATTGATGTCCTATATAAAAGGGTACGCTACAACACAAACAGCAAGTGATTCACATTTAAGAATAAATCACAGCTACACTGACACTTGTAATTTTTTTTTTGCAAAGACATCTTATTCGAAATTGTTCTTGCTTCCCACTGGTTTCAGTGGCTGTAGACAGCTTGTGACTCTTTTCTCTGCCAATGTTGCCTTCAAATCTCTGCAACAGAACTCTTTTCTCTCTCTCTTTATTCTCTGCAGCTAGGGGCCTTCCTGTGTACTGATGTTGCCATTGTTCTTTGATCTTGTTATGTCATTTGTCAATGGTCACAGATGAATGAACAGTACATCTTGTTTTGTCACCTAAAACAACCTGTCATTAAGTTTTCTTGCTGACTACCAGACTTAATAATCCTTGCACTCATTTGCTTAAGAGTTCCAAAGTCCATTGATCTATACATTTCAAACGTGTCCTTTGATTGCAACTGGTAACACAGTTTGGACATCTGTTCCTATTTCCCTCCTGCCATTCACACTACACTATCGATCCCTGTTCCAGTACAAGTTTGATTTGACTCCAGTCACTTAAGGCCATATGTCCTAAGCATGCATTTAAAATAAAGCCTTTAATCTTTCAGGAGCTCATACAAAATACACAAAAATAATTCATAGCACAAAGTGATATACATTTCAAGGGCCAGAAGATGTAGATTTAAGATTTTGGGCAAGAGGTGCTCGGGGCACAAGGAAAACCTTTTTGTATGTAGTGGGTGGTCATGATCTGGGAACTTGCAGCCTTGGTGGAGGTGGAGAAGATCCATGGTTTCAAAAGGAAACTGAATAAACGCTTCAAGGAAATAAGCCCACCACACTACAGGAATAGAATATGTGAATAGGACCAGTCGGTATGCTCTGCGAAGAGCTGGCATGGATGCTAGGGGATGAATGGCTGATTTATTCCATCTCTCTCTCCCTCTCTCTTGGCCTCTCTCCCCTAGTTCTTAGGGATGTTCTGTAACATCGTACGGGAAGAAGGCATGTAGAGCATCTGTCTTCCTGTCACCTTGCCAACAGCAGGGAAGGTGCCAGAGACAGCTTCCTGCCTAGGGACCAATTAAAGACTTCCTCCCTCATGAAAACACATGAGAATATTGTCTTTCAGCTTTGATTTTACTTTTTTTTTGTCTGTAATAATTTGAAGACCACCTGGACAGTGGAGGGGAACCTCCTTTGATACTCTTTGGCTGACTGAAAAGGGACTCAATGGCAACTGTGGCTGTTGTCACCAACTCCACTTACCTGGTTGTGAGCATGTTCTTCAATGTGTGCCATTCCTCCCAGTGGAGACTCAGCAGTGACCGGTGCTTCAGCACTGTTGCTGAGGACAAGCTGGCCTTGGGAGTGGGAAACCGGCTTTAATATGGGCACCATCCCCAGTGGTGGCCATTTAAATGGTTGCCACTGACTTGATGCAGCCCTGCTTTCAAGGCCTGATAATGGAACTCCTATTGTCAGTACTAAAACCAGCTCTTTGACTATGGCACAAAATACAACTCAACAGAAAATGGAGAATGGCTTCTCCTTCTAAACAAATACTGTATTATCACTATACCCAAGTCTGTACAGTTCTCATACCTGTATATCTTAACAGGTCACCATGTGGGTTTGCAATTTACTTCAAGATGACTGCTACTATTAACATTATATGGATCAGTTCTCCTGAACCCATCATTTCATTTGCTCAAATTTACAGAAAAGGTCCAGGACACCAGTCTCATTTTTTCCATGAAATGTTCTGAGAATTGCTAAGTGCTTTCCAACTTGAGCTACAGTTGAGCGTTTGAAGTGTGACACGTTGAAGGGCTTGCAGCGGATGTAGATTGTTTATCACGGAGCAATTAAATCTCCTGATCCCCTCCAAGACAACAACAAAGCATCTTCTGATGGCGACAGATTGTGTGCTGCTTAAATTGTCAGAGCCCAAGAGATTTGAACTGCCCTGTTTATTCCAATAAAGCCTCAGCTAAATGCGTTCAGGCAATACTATTATAGTAACGATGTTCTGAGGCGAATCCTGATTGAATCCTTATCTGATTTGTGAATGCATTTGCAAAAGGCAGCACTTTGTTCAACTGATGACAAATTGAATTTAATGATCACAAAGATCGAGCTAAAGGTCATTGACCACCAGAAATGTTTCTTTCTCCACTGGTGCAGACAGACCTGCTGAGTACTTCCATCTCCAATATAATTCAGTCCTTATAGTCACCTGCATGAGCTACTCTGCCTGTGATGGTGAACAAAGCTTTGCTATAATCAATCCACAGCAATGCATGCATTTTCGAGCATTTTTTTGAAACATTATTTTCACGGGAGATGAGTATTTCCTAATCCTCACCCTAATTGCGTTCAGAGAAAGTGGTGGTGAGCCACCAAGAGAAAAAAATGGCAGTTCTTTAAAACACAGAATATCCTAGGTCAGAAATAAACTAGACCCCTCCATGCCTATACCAGTTGGTGAATGACATTATTTTCCGTCAAGTGCTTCCAACACCTCGTATTCATGTTCCCTTTAAGAAAATGGAAATGTGTTTGTTTTAAAATGTATTTCAAAGCCCAGTTTCTACAGTTAGAAATTTTTCACCATCTGTGTAAAGATATTTTTCTTTTCGTCATTTTTGTGATTTTAAAAAAATCTTAAATTTGTGTCCCTTGTTTCTGCCCTGCTAGCAAATAGAAGCAATATCTCGGTATTTTCAAGGCCATCATCAGATCAGCCGTCAACTTCCACGGCTCTATTGAGAAAAGCTCTAATTTCTCGAGGGTCTGTTCCTAACTTTTACTCCTCATTCCTTGTAACACGTTAAAGAATTTGTGCTTGTCTTTTCAGTTTATTTTTTGTGGATTACTTAAAGAATAAATCTGAATGCAACCTCAGCCTAACCAAGGCCTTATAAAAATTCAAGATTGTTTTTGTTCTGTACATTATGTTGCATAATTATATTTATAGTTTTCTGCATGCTTTAGAGACCACACTAGTATTTCTCTGAAAGGAAAGCATATTTCCTTTCCTGATTCTTAATGCAAAAATATGGCTCCATACGTTGTACAGAATTCCAGCTTGATGACGCACGAGTCTTTCACAATCAACCATACTCCATTTTAGGATTTTTTTTTTTTAAAAAGAATTTCCTAAATGCAGCTGAGTCTTTATGCAAATGTGGAAAATTCATTTCCCACCATTCTCTTTGTGTAATTTTGTTCTTATTAGCCACTCTTACTCTGGCTACTATAACTCTGATAATTTTAGGTACCACTCGCAGGTGCTTTGTTAAATGGGTTTCTGGCTAGTTCTATCCTGTGCTTCCACAGAAATGTTCACCACCTTCTAATCGTGGCAAAGCAATGGAGTTACGCCATTGAGTGTCTTCAGTCTGTTCTGTCATTCGGTGAGATTATGGCAAATTCTGACAGAATGCTACATACCCGCCTTTGCTCCATAATCCTTGATACTTTTAATGGAGTCTTGTTAGCTAATCTTTGTTTTTTAAAATTTGCAGTTGATCTGGCATCAGTTGTTATTTGTTGAAAAATGTTCCAAACTTCTACCACTCTTTTGCTTGAAGAAGTCTTTCCTAATTTCACTCCTGAATGGTCTTGTTGTCTGTTTGTCGAATGAAAGTTGGATAAATAAATATACACATTCTTTGTAACCATTCCTCATGTAACAAAGTCACATCTGTATGTTAATCTATTCCTTTCCACTTAAGATTTTATGAAGAGGTTTCTCTTTTTATTCTCTCTTCTAGCTTGGCAAGTCATTGAACCTCTTTTTCTCTGAAGGTTTCAACTGATCTGATTCTCCTTTTGCTCAGTCTTGGCTTTCTGAACAGCTTTCAGCTCATTAGTCACGTCTGAAAGCAGTTGCTGGAGCTTCTTTGATTTTAATAACTGTCACCTATTTTTAAAATAACTGGCTGTCATACATGTATCTCAGTGAATCTTGGTGTATTTGAATGTGGCTCGGCTCCCCTCGCCAATCTTCTTCAGTCAGAAAATTGCCTTGGCCTGTCCTTGCAACCTTGTTCCTGGTTGTCATGTGGATTTTAATTGCAGTTGCTTTTAAAGTCCTTATGCTCTCCAGCTAAGAAAAAGAAACAGTTGCAATGCGAAAACAAGACAAATAAATGCCATATGTTGTATATTACTTTGTTACAACTAAGAATAATTGCGGAAGGGGTGTACAACATAAAAGCTATTCCTCGAAAATTAGTCAAAGGTTTACTAGCATATACATTAATTCTGCAACTATTTATTCCCCATCTTTCTTAAAGGGGTGTATTGTTTTTATGAATAATTACTGTCAGTAAGCTAAACTTTCTTCTCTATTGTCCCCCCAGCCCCATTTGTCCTACTGATGGTTTAAATTGGACCACAACCAATTACGATCTTTCTGCCCCATTTGATTTTTTAATACATTAAAAGCTTATTATTTTTAATATATTTGCAAAGTTTTTTTGTTTATTTACAGGATGTGGGGCATTATTGTGCCCTTCGTTTGAGAGTTAATCACATTGCTGTGAACCTTGGTTCACATCAGTCAGATTTCCTTCCCTAAAGGAAGGAAAGGCATTAAAGTTCAAAACTGAACCAGATTGGTTTTTTACACCAATTGGCAATTGTTTCATCATTAGACTTTTAATTCCAGGTTTTTATAGAATTCAAATTTTACCATCTGCCATGGCAAGGTTTGAATCTGAGTTGTTAGATTGTGCCCTGATCTCTGGATTACTGTAGTAACAATACCACTACAGCACTGCTTCCCCAAACCATAATCTTTAAGAAATCTATTTTAGATGAAATTATAGTAGTTCTTAACTGCTGATCTTGTTCATGAGGTCTTTATGCATTCTGTCTTTGAGTAGGCTTGCACAGGGAATATTATTGAATTGTCAATACCTCACAGAATTGAATGGTCATACAAATGCATAGAAGTTTTCACACAAAAATAAGTCAATCCTTGTTGATATTTATCTTGTGTGTGGAAATTTCTTCAAATCTGTTTATGCATTCTTTTCCTGTGTCCATTCAATTCCTTTTTTTCATGCACTTATCCAATCTAATCATCAATATTGACACATCTGAAGGAGCTAAGGATACCATTGAAAATGACTTAATCCATAATTGAAATTTTGGAGGTGGCAATGTGAAGAGGTAGATGGCAAATACAAGAGGTTAATGGGTTAGGCAAACAATAAGGAAGGACAAAAGAGCAGCGCAGTGAAAGATGATGGGATAAGGTTAAATTGTGAAGGCTGAGAGAGAATGGGTTTTATCAAAGAAAGTAGCAGAGTGATGCAAGAGACTTAGCAGTGAAATCATAGTTGTTTTGGAGCAAGAGCAGGCCACGTTAAATCTGTGCCCTCTCATTTTAGCTCCTTTCACAAATAGGTGAAGTTTTTCCCTATCTACTCTGCCCAGATCCTTCATGATTTTGAATATCTCTTAAATCTCCCCTCTATCCTTTAAGGAAAACAGTCCTAACTGAAATTCCTTATCCAGGAATCATTTTCATCCAATCTTTTCTGCACTTTCTCCAATGCCTTCACATGCTCCTCAAAGTGCAGCCGCCAGAACTGAACACATTGCTCCAGTGAGGCTGAACTAGTGACTTGTACTCTTTTTGCTCTTGTACTGTATGCCCTATTAATAAAGGCTAGGATACTGTATGCTTTTTAACCACGTTTTCAAGCTGTCCTGCACCCTTTAATGACGTACACTCTGCTTTCTCTGCTTCTACACCTGCTTTCGAGCTGTACCATTTGTTTTATATATCTAAAATGAATTCCTTCATATTTCTTTGCATTGAACTTCATCTGCACCCTATCTGCCCATTCCTCTGATTTGTCTATATAATTTTGGAGCTCTACACTATCTTCCTCACAGTCAATAGATTAAGTGTTCAAAAATTCTGGAAGAGGCAAATGCAGGATCTGGGAATCCTGCTAATTTGAATTTGAAACTTGGATGGGAAATTTTTTTGAAAGGAATAAACTTGAGCTAGATTTGAAAAATTTCCAGAATGTCTTGGAGACGCAGCAGCCAATGTGTGTACAAGTTCTAAACAGCAGTTGAATAATGAAAAAAAAATCTGATTTACGTGTTTGAAGAATATATATTGGACAAGGGAGCAACTCTTCTTTGACGTGCAGGGTCTTATACTCCCTCCTAAGAAAGCACCAAGAATCTAGATTTAAAAGGTACCTCAACGCTTTGTAAATGCTGGATTGTTGGCCTAATGTGCTCAAGCCCTTGGAATGGCAGTTGAATCCTTAACCTTCTGAGCCAAATAAGAGTGCTACCAGTGCTTAGTACTGCTGTCTCACAGCTCCAGGAACCTGCGTTCAATTCCAAGCTTGTGCACAATCTGCATGTTCTTCCCATTTCTGCGTATGTTTCCTCGAAAGACATGCTGATTGGGCGCATTGGCCATGATAAATTCTCCCTCCATGTACCTGAACAGGCTCAGAGTGTGGCAACTAGGAGACTTTCACAGTAACTTCATTGCAATGTCAATGTAAGCTACTTGTGACACTGATGAATAAACTTTAAACTTTGGTTGACAGCTGGAGAAGAGGCATGATCCTGGTCCTTCAGCTAAAATCTGAGATTGTTAGAAAATGCTTTTGATTTAGTTAAAAGTTCAGTGCCTGCCAAAGGCTCAACGACAGTGAAATTTGAACTGCTAAATATTTCCAGCCTTTAGCCAATCCTATTACTAACAGGATGATGAAAACAGAGCAGATTCCTTCCCATCCCATCAGCTCATCTTCAATGTAAAGGCACTGATCATAATATTTTATCAGGTTATCTACAAATTGATACCATCACCGCAGGAAGAAAAATCCACTTGCTGTTTTAGTCTTGAATAAACGTTGTGCGACCAAAATTAGTGGAGGCACGGACTTGACCTACCCAGTGACAGACTTTGATAACTTCTATTAGTATGAAACCCTACTGGGTAAAGTTGCTTTTATTACAATGTGACGTGTTTGTAAAATTATTGATTTCAGTAGCTGTATTATTAATAAATTAATTTAATCCTGTATTTTAAAAGGTTGAGTATATTTTTCCCTTGTCTTCCATTTTACTAATTATAACCATCTCTAGAAAGATCAGTTTGAAAGCTACGGATTAAATTATGTATACCTTTAATCTATTCCACTTCAGGTGGTTCCTTTACATTTTTTCTTCTTTCCTGGGATACAGTTGTAGCTGGCCAGGTAATGTTTATTGCCCATCTCTAATTATTCTTCAGAAGGTGATGGTGAACTGCCTGCTTGAACTGCTCCAGTCTGTGATGCAGATTACACTCAGTGCTGTCAAGCAGGGAGTTCTGGAATTTTGCTCCAATGCCAGTGAAAGAATCCTGAAATCGTTCCAAGTCAGAATGATGAGTGGCCTGGGGGGGAGCTTGTAGTTGGGTGGTGTTCGCTTGCTATCCTTGTCCTAGTTAGGTGATAGAGGTTTCAGGTTTTGAAGGTGCAGTTGAAGGGGGCTTGGCAGGTGGTTGCAGTGCATCTTGTTGATGGTACACAGTGCTAGAATTGTGCGCTGGTGGTAGAGGGAGTACATGTTTAAGGTGGTGTTAGCATTGCAATCATCCAGGCAAGGGAAAGTATTCCATCACACTCCTGATTTGTTCTTTAGGGCTCATAAGGCACTCTTCACAGAATTCCTAACCTCTGATCTGTTCTTGCAACTGCAGTATTTGTATGGCTAGTGGAGTTCAGTTTCTGGTCAATTGAAACCTTCAGGCTGTTGATAGTGAGGCATTCAACAGTGATAATATCATTGAATGTCAAATAGAAATTGTTAGATTCTTTCTTGTTGGAGATGATCGTTGCTGGATGATTGTGTGGTGCAAATGTTACTTGCTGTTCGTTTGCCCAATCCTGAATGTTGCCCAAATTTGCTGTGTATTGGCACAGATTGCTTAAGTTTCTGTTGTGAATGGTGCTGAACACTACAATCGTCAGCAAATATCTATATGTCTGACCTTGTGAAACAGCTGATGATAGCTGGGCTGAAGACACTACCCTGAGGAAATCATGTAGCAACATCCTAGGACTGAGATGATTGGACTTGAACACAACCAGTCTCATTTTGTGCTAGGTGTGATTCCAACCAGTGGAGACTTTCTCATTCCCAATGAGTTCAATTTTGCTGGGATTTCTTGATGCCATACTTGATCTCGTGCTGCATTGATGTAGATGGATTAACACATTGATAGGACACCACTTTGTCTATTTGAACCAAAATGTTTAAACCATTTAAAATAGATAAGCTAATATTTGTGTTAAAATAAGACCAAGTACATTACATTTGGCTAATATCTCAAGTAGATTCACAACTCTGCATGTATTAGATTTGAATACTGAAGTGGACAGGATGTGGAACTTGAAAGGAGAATGCATGCACTGTGTA
Source organism: Sphyrna mokarran (assembly GCA_024679065.1). Lineage (NCBI taxonomy): Eukaryota > Metazoa > Chordata > Chondrichthyes > Carcharhiniformes > Carcharhinidae > Sphyrna > Sphyrna mokarran. The sequence goes on from JAGIQG010000003.1 coordinate 116,588,669, forward strand.
TTTTGTTATATTAGAAATTATTGGTATTATCCTCGCTTCACAAACCCACTGCAATCTCATCTGCTGGTTTTGTTTCCTGTTAAGTTTATTGGTGTCACAAGTAGGCTTACATTAACACGGTGTGAAGTTACTGTGAAAATTCCCTAGTCGTCACACTCCAGCGATGCTCGGGATGAGGGAGAATTTAGCATGGCCAGTGCACCTAACCAGCATGTCTTTCGGAGTGTGGGAGGAAACTGGAAGACACTGCAGACATAGAATGTGCAGACTGCACACAGGCAGTGACTGTGAATGAACCCAAGTCCTTGATTTTATTATTTGCGGTTGGATTTTACTGGTGGTTATGAGAGTCATTACTTAATTATCTGGCGTATTGTTCGTTAGATTGCAAAACACAACTTGAATGATGTTTGCATTACTTTCTGTGTCATGTGCTGCATGAGTTTGGGGGAAAAAGATCATTCAGGTTAACAGATTGCAAGGGGAAAGATTTCACATTTTGATGGCATTTCAGTGATGTCTAGAAGGAAAGTTTACAGGGTGGGGAATGAAAAAGTGGATTGTTGTCAGAGTTGAAAGAGGCATGATGAACAAAATGTATTTGAAGAGTTTGTGACATGTTATAGACATTTGGTATCCTTCTACCTTCTGCCTAGGTGTTGCCCTAATAAATGCTTGCCGCAGTTATGAGATGCATACACATGACAGTCAAGTGAATTCCCTTTTCTTTTAATCCTCAGTGCAAAATGCATGACCTTCTTACTGCACTTTCTTTGAAGAAAGATGGATTAATTGACATTTGTAGATGATTTTCTAGATGCAAATTTGCATCTTAGTACTTGATGCAAAACATTTGGGCTTACAGATGATGTATTTAATGCAGCATGCATTTGTGTGGCAAGCTGATGACTTTGTGGCTGACTTTGGCGCCCTGTTTTGTTATGCTCATGGGAATTGGCGACTAGTTTTGTGAAATAGGATATAATGTGCAAAAGAAAATTAATATCTTCTATTCCCTCCAGCTCAAGATGCTATCATTAATGAAAATGTGGGTTAATAAAACAGATCCTTTATATTTTTTTTGAGGAATGAGAGGTGAGAATCTAATTAAAATAGCAATATTTAGCTTGAATTGGAAAAGTTTAAGTTGAAATACTGATTTTTGCATTTGAATCTTTAAAGTTTTGTTTTAAACCTATATTTCAGATTGATTTTTGAAAATATATTTGGAGCTGTTTTTCCTAGTATTTGCCTTGTTTACTTTTCTTTCATAAATGTATTTACCAGAGAAATATTGATAAATGTTTAATGTATTCTTCTGGTATGGAACTGAAGTTACGTGATTTGGTATACTTTGATCAATAATCTGCAATGAAGATTATCTGTGAGGACAATCATATGTGCAGGTTTGACATTTTGCTTTCCAGTGACTTGGTTTCCATTGTTTTTATACTGTTGAATATATTAGTTAGCCAAATGAGAATCTGACGACAGACAGTGCCTTTTCTATTTGTATAGATGCTTAAATAGAACTGAGGTTTACAGCATAGTAAAGAGATTTTTCTGCTTATGAACAATACAAAAGCAAAACAGTGGCAATATTTGTGGACGGCATCCGTGGAGAGAAAAAACATAAACATGTTAGATCTACTTATTTTTGTCTCCCATTTCTGGCATAAGCCATCAACAAATATTCACCATAAACCTGCAGCTGCCTCGACTGCTCTTGTTTGTACTCCTCTTTCTGTAAGAATCTATTTCATTCTCCTTCTCCGTCACATCTGCTATACTGATGCAACTTTTCATACTAATACTTCTGATACGTCTTCCTTTATTTTTGAACTCTTCCCCACCTTGGGTGGGTCCTCATCCACCCCATTTCCCTACTTCTATCTCCCTTTAGCCCCTCTCCCGGAATCATGATGGGTTTCCCTTTGTCCACCCCTTTTCACCAAACCAGCCGCTGTACTCGGAGGTCAACCACCTCATTTCTGCCACCTCCAGCGTGATGTAACTACCAAACACACTATCTTCGCCCCTTTCAGCATTCCGAAGTGATTCACTATCTCCAGTGCCAACCCTTTTCCCATAACTGCACAAGAGGTGGATAACTTGCCCTTTTACCATTATTCCCCCCCACCCCCCCTTCACTGTCCAAGGACCCTACAGGTGCTTTGGTCCGCCTTGTTGCCTAACAAGGGGCATACACGCGATGGGTCGTGAGAGGGCTGCTCTTGGATTTTTTGAGAGTATCCTAGCGCTTCACGTTGTTAGTGTACGCTTGACCTGGACCATTTGATGGGCAACACGACAACTCAGTGACTATCGCTGTGCTGTGCAGATATGTGGATTTGGGCCTGTGTCTGTGGGAGTTTGCGCGTTCTCCCTGTGCTTGCGTGGGTTTTCTCTGGGTGCTCTGGTTTCCTCCCACATCCCAAAGATGTGCTCTTAGGCTAATTAGCAAAATAAATTCTCCCTAAATTGTCTCAAATTTGATTTCAATCCATAGATCTATAAACATAGACAGGGATCACGGGTAGAGGTGGGAACATTGAGGTGGCAGCGTGGGCTTGTTGGGCCAAAGGGCCTGTTTCCTGTGCTGTTTTGTTCTTTGACCCAATCACGCATTCCAGGAGGAACAGTGATTTATTATATTGTCTTGTATTTGTTGCTCACAATGTAGTCTGCTTGACATTGGGATACAATACAGTTCAGGTCACTGCTTCATAGAACATCTCCTTTCAGTCTCTTAGTGTTTCTCTAGTCTTTCAGTTGCTTGTCATTTTAATTCTCCACCTTGCTGTCATGTTGATCTCTTGCAGTGAAGCCCAACACAAGCTTGGAGTGGCATCCCTTCTTTTTGTGCACCTTTTACAACCTTCCAGACTCAACATTAAGTTCAGCAATTTCAGACCATAATCTCTACATCCATTTTTGTCTCCTTTCTCTGTACAGAGTTTATTTTGTGTATTTTTTTTTCTGATTTTTGCTTTTGGAAAACAGCATGTCATCATTCTGCCATTCATGCCTCCTTTAGACACTTTTTTTTTGTGTCTCATTACCTCTCCTTTTGGCCTTACACCACTAAACCTTTTTGCCAATTAATCTTGCCTATCTTCTTCCATATTGCAGACCTTCCTTTTATATCACTTGTCCATCCTCTCTTCCTACCAGATCCACATTTGTTACTTTTTTAACTTTTCCCAGTTGTGATGAAAGATCACTGACTTGAAAAGTTAACTCTTTCTTTTTCATAGACACTGCCTGAACTACTGAATATTTCAAGAACTTTCTGTTATTTCTTTCTGCTGATCTTGTCTGTTCTGACTGTCTATGCGAAAGAAATTCCAAAATTAACCTCTCCATTCCGTCTGCATCTCACAAGAAGTATTGCTTCTTACTCTCCTTTTAAACGTTTATCCGAGGTAATGATCTCTGGCTCAAACACTCCCTGTGGAAAAGCATTCCAAACTTCTCTAAACATATTTCTCCTAGCTTCTGTCCTCTCTCACTTGGTGAAACTTTAAATTGGTAACCTTGCCATACTAATTTCTCAGCGAAAATAGTGGTTCCTTATTCACTCTGTCTGAACTGTTGATTTTAAAAGCATTTTATTAAATCTAATAATGGATTGTTCCAACTAGAGAAGTTATTTTTAAGTCTCCTTTTCTATATAATTATGATTTTTAATCACTGGTAAACCTACTCTGAATGCTATCTGACTTCAATGTCCCTTTTACAGTGGCTTTGCTTAAAACTGCAAAGAGTACATAAGTATGGCTTCAATAATGTTATCGTATGTTTATAATTGTACCCTGAACTCCAAGCAGCTATTGATAAAAGCTGAAATGTCCCTGGCCTTTCTATGACCTTTAATTATCTCTTTTGGATTTGAACCTTTCTGTTCCTCCATACCCTTACCAGCTTTCTGTTCACCATTTTCCCACTTCCATCAGGTATTACCTCTCAAGTTACAATTTTTCAGACACCTATCAAACCACAGTGCTGCCCTTGCTGTCTTCCAGACTCTGACAGTTATCTTGCTTTTTGCCAAATTTCTTGCCTTGTTAGTAATTTTGAGATTTGCGTTCCTATGTTCAGCTCCCAAATCATTGTTTATTGAGCATGGAACCAATACTAATGTTTAGGATAGACTACTCCTGAAGTTTCTGCAATCTGAGCAACACACAGTTATCCTAATTCCTTGTTGTCCATTCTGTGCCCTCTTTTTCATTTCTACTAACTTACTGATCACCCAACCTCTCCTTGTCCCTAGGTTAACACATATTGTTTAACAGTTCTTTCTCTTATGTGTTGTTCCTCTGTTAACCACCATCTCCTGCTCTTCAGAAAAAAACATTCGTGATGTTATTGTAGTTTTTAACAACTGTCCCATAGCTAATCTCTCTTACCTCTCAAAAGTCTGAGTGTGTTGCAACCTCCCAAAACTTGTGCCATCTTTCCCAGAAGTTGTTTAAATTTGATTTGAGTACAGGAGCAGGGATATCTTGTTGCAAGTATACAGGTTCTTGGTGAGGCCATACCTGGAATATTGTGTACAGTTTTGGTCTCTTTATCTGAGGAAGAATGTTCCTTCTCTGGAGGGAGTGCAGAGAAGGTTTACCTGACAGATTCCTGGGATAGCAGGACTGACATATGATTGGGTCGGTTAGGATTGTATTTGTTGGAGTTTAGAAGAATGAGGGGGAATTTTATAGAAACCTGCGAGGTTCTAGCATGACAAGGGTAGAGGTAAGAAGGATGTTTCAATGATGGGGGTATCATGAACCTGGAGTCAAAATGTGAAGTTGCAGAGCGAACCTTTTAAGATAGAGATGAGGAATTTGTTCTCCCAGAGAGTGGTTAGCTTGTAGAATAAACTATCACAGAAAATAGTTGAGGTCAAAACATTGAATGTTTTCAAGAAGCAGTTAAATATTGCTCTTGAGATGAAAGAGATCAATTTGTCTTAGTTAAAAGTGTGAAATAATATTGCTGTTTAGACTTTGCTTTGCTTTTAATTATAATTTGACACCTAAAATCATGAAACAGAAACTTGCTGAGTTTCTGTAAAGTTTACTTTAAAGTTTCTGTGAAGTGAAGTTTCTTTACAGAAACTTGCTGAGTTTCTGTAAAGTTTACTTTAAAGTTTCTGTGAAGTGAAGTTTCTTTACAGAAACTTGCTGAGTTTCTGTAATGGCTGAATTTACTTTTTGAGAAGTTTTCATCCTCTTTTTGCATTGAATGGTCTATGTGAGCGTTAAATAGTCTTCAACATTTGTGTTACTTTGGTCTTCCTTAAATCCACTACCTGGCTGTTGACACCGTTTTTTTTTTGCACCTTGAGAAGGTGATGTTGAGTGCCTTCTTGGACTGCTGTAGTCTACATTGTGAGTATACTCCATCAATACTACTAATCCTTTTATAGTGGATTGACAGAACTGAGTGGCTTATAAGCCCATTCAAAAAGCATTTAAGAGTCAACCATTTTGTTGTGGAATGTAAGTTGCAGAGTCCAGAGCTGGCAGAGATGGCTATTTGTGTTCTCTTAAAAGGCATTATTGGGCAAGTTAGGTTTTTACAGCAATCTAATGGTTTTATGGCCACTCTTTCTGATATATTTTTATTTCCAAGTTTATTTGGTGGAATTCAAATTCTTATTGTCACAGTGGGTTTTTAACCTCTACTGTAATTATTGGAGGTCTCGTAACACAGTGAGTTAACATCACTGCCTGTGAGCCTCTGAGAAGCTTTGGGTTTGGACCCCATTTCAGAACATGATGAGTAAGGAAGTTGCATTAATAATACAGCCAAAGAGATTGATGATTTAACCTGCAAATCCTTCCAACACAACAATGGCAGACAGTAAGAGTGGGAGAAATTCCAGCTCAGCCATGTAATGAATGGAAAGAAAGTTGGGGTGTCTGCCATCGCTATCCATAGCAACAGACTACAAATGCATGTTGTAAAAGTGAATGTTGCCACAATAACTCAAACTGAGCGTGAGCTTTAAATCACCATTCACCAGGCTGCTAGTAATAACTAGTGTAATTCTGGTGTAATGACTACATTACCATACCTAGTTTAATTTGTTTTCCCTTCCTGCACATCGCAAGTCCACATAACTCGTGCTTTTGTGTGTGCTGTAGGACTGTAACGAGAAGCGTTCTCAAGTTGAGAGCTTTGAGAATTGTAAACTTGAAACTACTGATCAGCTTTTGGTAATTTTCTCGGTTGGCATGTTTGTGATTAGGAGCTCCCTCAGTTCTAACAAAGTTTCAGTCTCCACTTCAGAAGAGCACTTTGCCATTTTCCTGTTTTCTGACACCAGTCTTCCTCTGACTAATTTGCTGCAAATTTTAGAAATCGTATTGCACAAATGGTTTCACTTAGGATACTCACAGTCGAGAGAGAACAGGCTAACTTGAACTGGAGGAGCAAGGCCAGTAAACTGTCCTAATCGCTCATTGTCTTATAAAGAAGCACCCAGAGTATGCAGGTATTTTTGGATTTTCGTGAAAATGTACCACATGATTCATATGTTGCTTGTGTGTGTTTGTTACTTTTCATGTTATACATTGTGGATGCATTGAAATAGAAATTAATGCTTTTCCAGATGTATATGTTCGTGGGGTTTTTTGGATTCTTTGTAATCCTACAGTTATATTCACGCACAGCAGCAAATGGGCCTCCTGCCGATATGTAGTAATTGGTGGCACTAATCTGATGTTGCATCTGCTTCCTGAAAGGGCATTCCAGCTGTTCAGATGCTTGCTGTGCTACTTCCTGCTTCCCCCTCCCCAAAAAAATCGATGTACAGCAGATGGAGTGCAGGTAGTGTTCGAGATTGCAGCCTTTAAGTGCCACTGTATCAAGTGTCATCAGATATTTCTAAAACTACATAGTTAAGTGTAATTGGATCTCTTGCTAATTCGTTGACACACAAAGCAAGGTTGTTTGCACAGCAAAAATAGCGAACTTGACTTAGGAAATTATCTATTTAAATACAAATCAGATGCTAGTGATGTACAATTGTGGCTCTTAACATGAATGTTATGTACAATATATTTTTAAGCATGAAAATCATCATTGCACCTTGTGAGTTCTACTGATCATGAAAGCCTATCATTGTTAAAAACATCCGCATTAAAGAATATTCAAAATGTTGGCTCAAATAAAACTAGATTGGGGGGTCTTAATACTCACTTTTGGAAACTTATTGAATTGGCACCTTTGCAATTCCACTTTGTTTCAGTTACATGATGGTTGTTGGCAAAAGACTGGTAAATTTATGTAATGATGTGTTATGTATGTGCCCATGAAATCAATTTTGAGGATTAACTCTGGGGCATGTACATGCATTTATTTATTTTCTTTCTGTTCATTTGCCTCTGTATGACATGTGTGACAATTAATGAAAACAAAGAGTTAGACCTGCCAAGGCTTAGTCTCAAAAGGACAATCATGATCTACCCCGTCTATTTATCTAACCCTTTGATAGTTCTGCAAAATCTATTTCTGAAATATATTCAAGGTATTCAGATGTTGGGACCGTAATCCTAAACAATCTGCATTCTTGAAATTAGTAAATTTTCTTTTCTGAAAGGAATTGCTTTGTATTATCCCTCCCTTTCTACAAGAAAGCTAACTTGTGAGGTAAGGTTCCACAGAAGTCATTTACTTTCCATTAAAATGTCAATATTGTCACAGGCATTAGGGCCAATTAGCAAAGTTGTGAGGCTCTTTGATCATGGAGGGCATTGAGTCAAAACCTGATCCTACCCATGCATTTATTCTGGCATAGAATGTTGAGCAGCAATCAGGAGTCAACTGAGATGCAATTGAATTTGAGTAGCCTCTTTTCCTGATGAGCTCAGAAGTGAATAACTCCAGCAGTGAGATTGTTTAAATCAGCACAAAGCAAAGATCCTATCACCTTCTGTATAAATCAGCTACTCACTCAACCATTAGAGGTGTCAGTCAAGAATATTTCAATGTCTGTCTGAGTGCAGTAATTAAAAGTGTGATGAGATTGCTTGAATAATCCCTGATTGCATATTCAGGTTAATATTAAGTGGGTGTCCAAAAATGATGTTCTTAGAGTGATTTGTTCAAAGATGCTTATTTTTGTTTCAAGTTAGTTTTCCTCTAACTCCCAAATGTTCAAGTTATGATAGTGATTAACAAATAGAAATTTAACACTATTAATTTAGATCTAGCAAGAGTAATAAAGTTAGGCTGGATCAGGAACTTCTAGATTGGTTTATTCCACGCACATTGTTACTGGAACATGGACGCACACTCTCTCAGACACACACACTCTCTCTGGCACACTCTCTTGAGACCAGAACACTGCATTTGCCTGACAAAGACACAGAGTGTCTAAAACTCGCAAATTTACTATCAAATAAATTGGTTGGATTTAAAATTGGTGTTGCTAAATTCTTACTGAGTCCTTACTCTCTCTCAAGCATACATTGGCACTCTCTGCCTCTCACAAGCACATACACATTCACCTCTCCTGCTCTGGATGTGACCCACTCTGCTCCACCATCCGTCACCTTTAGTCTGCACCTTATTTGAATGTTTAAATTGATTTTGCTGGTATTTCCGGCTCATCCAATCAGAAGCTGACCTCTGAGCCGTGACTATTAAAAGCCAATGCAATGTGAAAAGGAGCTGGAAGGACAAGTTCTTGTTTAAATTTAAAACTGCTGGGCTGACTGAGGAGCATGTGTAGTCTGCGAAACCCAGTGTGGATAACCCTGACCTAGAGTAAATTTACACATCTGCAAGCTCAAACAATGCAGTGGTCAGACTCTTGTTCCAGTACTTATAATCTAAACCGAAACAATGAAAATGTTGGAATTAGTTATGTATTTATGCAGCTTAGCGTGAGCCAGGCACTCAGTTGTCTCAGCTTCCTCCTTCATTCCTTTTCCTTGCCCAATTCTGGCAGAGTCACTATTAAGTAGCAAACAACATTTTGCAGCAATTTTATGGCAATAGCTAGAGTGATTTATTGAGCATAGCCTGACTGAATGTCAATGGTTTCTATTTGAAGAATGTTCCATATTGGCTTCAGGATTTTAGGTTTTGAATCGGATTTCCAAAGCTTGATGATTTTATTGTATTTTCTTTTCATTTGCATGGTCTAAAACAAGACTTGAAGCAGGAAATATTAAATTAACCCTTTTCATTCTCTTCAGAATCAGAGGACATGGAAAACTTGAAAACCAGGGGTCATAGTTTGAGCATATGGGGTAAACTTTTTAGAACTGAAGCAAGGAGAAATTTCTTCACGCAGAGAGTGCCAAATCTGTGGAATTCACTACCACAAAGTAGTTGAAGCCAAAACATTGTCTGAATTCAAGAAGGAATTAGATATAGCTCTTGGGGCTAAAAAGGTCAAGAGATATTGGGGCGAGTAGGGGGGAAATCAGGATATTGAATTTGATCAGCTATTATCATGACTAGTGAAGTGGTCTTGAAGAGCTAAATGGCCTATTCCTGCTTCTAGTTTCTATACCAATCATGTTGTTTTATTCTGGTAGTTACTGAAGTGTTTGTAGGAAACCAACTCTGGCAGTTGTATTCGTAATGCTGACTTGATGATATTATTAGTGGAAGATTCATTTTTTTCGTAAATGGCATTGTTTTTTGAATAAACATGTTGGAACTAATTGTACTAACTGGCTGTTGAATTGTGCAGATGTACATTCTGATTTGTAAGCTTTATGCTTCTTTTCCCTGCAATATTGTTCTTTGTTACATGCGTTGAAAAATGTTGCAACTTAATTAAATGTCAAGCCATAAAACTTAAGGCTGCTTGTTTTGTAATTTGATTCTATCCAGATTTACTTAAAGATTTGTGGTTTGGAGGTTTTATTTAGTAAGGAATTCTTTAACTCCATATAGGCCACTGGTGTTTCAAATTTAAGCCCAAACCTCGTGGACTCTGCCTTTTCTAAAAAAAAAGGAGGATCTTGTGATTAAAAACAGTAGCTGAAATAAACTGAAGGGGCTCTGTTCATTCTCTGGACATGCTATGAATTTAGCTAATATGTAGAAGGTGCATATACCCTCCCTAGAGATTTTTTTTACCTAGTGTCACAAGTTGGCTTACTGCTTCACTGCTGTTGCTGTGAAAATTGCCACATTCTGATACCTGTTCAGGTACAGCGGGAGAATTTAACGTGGCCAGTCCACCTAACCAGCACATCGTTTGGACTGTGGGAGGAAATCAGAACACCTCGAGGAATCTGCACAGACACGGGGACAAAGTGCAGACTCCACACTGACAGTGACTCAAGCCAGAATTGAACGTGGATCCCTGGTGCTGTGAGCCAGCAGTGCTAACCACTGTAGAAATTGTGAAGATGCTGGTGCTAAATCTCCTAATCCTTTTTGGATCAGGAGTGAAGCCAGATAGTTGGAGTGTTGCAAATGTTGTACCCTTGTTCAAAAAAGGTAAATCATTCAACTGCAAAAAAAAGTCACAAGTGAGGCTTATGTTAACACCGCAATGCAGTTGATATGAAACTCCCCTAGTTGCCACGGTCTGGCACCCATTCGGGTCAATGCACTTAACCAGCATATCTTTCAGAATGTGGGAGGAAACCCATGCAGACACAGAATGTGCAGACTCCGCACAGAGTGTGACCCAAGCTGGGAATCAAATCTGGGTCGCTGGCACTGAGACAGCAGTACTACCATTGTCCAACTGTGCCATCAGTCACTGCAAGCCAGTTATCAAGTTTAACTTAATAATGAGCAAGATTTTAAAAAAATGCTAGTTTCAGATAAAATTAACAGGTTCAAGTATGTGTTAATTTATGAAAACCTATATTGAGTTGCCAGGGCAAAATATGTTTAACTTCATTATCTTTTTGTTAAGAGAGCAGAGGATTGATGAAGATAGTGTGGTTGAAGTGACGTGTCAGGGCTTCCAAAAGGCATTTGATAAAGTGCCCCATAATAGGCTTGTCAGTAAAATTGAAGCCCATGGAATAAAAAGAGCTGTGACAGCATGGTTATGAAATTGCCTGAGTGACTGGAGCAGACAGTAGTGATGAGTGATTGTTAATCAGATTCAGGGCTTGTACATCGTTGGGTTTCCTAGGGCCACTGTTTGGACTGCTGCATGTCTGCTTATATATATTAATTAGCTGAACTTGTCCGTGGGTGCAAATTCAGAATTATTTGATCTTGTGTTATGGGTAGTGTTGGCAAGGCCAGCATTTATTGCTCATCTTTGATAGCCTTCGAACTATCTTGAATTGCTGTAGTCCAGCTGATGCAGATATACCTAAAATGCTGCTGGGAAGGAAGCTCCAGGATTTTAATCCCATGACAGCGAAGAAACACCGAAATTGTTCCGAATCAGGATGGTATGAGGCATGGAGTGGAACTTGGAGATGGTGGTCTTTCTTTGCAACTAATGTGCTTGCTGTTCTAGATGGTAGCACTTGTGGGTTTGGAGCATTGGTGAGTTGCTGCAGTACATCTTGTAGGTAATACGTACTATTGCTGTGGGGTGGAGCGGGAGAGAATAGTTGTGGTATAGATGATCCAGTCAAGTAGACAGGGTTGTCCTGGATAGCGTCAAGTTGTTTTGAATAGTGCTGTCATCCAGCCATGTGGCGAACATTTATCATGTGCCTGACTTTGTACTTGTAAGATGGTGGGCAGGCTTCAGGGAGCCTGGAGGAGTTACTTTCCACAAAAATTCCTAGTCTCTCACCTGCTCTTGTAGCCACAGTATTTAGATGGCTAGTCCAGTTCTGTTTCTAGTCGGTGTTAATCTTCCAGGATATTAATGGAGGATTCAGTAATGCTAATGCCACTGCATATAAAGGGGAGATGGTTAGATTGTCTCTTGTTGGAGATGACTGTTATTTGGCTCTTGTATGGTGTGAATATTACTTGTCAGTTCAAGAATCATAGAATCCATAGAATCCCTACAGTGCAGAAGGAGACCATTTGGCCCATTGAGTCTGCACCTACCACAATCCCACCCAGGTCCTATTCCTGTAACCCTGCATGTTTAATCTCTGACATTAGGGACAATTTAGCATGGCCAATCAACCTAACCTGCACATCTTTGGACTGTAGGAGGAAACCATTCAAACACAGGAGAACATGCAGATTCCACATAGTTACTCCAGGCTGGAATTATACCTGGGTCCCTGACGCTGTGAGGCAGCAGTGCTAACCTCTGTGCTGCCGCCATGAATGTTGTCCAGCTCTTGGGCATGGACTTTTTATGTATCTGAGGAATTGCCAACATTGTTAGATATTGTATATTCATCAAACTTACAACCTGTTGATGGTATGAAATTCACTGAAGCAGTTGAAGATGGTTGGCCAAGGACACTACCTGAGGAACTCTCAAAGATAATAGGGCTTAATTTAAGAACCGTTTGCATAAACACAGTTTGTTTTGCTTGTTTACAAGTTTGAGATGTCATCTCGATGTTTTGAAATGATATAATATTTCATAGCGTTAGATCAAGAAACTATTTCTCGTAATGGAAGAATCCAAAATCACAGGGCATAATCTTCAAATAAGAGCTATAGCAATTGGAATGAAATTTGCAAGCACTTTTTTTTCCAGAGTAGGCCAGGACTCTTTGTTCAAGAAGGCTGTGGTTGCTGGACCAATTAAAACTTTCAAGCTGACTACTATAGATTGGCACCAAGTGTGTCAAAGGATATGGTTCACAAGGCTGAATGGTCTACTCCAGTTCCTTCTGTTCTAGTTTTAAATTCCACAAATTATTTGAAGTATAATTCCTCACTTTCTTGTTGGTGCCTCTCTTTGTGCTGTTTTGAGCAAAACTGCTGTACTATTTGAATGCAGCAATCATGTGCCATGGTTCAATTTGTCCAGCTACAGAAAATAAAATTATGAAGGCGCTTGGCTCAATTGTGACTGGCTCGAATGTATTCATTAGTTTCAAAGAACAATAATTATAATTAAACTTGTGCTTTAAAGTTGAAATTTTGCGTATTTATAAGCAAACAAGACCAATGGATTTGAATTTGTACTGGGCCTTGTATTATTCCCATAATATGACTAGTACAAAGGCTTGGCAGTTTATCACGGGGGGCGGGAGGATGTACATACCTCTTTTTTGTTTTTCTCCAAAAATAATTGAGCCTGTGTACTTCATACCTGCTGAGTTGAACAGTTCTGGCAACATCACTGGAAAGATGTTTGGAAGAAAGTTATCAAATGCTGCTCTGTGTACTTTTAAGGGGGGAAAATGACAGGAACACCAACCTTTTTCTGTTGGAGGAAAAAAAGGCGAAAAAAAATAAAGCTAAGTGACAGGAAACTGCCACACCACATGCTTTTCCTGTCAGTTGGGAAACATAAACAGTTATGTTTTGGCAAGGTTTGGAAATTAGAGACATGGAAAAGTTATAGCCTATGCAATTTATTACCAAATGCAAAAGACAATATTTATATGCAGCCAAATTTCTTCATACAAATCATCTCTTACTTATAGTGAAAGTAAATCCAGATTTAAAATCTGGATATTTGATGCTTTGTGACACGGTAAGCAATGCTGGAATCTGAATCAGTTCAAGAATTTTGGACATCAGAGAGGAAATCTGAAAAAGTTTTGCTCATGTTTATACCAAAAATTATCTCACTTTTTTTTGAATGCTGTTCTGTTGATTTCCCAATCAGGATGGAACATATTGAATTATAGGTGGAGGAAGCAGAGTTGAGTTCTTGTTTTTAGCTGTAACCTGTCATCAGAATTGACATTTAGAGGACTTTATTCATGGTTACCTTTCTGTTGGATTGATGTGAACAAACCAAGATAAGTATAGGGAAGGGAACAATACTTCAAGGGTTAGGCTTCCAGCTTCAATGGAGAGGCAGCTAATGGAATTGATGGTGAAGTTGTGAAAAATTATGCATTGTAGCAACCCCTTGCAAGGATTAGACGTGCAGACACAGAAGTGAAAGTATTCAGAAGTCAAAAGGTGAATTGAGCACAATTGGCAGATGACACCACCTTGGGAAATCTGTCAGGAATGTAGAAGGGCGGGGAGGAAAAAAAAACAAGAAAAAGCTCAATGTTCAGCAGGACTGACAGTATCTGTGGGGAGAGAGGGGAACAGTCAATGTTTCAGGTCAGCAACATTTTTGTCTGAACTCTCTCCACAGATGCTATCATAGATCTGGAGTATTTATAGTACTTAATGTTTGTTTTCCAAATTTCTAACATGGTCAGTATTTTTGCTGTTGTATTCAAAAAGATGGAAGAGATTGTCAACATCTGAAATTGCTGTTAAAATCGTGAAGTCCAGCAGGTTTATTTGGAATCACGCTCCTGGTTCCAAATAAGCCTGTTGGATTTTAGCCTGGGTTTTGAGACTTCTTACTGTGCCCATGCCAGTCCAATGTTGGCAATTCCACAAAATTGTGAAGGTGAAGACCTGTTTTGAAGTTGATACTAAAGTTAATGACTTTAGGTCATCCTGCAAGGCTATTTTTAGAATGTTCATTGGAATTCAGCAATTTCACCAGCCATTTTGCAGCCATTGAGCTATCAGTGTGTAGGATCACTAGGGAAAACAAAGACACTAGGCATAAAGCACTTTAGTTGATGCTTGTAAGCACATGGTATTAATTCGATTTGGAATGTATGTTTTATGTTGGCTTTTGTAGCCAAGTTGATGCTGTGATGGTCAGTTGCGAGGGAAGGTAAGATGTGGGATCTTTGAATAGAAAATTGGTGTTATGACCACTAGACTCAATAAGCCACTTAAGTTTTGAACTATGATTTTTATTTTGAGATAAACCCAGGTGTCCTGGAATTGGGGGGTGGGGGAGGGGTATTCTAGGGTTATAAGCTGTGCAATCTAGTTGCCATATGGACAGGAGACCAGATCAAATCTTTATTCAAAGGTATGTGAGAGTCTTAACATCTGGATATAAAAGAAATGGCAGCTGAGTTCACTGCTGTAGTCAATTGGAGTGAAGGAGTTGAGAAAAGAGAACCAGTATGTGCTGCTAAACCAAGTTGAAGAGAAGAACCGCTAACTATCCAGTGAAGGAATGCTGAGGACTGAATCCATGTTCAAACAAAGTTTCCAAAAAGTTAGAAATCACGGAATCTTGCAAGTGGCATCCACTTGATTATGCTGAGAAAGTTGCACAAAGATTTAAAAGAACACTGGAAAATTGATCGTGGTATTGCAGGGAGATGGGATTTTGTTAATGCTGGAAGGAGTTCGACTTCAAACAGAAGACTGAGTGTCTGTAGAAAGTACATTGTGGGGTTTTATATTTTTGCATTTTTTTGTCGTATGTTAGTTACCTAAGTAATGATTAGTTGATAATTTTAGTTTGTTGCAGCAAAAGTCTTGGAATGTGAAATCTTATCATGTGATCGTTTTGAGCTGAACACTGGGGAATTCATATCTGTAAGCGATTTTTCACAACCTGTTGTATTTGCTGGTATCTCTCTTCCTTTTCTCTCTAACCCCACCCCCATCTTGCTCTGGCGTTGTTGAAATCATCGAATCGTAGCACCTCAAATCAGTCAGCAACTGGTGACCCCTTTAACTAGCATTGGTGTTTTTTCGCCAATGTACTTTCAACTGTGCATATTTATCAGATGATGAGAGCTGGGCATGCATTGAGCTGTCCAATTAACATGACACACTGAAGCCGGAATCTGGTTTCTATGAGCATTTCCTCGACAGGAAAATGCCGTTTCACCAAAATGGCTTCTAGATACTTATTTTAATTTTTCAGTCAAAGGATAGTTAGTTTATTTATGTATTAGTCATGAGTAGGCTTACGTTAACACTGTAATGAAGGTGCAGTAACTAGGGTGAAGTTCCCATAGTTACCGCACTCTGGCGTCTGTTTGGGTCAATGCACCTAACCAGCACATCTTTCAGACTGTGGGAGGAAACCAGAGCACTCAGAGGAAACCCATGCACACTTATGTGGAGAGACCATGCAAACTCCACGCAGATAGTGACCCAAGCTGGGAATCAAACCCGGGTTCCTGGCACTGAGGCAGCAGTGCTAACCACTGTGCCGCCCTATTATAATATTATCTAATGATCTCATTATCATTATCTGATCTGGTTGCAGTTGATTCTGCCAATGTGTTGATATGTTAAGTTTAATAAGAGTTTAAGATGAAATATAATGTGCTGGTTTTACAGCAAAACCTATGACAGATAGTAAAAACCAATCTGGATTAGGCAGGATAGCCTAGGGCATGTGAAAACAGCTCACTTTCCCTTCTGCTTTTCTTAGTGCCTCATGTGACTTTGGCTTCTCAAACTCCTTATCGCTTGGATCCAAGTCTTCCTCCAAAGTTCTTTTTCACCATCTGAATGGATTCATTCCCAAGAGATGGATCTGGTTGGTTTATGATCAAAGCTTTTAAGACACTATAAAAACTTGCTTTATTCCAAAATAGCCTGAAGCATCCAGTTTTTGTCTAAACCTTGCATTGAAAGTTCCACCTTTTAGTGCCATTCACTTGCCATTGCCTTCTTGAGCTTTTGCATGTTCCTTCTTGCTTTGATCAGTAACATTCAATCACATCTCACGCTGTTTTCTCTGATCAGCTTTATTCCCCCGCTGCACCCCCATAACATTCTATCTTGTTCATCAAATTGGCTTCCAGAATTTTCGGAGCAATAAACCTTCACTTATTGTTGTAGTTTCATTCTTTTTTAAATGAAACCATGTTAAATGAATCAGCTGTTCTGATTATAACTAATGGATAAGCTGTAGTTAGATTTCACAGAAAAAGCATTAAATGTTCCATTTTAGGTTGACATGGAAGATCCTGTGGCAGTGTGCTGAAGATGAGTAGGGGCAATACCCTTCAAATCCTGGCCAAAATTTACCCCTCCACAATGGGCATTACAAAGCAGTTTATTGGGTCATTATAACTCAGCAGTTTGTGGGAGCTTGCTGTGCACAGATTGGCTTTCCTACATCTTCTGACCACACTTCAGAAGTACTTCACTGGTCATAAAGCACTTGGTTACATCTGGTGGTTGTGAGGTACAACATCAATGCAAGTCGTCTTTCTTCACAAATTAATTGCAAACAATGCTGTTTAATTTTTATTTAACAGCCACTTCAGATTATTCCATCAACTGTTTCACGATAATTGTATACTTTATCTGTGCTAAGTTGTCACATATCACAGTTCTTAGAGAAGCAGGAAACTACAGCTTCATTGATTGGCTTGCTTACTTTCAGAACAGATGCCAGAGCTCTCCAGTCGTCACCTTCCGAGCAATTTTGGTTGGTTTTGTGCTACTTGCAAAGTTGTGAATAGGATTTGATTGCTCTATTTTCTGCTAGTTGTTTGGTCTACACATGTGTTTTATGCTACCTTTTTTGACAAGTCTGCTTTTAGCCAATTTTCAGCAAACCTGTTTCCGTTAACTAGCTATCTGAGACCTCCAGCTGTGTAATGTTTTGAGGATGTGATGCCCGAGGCATTACTTCTCAGGTTTGCTTCCTTTCCTCTGTGCCAAACTCTTAATGCTACGTGTATGTGATAGGAACATTAATGCCCTCACTGAGGAATTGTAATGTGTGCTACATATAGAATAGCCATCTTGTTAGCTGCATGAGCTATATTGACAAAGTTGCCAATGAATATTTTCTAAAAATAAAGCGGTCACTCGTTTATGGCCGAGATTAGAAGATTTCTCTTTCTCCAAAGGTTGAGAATCTCTGGATTCTTCCTCAAAAAGCAGTGGAAGCAACATTTTTGATTTTTTTTAAGATAGAGCTGAATAAATCCTTGTTAATCAAGAGTAGGGAGGGGGGATGTGAATTGTTAAGTGGCACAGTGATTAGTACTGCTGTCTGTCAACAGCAGAGACCCGGGTTTGATTGCTGGCTTGAGTCACTGAGGAATCAGTACATTCTGTCTGTGTCTTTGTGGCTTTCCTTTGGGTGCTCTGGTTTCCTCCCACAGTCGAAAGATGTGCTGGTTGAGTACATTAGTCGTACTAAATCCTCCGTGTACCTGAACAAGGAGTGTGGTACCTAGGGGATTTTCACAGTAACTTCATTGCAGTGTGCAAAGTTTCAGTAACACCAATTGGCTTTTCTATAGTGGTGTATTACTGTAGGCAGTAAACCATTAAAGAAGATACGTTCAAGTAGTTCCTGTTTAATTTTAAAGTTCCTTTTGAATCCAATGGAAGAACTTCTTCCAGCTAACATAAAGGTTGCAGGTTAAAAACCAACACTGGGATCTGGAACACAAACAGAAATTTTCAGGCCTGACTGCATCTGTAGAGAGAGAACAGATCTAATGTTTCCAGTCTGGATGACTCTTCATCAGGCCAACTCTTCGTTAAAGAATGCAAGACTAAGAAGTAGGTTTTTGCCAAAGGGAGAGAATAGAGTTTGTGGATGGAATGACCTCCTGACTCGAGTCCTATGCCAGTGGTTACTCTACAAAGTACCCAGTGCCCTTTTCACTGTATCACTGATTTGTCATGAAGCAGCTTCAGCTATTTGGCCCATTATAGAACATAGAACATTACAGCGCAGAACAGGCCCTTCGGCCTTCGATGTTGCGCCGACCAATTATGGAAAAAAAAAAAGCAATGACCCTCCAAACTAAACCATTCCCTTCTCTTCCATAAACTTATCAACTAACCTCTTAAACGCCACCAAACTTGGCGCATCTACAACTGCCGCAGGCAGGGCATTCCCCTCCCTAACCACCCTCTGGGTAAAGAACCTACCTCTGATATCCGTCCTATAACTATCACCCCTTAATTTAAAGCTGTGTTCCCCTCGTGCTAGCTTTCTCCATCCTAGGAAAAAGGCTATCACTGTCCACCCTACCTAAACCTCTAATCATCTTATATGTTTCGATAAGGTCCCCTCTTAGCCGCCTCCTCTCTAACGAAAACAACCTCAAATCCCTCAGCCTCTCTTCATAAGACCTGCCCTCCATACCAGGCAACATCCTGGTAAACCTCCTCTATACCCTCTCCAATGCCTCCACATCTTTCTTATAATGTGGGGACCAGAACTGCACACAATACTCCAAGTGCGGCCGCACTTAGAGTTTTGTATAGTTGCAACATGACGTTGCAGCTCCGAAATTCAATCCCCCTACCAATAAAAGCTAAGACTCCGTATGCCTTCTTGACAACCTTATCGGCTTGACTGCCTACTTTCAGGGATCTATGCACATATACACCAAGATCCCTCTGTTCATCAACACTATTAAGAATCCTACCATTAGTGGTATACTCTACACGTTTATTATTCCTGCCATAGTGCATTACCTCACACTTTTCCACATTAAACTCCATTTGCCATCTCTTGGCCCAGCTCTGCAACTTGTCCAAGTCTCTCTGCAAACTGTAACACCTCTCTTCACTATCTACCACTCCACCGACTTTGGTGTCATCCGCAAATTTACTAATCCATCCTTCAATACCCTCATCTAGATCGTTTATAAAAATTACAAACAGCAGGGGCCCCAAAACAGACCCCTGAGGTACACCACTTGTAACCGAACTCCACGATGAACATCTCCTATCAACCACCACCCTCTGTCTTCTATCTGCTAGCCAATTCCTAATCAATTAGCTAAATCACCCTCTATCCCATACATCTGCATTTTCTGCAGAAGCCTTCCATGGGCCACCTTATCGAACGCCTTACTAAAGTCCATATATACCACATCAACTGCCTTACCCCCATCTACCTCTTTGGTCACTTTTTCAAAAAACTCAATAAGGTTAGTAAGGCATGACCTACCCTTCACAACACCATGCTGACTATCCCCAATCAATTCATTTCTCTCTAAATAACTATAAATCCTATCCCTAATAATTCTTTCCAATACTTTGCCTACAACAGAAGTAAGACTCACCAGTCTATAATTCCCAGGAAAGTCTCTATTCCCCTTCTTGAACAATGGGACCACATTCGCTATCCTCCAGTCTTCCGGAACTATACCCGTAACCAACGACGACCTGAAGATCAGAGCCAGAGGCTCTGCAATCGCCTCTCTTGTCTCCCAGAGAATCCTAGGGTAAATCCTGTCCGGCCCAGGAGACTTATCTAACTTCAAACCCTCAAGAATATCTAGCATTATATGTGCACCAGCTCACCAAACAAGCACAATGACTGAACGCCGTATCCCTGCCTTTTCCCTGCATCCATACACATTATTTCTGATCACATAGAAAAGAATGGTTTGATCAAGCAGATGCAGCATGGATTCATTAAGGGGAAATCATGTTTGACAAATTTATTGGATTTCTATGAGGATGTGACTAGTGTGGTAGATAGAGGGGAACCGGTGGATGTGGTGGTTTTAGATTTCCAGAAGGCGTTTGATAAGGTGCCTCACAAAAGGTTAAGGTGCAAGGAGTTGAGGGGATTAGCGTGGATAGAGGATTGGTTGTCTAATAAGAATCAATGGGTGCTCTTCTGGTTGTCAGCTGGTGACTAGTGGAGTGCCCCAAGGATTGGTGCTGGGGCCTCAACTGTTTGCCGTATACATAGATGATCTGGAAGAAGGGGCTGAGTGTAGCGTAACGAAATGTGCTGATGACATGAAGATGAGTGGAAAAGCAAATTGTGTGGAGGGTGTGGAAAGTCTGCAGAGAGATCTGGATAGGTTGAGTGAATGGGTGAGGACCTGGCAGATGGACTATAATGTTAGCAAGTGTGAGGTTATCCACCTTGGTAGAAATAATAGTAGGAGGGATTATTATTTAAAAGACAAAAAGCTGTAGCATGCTACGGTGCAGAGGAACCTGAAGGTTCTTGTGCACGAATCGCAAAAACCCAGTCTGCGGGTGATCAAGAAGGCGAATGGAATGTTGGCTTTATAGCGAGGGGGATAGAATATAAAAGTAGGGAGGTTTTGTTGCATCTATATAGGGTACTGGTGAAACCGCAGCTGGAGTACTGTGTGCAGTTTTGGTCGCCGCATTTGCAGAAGGATATATTGGCCTCGGAGGGAATGCAGAGAAGGTTCACTAGGTTGATACTGGAGATGAAGGGGTTAGCCTATGAGGAGAGATTGAATAGACTAAGTTTCTACTTGTTGGAGTTTAGAAGGTTGAGGGAGGATCTTATAGAGACACATAAGATAATGAAGGGGATGGATAGGGTAGAGATAGAGAGATTCTTCCTGCTTAGAAAGGATAGCAGTACTAGAGGACACAGCCTCAAAATAAAGGGGAGGGGTGCGGTTTAGATCAGAGTTAAGGAGGAACTTCTTCACTCAAAGGATGGTGAATCTTTGGAATTCTCTGCCATTTGAAGTGGTGGAGGCTACCTCATTGAATAATAAGTCATGGGTAGATAGGTTTCTAATAAGCAAGGGAATAAGGGTTATAGGGATAGAGCAGGGAAGTGGAACTGATCCAATTCACATCAGCCGTGATCTTATTGAATGGCAGGGTAGGCTCGAGAGGCTAGATGGCCTACTCCTGCTCCTATTTCTTATGGTCTTATAGTCATTCACTGTTCTCTTGAATGCCTCGATTGAACCTGTCTCCACCACATTTCCAGGCGGAGCATTCCAGACCTGAGCCCACGCTAAGGGGATGATTGATACACCATGAGCTGTCTTCATGAACCTTTCCCCTTGGTGAAGACTGATACTCGTGTACTTGATGAGGAAAATTTAGTCACAAATAGGCTTACGTTAACACTGCAGTGAAGTTACTGTGAAAATCCTCTAGTTGCCACACTCCGGTGTCTGTTCGGTACACTGAAACTGTGTTTTGGGATGAGAGTTACTGAAGCTTGTTAATTGGAAGCTGGGTTTCAGCTTCAGAAGAAGTGATGAGGTAGTAGTAATGTCACTGTAATCTCGGCAGCCAGATCTGCTGAGATTTTCAGCAATTTCTCTTTTTGTTTCAGATTCCAACATCTGCAGTGATTGGCTTTTAGCCTGCATCCTTTATTTTGGCTGAAAGAAGCCCTTCCGTTGGATTCAAAGGAATGTTTAAAATTAAACAAGAACTGCATGAATGCACCTTCTATAATGGATTACTGCGTATAGTAACACACTGCTATAGAATGGTGAACTAGTGTTTTGGAAGCTCCACGCTGCAAAACGTACTTAATTATATATGCCAATCTTGCAACTAGAATCCTAGGTGATTGCAAATAGGTTCAAATGGCACCATGATGCTTTGTGGAATTTAAATTTGATTAATAAATTTGGTAATGAAAACTAGTCTCCATAGTAAAGGCACTATGAAACTCTTAATGATTGTTGTAAAAACCCATCTGGTTCAGGGAAGGAAATCTGCCATCCTTAACTTTGATGTGACTCCACAATGTGACTGACTCTTAACTGCCCTCTGAAATAGCCTCGCAAGCCACCAGGCCTCTACAGAAATGTTTGACCAAATAGATTGTGATAGTTCAAGAAACCAGCTCATCACCATCTTCTCATGGGCAATTAGGAATGAGTAAACATTGCCGTTCCTGTCAACAAAACCCACATGCCATAAAAAACCTACAACACACACTATCATTTATTTGAAGGAGGAGCAAGGGAGTTAACATTGTATTTTGGTCAATATTTTTCCCTCAATCAGCACCACAAAAGTAGTTTAATCTGGTCATTATTACACAGCTTTTTGTGGGAATTTGCTGTGTTTATATTGGCTGCTGCTGTGAGGGATGTTGCAACAATGACTACACTTCAACAGTCCTGAGGTCATGAAATGAAGTTGTAAATAAATGGTAGTCTTTTTCTCTTCATATGTAGATTATGCCATATGCGTGGCACAGTCTTTCTCCGCACCAGGGAACCGGGTTCAATTCTAACCGTGAGTGACTGTGTAGAATTTGCACGTTCTCCCTGTTTCTATGTGGGTTTCCTCCGGGTATTCCAATTACCTCTCACAGTCCCAAGATGTACAAGTTAGGTGGATTAGCCGTGGCAGTTGGTTGGGATTACAGGGATAGGGCAGGGTGAGGGCCTGGTTAAGGTGCACTGAATGGCTGCTTTCTGCACCATAGGGATTCTATGATGTACAGAAATGGAAGCCAACATTGTAAACACTGAATACAAGACAAGCTTTGTTATTATAAACTGGGTTGGCTGAAAATACAGGATCTTATGGTTTGCATGATTCTCACCATGAGTTTAAGAAGAGTCTTACCCCATTCATGAGCGAAATTAAGCAGCATATTGAATGCATACCTCTTGGAAGATCAAAGTTCCTAGATTGAGGTCTGAATGGACTTTCATAAGTCAACAATGGCTCAGAAAAAGACATATCTCTCTCTGACATTCATCCTCTTCCCGTAACTTGACTTCAACATACAGCACCAGTTGAATATGTTTTCAGATTTCTGTCATCAAGATAAAACTCGACAATGGATTGTGTTTTTAGGACTGCCAACATGAATGTGAAACAATAGCAGAAATGTATTTTTCAAACAAGCATTTGCACTGAATTAAAAGTGGACTCACATCCATAAAAGGAAGGTCATTCAGTAGATACCTTGGAAACACAGCTAGTTTCCGCTATTTTTTAATATAGGTTTCTCCCAAGTGCTTTAAATGATAAATCTTGGTTTTCCTCACATCAGCCAGCATGTGGTGAAGAAATTGCACCACGTGCTATCCAACCCTGACCGTGCAAGATTCTCTTTCGAAGGACGCCAGCTCTAGTCTCCTGCAACATTGGAGTAATTTATATGAATGTTACCATCAGCAACATTGCTAGATTTATGCCAAATCACCACTTGCATTTCTGACGTGTACCCACCAAGCATCAGAGTGACTCTGTTTAATTTAAATTTGGGGTAGGAATATTATTAGCAGGAAATGCTGGAAATCAAAATGACATTTTCAAGTTGAAAATGAATGTTTCAGATCAATACTTCATTGAGTTCTGTTGGAAGTGGATGTGTCTGAAACGTTAAATCAGTTTCTCTCCACAGATGCTGCCTGATGTGTTGACTGATTACTTTCAGATTTTCAGCATTAGCATCATTTTTAGGGTATTGCACCACTGAGCACATTAATTTTTCTGCTGTATTTTGTTGTAACTAGATGCATAGAATTTGAAAGTTTTGAAATTAGATGTAATTTATCCAGTGATAAGCATACAATATGTAATTGTTTAAATTTTACATTAGTATCTCTCTGGGAATGGGGGTGGGAAAATCTGATTATCAAGCCTAGGTTTTGCAACTGAGTTTTGTTTTACTAAGACTTTGTTAACCTAGATAAATTTAGATATTTCCAGTCATAATGTCAAAATTGTACTGCAACAAAGATCTGTCTTTACCACAGCTTGAATTTATATATACTGAAGTGGCTGTTAATTATCAGCACTTTAAACTCTGAATATATTCAAGATCAGGTTGTGCACAGTTCTGATATACAAGGGAATGGATGGTTGTGGAGTGGGAGTGTGAAGGATTAGTGTTGGTGGGACAGACAGAAAAGTGGAACTAAAGCCATAACCAGATCAGCCATGATCTTCTTAAAAGGCAGACCAAATAGCAACAATCCTGCTTTTAATTCTTGTCGTTTTATCCATCTTAACCTGGTCAGTTTCATCAGTGGTTTCTCTTCCCATCTCCTTTTACCTCCTAAAGTTCCTCAATTAACTCTGTCTTCCTCTTCTACCTGCTGCTGCTTGATGACATCATCCACCCATATGGAGTCCAATTCCAAGCTCTATTTTTTTCATCATCCCTCTCAACACTTTCATTGCCTCTGTCAAATTGCACACTCCAGAGGTGGATATTAGACAAGCATTTATTTGCTAGTTAATTTTCAGCTCCTGTCATAAATTGGATATGCTTGCCATAAATTCTACCATCCTTGCTAACATCCTATTGCAGAATATGACTTTCTCTGTCTTAGCATCCTACTAGATCACAAGCTAAAGTTTTTGACTCTTGTATCTTTCATCATTAAGTTTGTTTACTTCCATCTGTATTGTCACTTACTTTTGCCCCTGTCTCAACCTATCTATTTCTTAACAAATTATTGATGCTTTTGTTATCTTTTGGAAATAGCATCTGACTTGCTTCCCATCCTCCACATTTGAGCTCATTCAAAACTCTGCTCTCAGTACCTTGTACTTCACCGTGTTCTGTTCGCCCATATTTGCCTTGTTCTTGATAAACAATTTTGCTTTCCAAAGCTTCAAATAAAATTCTCATCCTTGCGTTTTAAATTCAGTGACCTGGCCCCTACCATTTCTCCAACTTCCTCCAGCTTTATCTGTTGAGAATTTTCCAGAAAGTGATCTGGAAGAATTTCTGCTAGAATATGATGAGCTGTGAATCATAGATGCATTTAAGATGAAATTAGATATGTTTGAGAGTTTAGACAGATGGATATTGCTGGGCACAAGATCAGAAACTCCAAGGTGTATTATGAAGTTAGCCTAAATATCAAACTTTATTTGATTTTGGCATTAATGCGAGTATAAAGGATCTCATTCCAGGTGTGATTCTATTAACCCACTACTTTTATTAAAACAAACTTTATCTAACAGCACAGTTAGAAGTACAACTTCTACCAAATTATATGCTTACACGTGATGAGGTTTAATTCTTAACTGCTAATTATCTCTAGTTCCAATTTAAGCAATATCCCCACATCATCCTTCAGAATCAATTAGCACAAAAGCAAATGGCTCACATGTTAGGTTTCCAGCATTTTAACACCTTCAGACATAAATAGAGCTAAATAAGAAGCAAACTCAAAAAGCGTCTCGGCAAAAGGATCTACATCTCTATGTTCATGAATTGCAGAAAGTCAGTATGTAGGTACAGCGTATAATAAAAAAGGCAACTGGGATGTTAGTGTTTATTGCAAAAGGACTGGAGTATAAAAGTAGAGAAGTGTTGTTGCAATTTGTAAGGTGTTGGTGAGACCACATGTCCAGTTTTGACCACCTTATTTGAGGAAGGATGTGGTGGTATTGGAGGCAGTTCAGAGGATGTTCACCAGATTGATTCCACTGATGAAAGGGTTAACTTACGAGAGGAGGTTAAACTGCTTGGGCTTATATTCATTGGAATTTATAAGGATGAAAGGGGATCTGATTGAAGTATGTAAAATTTTAAAAGGATTGAGAAAGTAGATGTAGATCAAATGTTTCCTCTTATGGGGCAATCTGGAACAAAAAGTCACAGATTTAAATTGAGAGGCAGTCAATTTAAAACTGAGATGAGGAGGAACTACTACTTGCAGAGGGTGCGAGTTTGTGGAACTCACTGTCCCATAGTACAGTGGTGTGTGAATCATTGGTTTCAAGAAGGAGATAGATATATTTCCAGTTCTTAAAGGGAAAAGAGCATATGGGGAATTGGTGAGGAGATGTATTTGAGACCAGGGAGAGATCAGCCATGATTTGATTTAATGGCAGAGCAGGCTCAAACGGCTGAATTTGCGGCTTCTTACTCCTAATTCCAAAGTTCCTATGACAAATATCCAGACAGATACCTGTCGTCTGATTCCCATACAGCAGTCTCCAGAGAAAGAGCTCACTTCAAACAGCAGAACTTTGGAGAAAGAGACCTATTTTCTGACAAGTCACAGTTTCCAAACTTCAGAGAGAGAGAGAGTTACTCCTTTTTACAACTCCCAAGCAGCAACTGAGTTTGTTTTCTCTCTCTAAGCCTAGCCCTCCCAGTTATGGTTTTTCTTGTCAATCAACCTAATCAAGCCCCACTCTGAAAACTCCAGGGGAAAACACTAAAGCGGCAACACAGCATTAGCCCAGATTAAAACAAATATTCCAACAATTAAGATGAATTATGTTTCTAAGCATCACGTAGGATGCTGGTTATAGACAAAGCGGTAATGATGCATAGAATTGATTTGCCAAAAGAAATCCTGTACAAGAAATGTGACACAAATACATTTCTTAAAGGCACAATATTGTCACAATGTACAGACATAAGTAGATGAAGTATGCTGAGAGGAGACAAAATATCAATATAGATCAGTTAAGCTAAATAGCCTGTTTCTGTGCTGTGCATTCAATGTAAAGCTGTGTAGTTAAGATTTCATTTGATATTATTGTTACATGTATAAGTATACAGTGAAAAGTATTTTTGTGCGCT